>JANDEH010000018.1:8947287-10147287 GCA_024610705.1 Tetragnatha versicolor | reverse complement strand
ATATTATATAAATTTTATATAATAAATTTACGGTTTTTAGATGCTCATACTTTTTTTAGTGCATAACTACATTAAAACTTTTCTTCCCCCATAATTATGACATGATAAAGTGGGATCCCCGAGATTTTGAATTTTTAGTTTTTATAAGTATTTGAAATCGTCGGATTTCAATTATTTTATTTTTATATAACTTTGAATGCAAAAACACCTGATGTTGTACCTTCGGACACCATAAGTGATGTACCTACGGACATGTTCTTGTGGGTGCATGTAGCTAATTGGCGTTATTGAATCGGGTTTCATTAAAGTGAATATATTTTGATGCATAGTAAATTTATTCTAAATGGTTATCCATTTGTCTGCGATTATTTTCAAGTGATTTTTAGATAAAAAAATTATATATTTTGTGATTTAAGCTACTTTTTTAAATTTTTGATTCTACTTTGCATTTAATGTAAAATATGGTTTAAAATCTTAAGCACCCTATCGTATTAAGTTTTACAAAAAATCTTAAAACATCCAATGAAGAAGATTTGTAAAAGTTATTACCACCAAATGCTTGCACAACTAAGTGTCGATCAAATTGTTTTTTTATCAGTGAAGTGATCAGATCAATCAGCATGATTGATGAAACTATTACCTTAAATTTCGATCCGAAAATCCATGTGATTTATGTATTCTTGGTAAAAAATCAAGACTTTTATCAATAAACTTCGTTTTAATGATCATTTACGATCTAAAAATACATTACTTTAAAAAATCTTAAGAAAAACTTCCCTTTTTAAGGGTGTCCGCAGGTACAAATGGGTCTGTCCCCTATTGTACCTTTGGACACAAATTTTTTCAAGTTAAGAAGTCAATTTTCAAGATCTTAGCTAATAAAAAATATACCCCTACTCACAAAGCTTAGGACTATAGGTTGGGCACTTTAAATGGTCAAAATATGATTTCACCTGTCTTAGAAAAATACAAACGTGATTTTTGTCCGAAGGTGATACACTCTCCTCTATGTATTAATTATTGTATGATTTTGGTAGTATGGTGAAAATAGCCATTTCAAAAAAAAGACTGCAAATGGCGATTTTTGCAAAATTTTACTCTGTCTCTTTAAAATTTGCTAAGAATGCTTATGTTCATGGCTAAGTTCTGCAGAATGCGGCCAATGTTTAGATATCATAGTTTCAAGATGGTTTGATAAGTTCAATATGAAGAATTTTTGTCACAATCATAGCTTCTATCTATTGCAGGCAACACACCTTACTAATTCTTTGCCATTTGAATGAAATATTTAAAAAAAACGGGATCAAAATCCATTAAGACAGCTTAAAGATAGTTACATTTTTTTGTTAAAATATGCTGTATATTAAAATATTAATTATAGGTTCAAAAAAGCGATATTAATGCGCACAACACTTTTAAGTAAAAGTTATTTATTTTTTATTTATTTATTTATTTATTTATTCATTCATCTACCATACAGATTAAAAATCCCTTTACATGGTAGGTCAATACAAAACACACAGTAAAATATAAAATACATACAAGTACGATACAAAATACACACAATACACAAATTAAATATGAATTGAAAGAAAATCTTTTTTAAGTCTGACAAATTTATCATAGAAAATATCTCTCTGATCCGGTAGGCTATTTACTATTTTAATAAACTGGTTTATAGATTGATTTTCTAAGTATTGTTTTGAATAAAAAGTTTTAATTAATAGAATTTTTTTCCTTGTAAAATGTCACGATGTCACGAAAAATCCATTCTATGCAAAAACTAGTAACAACCGTTCATAAAACAAAAAAACTCATAGCTTAATTTGTTTTTTTATTGAACGATTTTTGCATTGACCTGATATTTTGTATATCCATCAGAATTACTTACGGTAAGCGAACTCAGCGATCCTTTGCATTATAACACCGTGATAAAAAACAACTCACTGGAAATTGGAGTGTTACTTTTAATGTTGTTTAAAATATTTATTACATAGATTACATGATAATCAAAGCTTATTATTTGTTAATTAATTTGCTCACAGAATTTATTTGATGTTGACATTTTCATTTCAAAATTTCAATATTTTTCTGTGTCAATGAAATTGGAGGAATAAAACTTTCTTGGGGGAAAATGCTTATTATTTTATTAAAACTTTTTGAACATTAAATTGCATAAGAAAATCAACTAAAGCATTTTTCAGCTAAGATAAATTCTTAATACAGTATTTTTATATAAAATTTTCAATTTTATATAAAAATACGCTATTCCCTTTCAATACGGAACGCAATTCCCTTTGAAAGAAAACGCTTTTTTCTGCCTTTTTATCTATTCACTGCATTTACATATGAGAGGAATTTTATGATTTAAACTAAACTAAACTGTATAATTAGAGTATGTGATAAAATATTAACTAGAAAAATGTTTTAACTTCTTTACTCAAATTTATAATTGCTTATATAAATTACGGGCAATAATACTAATGCCGGCGTATTTCGAGCAAAATGATAAATACTCATTGATAAATGTCATTGAATTTATCACAATACCCGCCTCATTTCGGGCATTATCTTTTTCGGGTTTATCTCTTCCCGTAGCATTAGCATATATAAGTATTTGAAAGTAATGCAAAATATTTACAATGTTTCAAAGTTAGTAAAAGTGATTACAGACACTCCCAAAAAATATTCATCCGAAAAATGTAAGCATGTTGTATAAAAGCTGTAACACAAATTACTTTTCAGGCCAATTTTATTTTTAATGGGCGTATGGACCGTTTTAAAATAGTACGGGAGCTGGCGTCAAAATCAAATACTCATCTGCCCGTACACGATTTTGATATAACAGGATAGTGTTAGTGGTGCTGATTACGGAATCGAGCGTCAGCTGGTCAGGTAGCGGTGGGTTGAGCGGGGGGAGGGGGTCAAAGTCGCAAAAAAAAGTGAAAAAAATACTCATCTGCCCGTGGATGAAACTTGGTGGGGATGGTAATTTAGACCTTCCTGATTACAAAAATAACCGTCAGCTGGCTGGGTAGCGGTGGAAAGACCGTCAGCTGGGACCTCAAAGTTAGCGAAACGCGTGCTTTTAGTCCGACGCGCCCGTGAATATACGGGCATTCCGCTCTCTGCCTGTGTCTGAGGCGTTTCGGAACAACGGTCGAAAGGTTCTGAGCTTTCTTTTGCTTTGCGCTCGGAGCCTTTCGACATTTTACCATTCATAACATGTTTTTCTGAAATAAAAACTAATTTTTATAAACAGGTTTATGAACATTTGTCCAAAATTTTGAATATAACAAATATTGCATGTGACCGAGTTTTTCGAAAGAGATCTGTTTACCCCATTGATACAAAAAACAGAATGCAAAATACAAGTTTTTAAAAGAATAACTAGATATGTCCGTTTAAAAATTATAATACTAATCTAAAAATATAATTAAATGAAATTTAAAACTGGCAATTAACTATATTTTAATATATTTTTATTTGAAAGTTCATCTAGCTTTTCAATAAAATGTTTCATGGAATAGCATCATTGTTTTTAATAAAGTCTCCATGGAAACGAAAATGTAAATCAAAAGACGATTATATTGAGCTATAAGAAAGTTGGTTTACAAAAAAAAAACACCTATTGAAAATGTTTAAGTCCTTTCAACTAGAAAGATTGATTTTTTTCTTATTGCACATTGAATATGCATTAATGAGGAAGTTGCATGATTTTTTTTTATTTTTTTAATCGATTCCTCTTGCAAAAATAAGCAACTACCCAAAATTTGAGGCCGATCGAGAAATTTTTTGACTGTCAAAAAAATTAACAAAAATCCCCTTTTTAAAAGCGCGCGAAAACGCCAAGAGTTTGGATGTGACGTCATCTTATACTAAACATTGTTGTAAAGCAATGGAGTTGATGGTATTATTGTTGACGTCATCTTATAGTTTAAACAATAAACGTTTTCAGTCACGTGTTTTTTTCTCGACTTTTAAATTAAAATATTTAATTACCTGTACATTTTTTTTAAAAACTGACTAGATATTTCATTTTACCATACAAAAAACCATACGGAACACTTGTTTGTTTTTGAAAATCTGACACATGCAACTTCCTTATTATTGAATATTTCACAGAAAAGTTGATTAAAATCCTGTATAATTCATCACGGGTTCTAAATGGGTATATTTTAAGTAATTTTGAGATATCTTTTTCTAATTTTTTCTGTTTTTTATATGGGGATCATGAGGTTAAATGTAGAAATCATTCAAAAATTATATGACAAGTGAATGGATTTTAATACCTTTCACCTGGTAAAATAAGGTATAAAATATATTGAAAATTTTAAAAAAGAAATTCTAAAGCTATAACTCCAACCGTGCAAGGCGGGGCATATCATATCAGCTAGTTATGAATAAAACAAATAGTGCATAAGACCAAGTTTTTCGAAATTGAATACTTAAGTATGAAATAACAATAAAATATATATTAAAATCCCCTTTCATATTGATATAATTGTAACTAATAACATTTTGCATCATATACCACCTAATTATACACAAATAAAATCCAGTGATAATACCAGTTGTAGTTTATTGGTAGTTTCATCAATGATAATGAGTTTGTAAAAGAGCCGGGTACAAGTCATAAAACTGTCAAGGGCATGTCTGTTTTGTCAGGTGTTGGTCCAGTGTCCATTGAAAATACAACCCTCTACGATACACCTGCTGAGAATCCTTTTTCAACTCCCTTATCGCGCGAAACCAATTAAGTGCACCCCTTGAAGTTTATGGCCCTCTGCAATTCAAGTCTTTGTGTTCTTGTCCCCCCGTGGTGAGTTTTCACAGCTGTCAAATGGTGAGTTTCAAGTTATGTACTTAAATGTTCTGATGAAAACATTTATTAACGTTATCAAGTTAATAATCCAAGTTATTTACTATGATGTTTTGATGAAAACATTTATTAACGTTATCAAAAAATGTAAATAAAAACTAGAAATTTTTTTTATTTTATCGGTTCTTGATTCCAAGTCTAATTCCTTATAACATGATTATAATTAATTTATTTTTATTAAATTTATTGTGATATAAATTAAATTTAATCCAACATTCCAACGTATATAGTATCTATATTTGGGTCATTTTCAAAATTTGCTTACTTTTCCCTAAGGTAAAACATGAAAATAAGACAATCATTCCAAATTAAAATTTCTGTGTGAGCTTTATTTCAATTTCGAAAAACTCGGTCACATGCACTATTTGTTATATTCAAAATTTTGGACAAATGTTCATAAACCTGTTTATAAAAATTAGTTTTTATTTCAGAAAAACATGTTATGAATGGTAAAATGTCGAAAGGCTCCGAGCGCAAAGCAAAAGAAAGCTCAGAACCTTTCGACCGTTGTTCCGAAACGCCTCAGACACAGGCAGAGAGCGGAATGCCCGTATATTCACGGGCGCGTCGGACTAAAAGCACGCGTTTCGCTCAACTTTGAGGCCCCAGCTGACGGTCTTTCCACCGCTACCCAGCCAGCTGACGGTTATTTTTGTAATCAGGAAGGTCTAAATTACCATCCCCACCAAGTTTCATCCACGGGCAGATGAGTATTTTTTTTCACTTTTTTTTGCAAGTTCGCTTGACCAGCTGACGGTCATTCCACCACGACCCAGCCAGCTGACGGTCATTTTTGTATTCAGGAAGGCCTAAATTATCATCTCCACCAAGTTTCATCCACGGGCAGATGAGTATTTTTTTCACTTTTTTTTGCGACTTTGACCCCCTCCCCCCGCTCAACCCACCGCTACCTGACCAGCTGACGCTCGATTCCGTAATCAGCACCACTAACACTATCCTGTCATATCAAAATCGTGTACGGGCAGATGAGTATTTGAAATTTGACGCCAGCTCCCGTACTAAAAGTAGGAAATGACAATATGTCGAAAAATTAATTATGCCTTTGCAAGAAAATAAATTCTCTTCTTGATTTTGCGAGTTAAACTAATTGTTCTTTGTGTACAAGTGATGAGTGTAACATTTCATATTTTGTTTACTGTGTTTTATAAATAATTAATATTCTAATTAAAAACATAAACCCGGCATGCATATCAAGAATAAAGGAATGCGTCTTAATCATTATTGTTTTTGATTTCCGTGTTTTGCTGTTTTAATGCACTCTTTAATGAATTACTAATTCGTACTTAAATGATCTTCGAGTAATAATAATTTATTTTTGGTATCGTGATAGCAGCTTTAAATGTGGATAGAATAATTCTTTTATTTTCCTAATTAGTTTCCAGTGCCGCATGCTCCCAACTTTATTATAGATTAAAGTTGTGATTTCCATGTATTTAAAAACTCTACTCAATTTTAAAATCGTTATAGCATTGAGAATTATGTAATATTTCAGAGTAATTGAGTGATATTTCAGATTTTATC
This sequence comes from Tetragnatha versicolor, assembly GCA_024610705.1. Taxonomy (NCBI): domain Eukaryota; kingdom Metazoa; phylum Arthropoda; class Arachnida; order Araneae; family Tetragnathidae; genus Tetragnatha; species Tetragnatha versicolor. The sequence continues at coordinate 10,140,863 of JANDEH010000018.1, read as the reverse complement.
CAACCCTTTAAGATAAAAGGTTCTTCTTGAGGATAGTATTTTCAAATCCACAGGTAATATAACTTATTTTTGGAATGGAGACAATGGCAAAAGGTTAATCAAATAATCCTCAATCCAAGAATATTTCTGAAACCTGGCTGCCCATGAAGGATAAGGAACGTTCTAAAGTTTTAAATTCTAAAAGTTTATGAATATGTAGAAAAATATATATTTATAATAGCTCAAAAATGTAAAATCACATGAATTAACCGAAATGTGAAAAAAAATCCCTTAAAACGTGTTATTAGAGAGCTCTCTGCTTTATCAAATTTCTGAAATGATGTATTGCATGGAAATCCCAGCCCTAGTTTGAAAGTAATAATTAGCTGTCAAGTTAGGTAATTGCAGGGAAATTTCCTCAGTGGATCAATTCATGAAGAATATTCATCCTCATTATATTAGATATTTAATTGAATCTGCGTTAAAACTTTTCCTTTCAGATATTTCTGACTAAAAAGTTCTTGTTTTTGTTGTCCTCTCTATGAGGCCTCAATTACAAGGGTTTTTTAGTTGTAGCTGACTACAAAACATGAAGAATGGAAGTTGCCCCCAAGTTACAAAAGGTCTGACTTGCTATTTAGTCTGTTTTCTTCTCAGTTTGTTCTTTAAATCTGGTGGAATCAAACCTAGATCAGGGAAATTTACTCAGTGGATCACTTCATGAAGAATATTCATCCTCAGATTATATTAGATATTTAATTGAATCTGCGTTAAAACTTTTTCTTTCAGATATTTTTGACTAAAAAATCTTTGTTTTTGTTGTCCTCTCTATGAGGCCTCAATTACAAGGGTTTTCTAGTTGTAGCTGACTACAAAACATGAAGAATGGAAGTTGCCCTCAAGTTACAAAAGGTCTGACTTGTTATTTAGTCTGTTTTCTTCTCAGTTTGTTCTTTAAATCTGGTGGAATCAAACCTAGATTTTGAAATTGCCTTAACTAAAACAGCGTGTAATTTTTACTACATATATATCTGGCTGGCTAAAATACTACTTATGTGTTCTATATGTCTCACCTTCCCACTTCTTGTTAAAATTTTAATATTTACCAGATACTTACGTGCCATGTCCATGCCAGCGGCGGAACGAGACAAAGAGAGTGGATGGAGGAAATGGGAGACAGACTCTCTGGGGGTGGAAGAAGGCGCCGAGTTAGCCCCCCTTGGTGAGGGGTGGGAGGAGAAAGTGCTGAATGCTGACCTTGACCTTCAAGCTCCCATGTACAGGAGGAAGAGAACACGTTTCTGGCTGCGCCAACTTTAGCAGGATATTTTTAAAAAATTTTAAAATATTTCATTTATCTTAGAAAAGGGGACATTGCAGTGAATATTACAGGGTGGTTACAGATCAGGGAAAAGTTAGGGAATTTCATTCATCTGGAAAAGTCAGGGAAATTTTAAATAATTGACTCACAAGGAGCAATGCAGTCTAAATGGTTTCTAAATAGTCGAAACACTACTTCTAAGGGTAAAAATTCCAAACATTTTCTAGGGGAGGAACCCCAGACCCTCCTCAAAATATTTAAATAAATATACTATGATCTGATTTTCCTTGAAAATTCTGTGATTTATGAGGAGTGATCTTTATTTTGTAATATAAAGGGTTTATAAAATGAATTAAAACATTACTTTAAGGGACAAAATTCCAAAATTTTTCTGAAATAGGACTCCCAAACTCCCCTCAAAATTTTTCAATTTATTATACTATGCTGGGTTGCATTGATAATTATGCTGCTCCTCATTGAGCGGTGCACTTGTGTAGTCCAAAAATTTTAAAATGAGCCAAATGCTTGTGATAAAAATGTTTTTTCGAGAGGGAAATTTCCCAAAATTTTTCTGGTGGAGGACCCCCCAGAGCCTCCAATTTTATTGGGAATTTCCATTGTTTATACAAAATTTTTAATTAAATTCACCAAAATTAAAGTACGATGTATAAGTCATATTAAACTTGACGTCTTGTACCCTAAAAAATGTCAGGTAATCTCCTTTAAACCAAAGTCTAGTACTTATTTAATGAATGAATAAATTATATTTCTAATTCACAATATACTAGTAGTAGTTCCTTAGTTTAATTAATAATCCCACATAAGTACTAAAATACATTGAGGATGATTGGATTACGTTATAGCCTTATATTTATTACAAGGCAAAACAGGGTTTGCAAGGTTTTTTTCTTTTTTCGTCAGGTGGAACAATTCATTAATTAACATAGTTTTAGTAGCAAAATATTGTCTGGCAAAAACAAAGTTTCTTGAGTTAGATGAATTTCTTACTTCTTTTATCAATGGTAAATTCAAAGTCATAGAATAACATAAAAAGCCTGAAAGATTTGTTTTAATACTTTCCTCAACAGGATTGCTGCAAAGTTTTTAATTTCAATCTATTTTAAACATTTGAGTAGTCTAAATCGAAATGTTAAGCTGCGAAAAATAAAGAAAATAGTATTAAAATAAAATTAAAAAACATGAATTAGCAGATCAATCTAAATAACGCAAGCAATTTGAGTTATTTTACGAATTTTTTCTGGAGCGAACATGATGAAAAAAGTCTAAAATATTTTGAATTGAATTTTTCAACATAAGATTACAGGGTCATTTAGGAATTTGACTCAAATCTGCCAAAAAGTAGAACAAAAACTATCACCATCTAATTTTTTGTCAAAATATTGCAACTATTACACTTTTTAACATAAAAAATATCAAAAGGATGTTTTTTTGAAGTTGGTCTTAAAAAAAATTTACAAAAGATATAAGTCTTTTTTTCAGCTTTTTCTTCCTAAAAGATTTAAAACTTTTCAAGATGTTCAACAATAAAAATTCATTGATTAAATCAGTGGTGCCCAACCTTTTTTTTCACGAGGGCCAATTTGCTTATGAAAATTTATCGCGCGGGCCACATTAAAAACACTTTTAAGGATTTTTCTAAACATAAAGTACCCGTTTTCAATAAGCTTGCATCTGTTTGGAGGATAGAAGTTCTTGTAAATTCGGCTCCAAATTTGTAACACTTATCCTTAAAACTGAATTAAGATGATTATCTGTAAGTGAGATCGAGCACAACAGATTATGTTCACAGTCTCTTTACATATAAGACACAACGGTTCATTTTCTCGCTGAATGAAGAAATATGAATTTGTCCACTTTTATTGAAAGTTTCGGAATTCCGAGTGAATCTTCAACTTTTTACGATCGGACATCTTTTCAAAGTTTGGTTCTAAAAAGATCCTTATAAACTGAATTCAAATGGATAACTGATACTGAAAAATATTACACAAATGACAAATTCCCCGTATCTAGAAAAAACCAAAACAGAGAAGTAAAGAAAACATTTTTTACTGGATGTTGAATTCCTTTTTTATCATCTCTTTTTAGATGGAAGTGCCTTACATAATGTTTCGCACGATTCGGGGTTTTCTTGAAAGATTTCTGAAAGTGGTTTTTGTTTTTAAGATTTAACGAGTCCGCGGGCCACATGGATCATCCTCGCGGGCCACATTTGGCCCGCGGGCCGTAGGTTGGGCACCACTGGATTAAATGAAAGAGGAAAAAAGTTAATTTTGGAGAAACATTTGTAACTGATGCATTCATTAAACTCCTACTTATGCCTATTTAAACTACTTGTTTAAACTACTATTAAGTAAAGTTTTAAATTCTTTTTTTCCCTCTGAGTGATTTATTAGTGGTTTAGATTTAATTTTTGACTTTTTTTATCTTAGAAAAATAGAGGTAAATGTAACAGTAGCTAACAGAAAACCAGTTAGTTGACATTCTCTTTTGCGAAAACAAAAAGAAATATCCAGCAACCCCCAATAGAAATATATAGAAATTAAGAAGTTTTTTATTATGGTGTTGCTATTTAGGTACAAGTTCCAAAAATTACGGCTCTGTCGAAGGGATTCCCTGTTGGAGTACGAAAATTTGTATTATTTTACTTCGCTTTCAAGCAAATCTTCTCGACAAAGATATAAGATTACTTACAAAATTAATCATATAACTGCACTACATGGTATTTCGGAATACTTAATCTAAAAATAAGATTTTATTTTTTTAAATTACCTCAGATCATTTTTAAATCTAAATTGTAACCATTTCTTTTGATCAGAATTCATTTGAAACATTTTCATTGATCAGAATTCATGGACATAAAGATTTGAAAGTGTCAAGTATTCTGAATATCCTGTGCTTTTGCTCTAGTATTTAAGGGCAGTATATAATTACTCACCCTTATCTTCCTTTTTTCTTATTATGAGCGCAATATTTAGTACATCGGTACAGAAAAATTTTAATTGTTACAGTGGAGATAGTGGGCGAACGGATGGGGTTAAAGTTACTTTAAACGTAGATTTTCATGGTTTAACCTTAACGTATTCTAGAAATTTGTTATTGACCTTTTTTCTAAGAGCAGTTCATCTGATTACAACGCAACCTGTTCCTTAATCTATGGAATTTGGATTCCCTATTTCAAAAAAGGCATACCAAAAGACCCCAAAAACCAATAAGTGAAATTCCCACCACTCCTAATTAAACGTGGGAATCATGCATTTAGGTATTTAATTTATCAGCTTTCATAATTGTTTAAATTTATTTTTTACTGTGGATAGATTGGCAAATAAAATTCTAAGAGTAGTTAGTAGCTGTAAATATTATTGCATGATCCCCACCTATACCCACGTTTTTCGTTTTACAAGGAGTTTCAAAAAATAATTTTTTACTTTTTAGTCCATTTTAAAACTGTTGTGTTTTAAAAGGTTTTATTTCATTAATTACTTTCTGCTTTGCTTTTGAGTTTTGCTTATGTAAAGTTTCGAATTCGGTCAGAATGGCTTTCAAGGGATTTGATTTCTTTCTCATTTTAATAAAACTAAAAAAAACATTTTTTTCTAAAAGAGTTAACTATAACACAAATGGATGTATTATTTCTTTGTTAAAGTCATTGTTATACAGATTTTGCCCTTAGTTGTTCAGATGCCGTTGTAAATTTTTAAAAACACTAGGGGGCTCTGCCCCCTGCTCGCTATCGCTCACCAACCCCCGGAACTGCTTCGCAGTTCTTTGAAGATCGCTTCGCGATCTTAGCGAGCAGGGCTCGCTTGTTTCATCTCAACTATCCAGTACAACCTGGAACTTGTCTGCTTATAATCTGTTCATTTAGAATAGGCGCCTGCAACAGCATCAAAAACGCTCAATAATGCTTAATAACGCTTATCAGACAACTTCAGTGACCGATTGTTTCTACAGTATTTTAACTATTTCTGCTTAGGTTGCCTTGTCATTGCAGAAGAAAATTTTTTTGACGATAATTAGAATAATAACTGCTTTTAATACATTACGTCTCAGGTGCTAATCATAAATGAACAGAGTATAGTTAATGATCATTTAATATCGAAACTTTTTGTCCCTCAAACTTTTCAATAATTTAATTCGGATCATTACCACGAAAATATCAAAACAAAGGAAGTAGGGGGCTACCGCCCCCTACTCGCTTACGCTCACCAACCCCCGTAACTGCTATTCAGCACTTTACAGATCGTGAAGCGATCTGTAATATCTGTAATCGATCTTTAGCATCAGAGTAATACAAACTTCCCGAAAATCCTCTTCCTTTCGTCGGCACAAATAGCACTCAAAAAAGCTAAATTATTTATTTCTCTAGTAGTTCAAAAAATATCGAATTATCTTTAAAAGATTATTAACCAAGTCTATACTATATCGCTAGCAAACTTAGAGCAAAAATGTGCACCTCAAAACTTAATTTAAATATCCGTGCTCGCGACAATCTAGTGAACAGGCAAATATAAAATTTAAAAACATTAAACACGTCTGATAAAGACCTACTAAACTATGAAAAAAAATGAAACTTTGATGCTTAATAGTTCCAAAACTAATTAGAATTTTTTAAAAAATTAAACGCCAATCTCTTTCTAAAAAATGAGAGTATAAGTGTTTAAAAAATCATATTGATACCGTGATTAGTTTTCATTTTAGATAGAAAAAAACGAAAAAGTGTCAAAAATTTCAAAAATTAAAAAATTAATTACTCTAAACCAAATTCGAAATTCAAAAAAAGGGCGACGTAGTGCACATCTTCATACTTCAGAGTATTAGGCTGCAAAAAATCATAGCTCTGCTGCCAATAGATTTTGCTGAACTGGATTACGCGGCGAAAAAAGAAAAACTTCAACTTTGACCTTAAAAATACCCCACAACTAATTATCACATGAGTTAGCTTTTTGTTCTAGAATGTGCCCCAAATATTCCTCTACAAACGTTTCAAGTTTCATAAATTTCTATCAAGTAGTTTTTGCGATATAAGAGTTCAAAGAGTTGAAAAATAAAATTTTCTGAAACAGCGGCGGCGGCGGCAGCGGCAGCGGCGGCAGCGGCGGTGACAGTAACTTTTTTTTAATATAGAGAGACTAGTAAAAGGAAAAGGTGTGATTTTGAAAAATACATTGGTGACCGATTAAACTAAGTTTCTTAGATGTTTTACAGATACAAAAATTGCATAAAGTAATGTACTGTGTAGTACTTCTATTCTTACAAATTTTCATTTTACTGATGTTTTTAAGAACACTTTTAAAGACATCTTAATAACGAGAGGCAAACTGCACAACAATGATTTTTTTAACAGTAAGGTTGTAGGTTGAACTTAGTTCAGTTCAGTGTAGGTTCAGATTCGAATTCAACACCCTTTGAAAACATAGAAACGTCCGAGAAAAAAACTTCTGTATTTTTTTTCCTGAAACACCCAATTTTTGACACCAAGTTACTGGACTAAATGGTTTTCCAAATACATTTACCTTTGTATTTTATTCAGGTTAATAAAAACAATCTCCCTGAAAATTGTATCTTCTTAACAAAATTAGATTTGTTTTAAAAGACCATTTATTTTTTATCCCTGAAGGTTTTTAATTGAAAATATATTACCAATATATTTAAATAAATTTATTATAAATACATATAATTAAAAGGGTGATGCAAAATTGTTTATGATCTCTGTCAATAAAAGAACGTTTATCAATATTTCCCCAAACTTTTGTTATTAATTACTATTACTTTTCATTTGTAGAACAAACTGTATCCGAATAGGTAATTTTTTTCTTTTAAAAATAAGTTTGAAGTGATATGTGTGTCATATAGAGTCTAGCTTTACATAAAGGTTTTTATTTAAAAAGTATGTATTTTTTACGAAGAAGAAAAAAGAGACTGAAGGAAAATCATTTAAAAACCAACATAATTTATTTACTATGATATCCTGCCAAAAGTATCCCGATTCCTTTCTCTTAATAAAACTAAAAAGTGTTTTTTTCTGAACTTTAACTATAACACAGGGCTTTACTTTGTTTTGTTAAAATCATTGCACAGTTTTTGCCTCTAGCTATTATTCAGATGACGCTGGAAATTAATAAAACACTAAGTAATATAAAAAAGTGTTTTAAAATATATTGGTGACAAACTTGTCAGTAACTAATTATATACTTGCATGAACTGTATATTACTTTTATTCTTACAAATTTTGATTTTACTAACACACAACACTTCTAAAGCCATCTTGATAACGAGAGACAAACTGCACAACAATGATTTTTTACAACGTTTTTATTAGGTCGCTTTCAATCTTGTCTGTCCGTCCGTCCGTCCGTCTATCTGTCTGTTCGGGAGGAAATTAGTAATCAATTTTAAACATACTTCCCCATGAGCTAGAGACTTGAAATTTTGAGCATAGTTCAGATCTGGATGACAATACGATATTATCTCGTTAGTTCGGTTCAATTTGCTGTCCCTGAACCCCCAGGGGGACTTAAAGTTTAGAAGTTCAACTATAGGACCTTATTGTTAAAAAATCATTGTTGTGCAGTTTGCCTCCTCTCGTTATCAAGATGACTTTAGAAGTGTTGTATAAATATTAGTAAAATGAAAATTTGTAAGAATAAAAGTAATACATAGAGCAGTACTTCATGCAAGTTTTGTATTTGTAATACATCTAAGGGACTGACTTTATTAATTAGTTACTGAAAAGTTTGTCACCAATATATTTTTTAAAACACTTTTTTATATTACTAGTGCTTCAAAAATTTCCAACGTCATCTGAATAATATATAGCTAGAGGCAAAAACTGTGCAATGATTTTAACAAAACAGAGTAAAGCCATGTGTTAAAATTCAGAAAAAAAAACTTTTTAGTTTTATTAAAAAGAGAAAGGAATTAAATTATTGGAAGGCGTTCAGGGGTTCATGTCGCGAATTCTAAACTTTACACAACAAAACTAAAAACCAGAAAATAATTAATGAAAAAAAACCTTTTTAAAGAACAACGTTTTTAAAATGCACTAAAAAGTATAAAATAATTTTTTGCAACTCCTTGTAAAACGAAAAACGTGGGGATCATGCATTTGGTAATTAATCCAACTTAATTTCATCATTCATTTAAATAATTTTTAACTGTGGATATAATGGTAAATAGAGTGACAAGAGTAGTGGCTGTAAATATTATTGCATGATCCCCACGTTTTTCGTTTTACAAGGAGTTGCAAAAAATTATTTTATACTTTTTAGTGCATTTTAAAAACGTTGTTCTTTAAAAAGGTTTTTTTTTCATTAATTATTAACAATAAGGTCTTATAGTTGAACTTCTAAACTTTAAGTCCCCCTGGGGGTTCAGGGACAGCAAATTGAACCGAACTTACGAGATAGTATCGTATTGTCATCCAGATCTGAACTATGCTCCAAATTTCAAGTCTCTAGCTCATGGGGAAGTATGCTTAAAATTGATTACTAAATTCCCCCCGAACAGACAGATAGACAGACGGGCGTTTCTTCATCAGCAGTATATTCATTGCATTTTTTCTTTCAAATCAATTCCTCATTAAACTTCATGTGCAGTAAAAATTCATTGAAATTTTTTCTAGATGTAAAAATCTTTGAAATTGAAGAAAAATCCCAAAACTATCAAATTTGCCAGCTTAATTGATTGCCATACTTTAAATTAAATGAATATATAGTACTTTAAATGCACAATGAATTTTGTATTATTTATGCTGGCATTCAATCCAGTAGAACAAATTTGAACATAATTTCTTAATTGAAATATTCGGAAAAAGTTGGGGGCAGGGTTGAAACACTCAAACCACAGACAACTTCTTCAATGTTGTTAAATGGGTGGCCATTAATCACTGGACACCTGTGACTGGTGAGAAAAAAGATAACAGTATCCTGTATCGTATCTCCGTATCTCCCCCTTTTCCGCTGTCAGCAGAGCAGGTTGTGACTTTGATTGATTTTTACAACCCTAGCCGTTTTCTCTGCCCTTCACAGACCACCTGCGGTGTGGATGAATTCATTCGTCTCTCCCTGCTTTCTTGAATGAATAGTCGATTTTGATATTTTTTTCTTAAAAGCAGTGTGTTCCGGGTTCGTTAATTATTAAAATAAATAAAATAGTATTTAGGTTATTCATAGTATTCCCACCGTTTCTGAAGATAAGAAAAATCTATCAAAAAATGTCTCATCCCTTACCCTTCATATTTATGCTGATTATCAAAATCAATTAATCAATTGAGTGAACGGAAAACGTTTCTCCTAATTGAGCCTTTTAGGCTCCAAAAGCAATGGGGGGAGGCATATTAGAACACAATACACATTCTTCTAAGTTAAAATAAATTCACAAATATGAAAAAAGTAACCAATTATTAAAAAAATATTTTTGAATAAAAATTTTCCTTGCACTCTATGGTGGCATCAGTAAAGTTAGGTCCAAAAAAGTTTTGTAAACCAATTTCAATTAAAAATAAATACTTTTTTCTTTTTACATTTAAAGCTTAGAATGGTAAATAGGACACATTTGAACGCAAAAAGGTTGGGTCAAATTTTAACAGCTTAAATCAGAAGACAGTCTTTTAGTTCATTTTCTTGATTTTGAGCGCAATTAATTTAGATGTTAAATGTAGTATTTTAAGAAGTTTTAAATTTACTTAAATTTTAAGATTTTTTCACACAAATGTGAAAAGAGAAGAAATCCTCATTTCTCCAAATGATGATTCAAGTAAAAAATACGTGATAAAATATAAAATAGCACAAAAATTGCAGGAATAGTGTATATTGATAAATTAATCAGGTTTTGAGTGTTTCAATATCCTATACCGGAAATTAATCAAAAATGTACTTTTTGTTCAAATGTGGCCCTTTTTCTACTTACATTTACTAGCTTTAAACATTTGTTATTAGATTTTATTAATGCAATTGCAAATTAAATGAAAAATTCGACACATTTAAATATCTTGGATTCTATATTGATAGTAACTTGAAATGGAAATATCATTGTAAATATATTTACGATTTTCGGAGGAGACTATAAGGTAAACTTAAAAAGAGAAGAAAGATTTGTTATATTTTTATCACCATCAGTATACTCCATTAATATAAATAACTTCAAACTACTAAAAAATTTTCCCGTTCGCTACCTTTTTTAATATAAAACAAGTCTTCATCTCTATTTTAATCCAAATACTTGTACGAAGCGTAACGTAGTAAATCCGCAAATACCCATTGTATGATACATTGTACCTAAACCTGTAAAAAACAATTTTTTGTAAACAGTTCTTTTACTTAGCTCCTAAATTTTTTATTACATTACCTATAGTTATCCAAAATAGCCCATCAAAACATAGATTTAAGAAGAAATTAAAAAAAGTTCCTTTTTTCAGTTAATGAAATCGAGATTATTTTGTATGATATCTATTACAGGTGGGCCAAAAATAAAATAAAAAGAACTACTTATTAGGTATAATAAGTCAGTTACTTGTTACAGTAATTTAAAAAATACCATTAAGTAAAATTATTCCGAAAGTATAGACTAACATGTGAATTAAATTTTAATCATCAACTTAATCACTTACTATAGCCTTATCAACTTAAAAGTTTTTACTTTAAAAAAGGATGAAATAAAACTAAAAATGTAGGTGCTACTTTTAAAAATAGTAGAATGGATATGATGAAATGTCAAACCTAAGTAGTTCAAATATTCCGAAATGCATTTTTATTTCAAAGCTGCAAACCACATGAAAATCTTTAGACGTGTTATTAAATTGCAGCAAATTCGAAATTCAAAGAATTTTCTATCTATAGAGAATATATATAGTAGTATATTACAAGTAAAGAAATCAACTCATATAAAAAATTGCAGTTCTGAGTCAAAAACGTCAGAAAAACTCTCATCTATCTCAGAAATATAAACCATGAACACTATTTTTAAATATTCTTATTTGGATTTAAAAAATTTTATTATCACCGTAAGGAAATACGGATATTATATGAAACTCACTCCAACTATTTAGTAGTGCTTACATTTTTGAATGTAATTTTCTTTTCTGAACAATTACATTTTTCAATTGAAACAAGCTAAATAGATGTACTCTAACAATATCAGAGGTTGTAATTTTATATAACAAAAGTCAATGTATGATGTGTGTGTGCGTTAGGGTGTCCCTTAAAAATCGAAAGTCGGGGAAACTTTTGCTACACCCCCTAATTTTTTTTCCTTTTGGTATCCTAAGAAAGTGTGCAAAAATAAAAAAAAATATTTCTTAATAAATAAAATCTTAAATCGATCAGAAAATATTAACACGTGCCTCAAACGGCCTGAAGTTGGGAAATTTTGACATTTTTCTCATTTTTTCGAAAATTTTTAAAAATGCCTTAAAATATTATTTTGTCGAATAATAGCGCTTTAACACATCTAAATATTCATATTTGACCATTTTTCATTCCTAGCTAGGCGAAATTACCTAGTTTATAGCCTGGTTATCAATCGGAAAATCATCAAATTTGCCCATTTTATACTGACAATAAGGATACAAAAGTCAGTGGGAAATAACTTATAACCATATAATTCCATAACTAGGTACCATTTGTAGACGATGTTGGTGTGTAGATAAATTATCTGGAGCTAAAACTAATTACTAGCATTTTAATTACAGGTTCCATATTGTATTGCATTACCCCTATAAAAACTTCTGGGATATATTGTATGGGCTTGGGCATGTTTGGTATTGGGCAATGCGTATTTGAGTTTTCTTATCTCAGTTATACTAATTAAATCCGTAAACCACTTTTTTAAAGCTCTTTACTCAGTTCAAAGGTCCAGATCTCTTATTACCATAACTATAGATGATAAAATTCTAAATGTATAATAGGGGCAATAGAAATTATAATAAAAATATTCAAAAACTATGCTTTAGTATATACAGAAGTATTGTATTGTTGAAAGTTGAAGTTGATAGAAAATTAACCAGCTCTTCATAATGATTGGAGCCTACTACACCCAGATTATAAGTCATTAACCATGCTTATAGATCTTGTATTTCATAATTTTATACTGAACATAAAAACTTCCTGCAATTCAGCAAATTAGTAACATGAAACATGAAAAGCCGATTAAACACTGGTATTTGGTTCACTTAGCTAGGAGAATTTTAAATACTAACTACAGTTTCTGTAATCTTCAACTTCTCTTAGTATTTTTTTGCACTATGCAATTTTCATTTGGGATAGAATGGCCTAATCTGGCCCTTGTCCCATAAAACCCCTCAATTTTCATTAGTGAAAGTTTTTGAAGAGGAAATTGGGTTTCAAGTTGATTTTTTGATAAATTTATTTATAAAATTAAATTATTTTAAACTCTCAGTATTTTTTAAGAGTCTAAACTGTATAAAATTTTTCAGAGTGAAGTGTAGCTCTGACTTAAAAACTGACTTTAAAAAAGGACTGGTTTCAGCAACCATTGTCATTATTTAACATATTCTACTCACAACATCAGTATCTAATCGGTTTTTCTATTACAGGAATATTTTATGCTCTTATGTACTATAAAATTATGATAAAGCATAAAAACAGGCTTTACACATAGTAAATGGCTTTTATTCTGAGTGCAGTAGGGTCAATCATCATGAAGAGCGGGTTAATTTTGTATGAACTTCAATTTTTCAACTAAGTAACATAATATAACACTAATGTAAGTCTAGTTTTTCAATTTTTTCTAGAATTTATCTTTTCCCTATTATGCATTTAGAATTTTATCATCTATAGTTATGGGGGGTAATAAGAGATCTGGACCATTCGGGCTGAGTAAATATCTTTAAAAAGTGGTTTACGGATTTTATTAGTATTAACTGAGATTAGGAAGGAGTAATGCAATCCAATATGGCGCCTGTAATTAAAATGCTAGTAATTAATTTTAGCTCCAGATAATTTATCTACACACCAATATCGTCTGCAAATGGTACCTAGTTATGGAATTACATGGTTATAAGTTATTCCCCACTGACTTTTGTATCCTCTATTCTCAGTATAAAATGGGCAAATTTGATGATTTTCCGATTGATGACCAGGCTAAAAACTGGGTAATTTCGCCTAGCTAGGAGTAAAAAATGGTCAAATATGAATATTTAGATGTGTTAAAGCGCTATTATTCGACAAAATAATATTTTAAGGCATTTTTAAAATTTTTCGAAAAAATGAGAAAAATGTCGAAATTTCCCAACTTCAGGCCGTTTGAGGCACGTGTTAATATTTTCTGATTGATTTAAGATTTTGCACACTTTCTTAGGATACCAAAAGGAAAAAAATAAGGGGGTGTCGCAAAAGTTTCCCCGACTTTCGATTTTTAAGGGACACCCTAGTGTGCGTTTTTGTTTGTGTGTTTTATATACAAATTTACAGTTTTCTTCCTATCTTAACTTTTGGAATGCATACGTCAAAAAATACATACGTTTTCAAACTAATCAGGTTTTAATGTTCAATTGGGGAATTCCATAAAATTTTGGAAAATGGACTCATTACCTATATACAAAATTTTTAACTGAAGTTTTTACCATATCATTTCTAATGTTTTTCGATGTAATGAATATAAAACTGACCTCTGTAAATTTTTTTCTAGAAAAGTGAAAATTTATTTAAAAATATTATTTTTAAATTCAAACTTTTCCTGAAAATAATTTTTTTATGTTTTTTGGCCTGCTGAATACGAAAATGACCTCGTTTGATTTTTAAAGCACCACAGTTTTTAACATTTTAATGACATAGATAGGGCAATTTTTCATAAAAAAATAAAAGCAGTAATCTTAAAAATATTAATTTTTTATTCTAATTCAGTGTGGTCCAACCAAAACTGTTTCATGTCTTCTGGTGGTGGTGTTACTAATAAAATGTAGATTGCAAAAGAAATGATTGAATTGATTTTTACTACAAAATCATGGTATTTTTCTCCCAAGAATGTAAGATTTTCCACTCTGTTACATCACACTTTTTTTGCATTCGAGTGTAAAATAATTCTAAAAATTTTATTAAAAGTGTCCCCTACAATTTTGAACAACACTAGCTATTACAGGAATAATAATAATATTTTTTGAATAAGAATATAATCCCATGGAATAAACTTTCATCCAGGTATATTTCACATTTTAAAAATTTTTTGCACTATTCTTTCACAAAAGAGTTTCAAAATTTACAAATAAAATAAAGCGCAAAAGTACTAACAAAGCACAGCATATTCAAAGATATTAAGGCAATTACAAATCAATCAACTTTTATTATTAAAAAAGTCAAATTCTCTTCGAGTGGAAAAAACCTTTCACTTCTCTGATCAAAACATTTCAAAATAAATTAAAATTATTATTTTAACCAACTTAAATTTTTATCACTGAAAAGCTTAGAATCTTAGCTGATATTTAGGCAAAATTGTTTTTGAAATAATTTGAAATTTATTTTTTTAACATTGATGTTTAATAACTTGATGTTTAAGTTTTAAACATCAAGTGTACGGTTTTTTGTAAATGACCCACATACTTCATTTATAAAGATTTACTAAGGTGTATTTTACTTAAGAAATATCTTTCTTACATTTAAAAAGCAAAGCAAGAATTTTGACTGGGTCTCATTAACTTACTTTTTTATTTGTTACAATTTTAACACAATTTTGCATGACGTTCCTATTTATAAAATTTAAACTTAAAACAAATTATTTCTTACTTTTTTAATTTGAAGATTTATTCTTAAAAGGAAAATTAGTCTACTGCTAATAATTAATAAGAAAGAGAAAAGCATTCTTAAAAAATAATCGATTCACAACGTTTTATAAATGAAAGAGCAAGAAGAGTTTTAGATTTTACTGATTTACAGGTAAAAGATCCATTTCTAAATTAGTATAATATCCAAAGGAGATGATTTTTAAGAGGTTAGGTACTTTAAATTATCAAAATTGAGTTCTAAATTTCTAAATTCATAGACACAACTGGCAGTTCTGTCGTGAAATTTTTGTAGATTAAATTTTTATTACAATTCATAGCTTCTACTGATTTGGTAATTTTTCTTTTACCCAACTGTTTTGATGAACTTTAATAACCCTTTTGAATTTTAAATAAATTCCATACATAGGAAACCGCTAAAATTATTCAAATAGCTTTTTCATTGCAGACCTGTGTTATTCAAAATTTTCGTTGCAGATAAAAAAAGCGAACGATAATGAGATTTTTGATTACCCGCTAATAATTAATGTAAATACTTTGCACTGTATATTTTCTGCTTTTTTAAAAACGAGAAGCTATTCCCCGTTCCCGAACCCAAACCGTCCTTTGGAGGTCAAACGGGGTCAACTGTCCCCGGCTTGGAAAGTCTGCTTCCCCTCAAGCTTGTTTGGTATGTTGGAATTTGGGGAACATAATGTGACACCTTGACCAATGGATTGCATCCTAAGGCGTGGCTTAGCTTATTGGTGCTGTATAACTAAGAAGGGGTGAGGAGAGAGACTTTCCCCCGGTAAGTCGACGGAAGCACTAAATAAAAAACTAAATTTTCTATTTAAAACATCTAATAAACTAATATTCATAAGAACTTTAAAAACTTAATGCATAAAATCAAAATTCATATTTTCAGTAATTTATTTGATTGTAAAAAGTTTTAAAGTTTGGCTAATAATTGTTTTTAAGAATATCAGTAGTTTATTTTCAAATGGAGTTTCAAACAAAATAAAAAGGGTTTGGCTAATCAATTTGAATAATCATTCATTCCCCTAAAATTAACTAAGAAAAAATAGCATTTACTTTGGCTTTACATAAACACAAATGTAAATTAATCAAACCAATGTAAAATGTAATTTAAGAAAACTAATTATTTTAAACTACAGCGTAGTTTACTTATAATTTAAAAACTAAATGAAATTTTTTAATTCTATTTGCACATAATGAAACTATTTGAAAATCCCATTGAAATAATTTCTAAAGCTGACATCAATGGAGGGATGCATGCTTATTTAGATATACTTAGAAATCAAAGGGACTTCATTATTTTAATATTTCCGAGAAGTGCTAGTTTAAATCCTAAAGTTACTACATTATTTTTATCCGTAAAGCCGATGTTTTTCAATAAACAAAAGAGGCTTTAATAAAATTGTTTTCACAAAAAAGATTAAAGGGATTAAGTATAAAATTAAAGGACTGGATATTTAAAATTTAAGAAACATATTTTCACAGTTGGGTAAAATTATATACTTTGGGAAGAGCAGAGTTATTTAATACAACACAATTTAAACCAATTTGTTGAGTTTTTGAGTCTCTGTAATCAAAATAAAATAGGTTTTAAGCAATAAAGTTTTAAGCAATTTAGGAAAGGTTTAAGCAATTTACCTAAAAATTTACTTGGGGAAGTTTTTGATGAATAAAATTTAGTTTCTATTATTAAAACCTTTAGATTTACTGCTGAACATAATGATTTGATATGTAATGCTTATTATGTGGATAAAGGCAACTTTTAAACAGTGAGTTTGTTGGGATATTAAAATTATCAATGTGTTCATCATGTAAAATCGACCCGTTTTACCCTTTTTAGATTATTACTTTTGTATGCAAAGGAAAGAAATTAAATAAAGGTATTTTAAATAGAACTTAACACAAAATAAATATTGCGTTTATTAATTTATTTTATTTTGAAAGCTATTTAACATATTTTAATTGAATTTTCAAAGACAATTTAAGTTCTTGCCTTGAAAAGCTAAGTAAATTAACTTTTAAATTGATATATTAAGCAATCATAAAAAGAGCACCCTTTATGCATCCTTTATATTTAATTTTCGGATAATTTACTAGACATACAACAATTAACTTACAGTTAATACTTTAGAAAATTTATGTTAAATTTACTCATTTAGAAGCAAAATAAACCTTTTCTCGTTTAAAATTGTATAATTATTTACATTTTCTGAAGAAATATACACTTTACAGCCTTGTAATGAGTAATATCAAATTATGATCTATGGAGTAGCAAATTACTACTACACCAACCTTACTTTAGAAATGTTTAGAAGTTTAGATAGATTAACAATTCTTCAGATGATTTCATAAAGTTTGGACAAAAAAGTAACATCTTCTAGTTTTTTATGACACATTTGTAATTTTTTTCCAGAAATTTTTTTTCTTATACTCTCCATTTTCAGTCACTCAGTTTAGTCACTGATTTTAAAGATATATATTAGAATTTTCTATTGACTCCACACATCCCAAAGAAAATGAAATCTAAAAAATTTCCGAGAAAAGTACTAACCAGCATTTTAAGGAACAAAGATATCTGAAGTGTTCAGTACAGTCCTGCTACAGTGAACACAATGTATTAAAACTCAGTTAAAAAATAAAAAATTTCAAAACTTATTGGAAAAAGCCCCAATACTAAAAATCTTAATTAAATTCTTGGGGTTTTCTTGTTCGGACTTAATATATTTTCTCCCTAATTAATTTTCTTTTGATGATTCCTACTGTGATGGGTATAAAATTAAGACACAATTTTAAAGATTGTATTTAAACTTTGGGGACATATGAACTCATCCCTGAAAAACATTTTTACTGTATTTTGTCATGCATTTAATTTCAATATTCAAGCAAAAATAAAACTTCAATGTTTTTCAATCTTTAAATGATGTCCTAGGTGTGACACTTTTCAGATTATTTACATTTGTAAATTAGAGACATTTACATTTGTAAAATTTTTGTCAGTATATGAAACTTTCATGACTGAAACGTTTCCCTTCTCTCTTTTAAAGAGAGTCAGATAAGGTTACTACTACTACACAAATTTGCTAATACATTTTAATAATTCAATCAGAACTTTTTTGTTTTTAAACTGGTGATACAGTGTAAATTTTACAATTTTAAGGTTGTTTTAGAAATAAACTATGGTCAATATTTTATGATTTCCATCTGTTTGTGTCAGAATTTGTTTATCTAATATTTTCCCTACTCAGTTATACAATTATTTTTACACTTGTTTTCATGAGTCCCTCAAAAAACTTCCATAGCAAAATTTGTTATTGCTTAATTTATTATACCTATATTGCCAGTTTATAGCCGACTTATCAATACTTTAGTTTCATATACTTTTTTATCTTAGGTATTGAAAAAAAATTTTTTCTCTTTCTAATTTAAAACCTATGATATAGCACATATTCGAAATTTGGTATGTATTTTTAAATTGTCCTGTGCAGCCATAGGAAAAAATTTTTATCCTTAGTAGAGGAAACTCTGTTTTATGATGAGTGTAGTAAGGGTATTTACAAAATTATCATGCAGCAAATTTTGCTGCTAACAAAAGTTAAAGCAAATAGCTATCCACTCACAATCTTCTAAAATAATTAATCCATTTTTTAGCTATGAATGTCTTATCTTTTCAAGTAACAGTGATTTAATATTTTACTTCTAGAATTAGAAATCCTTTAAATACTTAACATATTTTTCACACCTGTTAAACACACAAAATAAGTATATTTAAAAATTTCAGTAAATGCAAAAATTTGAATTTCAGAGTTTCAAGTATTTTTGAGAAAAAAATGAATGGATCTTTTTTGTGTTTGGTATATATGATAGAAATACTTTATTTAAAATAAATAAAAATTCAGATATTTAAGATTAAAAAAACGTTGAGTGCGTTAAAAGATAAACTAATAGTGATATATGCGACTACAAGGAAAATTCTTCTTTAACTTGATATACCTAGAATTGGTAATAGTAAAACAAGTATGAAATTTCAATCCACGTGTCCCTTTTTCAAGGAATAGCCCTTTTTTTAGTTTTTGTTTCAAATTTCAAGATTCAAAAAAATGTTCTCTTTTAATGGATTAGATCTTTCTTTTGATTAAAATAAATTTATCATTCTTTAATGGCTCAGTTTTAAAACATTTTTAGTTTCTAATTTCAAGGATTCAAAAGATGTATTATCTCTTTTAATTGAATAAAATAAAATCTTTCATTCACAATATAACAAAAAATAAATTTTATTTTTAAAAATATGAACATCAAAAATGTTTACAATGAAATGAAACTGTCAGTAGTACATTACTTAAATTAAATCACTGAATTACCATATTATCCTTCAAATATAAAATTTATTTTTCAAAATAGATTTTAAAAACTCTTTATATGCATTAAAGAGCCTGAGCCTTTTTAATTGGTTTTGAAAAACAACAAAAAACAAGGTTAAAACACAAAACTTGTTAAAAAAAATTAATATTGTATGTATATTTCTAACATTTTGTTGAAACATAACACAATAAAAAATAAATTTCATTCAAAAATATTCTAATTTAAAAAAATTCTTTCATGATAATGGGTCTACATTATCTAATTATTGAGTTATAGTAATTTCTAATCAGCTATTCTATTCACAGCATTGGTAAATATATTTCCCTAATAATTTTAATTAACCTTTTATTATTAGAAAAATGTGAAAAGTTTTTAAGTACCTAACCCGATACAATAAAAAACAACACATTTTTATTTAATCTTCATATTAATTTTACCTTAAAAAATTTCATTATTTCCAGAGTTCAGAATTTTTAAATTTATCCATTGTTAAAAATAAAACAAACACCAACTTGTCCCGCGAAAACGGAGAAAAGAGGGCAGCACAATCTTAACAGCGAAATATTCACAACCATTGAATACAGTGCTTTGAATAAGCAACTTGTTAAAATAACACAAATAGCAGCTACTATCGCCCATATAGAGAGCTCAGGAGTATAGCGCCTAATGTGGCAACAAGGTTGCCACATTAGGCGCTATATCTCTAGTAATACTACTATTTGGTTGAAAGTCGCCAAGCGGATGCTAAAGGACACTTGCGCCGAACCAAGGAACTGTTCTTTTCAGATGCATCCCCAAAGGGCCTCAAAAGAAACTTAAATTAAGAGACAAAACGAATTAAGAGACAAATTTAAAAAAACTTTTCTGGGGGAGAACCCCCAAACCCCCTCTAAATTTAGACGTCTGTTATACCGTGTTTTACCCTTGAAAATTCAGTCCTTTAATAGAAGTTTTCCTTTCGGAAAAAAATTTTTTTGTTTCTAATGCCACTTAAAATTGAGTTTTAAAATTTCATTAAGATTTCTCTTAAGGATATTTTCAATTCAATTGAGAAAACTTTTATTCTATAAATTGAGCCACACTTAGTTTAGGAACTTTTGGGATTTTACTTCCCCAAAACGGCAACACAACGTTTGTATTGTTATTGAACGCTGGCCAAATTGGGAGTGACTTCCCGACCGTCGGGTAACCGTTGTGCGCATGCTCGGGTTAAAGGCGTGGTTTTAAAGTATTTAGGATTGTGGTAAGCGTGGCCCCGATGGGGGAAAGGTAGCGCGTCTGCCTGGCGTGCGGAAGGTCGTGGGTTCGAGCCCGGTTATTATTTTTCAGTAAATTTAATTTAAATTTTTATAAATTCCATTAAAAATTGCAAGAATTAATTGCTCTTGTTTAACAGTCATTCCTTATTTAATTAAATTCATTGTGGTTTTTTAAATGTTTTACTTAGTCTAATTTTTAAAAAAAATAATTTAAATTATTAATTTATTGAAAATAAAATTATTTCGCTAAAATATTTTATAGAAACAGCAAGAATCAGGTCCACATGGATGCGCATTGCTAATAAAGTATAAAAATCTTGCAGGGATTGTGAAATACAGTACGAAACAATACGTCGGTCGCCATGGCCGTGGGACTTGCCGTCCGTCGTACGACGGTCGGCTAGCAACGGCCATCGAAATTGAATTGTTTACTTCGTGAGATCGTCGCGCTTGTTATTTCAAGTAAGTTAAATCCTTTCAATATATTTTATTTAGAATTACCAGTTCAAAGATTAAGAAATGTATGGTAGTTACCCTATACGTCTACCCTATTTTTGTGGATGCCAGTGCTCTTTCATGAGAAGACATTCTCGAGCATGTTTACCCCCAGTGAAAGTGATTAATTAGATTCAGGGCTTAAATTGCGATATTTTTTGGTTTTCCGTAAATATTTACATTTTAACTGATGCTTAAATAGTAGCGCTCCGGTACTTCTTTGGTTAGAATTTAAGCCCTGATTAGAATAAATAAAACAAAGGAACTATTGATTAAAAATATTCCAAATATAACCGTATTCTGGGTCATTTTCAAGCTTCTCTTCTACTTAAATAACGAAAACATAATGAAAAGAAACAAACTGCCAATTGAGATATTTTAAGTGTTTTATTTCTGTACTTAATTGTTTTTGAGCTATTTAGTGTCAGACTCTACACTTCCGCTTGGCTAATCCTAAAGTACTAGAAATTTTTTTTAGAGTGTTACGTACCTTTTATAATAATTCACTTTCAACTGCACGTACTATACAACTGAGAAATGGGGGTACAGCTTTAGAATAAGTCCAATTTTACGCTGTTGCCAAGTTGGCAGTATTTCATTGCCGATCGGTTGCTCCTGCTGGGTCATCGGTTGCTTACTTCAGCGCTTCAGCTCATGGGTTGTTGATCGGTTGCTCATGTCAAGTAGATTGCTCAATCCGGCAGCCATGTTTATGCAAATTTATTATTAGTTGGAAAATAATATACGCTAGTTAGTTATAGAGATCAAAACGGCAGAAAAATAAAAATTAAATGAATTCTCATTTTTATTTTATAATTTCGAGGTGAAATAATTCATTACTCTTTTTGGTTGTTCCATCAGCTTTGAGTTTAATCTGCGGTCTTGTCATTCATTTGCCATTTGCAGCGACCATGCATGACAGTATACGATGAATCCGCAGCATGTTATTTTCTTAGGATCTCGTTAGAGTTGATTAATTCAATCAAATTTCTATTAAATAATAAGGTAAGATTGTTCATTCTAGCTATTAGTGCTGGTAATTTAGAGTAAATGTCTATTTTGGTAGTTATTAAACTCCATGTTATCGGTTGTTGACCGGGGTTTATTTGATGATTATTCCAAGCTAAAGTCTAATTCATGTTTAATATGCAATTTGATAGAGGTCGTACTATTGTTCGTTCTTTACGTGCTTTGCTAAAATCATTCTTGTATTTATTGTTTCTGTTATTTATTTCGGCTTTGAGCCAGTGTAAACAAGATGGCGGCTGGTTTGCAAGGTTGCTGGATTTCTGAAAGTTCGGGTTGCGAATTTTTCTAGGGACTGTTTCCAGCCGGCGCCAAGTTGGCTCCGGCTGGAAACAGTCGCCAAAAGTGGACTTATTCTAAAGCTGTTCCGAAATGGGCAAGGCAAGCCACCATTTAGTTCCAGTTCTCAAAATAAAACCTAATATTATGAATTATTTCACAGTGTCTGTTATAGTTTGTCTATCTTCGCTAGGCCACTGTTATCGCGAAATAGGCCAGGATAAACAAACTATACTGGTGCCCTGTCAGTTACCGGTACAACCAGGGCTCGATTTCAGCCGGAACGGTCCGGAACGGCGTTCCGGAACCTCTTTTTTGATTAACAAAATATTTTTGTTCTGGGGTCTCCTATAACTACAGCCCGCGAAACCCTTTCATCAGGCCCTAAAAAACCTTTCTATCTGTACGAATGAAAGTCCCAAAATGAATTAAAACCCTGTTTTTAGGGTCAAATTTCCAAAATTTTTCTGGGGGAGGACCCCCCCTTTTTGTATTTAGAACTCAATTAATTACGTTTATCTTCAGATTAAGTTCATGGCGTAAAAAAAGGTTTTGAGGGAATTTCGCGTTTCTTCCCCCCCTGTGCAAAAATTTAACTTGGGGCCTGATACTGATTTCATTTTATGAAAGGATATTTGGGCCCCTCCCGAAATAAATTTCTACATAATCCACTATGATCCTAGATGTGTAAAAAAAATTTCTGTTGTTACTTTTTAAACATTTGTTCAACGATTCACTTGTGCATATTTTAAATTTTAAAAAAATTTTAATGCATTTTTATCTTTCTTGCAAATAACAATAATTTTGTGTTCTAAAATTAAGGATATTACTAGATTGTGTTCTTTTAAAACATAATTGTAAACCCCAATTTGAACTACCCACACAATCCGCTCCTGGTGTTGATTCTTGAATCAGATTTGCCAGATTGCTGGTCAAATTTGCCAAGAAAATTTGTGACATCTTAAATTCTACGGTTTAAGGACTTAACTACGCATTATATACCTTAAACTGGCAAAATATACAACACTGTTGGTTCATTGATGATACACAGTCCCGCCTTCTACTAGAGGCGCCCTGTTTGAAAAAAAATTGTATGTAAAAAACGGTGTTTTAACAAAAAAATTTGCCTAAATAGTTCATCGCCTTGTACAATTATTAAGTTAGAAAATTCTTCCTAATCTTGTTCAACACATTTGAATTTTTTAAAATTTAAATTTAAAAATAAATTCTTAAGTTTTTGCATTAAAAAGTATTCGCTTTTCTTCAGTTTTCGAGACCAATAATTTTACCGTTCCGGTACCTCTTTTTTTAGAAATCGAGCCCTGGGTATAACTACCCTATTTTCTGTAGGTATCAAAAATTTTGCTGCACAAGTTGCATCTTTAAAAACTTATAGACAGAGCTTGTGTGTTTGTGAGTGTTTAAAAAGTAAATTAAATTAACACGTGTAACTTTTAATCCAATTCTACCCAAAAAAATATGTATAAAACTTCTGACTGTTTAAATTCCATCTGAGAACTTAATTTTATTTTAAAAAGGGATTTTTGTTGTACTGTGAACATGGCCAAAATCAGCTTGTTGTAAATAGTCAGCAACTCTGTCTGCTTGTATTCTTGCAATCATAGTTTTGCGTTATCATGAAAGGATGTGGAGTTTATTGATTTGTTTATTTTTACAGCAGAAAAAAGTAGCCAAGAAAGAAAGGAAATTTCTGTTACGAGGAGTAGCTAAAAAATTATTGGTAAGATTTTTAAGCTATATTTACTTTGCTTTGCACATAAATTCCTTTTGCTTGTATTATTATTAACCCATTCGGAACGCATATTCACAGATCCCGCAAGGTTTTTATACTTTGATAACAATGCGCATGCGTATGGACTTTATTTTTGCTGTTTTTCGGAAATTTTAATAAAATATTATCTGGGGATAGAACCTTCAAACCGCCGCATGCTACGCTGGCATCCTACCACTGCTCCAGTGGGATTCAATAACTTTGAAACTTATTAGCTTTTAAGATTTTATTTCTTTGTGACGCATGTGCATTGTATCAAAGCATAAAAACCTTGCGGGATTTGTGAATAACACAGGTCTGCAATGAAAAAGCTGTTTGAATAATTTTAGCGATTTCCTATGTATTTTGATGTGCTGATTACGAAAAAAATATTGAAAAAAATTCTATACGTCAGGATTTTTCACAAATTGCAAAATTATATTCGAATTTGCCCATTTTTCATAGTTTTTGTGCATTTCTAGCTCCTTTAGTTTTAAAAATTAGGAGCTGTGAATGGTGCATATAGTAAACTATCTCCTCAGGACATTATAGAGATGGAAAGAAAATATTAGGGTAGATTTAATCGGGGAATAATGAAGGATTTTTGTTGTATAGTTCAAAGAAACGTTCTTTTTGCTACTCACAAGGGTAAAGGTACCAAGGGGAGTTTCATAAGGAGGAAAAATTGGCTTTAGATTGTGTAAATAAGTTTATTTTAGTTATATAATGATTTTCATGAAGAATATGTAACAATAATTTTATTTTATGAACCTATTTTCATGAA
The DNA here is from genome assembly GCA_024610705.1 of Tetragnatha versicolor. NCBI lineage: Eukaryota > Metazoa > Arthropoda > Arachnida > Araneae > Tetragnathidae > Tetragnatha > Tetragnatha versicolor. The sequence goes on along the minus strand of JANDEH010000018.1, from coordinate 10,115,819 downwards.
AATTGAAATAATGACTTATTTTACATTTTTACCTAAATTGTCAGGAAACATGACATTCTATGGCAAAACAGAGACCATTTTTGAACTCGGGGCACAAAAAAACCTTGGAAGTAACAACCTTAAAAATAAATTTTCATTAAAAAATCTACTTCTTAAGTATACTTACATTTTATGTGAAATGTTGCTATATTTGCTCAATTTGTTACAAAATGTGGTGTCTTAAAAATCAAAAGAGGTATTTTTTGGATTCAGCTCACCAAAAATCATAAAAAATTGTTTTCAAATAAAGTTTGAGTCGAAAAATAATTTTTTAAAATATTTACTTTTATTTTCTTAAAAAATTGACATATTTACTCAAATTGTGAAAAAAGGTGAAGTCCTATGACAAAACGGAGGTCAGTTTTAGATTCAGCACATCAAAAAACATAAAAAAAGATTTGGTGAAAAAAATTTGAATAAAAAATTTAGTATTAAAAGTTAATTTAACAAAATTTTAAGGCATTTCCCAATAAAACCTAAAAATCTGAATTGTCAAAAAACGTGACGTCCCAGGAAAAAATGGAGGTCATTTTTGGATTCAGCGCACCAAAAATAACAAAGTTCAGGTGAAATATCCAAAACAGCTCGAAAAAAGTTTTTTTTTGCAGACCTGTGTAAGCTTTCAGGACGGGCGTCTCACCCGTGAGACGGGAGCGAAGTGCTTACCTACCGTCTCACAGGTGAGACGCCTGCTTTGAAAGGACCAAAGGTAAAATTTTAACAAATATATTGCAGAATATTATTTTCAAGAAAGAAACTGACCGCCTGAGATTATCGTTGAATCTAACTCGTGTCGCGGCAGCCAATTAAATAATCGGAACACTTTTTTCGTTATAAAAGAAAAACTAATCATGGTTAGAAGTACAATATTTTACGCACTTATACAAATATTTTTTACAAAAAGATTTCGTTTTTTTTTTAATTCTAATTGGTTTTAAAATTATTTAGATTCAATGTTTCAATTTTTTACTTTGGTCTAAAGTTTAAGATGTGGTCAAACATTGCTAGAGTCAACAGATGTGTTGAAATGGACAAAAACCATGTTTCCCCATAGGTATTCATATGTCAGGGTAGAGAATTATATTTTTCCTTATTCAATTGAGCTTTATTTACAATAATACACAGTATACTTTAATCTTCCCTCATAACTTAAACTGGATATACCCTTGACCATTTTAGTAGCCCTATGCTGAACCCTTTCAATTGAATCAATATATTTTTTTTAAGTATGGGGACCAAAACTGAACAGCATACTCTAGATGAGGTCTCACCAAGCCACTGTATAGTGGCAAAATAATATCCTCGGACCTTGAAGAAACAGTTTTTTTAATGTATCCCAATATCCTATTAGCCTTTTTATATGAAGTTAAAGGGAGAAGAAACAGTCTTTAATTCATCATTCATGTTCGATTTTTTTAAACCTTTTCCATCTAAATAACTTGATACTAAAAGATAATCACACATTGATACTGTATCTTTTTATTTTCTGATATTAATAATTAAATAATCATCTTCAAAATTATGTATTCTCTGATCTCTGGTCCCAATTGAACATAACTGTATGTATTTCTATGGGAAAAAATGTTCCCCGACCTATGCGCTTGGTCCCACCTATAGCGTAAGTCTGGGGTATTGCTGTACTTAAAATTTTTTGGGGGAAATATAAAAGTTGTCCAATCAAAAAATTAAATAATTGAAATTTGATAATATAAAATAATAACTATTGCATAATTTCGCCAAAAACGTTAATTCCAGAAGATGTGATTAATCAAGGGATCTAAGTGAGCACAATTTGAAATGATTTTTAGAATATTTTATATTAAAAATTTCATCTTTGGTATTTACTTCTAAATCAAGTTACAGGACCGTAAAAACGTTTAGTTGGGAACATGATAAAATCCATTAATGTAACGATACCCTCATTCTTCAGTTTTATGTTTTTCAAACATAACTTTTTTACGGCCCTGTAACTTGATTTAGAAGTAAATACCAAAGATGAAATTTTTGCAGGAGGATAATGCCTAAGTGAGGCGTAACCTGTGAAATTTTCAAACATTTAAACTTTGTTCCACCAGAGATATATAGAGGGAAGGATTTTTTTGAAGTCATCAGATTTTGAAGGTTCAGAACTCCACTTGAAAGCAAATACCAATAGTGAATTTTTTACAGTTGAATGATACCCGAGTGAGGCTTTACCTGTAAAAATTTCAGGTTTTTAAACTTTGTTCCAACAGATATATAGAGGGTCAAAGTTTGGAATTTTTTTGAATGTTCCAACTTTGGAGGCCAATAACTACAAAAAAGAACAAAATACCAGAGTTGAATTTTTTTTAGAATATAGTCCAGTAAGTAGGCTACACATTGTCTACAAAAAACATTGGGAAAATATAGATCTTTTGGGAATACTACGCCTCAGGCCCGTAGTCAGGAATTTCCCTTTGGTGGGGCGCCCGCTTTTTCTGGGGGGGGCATGGGGTTTTCAGTTTTCAGGAGGTATCATAGGCGTATTTTCAACTGTTTGACTAGGGGACAAAACCCATTAGACCCTCAGGCCTAAGGAGCTGTTACAAGACTTTGTTTCGGGAGGAGTTAGGTCCTAAATTTTTCTAGTTTTACCTTTTCTGTTTTCTTAAGTTTTCCTTTTTAAAATTTTTGAAATTTGAAGCTTTAAGTAGTTTTAGCCCATTTTTAGATCCTTTGGGTTAAAGTATAGAAGGAACTGCTCCATGTAAGCCCCAGAATTGAAAAGGAAAACTCGTAAATCGTGTTTCATTACTCCTTGTTAATCTTTAAATAGACATAATTTTATAAAGGGTGTCAACCTAATCCCCCTTTTCTGTCAGTGCTAGTGTATAGGGGAGAGTGTTGTACCTAAGGACGGTTGTACCTTCAGCCACCGCGTTTTAAAATTCGGGAAATAATGGAAATTTGAATTTGTGGTCGATTTTGAATGTAAACAGATGCTATCTAGTTGCTAACGTGAAATCAGCTCTTTAAAATAATATTTAAGTTTTATAAAATAAATTTACTGTTTTTAGATGCTCAAAGTTTTTTTTAGAGCATCACTACATCAATACTTGTCTTCCCCTATAATTATGATATGATAAAATGGGATAAATCCTCGAGATTTTAACATTTATTTTTGATATTAGAAATCGTCAGATCTCAATTATTTTATTTTTTATAGAATTTTGAATTCCAAAACACCTAATGTTGTACCTTTGGACACCATAGGTGTTGTACCTACGAAATGAACTACCTATGAAAAATCAATTATTTTGTGATCTAAACTACTTTTTTAAATTTTTGATTTTACTTTGCATTTAATGTAAAATATGGTATAAAATCTTATGCACACTATCGCATTTAAGTACGATGATTACAAAAAACTTAAAATTTCCACCGAAGAAGATTTGCGAAAGTTATAACCTCCAAATGCTTGCACAACTAAGTGTCGATCGAATTGTTTTTTTTATCAGTGAAGTGATCAGATCAATCAGCATGATTGATGAAACTATTACCTCAAATTTCAATCTGAAAATCCCATGTGATTTATGTATTTTTTATAAAAAATCAAGACTTTTATCAATCAACTTCGTTTTAATGATCATTTACGATCTAAAACTACATTACTTTAAAAAATCCATTTCCAATTTTAAAAATGCTTGAAATAGTTTATAAAAAGGTAATACACCAATAAAAATGTTCATTTTAAGTTTTTTTCAGCAAAAACTTTTCTTTTTAAGGGTGTCCACAGGTACAACTGGGTCTGTCCATAGGGAGAGCACGTTGTTGTACCTATGGACACAAATTTTGTCAAGTTATTAAAATGAATTAAAAATCCAATTTTGAAGATTTTAGCCAATAAAAAATATTACCCTCTTTGCTAAGGTTAGGACTATAGGTTAGGCACTTAACATGGTAAAAATGTGATTTCACCTGTCTTAGAAAAATCCAAACGTGATTTTTGTCCACAGGTACAACACTCTCCCCTATAGAACTTTATTTCCGTAGGGGCCTTAAAATATAAGTTAGCCCCTCCCACGCATATTTAATAGATTTAATGTAGTTGCTGTACATTTTGGAGTTGAATTTTAGTCTAACAAGGGGACGGAAGACCTCGGAAACGGACTTCGGGTTCAAACTTTGTAGATTTGTAATACACCCCAAGGATATCCTATCCTGAAAATATTACGACGCACTATCCAGTAGTTTCCGAGAAAACGCCCCCCAAAGTTTTACCCATTAGTTAAAATACTTAAATACTTTTCCTTGCTAAGAGCCGAATAGCCCAGTCGGTAGCGTACACGCCCAGTAATTGAGGGACGTAGGTTCGAATCCACCTATTCGCGTTTTTTTTCTCTTTTCACTTCTTAAAAATTATTTAAAATCCATTACAGAAAACAGTTTTATTTTTTAAAATTATGTTTGCATATGAAATTCCAGTTGAGAAATATTAAAATTAAACCACAAATTAATATTTAAAATTTAATTTGAGCTCTGTATTATAAAAATTACTTGATTACTTCAACGCTTTCTTACGGAAATAAAATATTTAAAAAAAAAACGCTCGCCTCTTTCTCGGTTGATAAATTAAATGTCATTTCTTTCTTATTAATATTTATGTTTATGCTTTTAAAAACACCATTGAAAAATTTTGATAATAATAATCTATGTGCGTGTATTGATTTTAATGATGTATTTCTGTATTTTTGTGCCGTTTTAAATCAATACGTCAAGTCTCATTATTGAAAAAATGTATATTTACAATTCTGCTAAAAGTGTCAGTAATTACTTAATATTGACAATAATTAAATAGTTCAGAAACTATTCCTTGCAATTTTGTTTTCGTCTGCGCAAAAGATATTTTATTATTAGAAGAAGAAAAAGCTGTTTTATATGTAATGTTCTTTAAATTGCCGAGTTTATTTCAAAGATTTGTGGATAAAGAAAAATAATATTTTGAAAATTTCGTGCTTTTAAATAGTGTTAACTAGCTGTAACAGGAAAATGATTAGGTTTTTTGTAAGTTGTTATTTTAAAGTTTCCAGAGTTTTCTAATATATGCCTCTTTCTATTCGATGATTTGATAGTAGCAAATAATTAAGGTTTATAAAATATTCATTCCATTCATATTTAGGTTCTTACGTATTATCCCGTCGACCGTACCGCTGAATCCGAAAACGGTAAACAACCCATTGACTTTTCTATGGCTGTGCCGTTGAATTTGACAGTCACGGAACGGTCGACGGGATAATACGTAAGTACCCATATTTAATTTAACTATCATATTTTTTTAAAATAAAAAGTATTTATTTAAATCGATGTAAAAAATTGTTTTCTGTAATGGTAAAAAATGGATTTTAAATAATTTTTAAGAAGTGAAAAGAGAAGACAAAAATGTGAATAGGTGGATTTGAACCTACGTCCCTCAATTACTGGGCGTGTACGCTACCGACTGGGCTATTCGGCTCTTGTCAAGAGAAAAGTATTTAAATATTTTAACTAATGGGTAAAACTTTGGGGGGCGTTTTCTCGGAAACTACTGGATAGTGCGTCGTAATATTTTCAGGATAGGATATCCTTGGGGTGTACTACAAACCTACCAAGTTTGAACCCGAAGTCCGTTTCCGAGGTCTTGCCGTCCCCTTGTAAGACAACTTCATTAATTCGTGTGATCTGTTCTTATATTAATATCAAAACTTTTTTTTGTAAAAATGGGGGATGCAAGTATCAAAGGGGGGTCTGGGGGTCCTCTCCCAGAAAATTTTTGGAAACTTGACCCTAAAAACAGGGTTTTAAACTGCTTTTAATACTTGTAGACCAAAATTTGGACACATATTTTTAAGTAGAATTTTGATTTTGATGAACTTGTTATTTTTAAAAAATTGTGAATAATAAAGATTTAAATACAAATGGGGGGTATGGGGGTCCTCCCCCAGAAAAATTTAGAAAATTTAGCACCTAAGGGGCCGTTCAAATATTACGTAAGCACCTAAGGGGGGAGGGGGGGTTTGCTCTTTGCTTATTTTTGCTGACAAGGGGGGAGGGGGGATATGAGTGATGCTTACGTAAGATGGTGCATTCTCGAAAATATCTTGTTTCTTGCAAAAATAATTTCAAAATTCAACCAAAAATAAATGTAACAAAAAATTGAATTAGAAATTCTGACGTAAGCACTTTTTCTGGAGATGGACCACCCTAACATTTTGAAATTGTAACCCCGAAAAGTAGTGTTTCGACTCATTTTTGAACCCTTAGGGTTACACCCAAAAATGACAGCTCCTTGTACGAGTCACCTAATTTTCAAGGAAATAAAACTCCAGTACTTACTTATAGGGATGTCTTAATTTCGGGGGGGGGGGTCCGGCAGTGTCTTACGTAATTATGATGGGGGGGTTTGAGGTTTGCTTATCTTTGCTGACAAGGGGGGAGGGGGGGTTAAAAATGACCAAAAAAGTGCTTACGTAATATTTGAACGGCCCCTAAGGGGGGGGAGGGGGTTTGCTCTTTGCTTATTTTTTCTGACAAGGAGGAGGGGTATGAGGGATGCTTACGTAAGATACTAAGGTACGTCGAACCGCACTTATTTCAGAGGACCAAATCGTAATAGTGCGGAAAAGTTGCCTACTCATAACAGTAACTTATGTGTGAAATTTTAGCCCTATCAAATAATATCTTCTGTTCCGTTTTTTGGCCTAAAGTTTTGACTTTTTACCAAAAATTTGCTATTTTGTAGTATTTTTACAGTTCTGTGGCCTTCTGATGCTCAGATTTTTTTCAAGAGGTCTGGTAGGGGTCTAGGGTGATTATTCCGTGAACTCCATCCTCATACCTTCCTTTCCCCCAACAGGAGCTGGGGTTTTGTGGGCGAGCGTGCTGGTGGTAATGTTGGCTTTCCCTCCAAACGCCATCCCTAAGCCCTCCTCCGTTGCCCGTTTTGTGCATCAAAATCTCACATAATTAAAATTTTTTCATCAGTGACCCTTAATCCACCCCTGAGTAGTATCTTTCCATCAGGTTCCCTGTATTTTTGGTAATTTTTTTTATTTTTTTTTCGTTTCCTTTAAATCAAAACTTGCAAACAAGAATTTTTTTTACAATATACACTTTTACAAACTGGGAATTGCCATAAAGATGTCTATGGGGATGTAGTGCGTCTAAATTATTGCTTTTATACAGTCTGATTTCGTCTTAGGCAGCTCTTTCATTTATTTAAGGGTGACTCATATTCCAACAAAAATACATATAAATGTGGCTAGATGGCGGAAAGAGAGTAAACCCCACTTGAAAATTGTAAGACGTGATTTGTGAATGACCAATTTCGAATAACCAATCATAAATTTAAGACACAGATTATTATATTATCTGTTTAGCTGTAGCAGTGTTCCCTATATATACTACCTTAATATTTACCTCTTCAGTTTCGGGAAATTCTCGACATAGGCTTTAGATGTTAATTTTTTTTTGCATCACCAGAAATCATCTAGCTTAGTATGATGACTTATTAGAGGATATCTTACAGAAAACACCCTTAAAAATTTTGTTGAGAAGAGAAGGGAAAAGTATGCACTTCGGAAGTAGGTGGAGTACTTTATAATCACATACACCAGATATGATTTCAAAGTGATATCTTAATCACTACATGTGTATTGGCAAAAGAGAAGAGGTAAAATTAACAAACTTATTTTTATCGATTACTATTTCTAGAAATTCCAACTTTATTTTATCTATATTCACAGATGTACCTCAACAGCCGACGGGGAGTCTGGGTCCGACCCCGTTTATGACATATACTTACTCCTTACTGTATATGCTTCACTATGGTTCAATATTATACTTCAGAAATTCATTAAAGACGGTTAGAGGCATTTCTTTGATTCAGTCATAAGCACGAGATATTTGCCTCTTGAGTTTCGGGAAATTCTCCACAAATGCATTAGATATTCATTTTTTGCATAACCAGAAATCCTCTAGCTTAGCATGAAGTCTGATTAGAGGATATCTTAGAGAAAACGCCCTTAAATATTTTGTTGAGAAGAGAACAAAAAATTGATTACAAGTGCTCACAACTTAGGCATAATGTTAATTTCTTCTTATTTACAATTTCAAAGCTGCGCGCTATGTTTAAATGATATTACTGGGAAAGTGCTCTGATACAGTTCTTAGGAACTGAATCATGAGAACAGTGACAAAGGGACAGACAAAGTGTTCACACAGGACAGTGTGAAGTGGAAGTTCTTGACGTTACCAGCATACACAGTGGAGAAAAAAGTAAAATTAGTTACTAGAGTTTCCAGCAAGGTGTGTGGTGCTACGGGTGTAATCAAGATAGGGGAATATATTTCCTTTTTTAAAAAACAGAAAACACTAGAAATTTACTCAAATTCTCCTTAAAATATAAATATTCTTCGGAATTTTATTTTGGTTTTATACCATTGCGTGCTTTATACAATACGCACTACATCCCCCCATCCCCATTATGGCAATTCCGAGTTTGTAAAAGCGTATATTGTAAAAAAATAATTGTTTGCAAGTTTTGAATTAAAGTAAACGAAAAAAATTTAAAAAATTACCAAAAATACAGGGAACCTGATGGAAAGATACTACTCAGGGGTAGATTCAGGGTCACTGATGAAAAAATTTTAATTATGTGAGATTTTGATGCACAAAACGGGCAACGGAGGAGGGCTTAGCGATGGCGTTTGGAGGGAAAGCCAACATTACTACCAGCACGCTCGCCCACAAATCTCCAGCTCCCGTTGGGGGAAAGGAAGGTATGAGGATGGAGTTCACGGAATAATCACCCTAGACCCCTACCACACCTCTTGAAAAAAATCTGAGCATCAGAAAGCCACAGAACTGTAAAAAATACTACAAAATAGCAAATTTTTGGTAAAAAGTCAAAACTTAAGGCCAAAAAACGGAACAGAAGATATTATTTGATAGGGCTAAAATTTCACACATAAGTTACTGTTATGGGTAGGCAACTTTTCCGCACTATTACGATTTGGTCCTCTGAAATAAGTGCGGTTCGACGTACCTTAGTAAGATACTGCATTTCGAAAATATATTGTTTCTTGATTAAATAATTTTAAAACTCAACTAAAAATAAATTTAACAAAAAATTGAATTAGGAAATCTGACGTAAGCACTTTTTCCCCATAAACATTTTGAATTTTTAACCCTGAAAGTAGGTTTCCATTTATTTTTGAACCCTTAGGGTTACACTCAAAAAGAACAGCTCCTTCTTGTATAAGTCACCTAATTTTTAAGGAGAAGAAACAGTACTTACTAAAAGGGGTGTCAAAATTTGGGGGGAGTCCGGCAGTTTCTTACGTAATTATGGTGGGGGGGTTGAGGTTTGCTTTATCTTTTCCGACAAGGGGGAGGGGGGTTAAAAATGACCAAAAAATGCTTACGTAATATTTGAACGGCCCCTAACGAAAGTTAACAGAAACCCTTACAAACGCAAAAATCAGCTTTTTCGATGGCTGCCATAAAAAATCAAATAAAGATAAAAAAAATTAAAGATAGTGTTTTTGGACTCTCCAATGATATAAGAATCAACCCTGGAAAAATTATTTGATTCTAAAATGGTCGAGCAACCATTTCTGTTTTTTCTGGAACACTTGGTATGGATTGACCCTATAATTTTAAAAAGGCGTATTTAAAAAAATTTCTGTCGGAGGACCCCCAGCCCCCTTGAAAATCTGGCTTATATCTATAATTTTTCGCTTTTAAATTCTATGGTTTCCAATGCGCTGAAACTTAACTTTTAGAGACGAATGTTCAAAATATTTCTGGGGTTGACCCCCCCAGACTCATCATCATCATCAGTGGCGCACCAAACCAGGGTGGTCCAAGGCCTTCCGCAGAATCGATCTCCAGGTCGCCCTTCTCTTGGATAAACTCTTCCAGTTTTTAATTTTAAGGATTTTCAAATCCGCTTCAAGGTTTGGCCTCGAAGATCCTCGCTCGTTCATCACTCATCCGCATGTCCTGCCCATTTCAATCTCTGTTCGGAAATGTATTTTATGATATCTGGCTCCTTGTATAGATTTCTGAATTAGTTCTTCTTCTCCAGGTATCTGTGACATATCTGTATATAGTTTAGGATTAATGTATTCAAGATCTGGCAACAGCCAGTGTTTGCAGTCTAGTTGTTTATCTTTAGTCCAGATGCATACCTTGTGATTTCCCACTAATAAAAATGACTTACTATGAAATAATTAACAAGCCTTGACTCTTACTTAAGACATTTCACATGGTGTCAGTGATTGCGAAGTACCTACGCTCAGATTGGAGCTTGATGTAATTAGATTGCAAAGATGGATGCATTTAGACCTCCCGGCGACCTGCGATTCACCAGCAGCAATCTCGCTGAGTCTTGGAAGAAATGGTCTCAAAAGTTCAAGAATTATCTAACCGCTACGGAGAAAATGTCGAAAACAGACACCATTAAAATAGCAATCCTGTTAAATTTCCTTGGAGATGAAGGAGTAGAAATATTCAACACGTTCAAGCCAGAAGAAGGAAAAAGCAAAGAAAAATATGATGACGTGATGGAAATGTTCGACGCCTACTGCAGCCCTCGAACTAACGAGGTGTTTGAACGGTGAAAGTTTTTTTCCTGTTCTCAGCAGGAAGGTCAACAGGTAGATAGCTACTTAACTGAACTAAAAACCCTAGCGGCGACTTGTCACTTCGAGGAGCAAGAAGAAGCTCTTATCAGGGACCGGCTGGTTCTTGGTATATTAGAGATGGGACCTTATTGCAAAGGCTACTTCGGGAACCAAAACTAACTCTGCAGAAAGCTGTTGACTTCTTGCGGGCTGTAGAGGCGAGTCAAACGCAGATTGAGGCCCTTCAGTCAACATCCCAAGTGAATGAGGTCAGAAGAGGTAGAGTGAATTCAGCTGATGTAGAAGAAAAAATTAACTGCAACAAGTGTGGATACACCCACAGAAGAACGCACTGTCCTGCTATGGGCAAAACCTGTGCGAAGTGCTCAGGCCGAAATCACTTTGCGGCTGTCTGTAAGAATGGATCTAGGAGCAGAAGAAGGGTTGACACTGTTGAGCAAGAGACTAGTAGACGAGAAAAAACCCCAGAAATGACTAGTTCTGAACTGTACATTGACAGTGTTGATGAGGAGGTAAGAAAGTGTGGCGGTAGTAAGGTTGACACTATTAGTAACATAGAGAATATTTGGTTAAAAATAGTATAAATTGAGAATAATGACGTTGAATTTAAACTCGATACAGGGGCAGAAGTGAATGTATTACCTATTTCTGTGTTTAAAAAGATTTTACCAAGTAATACCCTGACCAAAACTAATGTAACTTTAGTATCGTATGGTAATTTTAAGCTGGTGCCTGAAGGGGAAATAATGTTGAGTTGTAGTGTAAATAAGTGTGAAAATGTGCCACTTAGGTTTATTGTTGTCAATGTGTCATCCAGGCCTATTTTGGGTCTTCAGGCTTGTCAGAAATTAAATCTAGTGAAAAAAATTGATCAGATTAATCAGGCACTGGGTAAAGATGATGTCATAAAATTGTTTAGTAGTACTTTTAAGGGTTTGGGGAGATTCCCGGGTGACCCCTATCACATTGAGGTAAAGCCAGATGTAAAACCGGTGATAAATCCTCCACGACGGGTACCACTAGCATTGTATAATACTCTAAAATTAACTTTAGGACAGTTAGAAGCAGAGGGTATAATAATAAAAGTAAACAAACCCACTGATTGGGTTAGTAGCCTAGTGGTGGTTGAAAAACCCAATGGCAAATTAAGAATTTGTCTAGATCCAAGGAACCTCAACAAAGCTATTAAAAGGGAACATCACATAATACCAACAACAGAGGAGTTAGCAGATTAGAGGGCAAGCAGGTATTCTCAGTCTTGGATTTAAAGGATGGGTTTTGGCAGGTACCCTTGGATCAGGCAAGTGCAGACCTGTGCACATTCAACACCCCATTTGGCAGATACCAGTTTTTAAGAATGCCTTTTGGAATAGCGTCAGCTCCTGAAGTGTTCCAAAAGCAAAACTCAAGTCTATTTGAGGATATTGAAAATGTAGAAGTGTACTTTGATGACGTGATAGTTACAGGAAAAAAATGAAAAAGAGCATGATGAAACATTAAGTAAAGTGTTGAAACGGGCACAGGACTGCAATGTCAAATTCAACCCAGAAAAGTTTCAGTATAAGGTACAGGAAGTCAGGTATGTAGGGCAGATAGTGTCAAAGGAAGGTATTAAAGTAGATCCCCAGCAGGTTCGGGCTATCTCTGAAATGGAAAGTCCCACAGATAAGGCAGGGGTGAGGAGATTTTTGGGCATGGTTAACTATGTGTCGAAATTTATACCCAATGTCTCCACCATAACTTCACCGTTAAGAAGTCTCTTAAAAGATAAGGTTGAGTTTTGTTGGTATAATGAGCATGAAAGTGCATTTAATCAGATCAAAAGCTTGTTAAGCTCATCCTCAGTATTAAAAGTATTTAGTAGCTCTAAGGAGACAGTAATACAATGTGACAGCTCGAAGGACGGTGTGGGAGCGTGCCTTCTTCAAGAGGGCCACCCCGTTTCTTATGCGTCACGTAGTCTTACTGAGACTGAGCAAAATTATGCTCAGATCGAGAAGGAGATGCTCGCAATTGTGTTTGCTGTTCAAAAGTTTCACAATTTTGTGTATGGTCAAAAATTCACTGTTCAGAGTGATCATAAACCTCTCACCTCTATTATCAGCAAACCAATTTGCAACATATCCTCTCGTCTCCAAAGGATGTTGCTTAAGTTGTTAAAATACCAATTTGAAATTCAGTACATTAAGGGTTCTGAAATGTATATGGCAGATACACTCTCAAGAGCCTTTCTTAAAGATACTGTTTCAGATGACCCAGACATGTTAAGTATAGTTCACAGTGTCAAACAATTACCCATAAGTGAACGTAGATTAGGCCAGTTCCAAAATGCCATTCAAAGAGACCCTGAACTAAAATTGGTGTATGAATACTGTGTAAAAGGGTGGCCAGAAACAGTTAAAAGGGTTCCTGTAAATGTGAAGAAATACTTTAAGATAAAGAATGACCTGTATATAGAATGTGGGCTGATACTTAAAGATTCCAGAATAGTAGTACCTTCATCCTTAATAAAGGAAATGTTAAACTTACTCCATGAGGGGCATTTTGGTATCGAGAAGAGCAAAAATAGAGCTAGGGAAATATTTTACTGGCCAAGGATGGCTAATAACATTGAGACTATGGTCTCTAAGTGTGAAATTTGTCAGAAATTTCAAAGGGCCAATATAAAGGAGCCTTTGATTCCCCACGATGTTCCAAATAGGCCATTTGAAAAGATAGGGGTTGATATAATGGAATATATGAGGGTAAACTATTTAGTAATAGTATGTTATTACTCAAAATGGATAGAAGTTCAGGAACTAAGAGACAAAACTGTAACTGAGATCACTAAAAAACTAAAGGGTTGCTTTGCTCAATATGGGGTGCCTTTGAGGGTAGTTACTGACAATGTCCCATTCAATAGTCTGGAGTTCAGAAATTTTGCAAAGGAATGGGATTTCGAATGTGTCTTCTCGAGCCCACGATATCCTAAAAGCAATGGTATGGCAGAGAAGGCATTGGGGATAGCAAAAACAATTTTCAAAAAAGCAAAGGAGGAGGGTAAAAGAGGAATAGAGGGCTTTTTCTTTGGAGAAAGCAATTATCTTAAAAACCGTTTTCATACTTAACCTTGAACAAAGTTTCGCATTTCATTCAGGTTATATACAAAAAAAGTAGTTTTAAAAAAATTACGTTGTCAGTGGAGTAAAGTATGATTTTATAAACCACAACTAGTAGTTCTTTCACCTACGGTTACAACTAAAGTTTCTTCTACATACATTACGAACCGCCATTTATAAGGTTCAATAGCAAATACGGCTCTTTGAAAACGTTTCGGTTGTGCCCCCCCCAACATTTTAGGTCACGCTACACCTATGTTGATAACACTGGCCTGCGATGAGAAAAATACAAAAGAAGTAAGAACTGAATATATTTTTTGGTGCTAATTTCAAAAATAGTCATAAAAAGTTTGTATTACGTGGTTTTTTTTTTGAAATTTCAATTTTGAGTTTCAAAAAAAGTTTTTCATGATATGCCCTAATGTATATGCGTCATTAATAATTAAAAGAAAAATATTTTGCTTCACTAATAGTTGAATAATTTGCAGGAATGGATTCTTCATCATGTGACCAACTACCTTCACTTACATCGCTGAAATCCTTAGTTTGTGACGTGAATGGAAACAACCTGATTCATCAGGTGGTGCTCAACAATTCCACGCCATGTGACTCTTGCAGGGATAGCGACATTCGCGCTGCACTTCGGTCCTTCCCTGCTGCTCAGGTGAATAAAAAGAACAAGGACGGATTCACTGCTCTTCATCTGGCTGTGATAAAGCGAAACTCTTTTATGGTCAAGATGTTGCTGTCATGTCTTCCAACCCTCGATGTTGATGCCAAACGTTTTGCTAAAGCAAATGGAGGAACTGCCTTGCATTACGCAATTTATCCATATAATTTTGATATCCCATATTTAAATGCTGAAAAAAACAAGTATGGCAAAACCACTCTCGATAAAGATGTTAATGAAGATTGTTTTGAAATAGTCAAAGTTTTAGTTGAAAGTGGTGCTTCTGTAAATGAGTGTGATAACGATGGTGATACACCACTTCACATTGCAGCTAGTTCCAATCAAATTGATATACTTGAGCTGTTAATCAGCAGAGGTGCAGCTTTAAATGCTAAAAGTAATTCGGGAAAGACCCCTCTTTATGAAGCAGTGACCAATAGACGTTTTGAAATAGTCAAAGTTTTAGTAGAAAGTGGAGCTTCTGTAAATGAGTGTGATAACTATGGTGAAACACCACTTCACCGCGCAGCTCGATGTAATCATATTGAAATACTCAAGCTGTTAATCAGCAGAGGTGCAGCTTTAAATGCTAAAAATATTTTGGGAAAGACTGCTCTTTATTACACAGTGATGAATGGACGTTTTGAAATAGTCAAATATTTAGTAGAAAGTGGTTCTATAATTGAGTGTGATAAAGATGATGATACACCACTTCACATTGCAGCTAGATTCCATCGAATTGAAATACTTGAGCTGTTAGTCAGCAGGTGCAGAGGTGCAGCTTTAAATGCTAAAAATATTTTGGGAAATACTGCTCTTCATTACACAGTGATGAATGGACGTTTTGAAAAAGTCAAAGTTTTAGTAGAAAGTGGTGCTTCTATAAATGAGTGTGATAAAGATGGTGATACACCACTTCACATTGCAGCTAGATTCAATCGATTTGAAATACTTGAGCTGTTAATCAGCAGAGGTGCAGCTTTGAATGCAGAAGATCGTTGGGGAAGAACCCCTCTTCATTTAGCAGCTTGGTATGGGAGTTTGGAAAAAGTCAAAGTTTTAGTAGAAAGGGGTGCTGCTGTAAATGCTGTGGATAAGGAGGGTAATACAGCTCTTAAAATTGCAGAAGCACGAAATCATATTGATGTAGTTGCATATTTAAATTCCAGATTTGCTAATGTGAATGCTGTAGGCAGGGATGACGGAGTGTTAGTTCCTGAAAGAGTGTGTATAAATACTGAAAAACTTGGTGAACCTTCATGTAAAAAAATGCGTAGGAAAGGATATGCAAGTTTTCTTAAAGCTTCATCCTTTTGTTTAAATAAAAAAGCAAACTATTTTTCCATAAGGAATTTCTATTATAAAATTCTGTATGCAATTTATTTTTCTCTGTTATACTTTTTTAAATAAAATATCACAGTTTGTGATTCTCTATTTTTTAATCTATAATAATAAAAGAGCTTTACGGTTCATTCATCGGTTCACTTATCAACGCACAGCAAAATGTACGGGGGCTAAAGAGTCGAAACTTGGTGTGGTGGAAGACTTTGCAGTGTATACGCGCACAAGGAAGGGATTTTTCGAAATTCTTTTTTTCTGACCCACAGGGGGGTTTGAAGTGTTTTCTACGTTTTTGAGCCTAGCACCGTCCCAAATGACCCTAGATCTTCGTAACTTCGCAAGAAGGTACCAATTCACAATATCTAGAAAGTCATTTTTCGAATTATAAGGGGTCTAAAAATTTCCAAAACCCGATTTTACTGAGAATAAACAAAGTTTTACATTTTAGAAGAAAAACTTACTAATAATTTGATATTTCGAAGCGACCTGTTGGTAATATATTATTAAGAACATTTCTAAGAAAGTAATTTCTGGATTTTTCGATATTCCATTCTGGAGGGGGTGCACGGGGGTTTGAATATTTACTCCCGTTTTTAGTTTTTGCATTCTATCACCCACCTTATTAATGCGATTGGCATGAAATTTTAGCATGTTGTTCCTCACACAATCGGGAAGGTTTTCAAAAAAGAATTTTTGAATTCAAACCATTCTAAGCTGTCTTTTTTGGCACTTTTCTAAATTCTTATACGTAGCTTCAATGTTAAATTGATAACGGTTATTGATCCTTCCAAGTGACGCAAAACCTCTATTGTTAGAAATATTTATTTAAAAATATTTTATAGCGAGTTGAATTTTTAAAAAATATGATAAAGAAATAATTTGTGATAAAATCAATTTTTTACAATAAATAAAACTATTTAACCGAAAATATTTAATTTTTTTCCATTCAATAAAGATTTAAAATAACAATATTTCATCAGAAGAGTTTTAGATAGTTGATGTCAATAATTCAAATGATGTCTACTCAGTAGCGGATTTCTAAATAGGCTAGCTAGGCTATAGCCTACGGCGGCAAATTTTAATAGGCGGCAAATTTTTGACGGCCGAATTGTTTTCTGAATAACAACCCAAAGGGTCTCAAAATGAGCTAAAACACTACTTTAATGGGCAATTTTTAAAAAAATTTCTGGGGGAGAACCCCCTAAACTCCCCTCATACATTTTGGTATCTGTTATATACAGTGTTTTTCATTAGAAAATTATGCCGCCTACCCGTATCTTTTCCCTTTTGGTGCTCTCTCCATAGAGTTTTAAAAGTAGATAAACACAAGTTTGGGGGGGGAATTTCCAAAAACATTTTCTAGGGATCTAGGGGAGGACCTCCGTCTGACGTTTTTTTATAAATTTTCTGTGGTTTTCAAGGAACTGTAAGGGTCTCAAAATGAGCTGAAACACTGCTTTAAGAGGCAAGTTTTCAAAAATTTTCTGGGGGTGACCCCCAGGCCCCCCATTTTTACTTCGAGCTCGCATTGTCAAATTGTAACATTTCATGTAAAATATTACTTTTAAGTGATCTAACACTTCAGGTATAAATACACTCAGGACCTTAAAAAGACGTTCAGTCAGAACGCCCCTCACTAGCGGATCCAGGGGGGCTAGGGGGCTTAAGCCCTCCTTCCAAATAAAAAAGTCTCACACTATATGATATGGCTTTACTTTAATGCACCAAAATGAGTTAAAACCAGGGTTGGCTGGATTGGACCCAATGGGTTTTTTTTCAAAAAAAAACATTTGAAAAACACATTTTGGACCCATTTTTGGGTTTTTTCAAGAAAAATCAAGATTTTGGCGCAATTTTAATATGGAAGAAAAACATTTAACAAATTAACATATAAAGAACTGAAGTTGAGTGGGTTTTTTTCTAAGATTTCTTTCAGTATTGTGAATGGTTTTTTTTTCAAAGTTTAGGATATTTTTAAAATTTGTTATCTTTTTTATTATTCTTATTATTTCATTATAGATTTATTTCAAAATTTAATGGTTTTTTCAAAGTTGAAGATATTTTTAAAATTTTAATGGGTTTTTCAAAATTTAATCTAGGTTTCAAAAATTAAATAGTGTTTTTTCAATTTAAGGGAGTTTTTAAAAAGTTTAATTTGTTCTTTCATTATTCAGAGGGTTTTTTCATTATTGAATGGGGTTTTTTTTCAAAATTTAGGATGTTTAAAGTTAAACTAGATATAAAAATTTAGAAGGATTTTTTAAACTTCAGTGGGTTTTTTCAAAGTTAAATAGATTTCTTTCAATCTTGAATGGAGTTTTTTCAAAGTTTAGGATATTTATTAAATTTTATTGAGTTTTTTCAAAATTTAAACTAACGATTTCAGTGGTTTAAAAAGTTTAAACTTTGAAAAAACCCACTTAACTATGGAAAAACTGATAGTATTTTGATTTTGATAGAACACATTTAACATAGAAAGAACTCACTAAAATTTGAAAAAACCCAATTACTATAAAGGAGAAAACCACTTAATTTTGAAAAAAAAAAACAGTTTTATTTGGGTTTTTTCAGGGTTTAATTGAAAAAACCCAACCCACTTGAGTTTTTTCAAAAAAACAAGGGATTTTTGCCAACCCTGGTTAAAACCTTGTTATTTTAAGGTGAAATTTTCAAACTTGTAACTCTATTATTACAACTTTATTTTATATTAAGTTCGTCAAAGCGCAAAAATTCTACCATAAAATCTATATCCGAAATTCGGATGAAGAGTTCCAAAACAAGTTGAAAAAGTGTTTTTTTACTTAAATTTCTAAACAAATTTCTGGGGGAGGACCCCCAGACCCCCTTTTAGCAGTCTTTTCCACATCAATATCATCATAAAGATTAAATTGGAGTATGAAAATTCCTAGCCTCTCCAAAACGTAATCCTGGGTCCACACTTGCCGCCGCCCCCCTTTAAAAATAAGAAACCAAAAGTCAAGGTACGGCTTGTACCAAACCCACTTAAAATCTTTGGCCCCCCCAACCAAAAACTGAAATGACGCCCCTGTTAAGTTTTGTAAGATATAGATAAATATAGCATATAGGCGGCAAATTTTTTTTCAGCCTATAGGCGGCACATTTGTAAATCCGCCCCTGTGTCTACTTTTATTTCATGTTTGAAGGTGATTTCTTTAATGAATGAGTTGCTTTAATGAATGAGTTAAATCAACCAAGGGGGGTTCAGGGGGTCTCCCCCTGACCTTTTTTTTTCATTTAGATTTTAAAACCGGTTATTAATACTTTATTTCGAAAAGTTTTTTTGTTTTGTTTTATATTTCAGGAAAGTATTTTTATTTGCTTTGAATTTTATGAAAACAGCGGGATGAAGGGGGGGATAAATATTAGGTCAGTTGAAATCGCTGTTCAATAATGGACCTTCACTTTTATTTTGAAGTTAAGGTGGAAGAATTTGCCACAACAAGGCATTACCAATTGGAGAAATGGATGGAGTGAACAAAGGATATTAAAGAGAGCAAAGATATAACACCTTGAAATAAGGGGGTTAAGAGAGTCTCCCACCAACTTTTTTCTAATTTGAAAATATCAGTCTTAAAAATGAGGATTTCACACATTATTTCTAAACAGGTGGTAATTTTAAAGTTTTTATATGTTAAGAAAGTATAGCATCAAAAAAGAACCCCAGAGGGGGAAGGCAGTTGACCATAATACCTTTAAATGATGCCCTGGAAAGGAATATAATGAAGAAAATAATTCTCTCTTATTTATTTTAACACAGTTTGAAAAGCCTTTTCCCCCCGAGCGACGGCTAGTAAAGTATAAAAGAGCTGTGTATTAAGTATTTTGTTAGTATGAGTTATGAAAATATGTAAATATTATTTTTATAACTTAATGAATGTTAGTGTATAGGAGAATAGGAGTACGAATACTTGTTTGGGCTTCCAAATCTATTATTTTTTGTAAATAATTTTTTTCGAACTGTTCTGATATTTTTTCGGTAGATTGTAAAGAAGAAAAACACTATTTTAAAGTAACTTTTGTTTGGATTTTGCACGTGGAATTTAGCCGTAATAGGTATACGTGCAAGTTCAGGGGGTACAAATAATTTCTGGAGTGACTGGTTTGTAAATTGAGTTTATAACATACAGAATGAATGTATACAAAACTGTATATGTGGAACCAAAAGAGCTCAAAGCTCGTCATCGATACCTAAAAAAAATTTACAATATGGCAACAAAGCTGAGCCGACTAATGTAATACTATTTTGAACATTGCTTCAGCATCAATTAGTTTATTAATGAAATCCTGTATTCCAGATTTAAACTCAAATTTACTGTTAGTAGATTTAGGATTTTCAATAGGCCGTGGGGAGCCTAGTGGTTAAGGCATCGGCCTTGGGATCGAAGGGTCCCGGGTTCGATTCCCGACACCGCTGAAGACCCATCGAGTATATGCGGAGTACGTTCTCGTTAAATCTGTGGGTCCGAAAGTCCTAAGGTCGGTCATGGCGCAGTTTACCTTGGGTACAGGTGTCTGGAGACTATTTCCCTCCCCTTCAGATGCATGTCAAAATTGTGGAGGTGGCGATAGATGGTGGCGGCATCTATCATCCGAGGCTTAAGTCGGACTCCTGCCTTTCATGGGCCTCACTTTCTCAGGAGCCGCACCCCCTTTGCCTTAAATCCTGTACGCACTGCGGATGGAGCTTGGACATCGCAAGTGGCATTAGAAACAACAACAACAGGATTTTCAATTAATTTATTAAACAGATAAGAGAGAGAGGTCCTAAAAAAGCATGTGATTTATGAAATATTTCTTTGTTTGTCTTGGGTATAAAATAATTTCAAAATACTGGTTAACTGGTTTCAATTTGATAGAAAGATTTGTTATTGAAGATGAAAAGAAGCAAGGGGAAAATAAAAAGTTCTTTAACATTAAATTATCAATTAGAATTTCTGGGGGAATTTCAGGGCATACAATCTCCCTCTCGAGAGATATAGGGGCCGTTCAAATATTACGTAAGCACCTAAGGGGGGGGAGGGGGTTTGCTCTTTGCTTATTTTTTCTGACAAGGAGGAGGGGGTATGAGTGATGCTTACGTACGATACTGCATTTCGAAAATATATTGTTTCTTGATTAAATAATTTTAAAACTCAACTAAAAATGAATTTAACAAAAAATTGAATTAGGAAATCTGACGTAAGCACTTTTTCCCCACAAACATTTTGAATTTTTAACCCCGAAAGTAGGTTTCCATTCATTTTTGAACCCTTAGGGTTACACTCAAAAAGGACAGCTCCTTGCGTATCAGGGTTGGGTTTCTTTCGGAAGAAACTAGTTTCTTCCAGGACAGTGGAAGAAACTGGAAAAAACCGGAAGAAACTGGAAAAAAACGGAAGAAATGGAAGAAACTGGAAGGAACTAACAAAAAGCTTTACAGAAGCACCCAATTTTTAAATCTGTTAAATGAATAAATCAAACCATAATTTTAAAAACTCTTAAATGTAATTTAATTATAATTAGTTAAATTTATTTATAGTAATTATTATATTTGACTTTTAATTCCAGTTAGTTAAATTAAATTTCAAATCTGTTGTGTTAACTGAATAAATTAAACCACAGTTTAAAAAACTCATAAATGTAATTTAATTACAATTAATTAAATTTAATTAGAGCAATTAATTTTCTAAAAATAACATTTAACTTTTAATTCCAGTTAGTTTTTTATTAGTATTTTAAATCTGTTAACTGAATAAATCAAACCATAATTTAAAGAACTCATAAATATAATTTAATTAAATAATTAGAGTGATTAATTTTTGAAAATTATATATATATTTAACTTTTAATTCCTCTTAGTAAAATTTAATTTTAAATCTGTTGACTGAATAAATCTAGAAAAATTCAGATTATTAAAACATGTCTTTTCTGTTTAACTTTTATTACTTTCTTGTAGACAGAAACTCATCCAATACTATGTAATTCTCAGACTTATTCAAAACTACTTTTCTGTTAGGAAGAAATTAATTTAAAATTACTGGAATAATTTAATACATGCATGCAATAGGTATTTATAACAGTTTTGAGTATTTAATTAAATTTTAGACTACAAAGTAAATATTGTTTATTAAAGGGGTTTTTTTTTCAAATTATTTAATAGCATTTTTTTCATAGTTTGGAAGAAACCTACATTTACTAATTTAATCATTAACTAATAGGTGCATATAATTAATGACATTTTGGAAGTTTTTATGTAAATATAAGAGTGTTTGTGAGACAAATATTTATAAAACCTGAAAATTTAAAGCTAATTCTTTAAAAAAAGAGGTTTCTTCCAGTTTCTTCCACATGGAAGAAACCTATTTCTTCCGGACGGTTTTTTCCGCGGTTTTTTCCATGGTTTTTTCCACTTCGGAAGAAACTTGCCAACCCTGTTGCGTATGATGGGGGATTTACACCACTGCTGTAAAAAAGACATCAGCGACATTTTCTGTAACGATATTTCTCCCAAAAGATGGCGTTGCCAGCGAGAGCTGCAAAAGCGACAGGTTTTTTGATCGCTCGGCGGGAAAAGCGACTCCCTCCGAATCGCTTTCAGCCGCAGGAATGGCGGCCAGGATTTTCCTTCACATTGCTTGTGCTTTTCCTAGTCCCTTTCTATGTGACTTTATGTCAAACAGAATATTGAAATTTTCATTTGAAAACAAAAAATCAAGCCTATGTATTCACAAGCAGAGCCCTACACGCGTTGACTCTGAGAGCGGCTAGATCGGCCTTTTCCCTTCCAACGCGTCAAACCGCTCTGAGCGAAAGCAACATCCGCTCCCGCGTTTTTCTTCTTTCCGATCTGGATCCGATTTGAACTGAGCGCGGCGCGCTGGTAGGAAATCAGCGATATGTATTCAACGCGGCGCGTTAGAACTGAGAGCGGCGATCTGGAGGCAAATCGGACGATCTGGAATGAACGCGGCGCGCTAGAGTGAGAGAGCGGGATTTGAAATCAACTCGCGCTTAGGTGAATAATAAAGCGGAGTGGTCCGCAACAATACCGGAGTGGTCCACAACAATACCGTAGTGGTCCGTAACTTCGCCGTAGTGGTCCGCAACTTCGCTGGAGTGGTCCGCAACTTCGCCGGAGTGGTCTGCAACTATACCGGAGTGGTTCTCAACAATACCGGAGTGATCCGCAACTTCGCCGGAGTGGTCAAAAACTATACCAGAGTGGTCCGCAACTATACCGGAGTGGTCCGCGACTATACCGTAGTGGTCCGCAACAATACCGGAGTGGTCCGGAACTTCACCGGAGTGGTCCGCAACAATACTGGAGTGGTCCGCAACTGTACCGGAGTGGTCCGCAACTAATCGTCCGTGTAGCAACTCCGTCGAAGTTGCGGACCACTCCGGCGAAGTTGCGGACCACTCCCGAGAAATTTTACCCGACCCCCGAGAAGTACTGAGCCCCAAAATACAACCCAACGAAAACGAGCTCTTTTCATTTCAACCGCATTCATTCCAAATCGCCGATTTCAGTAGAACGCGTCCGATCTGGACCGAGCGCGCCGCTCTGAGCCCAGAGCTGCGATTTCATCTCAGCGCGGATCATTGGCGAGAGCGGATTGTATTTTTCCAGAGCGGGACGATCTGAATAGCTCAAATCGGGTTGTATCCGCGTTGAAGCGGAAAGCCGATTCAGCCGCTCTCAGAGTCAACGCGTGCAAGGCTCTGTTCACAAGTAGCCTAAATAATTAACTGAGGCTGATATAAAATATTTTTGGCTGTTGAAGAACTGATGAATTTTCTCATTTGAACTAGATGGCAGCACATGTTATGCGACTACGATTTCATTACTTCCTCAATTAATCGGAACGCTCTGGTCAACTCTGGTTATGCAACAGCCCTTGAATTTCAAGGAAGCATGATATTGATATTAGAAGATAATTTTTGCATTTTTATTAGAGAAATCCAGACAACCCAGATCTCCCGCCCGCTCAAGAAAATGGCCGCCAGTGATCGCAATTATGTCGCTGATGTCGTAGCGATTTTTACCCAGCGATAGTTTTCGAGGCTTACTATTGGTCCTTTTGAAAAAATTTTCGTCGCTGTTGCAGCAAACCAAAAATGTCTCTTTTGCAGTAATGGTGTAAATCCGCCATAAGTCACCTAATTTTCAAGGAGAAAAAACAGTAAAGTGACGTCAAAATTTCAGGGGGGTCCGGCACTTTCTTCCGTAATTATGTTGGTAGAATTTGAGGTTTGCTTATCTTTGTTGACAAGAGGGGAGGGGGTTAAAAATGACCAAAAAAGTGCTTACGTAATATTTGAGACCCCCTATATCAAGTTTTTCATTTTTCATCATAGAAAACAACCGAAGCTATTCCATAATCTAAGAAGTGGTAAATAGGGAGTTCGGGGGTCCTTCTTCGAAAATTTTTCGAATTTTAGTATGCTAAAAAGTTTTCTGGAGCTATATTTTGGGTGAATTTCAGGGAACTTCGTGGGCTGCCAGTTGGAAACCCCTATGTTAGAAAAATAAATATTTTAGAAAACTATTATTTTAGAGAATAGCTTGTTGTTACACTCCATTTGAATCATCCTGTACAACAATACATAGTAATTAAAAATTTCTGATACTCATAATTCCCCTACAAGGAGCTTGTCTGAAAACAGCTAAAAACTTATCAAAAATTACTAAAAACGAATTAAAACCCATTTGGTTTAAGAGTAAAATTTCGAAAATCTTTCTTCGGAGGACCAACAGACCCTTTTCGTTGTGGAGCTCATTGTACACAATTAAGCAATTGGATACACTGAGGTTCAAGAAAGTGAAACCGAGGCCAAAACGATGTCTCCCAGTTGTTAATCTCCAATCTGCGCATAATTACCTCCGATATATTACCTATGAAATAGGTTATTTGGAATAATTGATGACAAAGCATGTCTAAAAATAACAATTTTTGTTAAATTTATTTATGAAATCCTGGGTATTTTATGCAGAAAATCACAATCATTTTTTTAAAATTCATATCTTTAATTATGGGAGTGTTTAAATGAGAGAATTTTTTGTTTTTTTGCATTGCTAAATCCGAATTTCATGTTTATTTTCATTTTGGAAGTCACCTTCTTAACAAAAAATGCAAAAAAATTACAAGTTTTGCAAAGGGTTCAAACCATCCCCTTGAAATTTTAAAAACTATAAGTATATAAATATTTTTTTCTTTGGAAAAGGGTTAAAAAAATTGTTTGTTTTGGGTGGCATTCAAAGAATACTGAACGACCAAAATGAGTTCACTACTTTTTAGGGTCAAATTTCAAAAAAAATTATGGGGATGACCCCCTTTATACTTCTTGGGGCTAGATACTATTACCTAAGCTTTGAAATTAAGTCAACGAATGTTCACATTTGACTTATAATATGGTCAAAAAGAGGCTTTAGAAAAAATATAAAGGTCAAAAAAATATCTTGTTAAGGTGTATAAAGGCTTCTAGTTCACCTTTTGAATTAAAGAGGATGAATTGGAAAAAGTACAATTTACAAACATACACCGTAATAATTCCGGTTGGTATACCCAAAATATTTATTTTGATGCAAATTTCGTTATTAATTAATTTAATCAACTAATTAATTTAGTTATATTTAACTAAGCTAGCTTATTCACAACGTAACCTCATTATTTGGTAAAAACACACCGGATGTTCTTTCATGTATGACTGTACAATTTTGCTTACCAATACTTCCGCTGGATGGCGCTGCAAGCTTCCTCTTCCCAGTGGGATGCTTCTGTAGGGGGTCTGCCCTCAACCGGCTTGTTCCAGTTGTGTAGGCTAGGCTTCATTCTTCATTACGAAAGACCCTCGTGTTTATTAGGCCTAAGAATCGGAACTCCAGCAAAGGTGAGTGTGTTGCATTCTGCTGGTTTGGTTGTTGTGTTGACCCTTTATTATTGTATTATATTCCCATTTTTCCTTATTTTTTTTGTCCTCCCTATTCTTCATGGACGCCCTCACAATAAAAAAGCGAGTCCTCAAAGCATTAGGCTTACCAAACGTCCGGGATTACCCCGGACAGTCCGGGGGCCGTCTATTTGAAGGCACCTACCAACCTAGAGGACCGTTCCATTTTATTCACGGGTGGGGATGGTAGATACGTAGTATCTTAGGTAGTCTCTTTCAGTGCGCGTGCCCTGGCAGATGCACTATTTTTAATGGTAGATTTTCTTGATATATTTGAATTTAAAAAAAATTGTAAATGGAAGTAATATAACATTTTCATTTTAAAATGAAATAAAATATCAAATAAAAAATTGTTTGATAATACTTTTGGAAATAAATTTAATACAAGTTAATGTTATTTTTTCTTAATTTATATAATATAAGAACAATAGATAAAAAAAAACAAGCAGTATTTTAATTATAAATTTTACATACAGCATATTTAACAAATTTTACATACAGCATACAACTAACTAATGAATTCCATGAATTTTGTTTGTTTAATAATTTTGCATTAAATTAACACTAGAACCGCCGGAGCAGTCATTTTGACTGTTTTGCGTTTTTGATTCTAAATATCTTCAAAGATATTTGAGTTACACACTTGTGATTTCACGACTTTTCCTAATTTATGCTTCTATATACCTCATCCAAATTTCATCTATTTTTGAAAAGCCGTTCCGGAGATATTTATTGGATAATTATAATGATTTTCTATAAATTGAGTTTATCCAACTTTAGGTTTAGGACAGTAACTTGGTTGCCCTTAAAAAAATCCAGTGAAAACTACAGAGATTATACTGTTGGAGTGTCTAACGCCCGTAGTCTGTGCTTTTGGATTTTAATCACTTGAACAGCCAATCAATTGATTCACAAATACTAGCAAAGCCCTGATCTGTTAAATTTGATAGTCTGAGCACCTTGGCCAACTGATTAAAGTGAATCAGAAACACCAGAGCTGGCGAACAAGCGAAACCGCTGGCGATATAAAAAACTCAATCGTGATTGGTTGAGATCGTTTATATTGATGAATTTGATAGGAAAGAAATTTGCGAAAAAGTACAACATAAAAAGCACTCGGATTGTACTGTAAAAGTCAATGATTTTTAATGAAAGAATATGAAACTTGAAGTTTTGAGTAATACAAAATAAACATAACACATGTAATCAGAATATTCGCATTTCTGAAATTTGCTTCATGAAATCCAATTTAGATTTGAATATAACTCAAATAAAAAATAAAGCACCGTAGTTAGCTGATGAGATTTTATTTTTGCATTTGAATGAAAATAATAAAAACAATCTTTTATTTTTAATTAACATAATTCTGGAGTTCTATATTCTAACCTTTAGATTAGGTAAAAAGATAAAACAAATTAAGCAATTATTGGGAACTTGAAATATTGAATCAGTTTTGTACTTCGGTCGGTAAATAATTTAATCTAGTAAAATAATACAGAATTTAGTAATAATAATAAGCTACCTTCAAAAAAATGGCCATGATGAAAAAATTAAATTGAAATCTTAATAAGTTTAATCAAAAATTGTATCGGCCTCCGGGAATCGAACCCGGTCCACTCGTATGATAGCCGAGTATTATACCACCAAGCTACAGGAGCGGAGGGCATTTTCGCCGATCCCAACCGTTTCGTCCAATGAAGACTCAGGCGCATGCGTTTGGACTTAGATATTTCCACAATACTCCAATACAATAATATAAGTAATACTTATATTGCCAAATTTTGGCATAATTCGCGTTTTTGGAGAGTTTTGAGAATATGTTTAGGAATATTTAAGAGTTCAGAATGTTCTGTTTTACAATTTTTACTTTCATGAATTATACCTAACGTATGCATTTTTTTCACAGTTTGGCAAAGTTTAAGCAAAAGTTTATTAAACCTTTCTTTTAATCATCAATATATATATTTCTCTTACATGTTGCTCAAATTTGGCGGTATTTCTTATCCTTGGTTTGCAACATTCAGTTTATTTTTATTTGGATTTACAAAATATGTGGATTTTTTTAATAAAAAATTATTTCTACAGGGGCCGTTCAAATATTATGTAAGCACCTAAGGGGGGACGGGTTAGCTCTTTGCTTATTTTTTCAGACAACATGGGAAGTCAGTGACGCTTACATAAGTTCTTACTAACACTGCATTTTTGAAAATCTCTAGTTTATTGCATAAATTCAAAATTCAACCAAAAATAAATTTTACTTTAAAATTTGTTCACACAAAATAGGGGATCGGGCATTTTTCTTTTGTAATAATGAGGGAGGTTTGTGGTTTGCTTATCTTTGCTGACAGTGACAAGGGGGGGGTTTCAAATGTTACCCAAAATATACTTGGATATATTAGCATGTGAAAATAGCACTTTTTCAGGCCTCAAAAATGAAAAAGTTAGCAACTTCACAAGTTTCCAGTGTCATTATGTAGTTTTGGGTTTTTTAGTTAAATAAAGACACAATTTAATCAAACATTTAAAAAAAACTGAAAAGTTGTTTTTACATGCCACATATTTATCTCCACGAATAATCATGACATTTTCATGAATTTTTTCAGTGCGTTTTTAATTCCAATGACAAAAATACTCTCATTATGGTTTTGGGTCTATCTCCTCCATTTTTAATTAATTTTTTTAACTTTTTTATTTTGCCTTTAGAGGCACTGTAAGTGTAAGTCTTCTCAGTGGATTTTTTTGGGTCACTTACATAGGGGTAGACCATATTTCCATGAGCCTAGGAAGCGTTGGTTCCAAATAAAAGCAGTGAAACTGACTTTTGAAACACCAGTATATATTTACTTAACCCTTATAAATTTTTGGTCTATATTATAATCTGATTTCGTTTCATAATAAAACCTACACACATTTCTGTGGAGTAAGTCTGATTTCAGAGAATTCATTTATTCACAGAATTCATTTCTGTAAAAGTTAAATTTCTGTTCACAAAAAAACCCTTCAGTTATAATTCCTTTGAACTTTGGATTAACATACTTTTAAAACATTATATTACATAAGCATAATTAAAACATAATTACATCATATTAGTAAAGATGCTTACTTAACATAATATAATGAATCAATAATATTAGAAAATATCCTTTTACTTGATTTTTTACTTGAAAATATCCTTAAGGATATTTTCAAGTAAAAATGACTTTATTACTGTGTATTTAATACAGTCTCATTAGAATATATTTTTATTACATACCAAAGGTTAGATAAGTGGACCAGATCAAAAAATTTATTATGTACCTAACTGTCAATTACGAACAAAGGTAGATTAAAACTTTTAAATTATTATTTAAAACTTTTAAATGATATTTTACTTTAACAAGTAAGATAAGTACTCTATGACTTTGCAAAAATTAGCTGAGATCTAAAATATCCCATCACCCAATCCCGCAAAAAATGTATAAACTTGTAAACGAAAAAAAACACAGAATGTATCCAAGTAATTTTATCGCCAATCAGAACAAGCCCAATTTAACCGCCAAGCAAAATGTAACAACTAGAACAACCTCAGACTTCGACGCATGCGCCTGAGTCTTCGTTGGACGAAACGGTTGGGATCGGCGAAAATGCGAGCGGAGGTCACGGGAGAAATTTTAAGTATAAAACCAATAGAGAAAAATATTTTAATTACCAGAAATAATCATTTAAATAAACATTGGACTCGACAACACACACCTCAAGGATACTGTGAATCAAAAATATTTTATTTCTAATATACTAATCTAATTTCGATCATATTGACGTGAAGTGTGTATTTAAGTAAATAGCTGATGACGGACGACGCCATGTTTTTGTTTCGTAATCGCAGCTCCAGCCAGACTCGATTCTGATTGGTGATCCAACCCAGATCACTGCTCTGAGCGTTGATTACTTAACACACAGTGGTCAACTGATTCAAGGTGCTTCGGAATACCAAATCAAGCTGATTTGTGCTAAGAGATCCTGATCACAGGTTGCCAGAGGCTTCAGAATACGGCCGTAAGTATTTTTCCGAGAAATCTTGTTTATAGTTTTTTACAAAAATTAATTATGAAAAGCATAGAAACATTTACTGTGAAATCAAAAATATTTCTTAATATTTCATTTTCTTACATGATATTTTATCTCCTTTCACACAGGTGTAAAAACAATTGACGAATAAAGAACAAAACATTAATTACAGTAAACTCTCGTTAGTACGCCCCCGCTTAGTGCGACGTCCCGCATATTACGACGTTTTTCTCCGGTCCCTGGTACCAATAGGTCTTTTATCATTAAAAACTATCCGCTTATAGCGCCCCCGCTTATTACGACTTCCCGCATATATCGACGCTTTTCTCCAGTTCCCCGAAGAAAAATCCCGGTTATTGCGTCGTCGAGTTCCTTTCAAAAAATGTATGAGCTACAGAACCGTTGAAAACGCGAGTAGAACAAAATTGTAGAACTGGTTTTTCCAAACCTCTCCCCTTTTTCCCCGAATGGCCCCCCGTGGCACCCTCAAAAACAAAAGGATGACCAGTTTCTTGCAGGGAACGTGGGCTGTTCTGTGACAAATCAGAACACTCCCTTAATTTCTTGAAAATTCTCTCGCCCTCACCTCCAATTCTCGGAAAGTTTAAAATGGCAAGTTCTTCTGGAAGTAAAAGGAAAGCTTTGAGTTTCGATGATAAATTGAAGGTAATCAAGCTTTATGACGAGAAGAAAGGTGAATATGCTGCAATTTGCAAAAGAACGGGGGTTGCAAGTTTGTAAAGATGGTAGATATATACCAATAAAAGATGTAAAAGTAAGAAAGTTTTATCTGTTTTTAGGCATTGTTCTTTAGTTTCTATTTTAAAAATAAAATACCGCTTAAAAAGGTTTCTAGGTAAGATTAGGTATTACGTTTTTATTATTACGGGTTTTAGTTTTCGATAAATCACCGTCACCGAAACGGCGTTTTATGGAATTCCGCATATAGCGTCGTACCGCTTATTACGACGTTTTCACAAATCCCCTTGAACGGCGTACTAACGGGAGTTTACTGTAATTAGATTATAGATCAAACATATAATGAAACATTATAATACTTTTTAAGAAAATTGTTTTCCTTGAACGATAGGCAAATGAATTTCAAGGTGCATTAAAATAAATACATTTATACATTTTTCTAAGATCACTTTTAGCTGAAAGCATGTAACTTTGGTAGAAATAGGATTTTTTTAACATTTTGAGTCGGAAGGACGCTTTTATTATACATATATAATCTCAAACGTCATTTCTGACACCAAATTACATATCTCTGGAGGTTTTTTTTTGAAATTTTGTAATTTAGCTCTGTTTATAACTTAAATGGGCATAAAATCCTTTGTTTAGCAAAACCTCGCAGTCGCGCTTCTTTCGCTTAGATTATAGGGGTTATAGGGAAAGGTTAATGCCCTATACCATTGGTATTCTATCTAATTAAGCTCTTAATAATGTATTTGAACAAACTTTATCACATTATCAGTCCCAAAATGCGTGTTTAAAAATTTAAAAAAATTATATATATTTTCCTTTTTTTCAAACACTAGGGGGTTTGAAATTATACCCTAGAATTCCCTTAGGGGGTTTAAAAACTTATTTACTATCTATTGGGACCAAAAGTAATAGAAAAAGCCCGGAGGATGAAGTTTTTTGTGACATTGCAATGTTCTAGGTTTCTAGCAATGAAGTCGCTTTTTCAAGGACCTTTACTATGAAAATGCTAAATAGCGCCCCATCCATTTTAGCAAATAAAATTCAGTAACTTCAGAGTTAAAGTGTATGAAATTTCCTATCAAATGACACCCTAACCAGATTTCTGGGACAAACGGTTTTAGTTTTATGGGGCGAAAACTACCAATTTTTGTTAAAAATCGCTGTTTTTCTGAACTTTGACCTCGATGAGGCACGGGTTAATATTATCGGATTGAGCTGAAACTTGGCCAATCTCATTTTTTAGCCTATTGGCATATTTTAGGGGGGTGAGACCTGAAGAAAGTCGAAAAAAAATTTTCCCCATGTTACTTGTGACCACCCTACTGTCTCACACTTGTAATTTGAGCTAAGGTAGAGAAGTGTATGTTCATTAGGGTGGTTTTTTTTAAACGAAAGTTCGAATTTTTTTCGGGGCACCCCCTCAAAAGGTGCCATTTGATATAAAACTAATATTCTGAGAGTTACAGCTCAAAAAAATAATATTTAGACCCCGCCCCCGAGCGTCAAAGTTTCAAAAAAACTCTAAATTTTGCACGTTTTTAGCTATAAAATCCAAACTAATGGTTGTAAAAATACAAAGTGGGTCTCATTTTGTAGATAATTTATTTAGCTTTAACTTTTATAATTGAAGCTTATTTGTGAAGATTACAGATCATAAGATACGAGGGGTTTCATTAACTCCCCACGCAATATCTATTTTTTAAGAAGTGCCAGGAAATTTCTTTAAATTTATCAGCTTCCGTAAAATGGTTCAATAACATACAAATAATAGTTTAAGACAACATAGGTACAAAATTTAATATATTAAAGAGCAAAAAATTTTTTTTTCGTACATACCTGTTATTTTTTTCACAATCGTAAAACAATTCAAATAAAATATATAAAATATTTTTTCAACTACTTATTAAATGTTATAAAAGTTGATAAACAAGCAAAAAAAATACAAATTAATATCATTTTCAGTTTTTCTAAAAAATAGAAACTATTTTCATCGCTTTGATAGTATTTTTCATAAGATCTCCCTATTTTAGAAGTAGTTTTGAGAGTAATGGACACTTAGTTTTACGCAGTAGTTTTGAGAATAATTCGACACGATCCTTATCTGAAGTTTTTAAATTTAAATTGAACTGATGTAAATACAATAGTACAAAGTTCGGGTTGATGAAAAAGAAGAAAATTCAAAACTAGTTATCATTAAAAACATTGGAAGTTTCATTTCTATGCCCCCCAGTAGGAAAAATTCAGAATATCTTCTAAGAAAGGAATCTTGCAAGTGCTTGGTATTTATGAGGCTTGATACATCAAACATCCCTAGGTACCATTGTATCATGCTAGATGTAATGCAAAACTCCAATATTGCGTGAAAAATTTTCCGTTTTAAATACAATTGTATCTAGCGCTTAAAAAAGGTAGCTGTAATCAGAAGTATCTGTGGTATTCTACTGATATATCAAGGGGGTTGGTAGGGGACCCGCCACCCCCCTTCCCCCCAAAAAATCAGACTAGGTGTCCAAAACAATCCTGCTACATGCTAGATGTAATACAAAAGCCCTCTGTTGTATGAAAATTCCAGTCAGTATTTCAAATAGCTTTATCAGACCTTTAAAAGTAGAATAGAAATATTAAATTTTTTGAAAAAGTTCATTGTAAATGAAAATGAAGTGATGAAACTGTCGATTTCGTTGCTGAAAAGAGAATTAGACACTTAAATTAACTCTCACTATTATTATTCTACTTTCACATAGTCTTCAGCTAGTTTTATAGTTCCTCGTCATAACACAAAAGCATGTTACCTTTAATTTATTTTTAAAGCTCTTTGAGAATTCAAAAGTCTCAGTAGGGTTAAAGTACCACAAACTATTGAAAAAATAATAATGCTATTTTTGATATTTCTGCATTTTTTTCGTAACTAACTACAGTTTTTACAAATTTAAGTTCTTGATATGCAACTAATGTTGCATCTAGCTCAGAAAACCAAACTCTAATGAAGGTGTGTAGTAGAATACCACAGATACTTCTGAATACAGCTACCTTTTTTAAGGGCTAGATACAATTGTATTTAAAAAGGAGAATTTTCACGCAATATTGGACTTTTGTATTACATCTAGCATGATACAATGGTACCTAGGGGGATGGTTTGATATATCAAGCCTTATAAATACCAAGCACTTGCAAGATTCCTTTCTTTGAAGATATATTGAATTTTTCCTAATGGATGGAAATGAAACTTCCAATGTTTTTAATGATAACTAGTTTTGAATTGACTTCTTTCTCATCAACTCGAACTTTGTACTATTTTATTTACATCAGTTCAATTTAAATTTAAAAACTTCAGATAAGGGTCGTGTCGAATTATTCTCAAAACTACTGTGTAAAACTAAGTGTCTATTACTCTCAAAACTACTTCTAAAATAGGGAGATCTTATGAAAAATACTATCAAAGCGATGAAAATAAAATTTCTATTTTTTAGAAAAACTGAAAATAATATTAATTTGTATTTTTTTTGCTTGTTTATCAACTTTTACACATTTTATTCATTTAATTAGTAGTTGAAAAAATATTTTATATATTTTATTTGAATTGTTTTACGATTGTGAAAAAAATAACAGGTATGTACGAAAAAAAATTTTTTTGCTCTTTAATATATTAAATTTTGTACCTATGTTGTCTTAAACTATTATTTGTATGTTATTGAACCATTTTACGGAAGCTGATAAATTTAAAGAAATTTCCTGGCACTTCTTAAAAAATAGATATTGCGTGGGGAGTTAATGAAACCCCTCGTATCTTATGATCTGTAAGCTTCACAAATAAGTTTCAATTATAAAATTTGAAGCTAAATAAATTATCTACAAAATGAGACCCACTTTGTATTTTTACAACCATTAGTTTGGATTTTATAGCTAAAAACGTGCAAAATTTAGAGTTTTTTTGAAACTTTGACGCTTGGGGGCGGGGTCTAAATATTATTTTTTTGAGCTGTAACTCTCAGAATATTAGTTTCATATCAAATGGCACCTTTTGAGGGGGTGCCCCGAAAAAAATTCGAACTTTCGTTTAAAAAAAACCACCCTAATGTTCATAGAAAAAACGTTGTGCTTTCACACACGCCCTGTATTTCAGATTTTGATTGTAAACCAGACTTTAAAGCTAATTTCCAGGCATAATAAGTAAAAAAAGGAGGCATTCTTCACATGGAGGTATTTTTATGCTTATGTTCATGTAACTAATTTCTTAAATTGTTCACGCTGTAAAATGAACAAAGGCTGAATAATGAGTATGAAAGAAGTTATTCATGAATAAAAAGTGCATTTGGTAAGTTTTACATTCAATAGGGCCTTTGTTTTGTAAGTGCCAAATTTTAGATTTTTCATTGAAATTCACCACGTTTAAGCCTTTTGCCCGAATTTCTTAAAGGAAGTAAAGTTTTTCAAATATTTTTATTTGCCTTCACACTACTAAAAAAATGTAATTACACCTAGTTCAAAGTTTATAAACGTAATTTTCAAATTTGTGGAATTTTTCCAATGCAAGGTGATTTTTGTCAATTTTCTCAAACTTTAGTCCCGATGCGCTCTTCAGGGATATTTTTAGGAATTTTTTGGATATTTTTCCAGGTATCAGCAAGCCAAGACGAAACTTTTGAGACCCCTATGTTTTTGAATTTCGGAAATTTGCTTTTTTCGACCCAGCCTAACCTAGAACCGCCAAAACAGTCATTTTGACTGGTGGATGTTTAGTGCGTTTTATTCTTGTATTATCACTTTAATTCTTACAGTAAATGCTTTCTGTGAAATATCTACAAATTTTTCAAACAAATTTATTATATTTTATGGTTTGAAAGCTGCAAATTGTCAATATATCATTATAATTCCCAGAAATTCATGTATAAACACTTTCCGAAAGTTTTTGATTTCCCACGCCTTTTTTATTATCTTCTATAAAATATTTATTATTTCCTTTATGAGAAAAGAAACAAAGTTCTCATTTTACTGAACTTTTATTACTTTTTATGTGGAAAAAAGTGTGTTTATGCAATTATTCAAGCAAAATACTGCTTTACATAGTAATGCAGACAATTGACTTGTTGAAACGTGCTAAAACGGAGTTATGACTTCATTATTTAGTTTTAAGTGTTGTAAGAAATGATTTTAGAGGAATATAATATATAATTATTGAAGAAATATTTTTTCATAATTTTTATTTTCGGCTAGAACGTTGTATAATAAATAACCTATTTTTTATAATTAACAACGAAATTTAAGATGTAAAGTTAAATAAATGTGTTTGATTTTAATGTAATTAGTGTTATTTATCCTTTCTTCAAGTATTAGAAGCAATTTCGAGCTCAAAAGATTATTTTTCTGATAGAAAAGCTTAGCAGTCAAAATGACTGCATCCGGCGGTTCTAGGTATGCGGTACTTGCCGGCGGTTCTAGTGTTAATGATTTTATTCATTACTAGCTGATTTGCCCGGCCTTGCACGGGTGGAGTGTATAGATTCCTTTTTTAAGTTCTCCCAAGTTATATGTCCGATTTTTCTTATCACCAATCATCCCGGTGTCCCCGGTGCTTTTTTCATATACTCGTGTTCCCGGTAATTTTCATATCCCGGTTTTCCAAGCACCTTTTCATATCCCGGTGTTCCCGGTACTATTTCATATCCCTGTGTTCCCGGTACCTTTTCATATCCCAGTGTTCCTGGTACCTATCAGATCCCGCTTTTCCCGATAATTTTCATATCCCGGTGTTCCCAATAATTTTCATCCTAGTATTCCCGGTGCCTTTTTCTCATCTAAGTTCCAACTGTGTCCCGGTACTTTTTCATAACCCGGTGATCCCGATAATTTTAATGTCCCGGTGTTCCCGATAATTTTTATGTCCCGGTGTTCCCAATAATTTTCAACCCAGTATTTCCGGTGCCTTTTTCTCATCCCAGTCCCAACAGTGATATCTGATATCTCATTCCATCCAGATTTTTTGTCTATTAAACATTTATCCTTCCTTTGTGATAAAAACAATCCACTTGAAATCATCTCTGTCATTTGAAATCCAGTGTTTAAAATCTTAAACAGAATTTTCATGAAGTATTCCCGCTATCCTTTTAAGTTTCTGCAAAAATTATATTTCAAAATAAATAAATTTCAAAAATCCCTACATAAAAAGTTATCAAGTAAGCCTGTCTTCTTATTAATAAAACCAATTTCTTTAAAAGATTCTCTGAAAAAGTAAAAACAGATTGTTAGTTGCTAGTTATAATAAAAATCTAGTGATTATATAGTCTAGTAAACCATGCCCTATGAAACAATGAAATTTTAGCTCTGTTTACTTGGAAACTTTTAAATTCTTGCTATTCCATAAATATATTTATTTTTGAGAAATTAAAATATTAAAGAAAGTGAATTAATTATTTTAATTTACTTCGGTTTTCTGATAGCTGTTATAATATTTAAATCAGATATTCACACTGTTTTTCTTAAATTTAATTGTAAATTATAAAATGTTTTGAAGTTATATTTATTCAAGTGAGGCAAAACGACGCCTCAAGATAGAGAAGTAAACACTGCAATGTATGCATTTCAACAATGCACAATGTTATTTCAATGGGTAAAACGGTGTCGAAAAAGCGCCGAAAAGCAGGGAAGGAGTCGTTCGATTTTAAAATCGTTTCTTAGTGCGCGTCTAAAGGTGGAAACCATAGAGTTATTACTAATATAGAGACAGCTTCCAACTTGGCCACTAAATCCCTCTTTTGGCGTTTTCGGTTTTTCGCGTGGCTTCACTCGTAAAGAAACTACGGCAAAAACGCCCGCCAAGCGCCAAGCTTTGCCAACTTCCAGTTCCTACCTCGACCACTAAATCAGCAATTTTCTCCCTAAATACTTGTTTAAACGAATCGGAAATGACTCGTATCGAATCAGGAGGGTTCATATTATATAGTGGGAAGCTTTTTTAAAGAAATTCCCCCCGCAACATTATAAAAATACAGTTTAAAACTGTTTTTTCCGAATCCTCGGAATTTAAAAAAATTACAGGTAAAAAACTAATTGAGATAGAGAAATTTTTTCTTCAACACTAAACGATTCGTCTTTGTTTTTACTCGAGTTTCAAAGTGTCGGTATCTTTTTTTCATCATTTTTCTGGGAAGAAGAGCAGTTTTTATACCTCAAATTCCACCCGCCTACGGGAGCTCCCATGTTAAAAATTTACTTCCGCCACTCACACAGGTCCGATTCTTTTCGACATACAGGGTTGCTTTACCGAGAAGAGTAAGCTGTCTCTATATTTGTACTAACTCTATGGTGGAAACAAATTGGAGCCAAGCGGCGTAGCTAACAGCCACGAACACGCTCTGCGCACGCGCATTTCGTAGGCGCTAAGAGCGGCGCTTGCGCAGAGCGTGTTCACGGCTGTTCGCTTACAGCGCTCGGCTCTAATTTGTTTCCACCTTAATGGCTGAGAGAAAGGTCTCTGTCAAATTTCAAGCCTATTGGTCCGGCAGTTTTGGAGATTTCGTGATGAGTGTGTGTCAGTGAATGAATGAATGGTATTTGGATTTTATAGATATAGATTAAAATCACCATTTAAATCAAAGTGATTTAAATCAAGCAACTCTGAACTGAATGCATTTTTCAATAAACGCACAAACATGTGCTCCCGAAAAAACGCTAAGTTCCTCATTCTATCCTTCCCCATCCGCGAATAAAATGGAACGGTCCTCTAGGTTGGTAGGTGCCTTCGGATAGACGGCCTAGTGGTTTTTTAGAGCTGTCCAGGGAAGTGTCCGGGGTTTCATACATTAAGATTTCCCAGACATTTTTATGAAAAAATCCTCACCAATCCGTTTAAAATTGAGTTTTTTACATTTTCTAAAGTCTGTACTACTTCAAAAAACTTCTTTTCAGTGAATTTTGTGATAAAAATTAAGTCAATCAAACAATTTTTGAAAAAGTAATGTTAAATGAAAATATAAAATGTCATATTTCTCATTAAAGTTTATTAGTTTGAACAGTGCTTTCTTAGCTTGTAATCTTTGGTAGGTTTTATAGAGCACTTATAAGGAAATTTCAAAAATGTGTCCTGGGTTGGACCTGAGAAAATATGGTAAGCCTGATGCGTGTTTTTCAAAGCCAAAAAGTAGGAATATTGCTAATTAACTTCAAAGTCATAGTTTAAAATGTTTCATTAGACCAATACATCTTCAGTTTATCAATAAAAATCAGAAAAAATATGTCGATAGTTGAATATAATAACGTTCAAAAAAACATGGCGATATTTAGCGGGAACTCTAAAGGAATTGAACCATAAGTTTTGTTTAATGTATGTGTAAAGTAAGATAGGTTAGTGTGCTCATTTGATATTAAATTTGTTTTTGTTTGATTTTTAAACTAAAAGATATCCATTCATGCTAATTATCAACTTAGGTGTAGTAACTATAGTAGGTAGACTTGACTTAGATTAAGAAAAAATGCCATGGGTACCTTGATTTTAAAATCTTCCTTTTTTATAATCCCAATGTTGACAGGTATGCCATTGTATCGTAAAAGGGCTAATTGAGGATGATGTTTGGGACAACAAACCCGGTTAAGGGGCATGAAGGAAGCAGCTTTCACTCGGAAAAGTTGAGAAGTGATTGTCGTTCAAGCCCGCTTGTTCAAAGCCAGCGTGGACAATAACACCTATTTAACAGGGTGGCTACATATCAGAGAAAGACAGGGAAATTCTTTAAAAATTGAAAAAATCAGGGAAATTTTTAGTAACTGATTCACAAGAAGCGATGTAATCTACTAAAGGGTCTCAAAATGAGTCAAAACGCTACTCTTAAGAGTAAAAATACCAAAAATTTCTGGGGGAGGACCCCCAATCCCCCCAAAATTTTGAGATATATATGCTCTGGTTTTCCTTCCAAAATTCTGCGTCTTACGAGGAGTAATCCTCATTTTGTGTGATATAAACGGTATATAAAGGAATTGAAACACTACTTAGGGGCAAATTTCCAAAATTTTTCTGAAGTAGGGCCTCTAAATTCCCCTTAACCCTAAAGTGCATACTGTTGCCATTTGGCATCACAACATTTTTCCCTATTTCCTACTCGAATTTCCTTTTCCAAACGACAACACCATTCAATAAGTACAATAAATATAACATTTCATTGTATTAGCACTATTGCCAGTAGATTACAGCAGAGGTGCTATTTTGAGACATTTGTTAGTAGCTAGTGAGACGAAAGTCAAGACACAGAAAACGCCAAAATAAAAAGACCATATAAATTAAAATAAAAAATATTTCAGCTTGAAAAAAAATTGTTTTGAAAAGATAAGTTGTTTTTTTATATTTTTAGAGCATTTAGTTTTATTTCACTTCACAATTAATTTCACAAGGGACACAAATTAATTTCACAAGGAAAAAGTTTTTTGTCATTTAAAAAAAGAAAAAAATTAAATTTTTTTAGTATTTTTTTTCTAATTTACACCATATAAGAAGTCACATAAATGATATTCAAGTGAATTTAAAAAATCATGCATTGTAGGGTTAAAATGTTGCTGTTTATTGTACTGTGCTGGATTTCTTTGAAAAAACTCTGCTGGTGCACTTGTGGTGTAGTTTAAAAATTCCTTATAATGAGCTAAAAAATGCTTTTTTGAGGGGGCAATTTCCAAAGTTTTTCTGGACCCCCACACCCTCCAATTCTACTCGGAATTCACATTGTTTAAGAATTACGAATTAATTGAACCAAAATTAATGTATGATGTTCAAGTCACATCTAAAACATGACGTATACAAAATGTAGCCAAAAAAATGTTTGGTAACCCCCCTGAAACAAGTCTAATTACAACCGTGTTATAAGCGTGAAATAAATAGAATAATTTTAATGAATAAATTCTATTTCCAAATCAAAACCACTTATTATTGGTTAACTTTTCGTACCTGAAGATTCGAAAGAAAAGAACATTCCTATTTTATCAAATTTGTTACTTTTTTTATTTTATTTATTGGTACTTAAGAAACAATTATATATATTTTTAAATAATATTTCACATTAACAGTGTTTTTAAAAAATAAATAATTATTTATTATAAAAAACATCTATTTCATAGAAGTATTTCTTTGTGTGAAATAACTAGTTAAAAGTGTTAAAATTATTAGGAAAAGTCAAGGGAAAGTCAGGGAATTTTTTCCCTCAGATTTTGTAGCCAATCTGTCCAGCTCAAAAGCTGCAAAGTTGTGCCTTTTGGAAATCCTCCTAAAAACTTCACCCCAAACGCCAATGTTCCCATTTGGGAACATCCTCAAAATCATACTTAGGATTTTTTTCCGCCAAAAAATGACTAGGATGGTTTTAGTAATGATGAAACAAGCCATTTAAGCCAAAAATCAGAACCTTTAATTCGAAATTTGAATTGCGGCGTTTAAAAGGTTAACCAACGTATTCAGAAACTTTCGATGGGAAATACACGAGATGGGAACGAGAACGAGAGATATCTCTACTCCACAGCTGTCCTCCGCCATATTGTTCTGAGATTCGAAGCGCATTCCGATTGCTTTTACACTTTTTTTGGCCCGTTTTGTAGTTCCAAAAAATCTAAAACAGCTATTTATTACCAAAATAAATCCTCAGACATTAATATATTACGAAAGTAAAGTAATGGACATCTAGAGCTTGTAAAAAATTTTATTATCAGTGTATAATTACTTGTGACGTTTTTCAACAGATGGCAGCATGATCGCTCGAGCTCTCGAAACGGTCTCTTCGGAGTTGCTTTTCGTCCCCGTCTCGTTTCCATCTCGTGTTAAAGTTTCTGAATACGGCCCTAGTTCCGCCTCTGATCCCAATCAATAGGTTAATGCTTCTGAATTTTAAATAAAATACATATACCAGTGGTGTATATAAGGGGAGCCCACTCTCCGAAATCCGGACCTGGGTGCCTACTTAGAGGCTCGAAATTAATTCCCCTTCCGGAAAAACTCCTAGACCACGTGACTTTCCGGAGTCACGTGATACAAAACTCAAAAAGTGCTACTTAGATGCAAAAAAATACCTCTGCCTTCCGGAATTGAGGCGGGAATTTTTTCACCCGGAAAAAACTGCGTGAAATTAATTTCACTGTGGGGAAAAGTAATGGCGGACAGTATAAACAAATCCCAATCGGACCTTCATTAGTAATTAAAATCAATAACTGTATTTTTTTACCGGAAGAGGCTGCACAAGGAATTATTTTTTATTAATAAGATTCTTCCGACAAGAAATTGGACTAAAGAAACGCGAATAATATAACGTGAAAGAACAGACAACAACAGGAACAGCATATTCTGTGGTAAAAGGAAAAAAAGGTAAGCTTTTTCTATAATAATTACCTTGTTATAAGTCACTATAATTGTTATTAATTAACTTAATATATCCGATTTACTTATTCAATAATCGGGGATTAATTGGTATAACTATTTTGCCTCAATTAATCTAACCATAATTTATTGAAACGTAACTTTGAGATTGTCCTAATTTCGTTTTTGGTAGATGTCTTGACAATTCTTCCACCTAAATATTATCATAATAATGAAGTACTTTATAAAATAAGGTGCTGGAAATTTTTTTTGAATAACTTCCAGAAAACTGTAAGAATACCTAACTCTAAATTCTAATCATATTATAAAACATACAGTGATCTTAAAGAGTGCTTTGGCTTATAAATATTCAATTATATCACAGTTGAAAAGTAATTATTTACTTGAAAACACAGTAGAACTCTTCATTATTATTTGGTATTATGTAATTAATTGATTTATGAAATGAACTACTACAATGT
This sequence comes from Tetragnatha versicolor, assembly GCA_024610705.1. Classification (NCBI taxonomy): domain Eukaryota; kingdom Metazoa; phylum Arthropoda; class Arachnida; order Araneae; family Tetragnathidae; genus Tetragnatha; species Tetragnatha versicolor. Next base: position 10,073,514 of record JANDEH010000018.1, on the reverse strand, counting down.
TTTCAAAAATTCCAGTGGTAGTAAATTCATGTATTCCATTCTAGGTTCTATTTATAGTTGTTACCACATCCTTTCTTGATGTAATGGACCTCAGACCCCTAATAAAACTGATGCAAAAGTAAACATGGGGTTTTCCAAGAAGGTAAAATAACATTTTTGTAATGTGAGTGTTAATAAGTAGAAAAGAATGCTTTTATTAGTTGTGTACTTTGCAAGGGAAATGTTTAATTAGTTTATAGTTTTGCTGATAAATATTATGATGATTAAATGTTATTTGTTACCTGTCATGCTTTAGATAAAATGGCTTTGTTGGTTTCATTTGCATTCTTTATCTAGTCATAAATGTTTCTGTCAAAAAGAAAGTTTAAAACATTAAAATTATAAAATCCAAATTTTAATCAAGGATTAAACTGATTAGGTTTGTAAAATTTTAAGGCACTTGCTTGATAAGTCATTGATCAATTTGCCAACATTAACACTGTTTCTAAAAAAACTTTAATGCTCTACTCATCTATAAACATTTTCTGTTTTTGGAGAGTTTTAATTTAACATTGACAAATTAAAAAGTTGACAGCTTAGTATTAAATTTGAGACCACCTACAAACAACATAAAGGACATTGTAACAAATGAAATTATTAGTGATAAACCTATCAGCATTTTTATCAGTGTCGTATCATAAGGGCCATTGTAAAGAAGTTCTAACATACAAAAGAAAATACAAGTTACTACTGATTATAATACAACTCTTTTCCCTCTTTCATGACTTGGTTCCCCCTTTCTGTATGTTGTCCTAAGCTTCAACAGACTAATGTTTTTCATTTTGATGCCTGCTTGCCTTTTGTATATAAAACTATTTAAGAATATTCAACACAACTTGTATTTAAAGCCTAAAAACTTTTTACTATGTTGAATTTAGGCACTATAACCTAATCTAAACCTATATAATCTGATTTTAATTTAAAATACCAGGTATGAATTTAAATGGCTTAATAATCCTATTTTATCTCGCCGAAATCCCATTCACCGACAAATCATTACACCGAAAGACTATTTTCCCAGCAAAACATTTCTCAAAATTGGCCATTACACAGACAGAATATTTTAAAAATTCCAGAATTTTCCATATTCTAGTACACAGACAAAAAGTTTTACTGAATTCCAAAACACTGTCAGATCATTTCACCGAATTGATTGTTTCGCCTGTCTTTTTGGCCAATGGTCAAGTCATGTTAGGGTTATGGAATCGAGGGAAATATCTTGTCGGGGAAATGGCTTTTCAGTGTACTGGAGGTAATGTCTGTCGGTGTAATAAGGTTATTCAATAAGACAGGAATTTTTTCTTTTGGGTAACTGTGTTTCGCTGTGGCTTTTGGTGAGATAGGCGTGCAATTGTTAGAGTAAAATAATGTTAATTTCTTAATAAAAGCTCATGTGCTTATGAACAACACCCTCAATGTGGAGTTTGAAGTAATTGGTTAACTGCATTAAAGTTTTGGTCAAAACTTACCCTCTCTCCCTGAAACGGCAAAAAAATTAAAGTGAAGAGTATTAAAAAATTAAGTAAAATCTTAACCATTTCCTATAGGGGGAAATGTAAACAAAAAGGACATGGGGAGTGTATTAAGTTATTTTGAACAACTTTTATAATATTCTTTGTTTCTTTTTATACAGGCAACATCTATCCGAGTAACCATGACTGGGTAAACCCATCCTCAACAATAAAGGATTCAACGATTCATCTTTTGAATGCATGGATCTTCATATCAATATCTTTTTAAAACTATGGGACTCATTTACTGACTCTATCATGCCACTATTGTATGGAAATAATTGTAAACTTACACATGTCTAATTTAAAAAGTTTTACAATTGTTGATTCTGAAATGATTGATAGTTCTCAAATAAATTTTGTTATTTTTATTAAAAAATATTATTTTGTGTGTTCAATTCTTATAGCTAAGAGGTAACAGTACTCTAAGGGTTCTCTCTTATTTACTAATATTGGCAACATTTTATGTATAAATATAAAAAAATTAAAAGCAACAGGGAAAGCGTCCAGGCGCATAGCCAGAGGGGAGGATTTGGGGATATATCCCCCCGAAACTCAGAAAATTTCCTTTTTGACCATAGAAAACCACTAAAATTACATCATATCCCCTCCCGAAATATCAATATCCCCCACCAAAATTTTTTTTTCTGGCTACGCCACTGAAAGTGTCATGTATTTTAAAAAACTGACAATAATTTCCAAATAGTAAAATAAATCAAAATATTATAACTGGCAGGTTGTTTAATGTTTGCAAATTAAAGTTAGTTTATTAAATTTCTCGACACTCACCAGGCTCATCCAAGAGCAGTTTCTCAAACTGAGGGTCGCGAGAAGATTTTGAATTTTTCATAATTTTCAGATGTGTTATTGACTTTTGAAATTTATCAAATTACCATATATAGTAAAAAGAAAAAAATAAGAAAAAATATCCTACTTGTGGTGTTGAATGCAAAAGTCAATTTATGTAAATACATACCATGTGTCACATTAATGTGCTAATTATGCAAAACTAGTCGGTTATTCAAATAAGATTTGATTATAAACGTAGAACTCTCCATCCACACCGGGGGAGCAATGCAATTTTTAAGAATTTTTTATGAAAATAATGTAACTGCAATTTATCCCAGATAACTAAAAAAAGTTAAAACCCAGTTTTCAAGGGTCAAACTAATTAATTTTGGAACTTACGTATTATCCCGTCGACCAAAGAAAGGTCAATGCATGGGTTTACCGTTTTTGGATTCAGCAGTATGGTCGACGGGATAATATGCAAGAACCTTAATTTTTAAAAACTGACTAATTTTTTTAAAGTTAATTTTTCTTCTAATACGTGCATACAGGCCTGACGAGAGGGGGAGGTGAGGGGGTACAATTGGCCCGGAACCCAAATATTTTCATATTGAGTTCTAAGAGGGATATATTTTTGAATATTTTGAAAATTAATTTGTTTACATAGAGGTTCAAAAATTTTCTGGGGTACCCCCAGACCCCCTTTATCGCTTGTTACTCATCGTATCAAAAGAAAACGATATTTTTAAGTTGAGTGAAATTCAGATCTTGTCAAGAAATATTTTAAAAATTACATTAAGCCTATGAATGCATGGGGGGTACTTCAGAAAATTTTTCCCCCAACCTCAAAATGAGAAGTATAGATATGCCACTGGGGGCCCGCTTCCCAACCTTGTCCCCGGGGCCCGACTTGGCTCTCGGCGGCCCAGCATGCATGCAATTTATTATCCTAACGAAATAGTTTGTGACCAAATTATTGAAATTGAAATGCAATAAGGATTGAAGCAAAGTTTTATAAAAAATGACAACTTTCAATTCTGGTCGTGTTGGTTCAATGCAAAATTAAGTTTTTAATAGCAAGGTTATAGTGTTATATTGAGTTAGAAATTGTGGTTGGATCCTAGCAGAGCCCAAACCCATTCCAAAGTTGGAGATAATTCCGCTACCTTGGTAACCCTACTTTAATACACTAGATGGCGCTTGGCGCCATCTTGTCCTGGTTTGGCAATTTATTTTGGTTTGTCGCCAAGGGTGTGGGCTCTCCTAGGATTTTACCGAAATTGTCAATTTTTATTTGGGTTGAGAGTTATAAATTGGGTCTATATATAACCAATGATTAAGCATGAGTTACAGGGAAAGCACTATGGTAAACAAATTTAAAGAAATTATGAATAGAATTAACAAAATCGTACTAGCAACTTCTAAAATCAGGAGAAACTATTATGAATAAGGCTATAAAAAACTATCACACTAATCATTCTAATATGGCAAGATCACATTAGATTTACAGTGCTTTCCTACATAACAATTCATGCTTCGCCACTTGGTTTAACTCCAGTATCTTACAATTTCAATATTAAACATTCAACAAAACATAATGATCAACTGTAAATTAAAAAGAGTATAAATAAATTACTGGTTGTGTAGTGGTCTTACCAAAAGAATCTTACTGGTGGTGTAGTGGTCGTGTTTTTACCAGTGATTTAAAAAATTTGGTACTCACGCACTGAAACTGAAACAAGAACTGAAACTTTTTGTTCCTCGCTGAGAATGAGGAACAGCAGATGCTTCTTGGCGATATGCTTTCTCGCCAAGCACTTTGCGGAATGAACATCGTAAAAGAATTTAAGGTTGCATTGTGAAGTTGGAAGAACCATTTATCGCCAAACTTTCGCCAAGGTCTGGATTGTTAAAATTAGCCAATGCAAGATACTGAGTGATTACGCAATAGCTCAAATATAGTTGGCAAACTGTGCAAAATAGGATAAAATTAGAAAAACGACGTTTCATTTGCACATTGTTTATTTAAAGATGTTAAAAAGATGCTTTAAAGATGCTCTTACAATATTTTTCACCAAATATAGTGTTACACTGGATTACATGGGGGCCAAATTCAAGAAAATTTGAAAACTGCTTAAGTTAATCTTAATAAAATAGTTAACAATACTCTTATTTTACAATGAAACACAGACCATCAATTTAATATGCCTTTTATTTTCCCTGATGGATATAAAAATGCCCTCATGAAACAAATATTATAAAAAAACTTGGAGTACATTTACTATGCCACCTTAATCACGATAGAGATAGCAAAACTATGGAAATATTAAGAACTTTTTGTGGTTCTTATGCATTTTGCTTTTGCAAACGATGAGATAAAAAGTTCATAGCGTTCATTAATTCTTGACACTCTAATTCCTGAGGTCTTACAGCAATGCTGTATTGAATTGGCACCGAGATGATCTTCTATCAACCTGATTCATGGGCGGTAATGACAATTCTTATTACACAAATATTTCAAGTCCACTGCTGTTTCAGAGCACAATTCGAAGCCGCGCAGAGGGACGGATCGCGTTATTTAATTAAAAATTTCGTTTCATCACACACATCACGTTAATGTTTTTTGTTTACAGTCAAAAGAAGCGTAAGAAATAACAACAAAAGCTGTGATTGGTCGCCGCGAAATCCGGATGGGAAATTTAAGTAGTCTCGAACCCAAATGCCCTTCTATAATTCCTAGACCGATTTCATAGGGCCATCTAAGTGGCACTTTCTTGTAGTTCCGGAATCTTGGTCTTGGAATTTCATAATTCCGGAAGTGGGAATTTTTCCCCGGGGAAAAATTCCGGAGGCCATCTAAGTAGGCACCCTGGTGGACAGGCTAAAACCATGTTTCCAATTAAGATACGATTCTGATATTTCAGTACATTGTTATTTGAACATTTGTCTCTGGATAGAAAAATATTTTCTTTAACTCTCTATGATGAAATAAAAATTTTTTCCAGTCAATTTTCCAATAGACTTAAAATTATCGATGGAAATCATATGGTGCAATAAATTCTTTAAACTTAAAAATAAAAACGCATCTAATGGGTATTAACTGTTTTGTTTTGATGATTTAATATATAAAGCAATTTTTAATAAGAGAAAATTCTGTGTAGAACAATAGAAAAATTTTTTGATAGTGCCTGATATATCAGTTTTTTACCATTGATTTTGGAAGGATACAATTTAAATATTTTCACAGAAATCATCTTCACAGTGTCTTCCCAACTGAAATCATTCATAATTTCATCTATGTAAAAAAAACTCTTCCACACAACGTGGATTAGAGATAATTATTAATAATCTCCGCGGACCCAGCTTCAATACCATGCATACTAACTCTGGACGAAAACTGTTACACTCAAGGGGAGGTGGGGTCTTTGGGACTCCTAAAAAAGAATTTGTGGAATTTCCGTATAGTCGCACTTGTCAAAACTTGCTGATAAGAAGGGGTCAGGGCCAAGGTCATGAAAGGTGAAGCTAGCGGAAGAATTCATTCAATTTGACCAAGCATGTTGCGGAGTCTGGGAGACCTCACGTCCCCTGCTACGGGTTAAACCCTATTTGAAGGGTCGAAATTCCAAACATTTTTGGGAGGAGGAACTCCAGATCCCAAAGATCGTTCCCTAAATCGAAATCCTGAGTTCAGACTAGGTATTATTGTGGGTAAAAATTTTTTTTCACATTTTCCCAGGGGTACAGCGACAAAAGGGTGCCAAATGGTCTCAAACTGACGAGTGTAAAATATTATTCGATTATAATAACTCTTTTTGCCTCCGGATTGGTCTCAAAGTTTCGATTAATATCGCGTAATTTCATGTAAAAATGGACAAACGAAAATTAATCTTTTCCCTCGATTTCATGAATCCGTCATGAATGTAAATGTGCACAATGGTATAAAAATCATCATTGAAGACTATAAAATAATTATGAATGAAACCAGAGTTGAAATACTTGTGTTGTTATACAACATATTTTTAAATATCTCAAAGGTTAGAACTGGCAATCAAAAATTTCTTGCTGGAATCATAAAAATGTGCGAAACTCTTATTGCCGGTTACGTAGGATGTTAAGAACATTAAATTTTTAATAAAAATGGATATGTCAGAAGGTGGGTACCTTTTTTGGGTTATAGATTTCAACCCCAAGGAAAACATTTGGATAATAGTTTAAAAGTTGGGGTTTTCCTTGAAATTTCTTTGGCATATTAGGAATATTCCATCCCAAGTGACTCCATATGAGTCACTTATGTCCAAAAATAAATTAAAACCACATTTTAAGAGTCAAATTTTGAAATATTTTCTTAAGAAGAGCGGTAGATTCCCGTTTTCAAAATAAATCTCAGTATTATCCCCTAAGTTTTTAAATAAGCTACATTACTTTTCAAAACTTACTTGTAATTATTTTTAAAAAAAACAGTTAAATTTGCTATATTTTAACTTTTATGAAGGCATAAGGGAATGCTAAGGAGCCATTTTGAGTCAATCCTCCCTCCAAAGAAGTATAATTTCATGGGCCTGGGTTTCAGTCTATTATAGCAAAAAAATGACTGAGGCTAATCATAACTGATATATATTGCCTAAAGAAGGAACTATCTATTCGACAATTGTTTCAACAAATTTTTGGGATCATATTTGTATCCCCAGACCAGCCTGTGAAATAACTGTCCGCTAAATTTTGAAAGCGCGGCATATTTATGAAAAATATAACTATTTCTACTTTTGAAAATTAAAAATACCGCTTTGTACTGACCAAACATGAGGGAAAATGTATCTGAACTACCAATATTTAAAATATGGTACCACTGACAATGAGGCCATTCAAATATTACGTAAGCACTTTTTGGTCATGTTTAACCCCCCCTCCCCCCTTGTCAGCAAAGATAAGCAAACCTCAAGCCCCCCACCATAATTACGTAAGAAACTGCCGGACCCCCCCCCCCCCCGAAATTTTGACATCACTTTTAGTAAGCCTAACTGTTTTTTTTCTCCTTAAAAATTAGGTGACTTATACAAGGAGCTGTCCTTTTTGAGAGTAACCCTAAGGGTTCAAAAATGAGTCGAAACACAACTTTTCGGGGTTAAAATTTCAAAATGTGTGGGGTCCATCCCCAGAAAAGAGTGCTTACGTCAGATTTCCTAATTCAATTTTTTGTTAAATTTATTTTTGGTTGAGTTTTTAAATTATTTATGCAAGAAACAAGATATTTTCGAAAATGCAGTATCTTACGTAAGCATCACTCATATCCCCCCTCCCCCCTTGTCAGGAAAAATAAGCAGAGAGCAAACCCCCTCCCCCCTTTAGGTGCTTACGTAATATTTGAACGGCACTGTTTGTTGGCAAAAAAGATCCTCCTGTTCTACGGCTATTGTTAATCTGATAGCATATAAAATTGCCACTTTGGCAGCTGTTTTTGTATTGATAATGCATAAAGGTGACTAATGTGATTAAAATTGCTTTTAAAGACCCTTATTAAGCTTTAAGAAGTTATCGAAAAAAATTTAATTTATGTATTTTTAAAAAAATATGAAAAATTGCATGTTTTGGTTCTATTTGAGGCCAATACGATACGGAGGCCAAAATAGTTATTGTAATGGAATAATATTTTACACATGTTAGTTTGGGACCATTTGGAACCCTTTTCTTGCTGTGCCCGATAGAATTTGTAAAAAATTTTGTCGCTATAGGAAAATGACACACCCAACTAGGTATGCCAAAACTAGGTAAAAACCAGTTTAAAGAGTCTAATTTTCTGCCCCCCTTGGAACTAAATAACGCGCAACTTTTTAATTATAAATTCTTTAATAATGTAAGTTATAATAAAAAGCTACAATGTACGTAATGAATTTGCTTGGGAAGGGGTGAAATATAAATTTTGGCCCTTCCCGACATAAATTTGTTTATCTATATATATAAAATCCAAATACCATTCATTCATTCATTCATTCACTGACATACACTCATCACGAAATCTCCAAAACTGCCGGACCGATTGGCTTGAAATTTGACAGAGACCTTCCTTTTAGCCATTAGACGCGCACTAAGAAACGATTTTAAAATCGAACGACTCCTTCCCTGCTTTTCGGCGCTTTTTCGACTCCGTTTTACCCATTGAAATAGCATTGTACATTGTTGAAATGCATAAATTGCAGTGTTTACTTCTCTATCTTGAGGCGACGTCTTGCCTCACTTGAATGAATATAACTGATTAACTTTTATACACATTTTATTACTTACAACAAAATTTATGAAGAAAAACAGTGTGAATATCTGTATTTAAATATTATAACAGTTATCAGAAAACCGAAATAAATTAAAATAATTAATTTACTTTCTTTAGTATTTTAATTTCTCAAAAAAATATATTTAAATAGCAAGAATTTAAAAGTTTCCAAGGAAACTGAGCTAAAATTTCATTGCTTCATAGCGGAATTGGTTTACTAGACTATAATCACTAGATTTTTATTATAACTAGCAATCTGTTTTTACTCTTTCAGAGAAGCTTTTAAAGAAATTGGTTTTATTAAAAAGAAGACAAGCTTACTTGATAACTTTTTATCGAGGGATTTTTGAAATTTATTTTATTTTGAAATTTATTTTTTGCGGAATTTTAAAAGGATAGCGGGAATACTTTAAGAAAATTCTGTTTAAGATTTTAAACACTGGATTTCAAATGACAGAGATGATTTCAAGTAGATTGTTTTTATCACATAGGAAGGATAAATGTTTAATAGACAAAAAATCGGGATGGAATGAGATATCACAGTTGGAACCGGGATGAGAAAAAGGCACCGGGAATACTGGGATGAAAATTATCGGGAACACCGGGTTATGAAAATTATCGGGAAAACCGGGACATTAAAATTATCGGGAACACCGGGTTATGAAAAGGTACCGGGAAAACCGGGATATGAAAAGGTAGCGGGAACATCCGGATATGAAAAGGAAGGTACACTTTAAACACTAGATTTAAAAAAAAGAGATGATTTCAATGTGATTGTTTTTATCACATGGAAAGGATAAATATTTGATGGAATGTCACAGTTGGAACTAGGATGGGGAAAAGGAACCGGGAATACCGGGATGAAAATTATTGGAAACACCTGGATATGAAAATTATCGGGAACCGGGGGTATGTAAAGGTACCGGGAAACCTGGGACATGAAAAGGTACCGGGAACACCGGGATACGAAAAGGTACCGGGAAAACCGGGATATGGAAAGGTACTAGGAACATCCGGACATGAAAAGGTACCGGGAACACCGAGATATGAAAAGGTACCGGGAACACCCGGATATGAAAAGTTTCCGGGAAAACCGGGTTATGAAAACTATCGGGAACATGAAAATCGGAAATGAAACTATCGGGAACTTTCGGGAATATGAAAAAGTACTGGGGACACCGGGGTTATTGGTGATTCGAAAAATCGGACATATAACTTGGGAGAACTTCAAAAAAGGAATTAATACACTCCACCCGTGCAAGGCCGGGCAAATCAGCTAGTATTTCTATATACGCCACTGACATATACAAACACAGAATCGTATTATTAAAGATAAATTTTTCAATTTTCAAATTCGTCATATACGCCCCCCTAATAAATTCTGCTTACTTACTGCCACTTACCACAACCAACCCTTATTTTTATTCCTTTCAGTAAGACAAAACTTTAACTTGAAGATACTAATATTGACAGTTATGTGTGTTCTGATTAATAGATTTTTGATAACACTGGCCTGCGATGAGAAAAATACAAGAGGAGTAAGAACTGAATGTATTTTTTGGTGCTAATTTCAAAAATAGTCATTAAAAGTTTTTGTCACATTTTTTTTTGAAATTTCAATTTTGAATTTCAAAAAAATGTTTTTCATGATATACGCTCTAATGTATATCCATCATTAATTGTTAAAAGAAAATATTTTGCTTCACTAATAGTTAAGTAATTTGCAGGAATGGATTCTTCATCATGTGACGAACTACCTTCACCTACATCGCTGAAATCCTTAGTTTGTGACGTGAAGTATCCCTATGGAAACTACCTGATTCATCAGCTGGTGCTCAACAATTCCAAGCCAAGTGACTCTTGCAGGGAAAGCGACATTCGCGCTGCACTTCGGTCCTTCCCTACTGCTCAGGTGAATAGAAGGAATGAGGACGGACTCACTCCTCTTCATCTGGCTGTGATAAGGCGAAACTATTTTATGGTCAAGATGTTGGTGTCGTCTCTTCCAACCCTCCATGTTGATGCTAAATGCATTGATAAATTAAATGGAGGAACTGCCTTGCATTTAGCAGCTTCTGTAAGTTATTTGAAAAGGCCATATTTAAATGCCGCAAACAATTATGGCCAAACCACACTCGATAAAGATGTTAATGAAGATTGTTTGGAAATAGTCAAAGTTTTAGTAGAAAGAGGTGCTTCTGTAAATGAGTGTGATAAATATGGTGCAACACCACTTCATGTAGCAGTTGAGAATGGGCGTTTAGAAACAGTCAAAGTTTTATTTGAAAGTGGTGCTTCTGTTAATGAGCGTGATAATCAACGTGCAACACCACTTCATGTTGCCGCTGATTGCAATCGAATGGATGTACTTGAGCTGTTAATCAGAAGAGGTGCAGCTTTGAATGCAAAAGATAGTACGAGAAGGACCCCTCTTTATAAAGCAGCTTGGTGTGGGCATTTGGAAATAGTCAAAGTTTTATTTGAAAGGGGTGCTTCTGTAAATGAGGGTGATAACAAAGGTGCAACACCACTTCATGTTGCTGCTGATTGCAATCGAATGGATGTACTTGAGCTGTTAATCAGCAGAGGTGCAGCATTAAATGCTAAAAATAAACGGGGAAGCACCCCTCTTCATGAAGCAGTGCGGAATAAGCATTTTGAAATAGTCAAAGTTTTAGTTGAAAGGGGTGCTTCTGTAAATGAGTGTGATAACGATGGTAGAACACCACTCTCTTCATGAAGCAGCCATTAATGGGCGTTTGAAAATAGTAAAAGTTTTAGTTGAAAGGGATTCTGCTGTAAATCAGGGTGATAACGATGGTACAACACCACTTTACCTCGCAGCTAGTCGCAATAAAATTGATATACTTGAGCTGTTAATCAGCAATGGTGCAGCTTTGAATGCAATAGGTCGTATGGGAAGGACCCCTCTTCTAGAAGCAATGTTTAAAAAGCATTTTGAAATAGTCAAAATTTTAGTAGAAAGGGGTGCTTCTGTAACTCAGTGTGATGAATATGGTGCAACACCACTTCACGCCGCAGCTCGATGGAATCATATTGAAATACTTAAGCTCTTCATCAGCAAAGGTGCAGCTTTGAATGCAGAAGATCGTATGGGAAGAACCCCTCTTCATGAAGCAGTGATTCATGGGCGTTTGGGAGCAGTCAAATTTTTAGTAGAACATGGTTCTGCTGTAGATGCTGTGGATAAGGAGGGTAAAACAGCACTTAATATTGCAGAAGCAAAAAGTTTTATTAATGTTAAAGTAGTTGCATATTTAAATTCCATATTTGCTAATGTGAATGCTGTAGGCAGGGATGAGGAAGTGTTAGTTCTTGAAATAGTCGGTAGAAATACTGCAAAATTTCGTGAACCTTCATTTAAAAAAAGGCGTAGGCACTGATACGTTCGAGTTTTCTAAAACACATTTTCTTAAAGCTTCATCCCTTTGGTTAAATAAAAAAGCAAACTTTTTCCATAAGGAATTTTTCTTATAAAATTCTGCATGTAATTTATTTTTCTCTTCTTATACTTTTTTAAATAAAATATCAAAGTTTTGATTTTCAATTTTTTAATAAAGTTTAAAAGAGCTGTATCTTGACTTCTTTGAATTTGTTTGTCTGGATCATTCATATTATTTCATTTAACATTTATATTTTTAAAAATAACTATTAATGTTCCAACGTCGTTATTTTCATTTATTACACTCCTTGTAATTAAAATAAGCGGTTCGTGGCCATGGCCATGGCAACCAATATAAATGCAATGGGAAATAACAACTAGTAATAAGCGATCGATTCAAATTACACAGATTTATAAACCTATTTATATTGTCTTAAATAAATCCTGTATTAATTATCTGGGTGGAAAATAATATGCATCAGTATTTTATTACAATCAACGAGATTTTCTCGACATGTATTAATTACACATTTCAACAAAGTTTAACTTCAGAGTTTTTACAGAGATAAATATAGTAATTTCTTATAGATTTTGGTTCGCTAAACATGAATATATCCATTAAAGTTCTATATTGACTCAGTATTATAGGGGAACACGCCCACCCCCTTTTTTACGTTTTTCGTTGACATAATGACTTTGAATTCTATATATATATTTTCAGGGTCAAAAAGCATTACTTAAAACTAACTTCCAATGGGACGAAAAAATTTGAAAATTTTTAAATATATTAAAATTTGTGTATAAAAAAGCTCATCATTGATACGTAAAAAAATTTACAACATGGCAACGAAGCTGGGCTGACTCTAATGTAATATTTTCAACATTGTTTCGTTATCAATTAAATCTTGTATATTAGATTTGAACTCAAATATACTGGTAGTAGGTTTAACATTTTATAATTTATTAAACAGATAAGAGAGAGAGAGGTCCTAAAAAAGCATGTGATTTATGAAATATTTCTTTGTTTGCCTTGGGTATAAGATAATTTCCTTGCATAATTCTGTGTGCAAAGTTATTGGTTTTAATTTGATAGAAAGATTTGTTATTGATGATGAAAAGAGGCTAGTGGAAAATAAAAAGTTCTGTAACATTAAATTATCAATTGGAATTTTCACCACGATAGTTTTTCAGAAATTTGATTGCCCGTTTAAAAAAAGTTTTTAGAAAATGCATTTAAAGGGGACATATTCTTAGATTTTTCTTATAATGTGATTGTACACTTAATAATAAAGAAGTGGTATCAAATGGCTACAAAGTTATATTAGGCTTCGCCACTCTTTTTAAAAATTTCTGAGGACATATAAATTTTAACCCCATACGACTTTAATTACTAAATATTACTTAAAGGGGGAGTAGATCTTCCTCAAGAATATGTTGGTGAATGTCCCTAACAGCCGTATTCACCATAAACTCTAACCTAAAGTTAAGCCGCGAAACCGGAGAAAAACTCGTTTCTCTCGGATCAAAGTTAAAAATTCATTTCACCATCGAAAATTAACCACAGATTCTACCACTGAACTCAGGTTCAAGTTAAAAAACCTAACCGTGCTAAAAGCTACGTTATACTTCAGTTAAAGACATCCGCCATCTTGAATCTATTAGTATGGAAAGGGATGAATATTCTATTCATAAAAATATACGCCATTTGGTACTTGTTATATGACGTAATTATTTTTCTTTCTTTGTAAAAAGGTATTTTTACAAGATTTATAGTTTATATTAATATTGTAAGAAAGTAAAGGAGTTTGAATAACCAAAAGTCAATTCATTTAGCCTACCGCTTATAGATGGCAGCACGGCTGCCGGTTGAAATAATTGGAATTTTGATTTTTTTAACGGAGACTTAATTTCATTTAGACTGTTTTTTTATTGTTAAAATAGTTTTTAAGTTCAGAAGATATATCGGAATTTTTAAAACTGCTCATAATTATCAGGTTATTTATTTCTGCTATGTTTCTATTCTGTCAGAACCAGAACACGATTTTGTCGCCATCTTGGATCTATTAGTATGGAAAGGGGATGAATATTCTATTCATAAAAATATACGGTATTTGGTACTTGTTATGATGTGATAATTTTTCTTTCATTGTAAAAAAGTATTTTTACAAGATTTAGAGTTTATATTAATATCGTAAGAAAGTCCAGGAGTTTCAATAACCAAAAGTCATTTCATTTAGCCTACCGCTTATAGATGGCAGCACGACTGCTGGTTGAAATAATCGGCATTGTGATATTTTTTAACGTAGATTTTATTTTATTTATACTGTTTTTGTATTGTTAAAAGAGTTTTTAGGGTCAGAAAATATTTCGGAATTTTTAAAACTGCCTATAATTTTCAGGTTATTTATTTCTGCTAAGAAGGCAAATATAGCGGCCCAACTACCCAGTTCGGATGGATCGCTCTTTTCTCACGGTTGAGGTCACGTGGTGTTAGTTTCGACCAATGAGGATCAATCAGCAATTTTGTGGTCAAGTAACTTAGATTTTAGTAACCGAAGTGGAAAAAATATTAGTGAAATGGAAATTGAGAACTCCGTTTTTCAATTAACCTAACTTCCAGTTCCCAAACCTCAGTGTTTAAAGTCAGGTTAGGTTTATGGTGAATACGGCCGTTAAAATAGTGTTTCACCTAATAGTATGGGGAAAATAGCTCAAAAAAGGGCCGAACCCGGAACAAATTCCAGGTTTTTCAACGGTTTTGGACTCTACTGGGTGTCCTTATTGACAGAAAAAAAGTCTACCACAATCTGACAACTGGAAGTGTGTTTTTTTTTAATTTTTTTTAAAAACTTTAAAATCCTCTAAAAAACGATAATAAAGGTGAAAAAAAATTTTTTCGACGTTAAATTATGTATTAGATGGTAGTTGACTTAAATTGACGAAGTAATTTATAAAAATTTCATTTATAAGGATCTGGCAACAAGAAAAGTGTTCTTTTTCAAGATGGCGGCAGTGACGTAAATTAAGTCAACAACTTCATATAATTTGTAAATTTGATCTATCCTATTAAAATAAGAAAAAAAAACGAGCGGAAATACGCGCGTATCCGCGCCGTTTCTGAGTCCCGATTTCACTGGGTATAGTCACTTTAAAAGTTCATTTAAACTAGGAAAAAATTCCAACAAGCATGTTCTCAACGGTTTTAAACGGTACTAAGTGTATTTATTGCCATTAAAAAAGTCTACCAGAATCTGACAAACGGAAGTGGGTTTTTTTCAAGATGGCTGCCGATGATTAAAAAAAGAGATATTCGTAAAAAGTCCTAATTTAAGTGTTATAAAAATTTTTTATGGGTTCTAAAATCATTTATTAGGTTATAGTTAACTTTCCTTATCATAGCAATGAATATAAATTGGGTTTACAAAATCTAGTAACCAGAAAAGGACTTATTTCCAAGATGGCGGCCTAGGTTTCTTTTGGAATTGCAGGCGCATACTGGATAATTTTAAAGGTTTATTAAATTAAAGAATAAATTCCAACAAGCATTTTCTCAACGGTTTTAGACAGTATTGAGTGTATTTATTGTCATTACAAAAGTCTACCCGAATCTGACAACCGAAAGTGGGTTTTTTCAAGATGGCCCCCGATGATTAAAAAAAGATATTCTGTTTCATTTTGGAAATAAGCTAATAAGCTAATAATTCATTAATATGATAAGAAAAGTTAACTATAGCCTAATATTTAATTTTAGAACCCATAAAAAATTTTATACCACTTAAATTAGGGCTTTTTACGAATATCTCTTTTCTTTAAGCATCGGCGGCCATCTTGAAAAAACCCACTTCCGGTTGTCAGATTTGGGTAGACTTTTGTAACGACAAAATAAATACACTTTTAGTACTGTCTAAAACCATTGAGAAAATAAATGCTTGTTGGAATTTTTTCTTTAATTTAATGAACCTTTAAACTTATCCAGTATGCGCCGGCAATTCCGAAAGAAACCTAGGCCGCCATCTTGGAAATACGCCCTGTTCTGTTTACTAGGTTTTGTAAATGGAATTTATATTCATTACTATGATAAGAAAAGTTAATTATAACCTAATAAATAATTTTAGAACCAATTAAAAAATTTTATAACACGTAAATTAGAACTTTTTTTACGAATATCTCTTTTTTTAATCATCGGCAGCCATCTTGAAAAAAACCCACTTCCGTTTGTCAGATTCTGGTAGACTTTTTAATGGCAATAAATACACTTAGTACTGTCTAAAACCGTTGAGAAAATGCTTGTTGGAATTTTTTCCTAGTTTTAATGAACTTTTAAAGTGACTCTACCCAGTGAAATCGGGACTCAGAAATGGCGCGGATACGCGCGTATTTCCGTATTAAAAATTTCCGTTAGTATTTCCGTATTTTAAAGTTTTTAAAAAAATTTAAAAAAAACACACTTCCGGTCATCAGATTGTGGTAGACTTTTTTTCTGTCAATAAGGACACCCAGTAGAGTCCAAAACCGTTGAAAAACCTTTTGTTGGAATTTGTTCCGGGTCAAACCGTATTTTCCCCCTACTATAATATTTGGATACTCCATTTTGTCCCTTCTCGTGAAAAAGGTTGGCATAAGCCTTCATAACCCCTTGCTACGCTCAGGGGGAATTTCAGGGCATACAATCTCCCTCTCGAGAGATATAGGGTCCATTCAAATATTACGTAAGCACCTAAGGGGAGGTTTGCTCTTTGCTTATTTTTTCTGGCAAGGAGGAGGGGGTATGAGTAACGTGACCAGACGTCCCATTTTGAACGGGACTGTCCTTTTTTACAGTTACGAGTCCCGGGGCCTAACCGCGATCGTGTCGCCTATAGTTCCTATCCACAATAGGCGATACGGAGTAGGCGACAAACATCTCTTTTCTTAGGCGATACGTGCATTTGGCCCGACCGCGAACCGGTTATCCACAAGGAATTTCTGGCGCACTTCGCTTTCGTGGGGAGAAGGGAGCTGGCCAATCAAAAGAGAGCAGCCTATTCGAAAACAGTGTAGCCATCCGCGCGATCCGATTGCTTTTACACTTTTTGTGGCCCGTTTTAATAGTTTAAAAGATCTAAAACAGCTATTTATTACCAAAATAAGTCCTCAGACATTAATATATTACGAAAGTAAAGGACATCTAGTGCCTTACTTGTACTACTTGTGTTACAAGTAATTACTTGTCATGTTTCTTAACAGATGGCAGCACAAAGGAAGCTATGTGGAAACGATTGAATGAGCGGCTCATGAGATTTAATCGTTTGCGTTTCGTATAGGTTCCAGGCATAATGATTAATGAAAAAGAGACTTCACATTAACTATCCAACTATTATCGACCAGACGCCTTGAGGTAAACAAAACACTACACCGCATCACTCCTCTACCCAAAGTAAACCGTGCGCATACATAGATAAATAGTTCTCACACAAAATACTTTAAAAAGTACAATAGAAGATTTTTAAGTATACTATAAAGTATGATAAGGTTAAAAACTTAAAAATAACGCCATAATCGAATGAAATAGTAGCGAAAAAAACAATACATAACGTAAAGGACACTATGGACAAGAGCTTGGGGATAGCTCCCGAGGTATCCCTTCGTAGGGGAGGGCGAATCGGCAGTAGGCGATAGTTCTCTAACTAAGCGATAGCTTCGCGGTACGACCATTTGCCTAACTGTCGTTATGTGACGTCATGAGGTCGCCTAGACTGGTATCCTCTACTAGGCGATACGATCGCGGTTAGGCCCCCGGTGTCCCCGACATGAAGTCTGGGACGCAAAATTGTCCCGTTTTCTGATAATTCCCGCTTAATTGAAAAGGAATACATTGACTGCAATAAAGATGCAGAAGTTTTTGACGAATTTTTGTTAATTTTTAACTACATTACATCCCAGAAAGTAACCGAATGGAATAATCTAAATGTTTCCACGAAAACTCGTTGGGTATGGAAGTATTTAAACACTTTCAAGCCAACAATCTTCAGCATGAAAACTTTTCTGAACTTGAAATTTTAACTGAATATATTTTGTTTGCCTGCTACAAATGCTCCAGTAGTAAGAGTATTTTCTATAATGAACGAATTGTACCCATCTGAGAAGACCCAGTTACAAATTTCAGTTCTAAAGGCGATGTTGATAATTAAGTTGAATATAAAAAAACGTGCCAAGATTTCATTCTTAACATAAAATCATCACCGGCTATATTAAAGCAAATTTGTTCCTCGGATAAATATAACTAAACGTTTCGGGTTGTATATTTTTTAATTCGTAACTTTAAAGCTAATTGACTTCTTCTGAATAAATATCTTTTAAAAAGTGTTTTTTTATTGACTACCTGTTAATTAACCTAAATAAACCAATGTCCCGTTTTGAGTCAAAAAATAAATGGTCACATTAGGTATGAGTGATGCTTACGTAAGGTATTGCATTTTCGCAAGTATCTTGTTTCTTGCTTAAATAATTTTAAAAAAACTAAAAATAAATTTAATTAGGAAATCTGACGTAGCACTTTTTCTGGGGATGGACCCCACAAACATTTTGAAATTTTAACCCCAAAAACTAGCGTTTTGACTCATTTTTGAACCCTTAGCCCTAAGGGTTACACTCAAAATAATAATATATATAATAATACACTCCTTGCGTATAAGTAACCTTATTTTCAAGGAGAAAAAAACAGTAAAGGGACGTCAAAAAATGGAGGGGTCCGGCATTTTCTTACGTAATTATGGTGGTAGGGTTTGAGGTTTACTTATATTTGCTAACAAGGGGGGAGGGGGGTTAAAAATGACCAAAAATAACTCTTACGTGATATTTGAACGACCTCATATCAAGCTTTTCATTTTTCATCATAGAAAACAACCGAAGCTTTTTCGTAATATAAGCAGTAAATAGGTGATTCAGGGGTCCTTCTTCGAAAAATTTTCGAATTTTAGTATTCTTAAAAGTTTTCTGAATCTATATTTTATGTAAATTTCAGGGAGCTTTGCGGTTCGCCAGTTGGAAACCCTAGAAAAATAAATATTTTAGAAAATTATTATTTTAGAGCGAGTGTTATGCGAGTTATTATGCGAGTGTTTAAATGAAAGAATTTATGTTTTTTTTTGCATTGCTAAATCCGAATTTCATGTTTATTTTCATTTTGGAAGTCGCCTTCTTAACAAAAAAAATTACAATTTTGCAAAGGGTTCAAACCATCCCCTTGCAATTTTAAAAACCATATGTATAATTAGTCCAGGCAACGAATGCTTAAAAAAGGGTGTAGAGGGAAGTTCTTGGAACACAATTTTTGACTTTAGAACTTTGTTTGGACTAGTTTGGAGGTAAACATATCAAAAGTCCTCGACCCTAGCCCCTGAGCTTAATTTAGGGGGGGCGTTTAAAAGTCTCATTTTTCAGTTTTTGGCTTATTACTCATAGAAAAT
This sequence comes from Tetragnatha versicolor, assembly GCA_024610705.1. NCBI lineage: Eukaryota > Metazoa > Arthropoda > Arachnida > Araneae > Tetragnathidae > Tetragnatha > Tetragnatha versicolor. The sequence continues at coordinate 10,054,056 of JANDEH010000018.1, read as the reverse complement.
GCATCCCCACGAAAAAGTTTCAATTATCTTTTTTAAGTAGATAAAATTACCAACAATTTAAGACCATTCCCAGGTTTATAGGTTCAATAGATTCCGAGTTACATCTCTTCAAAAATGGAAAATTTTTGAAAAAAGTTCGATAAATAGAGTAAAAGTCGTATTTAAAGCAATTTATTGGCTATATTACACTTCTAAGAGTAAAGTAAGGGCTAAAACCTTATAACACAATTATTTAGCTTTAATTTAAGGCCTGAACCAAGTCTGTAAGATCAATAGTTCTTACGCTATCTGAAAAAAAAAACAAAAATTGGGAAAATGGGATTTTCCCAGAAAGGACACCTAGAGGTTTGAGGGTACAGTAAAAGAGAAGAAAGTGGTATAAATTAATATACTAATATTGAAAACAGTATTTATTTGTCTGAAGTATTCCATTTTTACCTTATAAATTTATTAATTAATTATTTCTTAATTATTAATTATTTTCAATTTAATTAATTATTTGTACAATATTTATTGAATTTAAAAAATGAGGGTCATATTTATGAATTTTGCATACTTGTCATACATAAATTACAGCTTATAACATTTTGAAGGCATAGGTTCATGTTGGTATAACGGTTAAGAGGAAATTTCGAGAGGCTTTTGTCTCCTCAAAAAGGAACGGATAAGGCTATGTTGGTGTAAAAAAGGAAGAACACTGAAAAAACAGCAGGCTACAGGTTTGTAGGAATACAGTACAAGAGATGAAAAGTCGTGAAACATGAAAGACATGACCACTCAATACAAAATGAAAGCTGATTATTTAACTTTAATTTAAGCCCTGAACCAAGTCTGTGAGATCAAAAGTTCTTACTCTATATATATCTTTTTTGATGCTGTTCATGTTTTGATTTTCCCTGGGAGCGCAATTCCGATTCGATTCCTTGCTGAACATATCGAAACCCTTTAGCATTTTTACTTAAATTTAATATTCTTCTTTAAATTAAATATCGTCTGTGCTGTGATATTCCAGGTCTAATAAATTTAAATTTTACTTTAAGACATGTCGAAGGCCCCAAGTGATAATGTTTTATGTTTACTTTTCAATGCCAATAAACTTCGTTTTCACTAAACGGTTGTTTTGTAAAACTATCACAATGCCTATCCTATATGCACAAACATGGTCATAGCAAAATATTTTCCCATGTCTAGATTTTCTTTAATTAAGTGTGAGGAACCTGGTCATCGGGCCTACACTTGTACTGAGTAAAACTTGGGGCATATTTAATCAGCTTTCATTTTGTATAGAGTGGTCATGCCCTTTATGTTTTACGACTTTTCTTCTATTTTACTGTATTCCTACAAACCTGTAGCCTGATGTTTTTTCAGTGTTCTTCCTTTTTTACACCAATATAGCCCTATCCGTTCCTTTTTGAGAGGACAAAAGCCTCTCGAAATTTCCTCTTAACCGTTATACCAACATGAACCTATGCCTGCCATATGTTATAAGCTGTAATTTATGTATGACAAGTATGCAAAATTCATAAATATGACCCTCATTTTTTAAATTCAATAAATATAGTACAAATAATTAATTAAATTGAAAATAATTAATAATTAAGAAATAGGTAATTAATAAATTTTATAAGGTAAAAATAGAATACTTCAGACAAATAAACACTGTTTTCAATATTAGTATATTAATTTATACCACTTTCTTCTCTTTTACTGTGCCCTCAAACCTCTAGGTCTCTTTTCTGGGAAAATCCCATTTTCCGAATTTTTTTTTTTTTTCAGATAGCGTAAGAACTATTGATCTCACAGACTTGGTTCAGGGCTTAAATTAAAGCTAAATAATTGTGTTATAAGGTTTTAGCCCTTACTTCACTCTTAGAAGTGTAATATAGTCAATAAATTGCTTTAAATACGACTTTTACTCTATTTTTCGAACTTTTTTCAAAAAAAATTTCCATTTTTGAAGAGATGTAACTTGGAATCTATTGGACCTATAAACCTGGGAATGGTCTTAAATTGTTGGTAATTTTATCTACTTTAAAAAAGATAAAATGAAACTTTTTCGTGGGGATGCATTTTCTATGAGTAATAAGCCAAAAACTGAAAAATGAGACTTTTAAACGCCCCCCCTAAATTAAGCTCAGGGGCTAGGGTCGAGGACTTTTGATATGTTTACCTCCAAACTAGTCCAAACAAAGTTCTAAAGTCAAAAATTGTGTTCCAAGAACTTCCCTCTATAACCCTTCGTTGCCTGGACTATATACATATTTTTTTTCTTTGGAAAAGGGTTAAAAAATTTTTCGTTTTAAGTGGCATTCAGAGAATACTAAATGACCAAAATGAGTTCACTACTTTTTAGGGTCAAATTTCAAAAAAAATATTATGGGGGATGACCCCCTGTATACTTCTTGGGGCTGGATACTATTACCTAAGCTTTGAAATTAATTGCACGAATGTTCACATTTGAGTTATAATATGGTGAAAAAGAGGCTTTAGAAAAAATATAAAGGTCAAAAAATCTCTTGTGAAGGTGTATAAAGGCTTCTAGTTCACCTTTTGAATTAAAGAGGATGAATTGGAAAAAAAGTGCAATTTACAAATATACACCGTAATAATTCCGGTTGGTATACCCAAAATATTTATTTTGATGCAAATTTAGTTATTAATTAATTTAATCAACTAATTAATTTAGTTATATTTAACTAAGCTAGCTTATTTACAACGTAACGTAGCCTCATTATTTGGTAAAAACACACCGGATGTTCATTCATGTATAACTGTACAATTTTGCTTACCAATACTTCCGCTGGATGGCGCTGCGCGCTTCCCCTTCCCAGTGGGATGTTTCTGTAAGGGGTCTGCCCTCAACCGGCCAGTTCCTTGTGTATAGACTTCGTTCTTCGTTACGACGGACCCTCGTGTTTATTAGGCCTAACCATCGGAACTCCAGCAAAGGTGAGTGGTGTGTTGCATTCTGCTGGTTTGGTTGTTGTGTTGACCCTTTATTATTGTACTAGCTGTTATACCCGGCCTTGCACGGGTGGGGTGTATAAATTTATTTTTTAAAATATTTCTTAAAATACATTTATAATTTTGTAAATTAGCAATATTACAAATCATCCCGGTATCCCAGGCGCCTCTTTCCTATCCCAGTGTTCCCGGTAATCTTATCCCGTTGCCCGGTGATCATGGTAATTTTTCTAATCCTGGCTGCGTTCCCGGTAATTTTCCTATCTCAGTGTTTACGGTAATTTTTATATTCCGGTATTCTGGGTGTCTTTATGGTAAATTTCCTATCCCAGTGTTCTCGGTAATTTTTCCTTCCCGATGTTCTCGCTAATTTTCCAATCCCGGTGTTCTTGTCACTTTTTACAATTCCGATGTTTCTGATAATGTTTAATAAATATCTTGGTGCCTTTATAAAATAACAAATTTGAAACCGTAGTAAAAAGTCTAGTGAACAAATTAAGAAATTTAAAACCAGTGTTTAAAACTAAAATAAAAGATCTAGTAAATGAAAAAGTCTAGTGATCTGTGTCTCATTTGAAACAATGTTTTATTTTTAACTCGTTGTATGACTGGTAAAACAGGTTTTCAAACACGGAAAAATAAGTGAAAAAAAGCAGGAAAAACGGGAAAAAAAGAATGAAGGACTGATTTTCTCTTTATAAATTATAGCCTATGTGTTATTCTGATGTATAAGCTACATTATGGTAAAATTTCATTAAAATCCATTCAGTAGTTTTTGCGTGAAAGAGTAACAAACATCCGGACAAACATTCACAATTATAATAGTAGTAGGATTATATTCCCATTTTTCCTTATTTTTTTGTCCTCCCTATTCTTCATGGACGCCCTCACAATAAAAAAGCGAGTCCTGAAAGCTAGGCTTGCCAAGTGGTTTTCAGATCTGTCCGGAGTTTCATACATTAAAGATTTGCCAGATATTTTTATAAAAAATCCTGACAAAACTCTTTAAAATTGCGTTGTTTTTAACATTTTCTAACATCTGTATTAATTTGGAGAACTTACTCTCCGTGAATTTTATAATGAAATTAAGTCAATATCAAACAATTTTTGAAAAAAAATAATGTCGAGAATAAACAAATAAAATTTGATATTTCTGTTCAATGTTTATTAGTTTTTTTCTTATACTTTTTTAATCTTTGATGATTTGATATGGTACTTATTAAGAAATTTCAAAAATAATGTCCTGGGTTGGACCCAAGGAAATATGGTAAACCTATTAAAGCGCACGTGACGAGGCTCGTGATATATTTAATAGTAATGAGTCCATAGAAATTAATTTGCATGAATTAAATCTCACAGAAGGAAAAATTAATAGTTTGAAAGTAGAATGGATAATTGCAGTCAAATTTTTTTAATCTTAATATGTTTAGAATGGCTTAAAACCCTCCAAAAACATTTTAATTTCCTTTCAAAGCCCTAAATTTTAAGTTATTTTCAATTAAAATTAGCTTAATTTCTATCTGAGCTTAAACAGCTTTTGACATTAAATGTACCTTGCTACCGCTTGTTGTAATCATCCCACTTTGAAAGACTGAGCTCTAATGTTTTTACAGCCCAGTATTTCGATGAAAATGGTGTTTCCCACATTTCCCAGAGACACATGTGACGTCACATTGTTAGGAGCTTTCTGTATTAAAATTTGTCATAATCATACTTTAAAAAAAGTTTGTGGGAAAAGACAAGCGTATTTTTAAAATCAGGAGATAATTTTTAATAAATTAAAATTGAATATTTAGAATTTTAAGAGAGTCTTCAATTCTCCATTTTTGACGACCTCTTCTTGAGCTCATCGGCCTTTGATGGGCTCATGGAGGAGTTCGTCAACATTGATGAGAAGTTAACCCTACAGTGCATACTGTTGCCCTTTGGCACCACAACATTTTTCTCCGTTTCGTACTCGAACTTTCATTTCCAAACTGCAATAACATGCTATAAGTACAATAGATATAACATTTCATTGTATTAGCACTTTAGACTGCCAGTAGATCACAGCAGGGGTACTATTTTGAGACATTTGTTAGTAGCTAGTGAGACTAAAGTCAAGACACAGAAAACGCCAAAATAAAAGGACCATATAAATTAAAATAAAAAAAATTTCAGCTTGAACAGAAAATGTTTTGAAAAGATAAGTTGTTTTTTTATATTTTTAGAGCATTTGGTTTTATTTCACTTCACAATTAATTTCACAAGAGACACAAATAAATTTCACAAGGACAACGTTTTTTGCCAATAAAAAGTAGGAAAAAAATTGAATTTAATTTTTTTAGTATTTTTTTACTAATTTACACCATAATAGAAGTCACATATTTGATTTTCAAGTGAATTTAAAAAATCATGCATTGTAGGGTTAAGATGATATCCATTGAACTCTTCCGTTTTAGCCGGAAGATTTCCGTGTTTTAAGAGAATCTTCCGTTATTCAATCAATTTATTCCATGTTTTGTCCAAATAATTTAAGCAGCCTATTTTTGCAAAGGACAGAAAGGTTGATGGTGGTTTGATAACAATTTTCTCAAAAAAGAATGAATCTTGCGCGTATCAGGCTTAAAGATTAAGATAAAGAACAACTATATAAGAAGAAATAAATTTGTATTAATCTGAAATTAGTTTGGTTCAATTCCGTTAGAGTTCCCGCTAAATATCGCCTTGTTTTATAAAAGCCAAAAAGTAGAAATATTGCTAATTAATTTCAAAGTCATAGTTGAAAATGTTTCATTAGACCAGTGGTGGATCCAGGATTTGGTTTTGTGGGGGGGCTAAGAATTTTCATAATCCAATTTAATGTTCTTGTTAATGGTAATACGGAAAAGGTAGTGAATTATCCTACTGAAACCACTAAAAGGGGGGTCTGGGGGTCCTCCCCCAGAAAATTTTTGGAAATTTAAGTAAAAAACCCCACTTTTTCAACTCGATTTGGTACGCCTCATCCGAATTTAATTTTTTGAGTTTTGACAAACTTAGTAAAATATTAGACGTTTTGGGGGGGCTTCAGCCCGAAAGCCCCCCCCGTAGATCCGCCACTGCATTAGACCAATAAATGTTCATTTAATCAATAAAAATCTGAAAAATATGTCGATATTTGAATATAATAGCGTTAAAAAAACAGCGATATTTAGCGGAATCTTTAACGGAATTGAACCATTAGTTTTGTTTAATGTGTGGGTAAAGTAAGTTAGGTTAGAGTGTGCTCATTTGATATTAAATTTGTTTTTGTTTGATTTTTGAACTAAAAGATATCCATTCATGTTACCTATTAACTTAGATGTACTAACTATAGTAGGTAGTCTTGACTTAGATTAAGAAAAAATGCCATGGGTACCTTGATTTTAAAATCTTCCATCTTTTGTAATCCCAATGTTGGCAGATACACAATTGTATCGTAAAAGGGCTAATTGAGGATGATGTAAGGGACAAAAAACCCGGTTAAGGGTCACGAAGGAAGCAGCTTTCACTTGGAAAAGTCGAGGAGTGGATGTCGTTCCACGACTTGTTCAAAGCCAGGGTGGACAATAACACCCATTTAACAGGGCGCAGATCAGGGAAATTCTTTAAAAATTTTAAAAAATTAGGGAAATTTTTAGTAACTGATTCAAAAGGAGCGATGTAACTTAAAGGGTGTCAAAATGAGTCAAAACGCTACTTTTAAGAGTAAAAATACCAAAAATTTCTGGGGAAGGATCCCCAAACCCCCCTCAAAATTTTGAAATAAGTGCTCTGTTTTTCCTTCAAAATTCTGAGTCTTACGAGGAGTGATCCTCATTTTGTGTGATATAAAGGGTATAAAAAAGAATTAAAACACTATTTTAAGGGGCAAATTTCCAAAATTTTTCTCAAATGGGGCCCCTATAAATCCCTCTTAAAATGTTGCTGTTTATTATACTGTGCTGGATTTCTTTGAAAACTCTGCTGGTGCACTTGTGGTGTAGATAAAAAATTCTTTATAATGAGCTGAAATATGCTTTTTTTTGAGGGGGCAATTTCCAAAGTTTTTCTGGACCCCCAGACCCTCCAATTCTCCTTGGAATTCACATTGTTTAAAAATTACGAATTAAATTCACCAAAATGAATGTATTATGTTCAAGTCACATCCATATAGTCCAGCTCAAAAGCTGCAAAGTTTAACCAAATTAAGGGCCGTATTCAGAAACTTTCGATGGGGAAAAACACGAGATGAGAACGAGAGATTTTAAACGAGAGATATTTCTATTCCACAGCTGTCCTCCGCCATATTGTTCTGAGATTCGAAGCGCATTCCGATTGCTTTTACACTTTTTTTGGCCCGTTTAATAGTTCCAAAAAATCTATATAAAAATCTATTTATTACCAAAACAACTCCTCAGACATTAATTTATTACGAAAGTAATGGACATCTAGTGCTTGTAAAAATTTGTATTATCAGTGTACAATTACTTGTGTTGTTTTTCGACAGATGGCAGCATTATCGCTCGAGCTCACAAAACGGTCTCTTCCGAGTGGATTTTTTATAGTTTACGGATCGTTCCCGTCTCGTTTCCATCTCGTGTTAAAGTTTCTGAATACGGCCCTAGCTCCACCTTATAGTTCCTTCTCTGATCCCAATCAATAGGTTAATGGTTCTGAATTTTTAATAAAATACATATACCAGTGGTGTATACAGGGTGTCCCATAAATAATGGGTCACACTTCTAGGGTGGATAGTAGACACCTAGACGAGTCAGAATCACATAGGGTTTGGGGGTCCCAGACCAAATCCCAAGGAGTTAAAAATGGAGTGACACCCTAAAACAATTATTGAAAAATTCAATTTGCAGAAGAACTACTATTGGTAAAAATTTAATCATGGTCTCAAATTTTGTGGTTTAATATGATTTTTAAAATTATGCTGAAAGTTTTCACTTAAAAATTTGTCTCTACGAATTAAAGTCAAAAAACCACAAAAAAATGTGAAAAATCTGCCAAAACTTTATTTTGTATTTGGAAATCCTTTCTTTTGATTTGATAATCTGAAAGATCATATTTTAAAACCCTTAAGTCCAAAGTTTCACGTAAATACCATCAATATTAAACGCTTGAGATCCTGTTAAAGTTTGTTTTTTGAGTGCGAAAACAGCTCCAGAAAACGAACGTTCAGGGAGAATCTACGAGTTACGGATAGATAACACTGTTCTACACTGAAAAAATTTCCTTGATGAAAATAGTCATTTCTTATAGATTTTGGGTCGCTGAATACGAAAATCACCATTAAAATTCTCAATTGACTCAGGATTTTCGGGGAACAGCCCCTCCCCCTTTTCACGTTTTTTAACGACTTTATATCTTTGAACCCGGTTTTCAGGGTCAAAAAGCATTGCTTTAATCTTCAAATTGCCCCCCAGGGGACAAGAAATGTTCAAATTAATAAAATATGATAAATTTATAACAAATGGATATAGGTTTAAGGGGTAGTTAACCCCCTAAGAATGCAAAAAATTAGCTAAAAATTATAGAGGTTTTTATACGCTATTTTTTCCTCCTATTTTTTACGCAATTCCCGTTTGAAGGGTCCTAACCCTTCCCCAAGGTCCCAAATTTGATGGCAATATGCAGCAATGAGTTTTGCTAAAAGCGGTTGAGGTGAGAGCGCCCACAGAGCACCCACGGAAGGGTTCAATGCCGCACTTAGAGTTTAACTGTGCTGTACAAAAAAAAATTTGAAGCCACTTACTGAATTTCAGCTGATTCTTGTGTAAAATAATCTGCTGAATTCAAATATGACACCCATTTTCCTCCATCACCCTCAGTTTTTAAGGGGATGCCCCCTAATTGTTATCCACAGCCGTGGATCTGTTAACATCTTGAAACATGGAATCCTCACTCCCGAAAACCGGTCAGTTTTTAAAGAACTGAAGAGTTTCTACTTAGGATACACCCAAAATATAAGAAAAACATCATTTGTAATCTTTTCAAAATCATCGATATTAATTCCTGAACTCGCGAGCGCCTTCGCGATTCTGGATGTCTTCCGAACTCTTCCGCGGGGACTTCTGGGAGGCTAACACCTCAACCGCTTTTAGTAAAAATGATTGATGCATATTGTCATCAAATTTGGGTCCTTGGGGAAGGGTTAGGACCCTTCAAACGGGATTTGCGTAAAAAATAAGAGGAAAAAATAGCGTATAGAAACCTCTATAATTTTTAGCTATTTTTTTGTATTTTTAGGGGGGTAATTACCCCTTAACCCTATCCATTTGTTATAAATTTATCATATTTTATTAATTTGAACATTTCTTGTTAACTGGGGAGCAATTTGAAGACTAAAATAATGCTTTTTGACCCTGAAAATCGAGTTTAAAGTTATAAGGTCGTCAAAAAACGTAAGAAGGGGAGGGGCTGTTCCCCGAAAATCCTGAGTCAATTGAGAATTTTAATGGTGATTTTCGTATTCAGCGACCCAAAATCTATAAGAATTGACTATTTTCATCAAGGAAAAAATTTTGAAGGTCAAATTTGTAGAACAGTGTAATCGCTACTTTCTTTTCTCTCCCAGTTTGGCGAAACATACCAAGCTCCTACAGATCGCCAAGACAGCTTGGGCGATCTGTTGTTGGTGAAAGTTGGCGAGGAATCTCGTAACGCAAATAATGGCGAGAAATTTAGCGAGCATCAATCCGTAATTCGTAGATTTTCCCTCAACGTTTCTTTTCTGGATCTGTTTTCGCTGGCAAAAATCAAACTTTAATTAGATCTCGAGCGTTTAATATTGATGGTATTTACGTGAAACTTTGGACTAAAGGGTTTTCAACTATGATCTTTCAGATTATCAAATCAAAAGAAAGGATTTCTAAATACAAAATAAAGTTTTGGCAGATTTTTCACATATTTTTGTGGTTTTTGACTTTATTTCGTAGTAAAAAATTTTTTAAATGAAAACTTTTAAAATGATTTTAAAGATCATGTTAAACCACAAAATTTGAGACCATGATTAAGTTTTTACCAATAGTAGTTCTTCTACAGATTGAATTTTTCAATAATTGTTTTGTGGTGTCGCTCCATTTTTAACTCCCTGGGATTTGGTCTGGGACCCCCGATTCCTATGTGATTCTGACTCTTCTAGGTGTCTACTATCCCCTCTAGAAGTGTGACCCACTATTTATGGGACACCCTGTATAAGGGGAGCCCACTCTCCGAAATCCGGACCTGGCGGACAGGCTAAAACCCTGTTTTTTAGGGTCAAATTTCCAAAAATATTTCGGGGGAGAAGAACTTTATTATTTAAAACTTTTTATTATTAATTCATCAAAATCCTAACTCTACTTAAAGATACAATGTAATTTGCACATGTCATGTCCAAAATTAGGGCTAGTTATACCAAAACCAAAAGTAAAATTTTTTTTAATAAATTCTTTAATATTGTTAATTATAACAAAAAATGTATAAAAAGCTACAATTGACGATATAAATTTGCTTGGGAAGGGTTTAAAAGGAATTTTTGGCCCTTTCCGACATAAATTTGTTTTTATTTCTATATAGGTCACTGACTTATGTATGAGCTGGTCAGGATGAAAGTAGGTCTAAGTCCAAAAATTACAAAAGTTGAGTTAGGAAAGGATTTGGATAAAGTTTTAGGTCCTTTATTTAGTGCAGAGGTCGGTTTAGCGATGCGTTAATTTTTCGGCCCTACTCCAAAAATCCCTCCTCATCGAAACAGCAGTTTTCGTCAGGATGAAAGTGGAATAAGTCCATTTGCCCGCTTCGTTCGGTGAGTGTTTTAATAAGAGAAAAATCAAGGTCGTTCGCACAGAGAAAAATCCTAAGGGGACATCTATAAATTACGTGACGTGTTTTTTCCGAAATCTTCACCCCCTCCCCCCTTGGTGAGATTTTGGTGGACCCCCCTCCCCCCACGTGAGATTTACTCACAACCTTTAAAAATAATTTTCTATCCAATTCGTTTGCATTTTTTGCTTCACAGCACCTTAAACTCTTCTTCCATTGTTAATGATGTTGGGGAAAGAACATTATTCCGTCGAAAAATCCCCCAGTATCTTATCTGTCCCTCCCCCCTCCCCCTTGAACATTATTCCGTCGAAAAATCCCCCAGTATCTTATCTGTCCCTCCCCCCTCCCCCTTGGTGAGATTTTTCCAAACCCCTCCCCCCTTTTTGACCTCACTTAATTTATGGATGTCCCCTAACAGAGGGTCCAAACAATTCATTCAAAAATTGGATGGATGTGAGAGCTCCACGACGAACTATAAATGATTGACAGAGAGAGATTCCACCCATTGATAATTTTGACTGTCCTGCTCCCGACTGTATTATTTTAGAAGATCTGGATGATTTTATAAAGTTTTTATTTTCTGATCCGTCAAACTGTAAGTCTAATTTTATTGTTCTGCACCTAAATATAAGAAGTATCCGCTCCAATTTCAATAGCTTCATCTCCCTTTTATCTAAATATCTTAATCACATTACAATAATTGTTCTATCTGAAATCTGGATTTATAGTAATGAATCCTCTTTTTACTCTATTGATGGTTTTGATTCTTATTTTTGTTGTCGCGATCAAAACCGTTCTGGTGGAATTGCTGTGTTTTGTAAAAAAATTTTTGAGTTTACCCTATTGGATGTTGATTTTGTCTCTGCCGAAACAATTTTGTAACACAGTAAACGTTTGAATTTAGCTGTTCTATCTATTTATCGCTCCCATGCCTATTCTGTTGATTATTTCAACTCTGAGCTAAACTCTGTTTTAATTAATTTAAGACATCCCAATATTGTGATCCTAGGTGATATAAATATTAACATTTTAGGCAATGATTCTGATACTGATGAATATCTAACTTGTCTATCGCAGTATGGTTTCTTAAGCTGCATAAATAAACCCACCCGAATAAATAGCTGTATCGATCATATTTTTGTCAAATCAAATACATTTACCATAAATTCTGGAATTTATATTACTGATATAAGCGACCATTACTTAACTCTATGTAAATTGTCCAGTTCTATTTTACCTATAAAAGTACCTCCCAATAGTAATATAATGCATATTAACTATAATCAAGTCTATAATTACTTATCTACTTATAATTTTAATAACAATCATTATGATGGTTTGGATCAACAATACCAAAAGCTCTGTTTTACTTTAAATAATATAAAAAACAATTTTAAATTCCCTTTAAGAAAAAATAAGCATAAAAGTGATTGGATAAATAATGAGATTTTAATTCTTATTCGTAGAAAAGAAAAGCTATATAGAAAAGTTCGTAAATATCCTTTGGATATTATGTACGGACTCGCTTATCGCACTTATGTATCTGAACTTAAACGTATAATCAAAGCAACAAAATACAACTACTTCAAAAACAAATTCCAAAACTTTAACTCGACCAAACAGAAGTGGAATTTCATAAATAAACTTTGCCACACAAGTAAACCTCCTGTTTTACCTAACCATTTAATCGACTCTGAATCGGCAAGTCAATTCAACAATCAGTTTAATTACAGTACTGCTGTTTCTTCTGTAGACAATAGTAACAAATGCATTTTATATTTATCACCGAGCCTAAATTCATTTGTATTTCTGCCTTTACAAGATTATGAAGTTACTGACATTTTAAACTCTTTTACTAATATTGACTCTGTGGATTATGATGGTATAAACTTAAAACTACTTAAAATGTTTGCAATAAGTAACATTAATTTTATTTCTAACTTTATAAATCAATCAATTATATCATCTGAGTTTCCCGATTCACTTAAAAAAGCCACCATAACTCCAATATATAAATCAGGTAATAAAAATATATTGTCTAATTATCGCCCAATTTCCATCTTACCTTCCTTTTCTAAAATCATCGAAAAAACTTTATCCATTAAAATGTATAACTTTCTGAATCATATTGAGTTTTTTGCATCAAATCAGCATGGATTTATTAAAGGTAGAAATACTGAATCGGCTCTTTTAGAATTCAACAAATTTCTCTATAATAGTATTGATAATAATAAAAAAACTGTTGCACTTTTTTTAGATATATCCAAGGCTTTCGATAATGTTAATCATTCTTTATTAATTTTGAAATTGGAACACGCAGGTTTTAGAGGAAATATATTAAATTGGTTCATATCATACTTGTCCAATAGAAAACAACGAGTAAAAGTGAGGGACACACTAAGTAGTTATTCTATTTCAAATCGTGGCGTGCCACAAGGATCCATTTTGGGCCCCCTTTTGTTCTTAATTTTTATTAACGACTTCTGTAAATTAAAACTTTTTGGTAAAATTATAACTTATGCCGATGACTCCGTGTTACTCTATTCCTATGAAAACCTTTTGGAACTTCAATCACAAATTGAAACTGACCTTATAGAAATCAGAAAATGGTTTTCTATAAATGACTTAACTTTAAATTCAAACAAGACTAAATATATTTATTTTAATCTTAGACTGACATCAAGTAATCTTAATATTAAATTTCATTCCGATCTCTGTCATAGTTATTTTAATTGCGATTGTGAAACACTAGAACAAGTTCATAGTATAAAATATTTAGGCTTAATAATAGATTCAAATTTAAAATGGAAAACTCATATTAAAGAGCTGGTAACAAAATTGCGTTTTGTTTTGTGTAAATTTTACCACCTCAAAAATAATATTGGTGTGTCTTTTCTTAAAACTATTTATTATTCTTGGTTTTATCCCTTAATTAATTATGGTGTTATCATTTGGGGTGGTGAATATAGATCCAATCTTCAACCAATAATTTCAATTCAGAACAAAATATTAAAAATTCTAAATACTCAAATCAGCCCCAATAATTTTAGATCCCTTAACTTACTCTCCTTTCGACATAATGCATACTTCCGTATCATACTTTATATTTTTCGCCATAGTAATTTGTGTGATTTTAGAGAAAGAACATATAATTCTAGATCAATTCAAACTTATCAGATTCCTAAATTTTCTAAGGATATCTTTACTAAACATTTCTTTTACCTAGCTCCCAAATTATTTAACAGTTTGCCTCTAAATTTAATTAGTATAAATAATTTATCTTCTTTTAGACGAAATTTATTTAATTTCTTAATAAATATCGACGATCCTGATCTATATTTTCACCTCATTTGAAGCAAAATCATTTAAATTTTGCCCAGCTTTTTGCCAATTTTTTAATTTATTAAATTGTGTTTGGTTTTTTCCTTCTTTGTTAATCAATTCATGTAAGATTTTATTTTTAGGTAGCCTGAACGGGATTTCTGAATTTATCCCCTTGGCTACTAATATGTTCTTAATTTCTGTATTTGTTTTTCTGCCCTTGTGAATAAAGATTATTATTATTATTATTATTATTATAGATCGGCAGTTCATTTTGGTGACCAAACCTGTGATTGGCTGTCACTCAATCTTCTATTTTCGAAGGAGAAGGAAAAAGTTTTTTTCAACCAATCAGGCTTTTTACCCCGCCTCTCGTGATGTAGATGCGATCGCAGTGCCAAATATGCCCCATATCCATCCAACTTTTCGATTTCCATTTAGCGCCCATGGCGACTGACTCTCTGTTCTAGTACTCTTTGGTCGTTCGCACAGCTGCAGCAGTGGAGGGAGAAAGGACTTTTTTGTAAACATTAATTATACATATTTTTGGCTGACCCCTTTTTATAAGAAAATATCCGAAAATAAATCCGCGCTTTATTAGAGTAGGCGGGAAAGCTATAGTATTTTAATCATAACGGCTAATACGGAGGATTTAAACACTGAATCTAACTGATTACAGACAACATCATGTAAGTTTTTTTATATAGGGTAGGTGGGGGTAAAAACCCGCACGGGGCAAAACCACGCACCGCGATTTTTAATCGTTATTAATCGATTCAAAAGTTGAAAACCAGGTGGTTGGTTTGTCTTATAGTGACCTATCATTCTACGAAAGTTCGTACCCCTAAGTCACTCATGAGTTGAAAAAATGCCGTAAGTTTGTTTTTCATCATTTTGATGTAATTTTTCTGATATTTTACTTAAACATTACATAAAATAGGGCTTGAGGAGAAATACAAACAAATAGCCCAATGATAAGATAGCAATTTCACTTCAGTTTCCTTTTGAAAAAACTGCCTCAACATGTCTCTAAAAATAATAAGGCTTGTTTTTCAAAACAAAGTAAAATGGGGCAAATTCACGCAGGTGTTTTGGGGCAAATCTACGCAGCTTAAAAAGCTCAGGAATTCGTCCCAAAAGGGAAATGGGACTACTTGATCTCCAATGAGGTTAATAAAGGTGTCCTAGATGCCAACCCCCCTACCTGAAACCATCCTTTCTCCCTTTTGAAAGATATCTGGCCAATTTGAAATTAATTGCTACAAGAGATTGACAATTTTCATTAAAACGGATTATATTTATGTTTAATATTGTTGGTTCACTTAAAAATATTAAAACAATACATTAGAAATCCATTATCCGCCAGTGGATGATCCACGATTGCCACGAAAAAAAATTTTTCATGATGAGGGTAAATTTTAGACGACATTAGAGAGATTTTAGAAGTAGAGCAAAGGTTTCTGCTGTACTGTACACATTTTAAAAGTTTTACATACCATGTTTTTTGTAAAATGAAACATAGTTTTTATGCTGAAATATTTTGTTTCGTGTTTTCACCTCATTTTTAGTCTTATTTCGGACTATTCGCGATTTTAGCTATCCGCGGTACCCTTGCCACCCGATTCTGCGGATAATAGGGGCTCTACTGTATTAAGATGATTATTTCTAGTGTTTTTATAATGAAACATTTTGTTTATCCATGTTTATTTCACATGAACACAAAGATTCAAAAGTGCGGATCTTTGCCCCCATTTTGCGAGGCAAAGACCCGCAATTTTTTTTCCAACTAAATTGTCAATTTCTCTTGAAATACTATCGATAAGAGTATAAATTTGGATTGGTTTTGTAGGTAACATCTCAATCTAACACCTCCAATTGAAATTTTGAGATTATCTACCCCTTTCGATCACAATGTTAAAAATACTAAAAACTGCGGGGCTTTGCCCCCACCAACCCTATAGCATCCATTTTATATACACTACAGTATGGAGTATGCTAGTAACTTTTGGTACTTATATTGGTTTGGGATAAATGTATTATTTTTTACAGGGTTTAAATTTACGTTTATTGTATTAAATTTTCATTATAAAACCTGAATGAAGTTACCTATTTGATAACATAATGCTTAATTTCAGAAGGATTTTTTTTGGGGTTCTGATAAATTCAAGTTGTTATTGACTAGCCAATACTTCTGTGAAATTAAAGTTTTTTTTATTTTAAAGATATCTTTATAAGCAATGGTGTTTACCGTGTTATAGTGAAGAATTTATAGAAAGAACTTAATGATGGAAGAAATTTTTAGAATTTTATCAATGAGATACTTATTATAAGTATTAAACCTTGAAGTATTATAACGTTCTAACCGCCTCCATAAAATTGTATTTTTAGAAGAAATTTTAAATTTATAAATTATAATACTGAATGAAAGAAATTTTTATTATTTTTTTAAAATTGTTCTCAACTATTGTTCGGGAAATTCCCAATTAATCTTTTTTTGTAATATCAGGGTTACTCAAAATACGACCCACGGCTGGAGTAGAAACTCTAACACTACCTAAACCCTCTGATTTATAGAAATTACCCATTGAAATATAAAATAATCGTCATATATGCTTGATGATTTTTCTTTCACTTTTTCTATTCGGAAAACATTTTCTCACCTAATAACAATTAATAAGAAACCAAATTTTTAATTAGTGTTTCAAGGAAAAAAATTAATTATTCCTTTTGATCAGCATATTGTGCAGTTTAAGAGGGTCCCAGAAAAAAAGAGCTATAAAGTAAAAATTAAAAATTTACCAGTGGTCAAATGGGATTGACCTAAGTTCAGGGACCCCCAAAACAACAGCGAAACAGAAAGAGAAGGTCAGAAAAGCTATAAAGGGCTAGAAAAAGTAGATTGACCACTGGTCAAGACCAAAATGTTTCCCGTCTCAAGGCGTTTAGTTTGAGCCTAATGACCTTCTGCAGTGCCAAAGCATAGAAATGGCAAAAAAGTTAACCGGACTGACCAATGATCAACCCGAACCAAAATGACGTTAAAACAATAGGGAATACAAAATATCAATTAGAAACTCCAACATTAATTTATAATGATTTTTAGCCATATAGAGCAATCTTAACCAGTGGTCAAGCAACCCAAAATATTCGTAAACTACGTATCAAAATCAATGGAACAGAACAATAAAATCAAATTTCGTACAAACCAGTCGCCCGTGATGTTTTATTTACTACATCCCAAAAGCAATCTTTGTTCCGAAACCGGACAATCTATTAGGATGATAGTGGTCTAAGTCCGTTAAAGTCAACTTAAAGCACTTCCAGTTGAAATTTGATAAAAGTTGTTCCGCAGCAAAAATTGTATCCATGGCTAGAGACAAATCCACCCCAGAAATTTAAAATATAAGAAGCAATCCTGATTTTTTTTTGCAGATATTTTTAGAAAACCTTCAATTACACAAAACGAAGTTCAGTGGACTTAGACCACTTTAATCCTAACCAGCTCATATACAAGCACAGAATCGTACTTTTAAAGAAATTTTTTTCAATTTTAGTCAAAAAATTCGTCATAAACGCCCCCTAATGAATTCTGCTTAAATACGCCCCTAGTCCCACTTACCCCAACCAACCCTAATTTTTTATTCCTTTCAGTGAGACAAAACTTTAACTTGTAAAGATACTAATATTGACACTTATGTGTGTTGTGATTAACAGATTTTTGATAACACTGGCCTGCGATGAGAAAAATACAAGAGTAGTAAGAACTGAATGTATTTTTGGGGCTAATTTCAAAAATAGACATAAAAATTTTACATTACATTTTTTTTTTGAAATTTCAATTTTGAATTTAAAAAAAAGGTTTTCCTTGATATGCCCTAATGTATTGGGTTGTCCCATAAGTTCTGTTACTTTTTGCGAAGTTTTGTCTTTTAAAATTTTTTTATGAAAAACTGGTAATAGGTGGAGATTTCAAACAAAAAGGATTTTGATCTATGTATATTTATAAACATAATGTGTGATTTTGGTAGTTCTCGGGATATTATTTCTATTCAAAATGGCGATTTGAAAAAAAGACCAAAAACGACGATTTTCGCGTAATTTTTTTCTTTTGTTTAAAAAACTAGGAAGAAAGCATAATTCATGGCTAAAAAAAGTTTTACTGTATATTTGAAATGTTTAGATTACGATGTCATAGTTTTAAGATGATTCGATAAGTTTAAAGTTGGAAATTTTGGCTTTAAAACTACACATATTAGCAATTTCACGTGTTTTTTAAAGCACACCTATTAGGCCAGTCAATAACGACAAAAAAAGGTGCAAAAATTGCAAAAAATAAGGTAGTTCCAATTTTTGTCTTATGTTGTTAGGACCCATCCCAGTAGTTAGTAACCAATTTTGCAACCCTGAAAGCCCTGTGCTAACTTCGCAATCATCAAAAAACCTCAAAATTTTCTGACTTTTTTCAGTTTTTGGCTTATAACTCATACAAAATGCATCCGCACGAAAAAGTTTTAAATGTATTTTTTAAAGTAGTTAAAATTTGCAATGATTTAAGACCATCCCCAAGTTTATACGTCCAATAGATCCCGAGTTACATCTCTTCAAAAATGGGCAATTTTTTCCCAAAATTCAAAATTTTGCGTCTTAGTCGCTTTTATAGCAAAAAATAGGTTATAGTACTCGTTGTAAAAGGTAAATAAGGGCAATTAAGTTGTAGTAGAGTTATTTAGCTTTAATTTGAGCCCTGAATATAGTCTCTAGGCCCCATAGTTCTTACTTTATCTTAAAAAAAAAATTTCGGAAAACCGAAATTTCGGAAAAATATAGAGCATGACGTTGTACAGGCATAGTAAATGAAAAATAAAGCTATAACACAATATGACGTTATAAAATTAATATGTATTTATTGAATACAAAATTATTTGTCTAAAATTATTTCCAACTTTAAACTTATCGAATTATCTTGAAACTATGACATCTTAAACTAAACATTTCAAATATATAGTGAACCTTTTTTTAGCCCTGAATTATGCGTTCTTCCTAGTTTTTTAAACAAAAGAAAAAAATTACGCGAAAATCGTCGTTTGTGGTCTTTTTTTCAAACCACCATTTTAAAAAGAAATAATATCACGAGAACTACCAAAATCCCACATTATGTTCATAAATATACATATATCAAAATCCCTTTTGTTTGAAATCTCAACCTATTACCCGTTCTTCATAAAAATTTTTCAAACACGAAACTTTGTGAAAAGTTACAGAACTTATGGGACAACCCAATATATGCATCATTAATAGTTAAAAGAAAAATATTTTGCTTCACTAATAGTTAAGTAATTTGCAGGAATGGATTCATCATCATGTTACAAACTACCTTCACCTTCATTGCTGAAATCCTTAGTTTGTGACGTGAAATATCCCTTTGGAAACTACCTGATTCATCAACTGGTGCTCAACAATTCCAAGCCAAGTGACTCTTGCAGGGAAAGCGACATTCGTGCTGCACTTCGGTCCTTCCCTGCTGCTCGGGTGAATGATAGGAACGCGGCCGGATGCACTGCTCTTCATCTGGCTGTGATAATAAGAAACTCTTTTATGGTCAAGATGTTGCTGTCGTGTCTTCCAACCCTCGATGTGGATGCCAAATGTGTTCAAGCAATGGGAAGAACTGCCTTGCATTTTGCAGCTTCTAAATATTATTATAAAAGCCCATATTTAAATGCTGGAAACAATTATGGCAAAACCACACTCGATAAAGATATTAATGAAGATTGTTTGGAAATAGTCAAAGTTTTAGTAGAAAGTGAAGCTTCTGTAAATGAGTGTAATAAGGATGGTGCAACACCACTTCATGTTGCTGCTCGTTGCAATCGAATTGATGTACTTGAGCTGTTAATCAGCAGAGGTGCAGCTTTGAATGCAAAAGATCGTTGGGGAAGTACCCCTCTTCATCAAGCAGTGATGAATGGACATTTTGAAATAGTCAAAGTTTTAGTAGATAGTGGTGCTTCTGTAAATGAGTGTAATAAATGTGGTATAACACCACTTCACGTTGCTGCTCGTTGCAATCGAATTGATGTACTTGAGCTGTTAATCAGCAAAGGTGCAGCTTTAAATGCTAAAAATATTTCGGGACGGACTGCTCTTTATATTGCAGTGAAGAAAGGACGTTTGGAAACAGTAAAAGTTTTAGTAAAACGAGGTGCTTCTGTAAATAAGTGTGATAACGATGGTTCTACACCACTTCACGTTGCAGTTTTTCATAATCGATTTGATATACTTAAGCTGTTAATCAGCAGAGGTGCAGCTTTAAATGCAGAAGATGGTATGGGAAGGACCCCTCTTCTTGAAGCAGTGATGAATGGACGTTTTGAAATAGTCAAAGTTTTAGTAGAAAGTGGAGCTTCTGTAAATGAGTGTGATGAGGAGGGTGATACACCACTTCACTTCGCAGCTATATATGGTATATTTGATGTACTTGAGCTGTTAATTAGCAAAGGTGCAGCTTTAAATGCTAAAAATAGTGGGGGAAGGACTGCTCTTCATAAAGCAGTGATGAATGGGCATTTGGAAACAGTCAAAGTTTTGGTTAAAGGGGGTGCTTCTGTAAATGAGTTTGATAATTATGGTGAAACAGCACTTCACGTTGCAGTTATTTATAATCGAATTGATGTACTTGAGCTGTTAATCAGCAGAGGTGCAGCTTTGAATGCAGGAGATAGTATGAGAAGGACCCCTCTTTATCAAGCAGCGATGAATGGGCATTTGGAAACAGTCAAAGTTTTAGTAGAAAGTGGAGCTTCTGTAAATGAGTGTGATGAGAATGGTGAAACACCACTTCACATTGCAGCTCGTTTCAATCGAATTGATATACTTGTGCTGTTAATCAGCAAAGGTGCAGCTTTGAATGCAGAAGATTGGTTGGGAAGGACCACTCTTCATGATGCAGTGATGAAGGGATATTTTGAAATAGTAAAAGTTTTAGTAGAAAGTGGTGCTGCTGTATATGAGTGTAATAAATATGGTGAAACACCACTTCACATTGCAGCTAGCCGCAATCGAATTGATATACTTGAGCTGTTAATCAGCAGAGGTGCAGCTTTGAATGCAGGAGATAGTATGAGAAGGACCCCTCTTCATCAAGCAGCGATGAATGGGCATTTGGAAACAGTCAAAGTTTTAGTGGAAAGGGGTGCTGCTGTAGATTCTGTGGATAAGGAGGGTAATACAACACTTAAAATTGCAGAAGCACGAAATCATATTGAAATAGTTGCATATTTTAATTGCAGATTTGCTAATGTGAACGCTGTAGGCAGGGATGACAGAGGGTTATTTCCTGAAAGAGTGTGTAGAAATACTGAAAAACTTGGTGAACCTTCATTTAAAAAAATGCGTAGGAACTGATATGCGAGTTTTCTAAAACACATTTTCTTACAGCTTCATCCCTTTGTTTGAATAAAAAAGCAAACTATTTTTCCATAAGGAATTTCTCTTATAAAATTCTGTATTCTTGAACTTTTTTTAAAAAATATCAAAGTTTGTAATTCTCTATTTTTTAATATAAAGTTTAAAAGAGCTGTATTAAGTAATTTTTTAGTAACACTTATGAAAATATGCCAATGGTTTTGAATGTTAGTGTATAGGAGTACGAATACTTGTTTGGGCTTTCAAATCTCCTCATTTTTTTGTAATTTTTTTAACTGTTCTGATATTTTTTTTGTTAGATTGTAAAGAAGAAAAACACTATGGTAAAGTAATTTTTGTTGGGATTTTGCACGTGGAATTTCGCCATAATAGGTATACGTGCAAATTTGTTGGGGGTACGAATAATTTCTTGAGTGACTAGTGTGTAAATTAAGTTTATAACATACAGAATGAATGTATACAAAACTGTATATGTGGAATAAGAGCAGGTTCTGAATACCTAAAAAAATTTACAATATGGCGACAAAGCTGGGCCGACTCTAATGTAATATTTTAAACATTGCTTTAGTATCAAATAGTTTATTAATTAAATCATGTATTCTAGATTTGAACTCAAATTTACTGTTGCTAGATTTTAATTTAATTTAATTTATTAAACAGATAAGAGAGAGAGGTCCTAAAAAAGCATGTGATTTATGAAATATTTCTTTGTTTGCCTTGGGTATAAAATAATTTCCTTGTATAATTCTGAGTGCAAAGTTATGGTTTTAATTTGATAGAAAGATTTCTTATTGAAGATGAAAAGAAGTAAGCGGAAAATACAAAGTTCTTTAAAACGTTAAATTATCAATTAGAATTTTCAACACGATAGTTTTTGAGAAATTTGATTGCCCGTTCAAAAAAGGTTTTTAGAAAATGCATTTAAGGAGGACAAATTTTTAGATTTTTCTTATAATGAGATTGTATACACTTAAAAATAAATAGTAGGTATTAAATGGCTACAAGAATATATGAGGCTTCACCACTGTTTTCAAAAATTTCTGAGGATATATAAATTTTAACCCTATACGACTTTAATTACTAAATATTACTGAGGAGTAGGCCTTCCTCAAGAATATGTTGGTGAATGTCCCTAAAAATAGTATTTCACCTAATTTGGATTATTCCATTTTGTCCCTTCTCGTGAAAAAGGTTGGTAAAAGCCTTCATAACCCCTTGCTACGCTCAGAAGGAATTTCAGGGCATACAGGGCCATATGCAGCTGCCATCGTATATCGAAATAACAGGTTATCAACCTGTTACTTCTGCTACTCGTATCGAGTCACGTGATCAAAAACGAGGCGCGGCTCGAGACCTCCGGAGGATCTCGAATATTGGTCACGTGAATCGAAGTGAATTCTGATTGGATGGTAGTTAGCACGTGATCCTTACATCAGTTGAAGGGAGTCCAATGGGGTCAATTCATCGCCAGGTGGCGTTAGTAATACTGGTAGTTAACACGTGATCATTACGTCAGGTGAATTTACTCCATTGGTCGACCTGTGAGCACTGTGGAGGCGCTGTGATCCCTAGAGCTTTCTGCGGGGGCGCTGTGATCCCTAAAGCTTTCTGCGGTGGCGCTTCGATAGCAAAACACGGGGGCGTTGTGATCGCCTTAGTGGTTTAGTTTAGTTCCTATATACAGGGTGTTTCAAAATTGCGTTGCACGGCTTTTATTCGGAACCAGCACCTCCTAGGGTCATGGAAGTAAGGTCTACCCCTAGGTAAGTGACCCTGGAGAATCCATTGAGATGACTTACAGCGCCCCTAGCGGCGAAATTAAAAAGTTCAAAAAATTAATTTAAAAACTAAAGGAGATAGAGCAAAAACCTCAGTGTGAGTATCGTTGCCAACGTCAAGAAAAACTCATTGAAAAAAATGTGATCAAAATATCTTGAATATTCGCGGAGATATTAGCATGTGAAAATAGCACTTTTTCGGGGGTCAAAAAGTGAAAAGTTCGCATATTTGCAAATTTTTTTGATTTTTTAATAAAATTTTGTGTTCTTTCAACTAAAAAAACACAAAACTACACAATAACACTTAAAAATTTGCAAATATGCGAACTTTTTCCTTTTTGACCCCCGAAAAAGTGCTATTTTCACATGCTAATATCTCCGCGAATATTCAAGATATTTTGATCAAGTTTTTTTCAATGAGTTCTTCTTGACGTTGGCAACAATACTCTCACTGAGGTTTTTGCTCTATCTCCTTTAGTTTTTAAATTAATTTTTTAAACTTTTTAGTTTCGCCGCTAGGGGCGCTGTAAGTCATCTCAATGGATTCTCCAGGGTCACTTACCTAGGGGTAGACCTTACTTTCATGACCCTAGGAGGTGCTGGTTCCGAATAAAAGCCGTGCAACGCAATTTTGAAACACCCTGTATATCAGTGTTTTTGTGTTGTGTTTTTAGATTCTTTTGTTGAGCCTTGTTGTTAATAAATGTTGTTGAAGTTTGAATTGGCTGCTGTTTATTTTTCCAAGCAACAGGGCTCCCAAAACTGGTGACCCGGAGAAAAATATTAATGGCAGTCTTTTCAAACTTTAACTATACATAACTTTTTAGCCATGTTTGGCTTTCGCTTTTAGCCATGTTTGGTAAATGCAATTATCTTATCGGCTCCCTGCTGCTCAATTGTATTCCATATTGTTTTTTCTGTCATCTTGTATTTAGTCATGCCCCCTCCCGATTCTCCTGAAAAGATACCCGGGCCTTCTGGGGATCATGATAGTATTTATAAAATCTCAGCTCGTTTGCCTAACTTTTGGCCAGAAACCCCTGATCTCTATTTTTTGAGTGTAGAGGCTAGCTTTGAGTTATCTGGTATTGTATCTGAAAAAACCATGTACTTGTCTCTAATAGCAGCTCTTGACCAACAAACAATGTTGGTGGTTTCGGATCTCATCCGCAACCCTGATCCGGTGAAACCGTATTCAGCTGTTAAAGAGCGTTTAATCAAGGAATTTACGATCCCAGAGGCACGGCGTATCCAATCAATTCTTGGGGAGTTATCATTAGGGGATTTAAGACCTTCTGCCTTTTTGCGGAAAATGCGTGAGCAAGCCGGTTCTGGTTTTACTGATTCGGGTCTAAAATCTGTTTGGCTGTCGCATATGCCTAGCGCTGTCCAGTCAATCCTGAGTACAATTGATAAAGATTTGACTGGTTTGGCTGAAACGGCTGATCAAATTTATAATGTAACTAGTTTTGATAAAGGTCATGCTTGTGACACAATTTCAAAGACTGGCTTGCCCACTGGTCCCGTACCATCTTCTGGGTTTGATACTGCTTCAGATTTGCAAGCTCAAATTGATGAGCTCAAGAGAGATCAAAAATCTCTTCATTCTAAAGTTGATAGATTATTAAAAAAACAAAATTCTTATTCCGGCGCTCGTGGCCGTTCCCTTTCCCGCAAATCGGTAGAATCGGGTTCTTCTAAAACCCATGACCTTTGCTGGTACCATGCCAAATACGCTGATAAAGCCCTTAAATGTTTAGAGCCATGCTCTTGGGAGACAAAAAACTAATTAACCCCAGTTCGGAAATGGTGAATCCGACTGATGGTGGGATTTTAAGTCACCGTTTATTTGTTTCTGATCGTAGAACTGGATTGTAGTTCCTTATTGATAGTGGCTCTGATGTAAGCCTCCTCCCAAGAACCTTTAAGGGTAATCGTATACCAGCACAGTATACTCTTTAAGTGCTGCTAATGGTACCAGCATTAGGACATACGGTTCAAAATTGCTTGTAATCGATGTGGGGCTGCGTAGGAAATTTGCCTTTACCTTTATTATTGCCGATGTTTCCAAACCAATTATTGGTGCGGATTTCCTTAAAAAATTTGGGCTATTGGTTGATATTCGCAACAAGCGTATAATCGATAAGTTAACTTCTTGTAAAAGTGTAGGAAAAATTTTGCCTACTTTGGCTCCTAGTGTTAAAACCTTCATTGGGATTAATAGTAAGTTTCACGAATTGCTCAATGAGTTTCCTGACATTACAATGGTCCAGTCCCAACCTTTAAACCAAGTGAAGCATGATACAGTGCATCACATTCAGACTGTTGGACCTTCCGTTTGCTCTAAAGCTAGAAGATTGCATCCTGCAAAGCTCAAAGCCGCAAAGGATGAATTTGCTTTTATGGTTGAGCACGGGATTTGCAGGCCCTCTAAAAGCCCGTGGGCCAGCCCGTTGCTTATGGTCCCTAAAAATAACTCTGACTGGAGACCAGCGGTTGATTATAGAATCCTAAATTCTAAAACCCGTCCTGATAAGTACCCCTTACCTAATCTTCAGGATTTTACTCAAAATTTGTCAGGAAATAAAGTGTTTAGTAAGATCGATTTTGTACGCGCTTTCAATCAAATTCCTGTATATGAGCCCGACATCGAGAAAACGGCTGTCATAACGCCGTTTGGCCTGTTTGAGTTTATGTACATGCCGTATGGGCTGTGTAACGCCCCTCAAACCTTCCAAAGGTTTATAAATGAGGTTCTTTTTGCTCTAGATTTCTGTTTTGCTTATCTGGATGATGTCTTAATCGCCAGTAAAGACGATAAAGAGCATTTGGAGCATTTAAAATTAGTCTTTGAAAGACTGTCTAAATTTGGTTTAACCATTAATGTTAAAAAATGTGTTTTTGGTGTACCTGAGGTATCTTTCCTTGGCCACTTAGTGGACGCATCTGGTTGCAAGCCGCTCCCAGAAAAAGTGGATGTAATTGAAAACTATCCTAAACCTAAAACTGTAAAAGAGTTACAGCGTTTCTTAGGCTGTGTAAACTTCTACAGGAGATTTATTTCTCATGCGGCCGACTTGCATGCTCATTTAAATGATTTGCTTCGTGGTCGTAAGAAAAACGACAATAGTTTAATTAATTGGACGTCTGATTTAGACGATTGTTTTCAAAAGTGTAAAGATGCAGTTGTAAATGTTACCCAGTTGGCTCATCCAGAGCCTGATTGTGAATTAGCATTGCTTACTGATGCCAGCGATTTCGCTGTGGCTGGTGCACTCCACAAGGTGACACCTGAGGGTTATGTTCCCTTATCCTTTTTTTCTAAAAAATTAAATAGTGCTCAGTGTAAATATTCTGTATTTGACAAAGAGCTTTTGGCAATATACCTGTCAGTTATTAATTTTCGCTACATGTTAGAAGGTAGATACTTTTTTGTGGTCACAGACCACAAACCTTTGACATATGCCTTCGCACAGAGTTCCGAGAAGGCTTCTCCGAGACGTTTGCGTC
This sequence comes from Tetragnatha versicolor, assembly GCA_024610705.1. NCBI lineage: Eukaryota > Metazoa > Arthropoda > Arachnida > Araneae > Tetragnathidae > Tetragnatha > Tetragnatha versicolor. The sequence continues at coordinate 10,027,261 of JANDEH010000018.1, read as the reverse complement.
ATCTTGAGTTTGTATCTCAATTTACAACTGATGTTCGCTATGCTCGGGGTTCTCGGAATTTTGTTGCGGATGCTTTGTCAAGGATTGAATCTGTTGAAATGCCTGTTACAATTGATTTTTCTAATATTGCAGAGCAGCAGCGGGCCGATGGTGAATTGCGCGCCATGTTGGATGACCCTTTAAAGTCAAGTTTACAAATTAAAATTTTAGATTTACCTAATATATTTCTGAACCTGTATACTGTGATGTTTCTTGTACTTCTGTGCGCATTTATATTCCTGGGGTCTTGAGACGTAACGTTTTTGAGTCGACTCATAACTTAGCTCATGTTGGTACCCGAGCTACTTTAAAGCAATTAAAGTCTAAGTATATCTGGCCTTCTGTCCGCAAGGACGTTATTGAATGGTGTCGTAGGTGCTTAGCTTGCCAAAAAGCCAAGGTGCATAAGCATACCGTCTCGCCCTTGGGTACGATACCTACTCCAAATTCTAGGTTTCAACATATTCATTTGGACCTTATTGGCCCTTTGCCGATCGCTCAAAATTTTCGTTACTGTCTCACTGTAATTGACCGGTATACAAGATGGTTTGAGGTTGTTCCATTAATTGATTCTACCACTGAAAGCGTATGCAGAGCCCTTGTTCTGAACTGGATCGCACGCTTTGGAACCCCAACCCAAATTTCTTGTGACCAGGGTAGTCAATTTAATTCTTCAACTTTTCTTAAATTTTTAAAATCTTTCGGTATTGAGATGACACGTACGGCAGCGTACAACCCTAAAGCAAATGGGTTTGTTGAACGGTTGCATAGGACTTTAAAAGCTTCCTTGATGTGCTATAACAACCCCTGTTGGGTAGATGTTCTGCCTCTTGTTCTTTTAGGTCGAAGGACTGCTGTAAGAGAGGAGTGGAATCATACTCCTGCTGAATTGGTGTATGGGCAGACCCTGAGGTTACCGGGTGAGCTTTTCATTGCTCCCAAGCCCGATGTTTCTCAGTCGGCATTTATTGCCAGTCTGCAAAAGGCCTTCAGTGAGGTGAGACCGGTTCCCTCCAAGTGGCATGCCAATCGTCCTATCTACGTTCCAAAGCACCTAAACTCCTGCTCGCACGTCTTTGTGAGAACGGACGCGGTGAGACGCAGCCTCCAACCACCGTACGAGGGTCCCTTTATGGTTCTCAAGCGACGCTCCAAGGTTTATTTGGTCCAAATAAAAGGATCAAAGAAGTGGATTTCTCTCGACCGTTTAAAGCCAGCTTTCCTTCCAAGCGACAGTTTTCAAGATCGTCACAGTTCATCTCCTTTTTCTGATTCTACTTCACCGCCTCCTGTTAGTCCACCACAGTACATAACTAGGTTTGGTAGGACAGTTCGTTTCCGGTTACGCCCTGAAACTCGAGGGGGGAGTACTGTGGAGGCGCTGTGATCCCTAGAGCTTTCTGCGGGGGCGCTGTGATCCCTAGAGCTTTCTGCGGTGGCGCTTCGATAGCAAAACACGGGGGCGTTGTGATCGCCTTAGTGGTTTAGTTTAGTTCCTATATATATCAGTGTTTTTGTGTTGTGTTTTTAGATTCTTTTGTTGAGCCTTGTTGTTAATAAATGTTGTTGAAGTTTGAATTGGCTGCTGTTTATTTTTCCAAGCAACAGGGCTCCCAAAGCACCGACGTCATGGAGAAAAACGATTGTGACACTGCTGAATCGCTTTTTTCGATGCCATTACGAATATTCGATTCGATTTGATGGCAGCTGCATGTGGCCCACAATCTCCCTCTCGAGAGATATAGGGGCCGTTCAAATATCACGTAAGCACCTAAGGGGGGCACCCTAAGCCCAGCGTCGGGCCCACTCGGCCTGGACACGCGCTAGTAATTAGCCCCAAAAGGCTACAGAAACGGAGATGGGCACCGCCTGATGGGCCACTAGGCCCGGCAGACTGATAGATTTGATTTGACCTAAGGGGGAGGGGGTTTGCTCTTTTCTTATTTTTCCTTACCAGGGGGATATGAATGATGCTTACGAAAGATACTGCATTTTCGAAAAACTCCTGCTTTATGCTCAAATAATTTTAAAACTCAACTTAAAATAAATTTAACAAAGAATTTAATTAGGAAATCTGACATAAGCACTTTTTTCCGGGGATGGACCCCCCCAAATATTTTGGAATTTTAACCCACAAAAGTAGTGTTTCGACTCATTTTTGAACCCTTACACTCAAAAATGACAGCTCCTTGCGTAAGAGTCGCCTAATTTTCAAGGAGAAAAAAAAGTGAAGGGACGTCAAAATATCGGGGGGGGGGTCCGGCATTTTCTTACGTAATTATGGTGGTAGGGTTTGAGGTTTGCTAACAAAGGGGGAGGGGGTTAAAAAGGACCAAAAAAGTGCTTACGTAATATTTGAACGACCTCATATCAAGTTTTTCATTTTTCATCATAGAAAACAACCGAAGCTATTCCATAATCTAAGCAGTAAATAGGTGGTTCGGGGGTCCTTCTTCGAAAAATTTTCGAATTTTAAAATGCTTAAAAGTTTTCTGAATCTATATTTTATGTGAATTTCAGGGAGCTTTGCGGTTCGCCAGTTGGAAACCCTAAACAAATAAATATTTTAGAAAATTATTATTTTAGAGCGAGTGTTATGCGAGTTATTATGCGAGTGTTTAAATGAAAGAATTTATGTTTTTTTTGCATTGCTAAATCCGAATTTCATGTTTATTTTCATTTTGGAAGTCACCTTCTTAACAAAAAATCCAAAAAATTACAATTTTTGCAAAGGGTTCAAACCATTCCCTTGCAATTTTAAAAACAATATGTATATATATATATTTTTTTTTCTCTGGAAAAGGGTTAAAAAATTGTTCGTTTTGAGTGGCATTCAGAGAATGCTAAATGACCAAAATGAGTTCACTACTTTTTAGGGTCAAATTTCAAAAAAAATATTATGGGGGATGACCCCCTTTATACTTCTTGGGGCTGGATACTATTACCTAAGCTTTGAAATTAATTGCACGAATCTTCACATTTGAGTTATAATATGGTCAAAAAGAGGCTTTAGAAAAAATATAAAGGTCAAGAAATCTCTTGTTAAGGTGTATAAAGGCTTCTAGTTCACCTTTTGAATTAAAGAGGATGAATTGGAAAAAAGTACAATTTACAAATATACTCCGTAATAATTCCGGTTGGTATACCCAAAATATTTATTTTGATGCAAATTTAGTTATTAATTAATTAAATCAACTAATTAATTTAGTTATATTTAACTAAGCTAGCTTATTCACAACGTAGCCTCATTATTTGGTAAAAACCTAAAAACACACAGGATGTTCATTCATGTATAACGTTCATGTCATTCATGTATAACGTTCATGTCATTCATGTATAACATGAATGAATATATAATTCATATATATATTCATTCATGTATATACTGTACAATTTTGCTTACCAATACTTCCGCTTGATGGCGCTGCGCGCTTCCCCTTCCCAGTGGGATGTTTCTGTAGGGGGTCTGCCCTCAACCGACCAGTTCCAGTTGTGTATACTTCGTTACGACAGACCCTCGAGTTTATTATTAGGCCTAAGCATCGGAACTCCAGCAAAGGTGAGTGTGTTGCATTCTGCTGGTTTGGTTGTTGTTGACCCTTTATTATTGTATTGTATTCCCATTTTTCCTTTTTTTTTTGTCCTCCCTATTCTTCATGGGTGCCCTCACAGTAATAGAGCGAGTCCTGAAAGCTAGGCTTGCCATGCGGTTTTTAGAGCTGTCTGGGGTTTCATACATTAAAGATTTGCCAGACATTTTTATGAAAAATCCTGACAAAACTCTTTAAAATTGCGTTGTTTTTAACATTTTCTAACATCTGTATTAATTTGGAGAACTTACTCTCCGTGAATTTTATAATGAAATTAAGTCAATATCAAACAATTTTTGAAAAAAAATAATGTCGAGAATAAAGAAATAAAATTTGATATTTCTGTTTAATGTTTATTAGTTTTTTCTTATACTTTTTTAATCTTTGATGATTTAATATGGTACTTATTAAGAAATTTCAAAAATTATGTCCTGGGTTGGACCCAAGGAAATATGGTAAGCCTATTAAAGCGCACGTGACGAGGCTCGTTAAACAGGGTGTTTCAAAATTGCGTTGCACGGCTTTTATTCGGAACCAGCTCCTCCTAGGGTCATGAAAGTAAGGTCTACCCCTAGGTAAGTGACCCTGGAGAATACATTGAGAGGACTTACAGCGCCCCTAGCGGCGAAATTAAAAAGTTAAAAAAATTATTTTAAAAACTAAAGGAGATAGAGCAAAAACCTCAGGGAGAGTATTGTTGCCAACGTCAAGAAAAACACATTGAAAAAAATTTGATCAAAATATCTTGAATATTCGCGGAGATATTAGCATGTGAAAATGGCACTTTTTCAGGGGTCAAAAAGTAAAAAGTTCGCATACTTGCAAATTTTTTTTATTTTTTGATTAAATTTTGTGTTCTTTCAACTAAACAAACACAATTTCACTGAAAAATTTGCAAATATGCGAACTTTTTACTTTTTGACCCCTGAAAAAGTGCTATTTTCACATGCTAATATCTCCGCGAATATTCAAGATATTTTGATCAAATTTTTTTCAATGAGTTCTTCTTGACGTTGGCAACAGTACTCTCACTGAGGTTTTTGCTCTATCTCCTTTAGTTTTTAAATTAATTTTTTTAACTTTTTAATTTCGCCGCTAGGGGCGCTGTAAGTCCTCTCAATGGATTCTCCAGGGTCACTTACCTAGGGGTAGACCTTACTTCTGTGACCCTAGGAGGCACTGGTTCTGAATAAAAGCCGTGCAACGCAATTTTGAAACACCCTGTATATTTAATAGCAATGAATCCATAGAAATTAATTTGCATGAATTAAAACTCACAGAAGGAAAAATTAAAAGTTTGAAAGTAGAATGGATAATTGCGGTCAAATTTTTTTAATCTTAATATGTTTAGAATGGCTTAAAACCCTCCAAAAAACATTTTAATTTCCTTTCAAAGCCCTAAATTTTAAGTTATTTTCAATTAAAATTAGCTTAATTTCTGTCTGAGCTTAAACAGCTTTTGACATTAAATGTACCTTGCTACCGCTTGTTGTTATCATCCCACTTTGAAAGACTGAGCTCTAATGTTTTTACAGCCCAGTATTTCGATGAAAATAGTGTTTCCCACATTTCCCAGAGACACATGTGACGCAGGGGCGGATCCAGACCAAATTTTCGGGGGGGGGGCATTTGAAATTTTCCCCCCAGAAAATTTTTGGAAATTCAAGTCAAAAACACCACTTTTTTTTCAACTCGTTTTGGTAAGCCTCATCAGAATTTCGGATATAGATTTTTGGCTTAAATATAGAAGTGGTTTCAAATGCCAAAGCGAAGTAGTAGCGCCAAAGTATCAAACTGAAGTTGACGACTAAAAATTCGCCAAGAAGCGCCAACCCGAACACACTTCTTGATTTTTACCAGATTTATTGCGTTTTGACACAAACTTAGTAAAATATAGTTGTAATAACAGAGTTACAAGGGCCAGGGGGGTCTGGGGGTCCTCCCCCAAAAATTTTTTAAAAATTTGCCCTTAAAATAACAGGCTGAACTCATTTTGGTGCATAAAATGTCATATTATAATGAGTAAAACTTTTCATTTTTGGGGGGGGGGCTTGAGGCCCCTGGCCCGAGCCCCCCTGAATCCACTAGTGAAGGGGCTAATGCTGAGTTTAGGATAAAGCTAATTGAATTGTGAACAGGCTAATTCTTTGTAGGGGCTAAAACTCAGGGGCCCCTTTAAATTGTGAATCGAATCTGCAAAAACTAAAGTAGGGGACTATAAATCGGTAACGAGCTAAAGCTTTTTAAATTAAAAACGCAAGAAGGCTTAAGCTTGATTGTTCCATTTAAATTGTGAATCGAATCTATAAAAATGCAGGGAGGCTAAAGATTTTGTAGTGGTTAAAGCACATTACAACTTTTTTTTTGAAGTTATGAATTCCATCTTTATAAAAGAGCATCAGAGAGGGCTAAAGCTCATCTATCTTGGAGGGGGCTAAAAGTTCATCAGGTTAATGTGAACAAAATATATAAAAATACAAGGGGACTAATGCTTTATGGGGGCTAAAGCTCATTGACCTCTAAATTCTTAATTTATTATACAAATACACAGGTGCTAAAAGTTTTGAAGGGGCTAAAGATCATGAAATAAGAGGCTATTGTTTTGTAGGGGGCTTAAGATCATGAAATGGGCTAATATTTCGAAGGGGCTCCCTGAATCCTTTAAATTACAAATCAATTCTACACATGCAGGGGACAAAATGCTTTGTAGGGGCTAAAACACTTGAACTCCTTAAATATTAGTCAACTAGCGCTGACGCGCTAGACCCGGGCTTCGCCCGGGTTTCCGTTTTTTAATAAATGTCATCAGGTGCGTTACAGATGGGCTTCGCCAGTCCATTACAAAAACTATTCTGGTGTGTTACAAATGGGCTTTGCCAGTCCATTAAAAAAACTATTCTGGTGTGTTACAGATGGGCTTCGCCAGTCCAAATGGGGAAATAGTTAAATAAAGGATCTATATTAATGTTTATGTTACAACAATGGATTTTAAACTTCAACAATCGATTTCAATCTGCAACAATCGAGAATATGCCTGCAACAATTAAAGTAACATCTTCTTTACAACAATGTGGTTTTGCCCTGAAGTTAGACATGAAATATGGGTTTTTAAACATAAAATTGACTAAAAAAGTTATTAGGATGCATCGATTTTAAATTATTTTTATTCAGAAACCTTCCCTGGAGCGAGTAGATCAACGTGGTATAGTTTAATAGTTAATGTAGGTTCGAAAAGTTAAAAACTATAAAGGACATACAGACATACATACATACAAACATTGATTTTTATATATATACTAGCTGTTATACCCGGCCTTGCACGGGTGGGTTGTATAAATTTATTTTTTAAATATTTCTTAAAATACATTTATAATTTTGTAAATTAGCAATATTACAAATCATCCCGGTATCCCAGGCGCCTCTTTCCTATCCCAGTGTTCCCGGTAATTTTATCCCGGTGGTCACGGTAATTTTTCTAATCCCGACGTTCCCGGTAATTTTCCTATCTCAGTGTTTACGGTAATTTTTATATTCCGGTATTCTGGGTGTCTTTATGGTAAATTTCCTATCCCAGTGTTCTCGGTAATTTTTATTATCCGGTAATTTTACCATCCCGATGTTCTCGCTAATTTTCCAATCCCGGTGTTCTTGTCACTTTTTACAATCCCGATGTTCCTGATAATGTTTAATATCTTGGTGCCTTTATAAAATAACAAATTTGAAACCATAGTAAAAAGTCTAGTAAATTAGTAAGTCTAGTGAACAAATTAACAAATTTAAGACCAGTGTTTAAAACTAAAATAAAAGATCTAGTAAATGAAAAAGTCTAGTGATCTGTCTCATTTGAAACAATGTTTTATTTTTAACTCGTTGTATGACTGGTAAAACAGGTTTCCAAACACGGAAAAATAAGTGAAAAAAAGCATGAAAAATGGGAAAAAAAGAATGAAGGACTGATTTTCTCTTTATAAATTATAGCCCATGTCCTATTCTGATGTATAAGCTACATTATGGTAAAGTTTCATTAAAATCCATTCAGTAGTTTTTGCGTGAAAGAGTAACAAACATCCAGACAAACATTCACAATTATAATAGTAGTAGGATAGAAGATTAATAGTCTACAAAACAATTACCTAATTAATAGTCTAGAGCAAAAACCCCCTTTCCCTATAATTGTGCACTGATTCTACAAATTTTCAGGGGCTAAATATCTTAGAAGGGGCTAATGATTATGAAATAAAGCTCTTTGGGCCGTTTGAAATGTAAAAGAGCTACAAAAAATTTTGAAAAGGTTTTAAATTTTTCAAAAATTTGTTCGAAAAACTTCAATTTTATATAGTCTGAACTCTTAAGTCCCCTGGGGGGCCATGGCCTCTATAGCCTCCCCCATAGATCCGCCACTGGTTATATGAGCAACGTACCATACCTAAGAATTCAGACTTCGCATGAATTATAACTAGAGATGTAAAATTCCCATATATTTTGGGAGGCGGGAAAAAACCCGGGATTTTTGGGAATAAACCGGGAATTTGAGGGGGATATTGGGAATTTTGACCGTAAACAAACACAACGATATTTCACCATCATTTTTCATTTTCTAGGACTTTTGAGGAGTTTAAGACAATTTTAAACATGATCAAACACCAGTAATTGATAGTTCTTTCTATAAACTATTTAGATTATTTCAGGAGGTTTATAATATTATATCGCTTACCTCTGTTTTTAGCTTAAACCGAAATCCAAGTCTTAGAATTAAAATTATACATATAAGAGTATTATGACACTTGAAAAATACTTGAAATCACTTACCTTTTACAAAAAGCTAAAGAATCAAAATTCCCAAAACTTCACTCTAAAATCTCGAAACGGGAATATTCAAAATTCCCATCCCAAAAAACCGGGTTTATTCCCGGGAATAAACCCGGTTTTTTCCAGCCTTTACATCTCTAATTATAACGGGAAAATTTTTTGAGTTTTAGATCTAGAAAAAGGTTTTAACTATTTTGGAATTTTTCTCGGGATGAGCATGGCCCCCCCTTGCGTTGTTTTTATTCTTGTCAGACGTCGCATGAGTTACGATAAATTTTTTTAAATGTTAGCTCTGAAAAAGGGGTTTTTAACTATTTTTGAAATTTTCTCGGGGGGGGGCCATGGCCCCTGTCGAGTTTTGGCAACGCGCTGGTGATACGTCAAAGTCTACCTAATTTTACGTTTAGTCTACCTAATGGCATCCCTGCGCACAGCGACAGCCCCCATGGCCCCCCGCTGGATCCGCCACTGATGTGACGTCACATTGTTAGGAGCTTTCTGTATTAAAATTTGTCATAATTATACTTTAAAAAAAGTTTGTTGGAAAAGACAAGCGTATTTTTAAAATCGGGAGATAATTTTTAATAAATTAAAATTGAATACAGTCGAATCCGCTTAATGTGATCACGGTTAATGTTATCAATCGGATAATGTTATCGAAATCAACAGGTCCCGATCATTCCTATTTAATTTAATGTAAAACGCATCGTTTAATGTGATCAAGTAAGTATCAACACGCCGCTTAATGTTATCAAAATTTGTATATATCCCCTAAAAAACGTCCGTTTTCAAGTTTCGTTTTGAAGGTCAATTGCTTTTTTTCTGAAACTCGGTATGAGTTTACAGCTGCACCGTTATATTTCTTTGGTTTGATTGTAAGAAAAATAAAATATTTGATGCTCTCCACATACATTGAAAGAAAACTCTTAAAGGGGGGGGCGAAGCAATGCTTGTGATTGGTTATCACCATTGGCGCCTTGCAGATGTTTCTGATAAGACATTTTGATTTTCCCTTGTTAAGTTGTTAATTAATTTCAGTGATTTGCCTTTTCCATGTAAATTTTTTAAAGTTCATGTTGATCTTGCCTGGATGTCAAAAGAAATCGTATGTTTGCGCGGAATCACATAGGTGTAGTAAGTGCTAACAAAGGAAATTACAAAGTAAGAGATTATTTTATTTTTATTTATTGGATTACTCTTATATTTTACACTACTAGGGGGCTCTGCCCCCTGCTCGCTATCGCTCACCAACCCCCGGAACTGCTTCGCAGTTCTTTGAAGATCGCTTCGCGATCTTAGCGAGCAGAGCTCGCTTGTTTCATCTCAAGTATCCAGTAAAACCTGGAACTTGTCTGCTTAGTTAATAATCATTTAAAATGGAAATGTTTTATCTCTCTAACTTATCAATAACTTAATGCGGACCATCACCACGAAAATATCAAAATAAAACTCTTACTAAAATATTCCTTTTTAGCTTACCAATAATTTAATCGAAAAGTTTTTAAAAAACATCCAGCAAGTCTACTAATTATCATCAACCATCTTAGAGAAAAAAATGCCATTAAAAAACTTTTAAATTTATAAAATGCACGTGTGTATCTAGTGAATCATCGGGAATAAGAAATCAGACTCATAAAAATCAGCGGCTGTTTCTCTAGTGAACGACCAGAAAGAGAAGAAAAAATTGAAACTTTGTATCTTAATAATTCTAAAACTAATTCGAAATTTTTAAAAAACGAAACGTCAATCTTTCTATAAAAAATAATTGTATGCGTGTTTAAAATATCATAGTTCTACTGTGATTAGTTTTTCTTTTATAACGAAAAAACTGAAAAAGGGTGAAAAATTTCGAAACTTTAGAATTTAATTACTCCAAAAATAATTCGAAATTCGAAAAAAGGGCGACGAGGTGCAAAACTTCATACCTAAGAGTATCTGTCTGCAAAAAATCATGCTTCTGCTGTAAATAGATTTGGCTGGGGGCGAACTCGCAGCAGAAAAAAATTATTTTCGACTTTGACAATAAATAACTCCAGAACTAATTATCTAATTAATTAGGTTTTGGAACCAAAATGACCCTCATACATTTGTATACCAATGGTCAAAATTTCATAATATTTCTTCAAATAGTTTCTACGTAGTTATAGTTCAAAGTGTTCAAAAATAAAATTTTCAAAATCAGCGGCGGCGGCGGTGACGGCGGCGGCGGTGACGGTCACTGTTACTTTTTTTTAATATAGAGAGAAAACGTATAAGTTGCCAGGTTCATAGAATAAAATTGTTTTAAATACATTAACTACGATTACATAATTTTGATTTTAAAGCAAACAATATAGTTACACCATTTGTTGCTTTTTTTTATATATGGAATCGCTTATTGTTATCAATCGGATAATGTTATCAATTTCATCTCGGACAATTGCGATCACATTAAGCGGACTCGACTGTATTTAGAATTTTAAGAGAGGCTTCAATTCTCCATTTTTGACGACCTCTTCTTGAGCTCATCGGCCTTTGATGGGCTCATGGAGGAGTTCGTCAACATTGATGAGAAGTTAAGATGATATCCATTGAACTCTTCCGTTTTAGCCGGATGATTTCCGTTTTTTAAGAGAATCTTCCGTTATTCAATCAATTTATTCCGTTTCTTGTCCAAATAATTTAAGCAGCCTATTTTGCAAACGACAGAAAGGTTGATGGTGGTTTGATAACAATTTTCTCAAAAAAGAATGAATCTTGCGCGTATCAGGCTTAAAGATTAAGATAAAGAACAACTATATACGAAGAAATAAATTTGTATTAATCTGAAATTAGTTTGGTTCAATTCCGTTAGAGTTCCCGCAAAATATCGCCTTGTTTTATACAAGCCAAAAAGTAGAAATATTGCTAATTAATTTCAAAGTCATAGTTGAAAATGTTTCATTAGACCAATAAATGTTCAGTTAATCAATAAAAATCAGAAAAATATGTCGATATTTGAATATAATAGCGTTAAAAAACAGCGATATTTAGCGGAATCTTTAACGGAATTGAACCATTAGTTTTGTTTAATGTGTGGGTAAAGTAAGTTAGGTTAGAGTGTGCTCATTTAATATTAAATTTGTTTTTGTTTGATTTTTGAACTAAAAGATATCCATTCATGTTACCTATTAACTTAGGTGTAGTAACTATAGTAGGTAGTCTTGACTTAGTTAGATTAAGAAAAAATTCCATGGGTACCTTTATTTTAAAATCTTCCTTCTTTTGAAATCCCAATGTTGGCAGGTACGCAAATGTATCGTAAAAGGGCTAATTGAGGATGATGTTAGGGACAAAAAACCCGGTTAAGGGTCACGAAGGAAGCAGCTTTCACTCGGAAAAGTCGAGGAGTGGATGTCGTTCCACGACTTGTTCAAAGCCAGCGTGGACAATAACACCCATTTAACAGGGTGCCTACAGATTAGGGAAATTATTTAAAATTTGAGAAAATCAGGGAAATTTTTAGTAACTGATTCAAAAGGAGCGATGTCACCTAAAGGGTCTCAAAATGAGTCAAAACGCTACTTTTAAGAGTAAAAATACCAAAAATTTCTGGGGAATGATCCCCAAACCCCCCTCAAAATTTTGAAATATGTGCTCTGTTTTTCCTTCAAAATTCTGTGTCTTACGAGGAGTGATCCTCATTTTGTGTGATATAAAGGGTATAAAAAAGAATTAAAACACTATTTTAAGGGGCAAATTTCCAAAATTTTTCTGAAGTAGGGCCCCTAAATTCCCCTTAAAATGTTGCTGTTTATTATGCTGTGCTGGATTTCTTTGAAAACTCTGCTGGTCCACTTTTGGTGTAGTTTGGTGTAGTAAAGTTTTTAATAAAAATTATTTAAACCTTAATGCCTAAATCATAAATATTATTATTTTTCAACTTCTTTAAAATTTCTTTTAATGCATGAATTGGGAAATTTTTTTTTCATTTTCAAAAACTACTTGCCCGAAATATAATCTGAATACGTTTAGACCATAAGATGAATTTCACGACTTTTACAAATTCTAAATTTTCTCCTCAATTGTATCTAACAACCTCAAAATCTACTTTCATGTACTAAGATTTAACCTTTCGTATTTAGTCACAAAGTATTTTTAAAGAAACCCCTTTCTTGAATACATTTCTCTCCCACAAATGATTTCTAAATTGTAATTGTGTACTTCAAACTAAACATTGATATCATTATTTTTCCAATTTTCAATTAAGATTATATGAAATTCTTCAAGTATTTGACTTTTCTGCTTTAAGGGTAAAAATAATAAGGGTTAAAATAGTTGTAGGTAAATGATTGTCGCATATTTAAAACTTGAATGGCCATGATTGTGTTTAGTCAAAGTCTAATCCAACTAGTTGATTGATTAATACATGGTGAATAATTTAAGTTGTAATAAATTTACATGAAAAAACACAACACATAAAAGTATAAAAAATTAATTTATTTTTTACCAGTATTGTTCAAATTCTATTACAGCATTTTCAACACATTTTACAAAATTGATGTTAAAGAAAAAGTTCTTGGAAAGAAAATTTATGAGTTTAGACTTTAAAAGAGGATGTACAGATTCACTAATCATACTGTCAAATAAGCATCTGAAAACTGAAAATGGGTTCATCTTTATCAAAGACTCATAGAGTCTCTTAGATGAATTGCGTCTAAGCAAACTTTCTGGCTCAATGAGAGGGTTATGCAACTCTCCATATTCACAAATAGCCTCTATTATAGCTGCTTTGAAAGTATAACGTAAGAGTGCAAAAATAATATCCTCGTCCACTCCTTGTGGAGTTGGTATGGTTTCATGAAGTTTGCACCCTAAACGGAATTCCAAATAATCAATGAAAGGGTAGATGCAGAAATTTTCAAACTTTACATTTAATATGCAAGAAATTAATTTTCTTTTCAATGTAAAAATATTTTCCCATTGTTGGATACTTAAAGTAACGCTACTTGTACTATGTTTTCTTGCACTTTTCCACCCTCTTTTAAGAGTAACACAACTAGAGTTTTCAAAGTCAATGATCAGTTCCTCCTCCATCTCCTCGTCAAAAATTCCAGCTAAAGTGCATGAATAAATGGTGATAGCGTCCCTTCGCTTAGGAAAAGAATTCGTTGTAGTCAGAAGTTCCCGAAAGTCACCTTTATCCTCTTCATTATCCAGTTGCTTTTTCTTGAGTTGGGAGTTTTCAATCAGTGTTAAGCCGCGTTTACACCAAAGTTTTCCACTAAGTTTTCCACAAGTTGCGGCAATTTGTTGCTTTTTTTACAAAATACAGCAACTTTTTCCGTCTTCCACTTGTGGAGAGACAAGTTTTCCACTAAATTTTAGCTTTGCGCGAAGTGTCGGTAAAGATCACCACTAAGTTTTCCACAAGTTGCGGCAATTTGTTGCTTTTTTTACAAAATACAGCAACTTTTTCTGTCTTCCACTAGTGGAGAGACAAGTTTTCCACTAAATTTTAGTTTTCCGCGGAGTGTCGGTAAAGTAAAGATCAAAGAAAGTTGACAACTAAAAGTGGAAGATTTGTTGTTCTGCGCTTTGCGCTAGCAACTTGTTGGAAACTAGTGGGAAAACTGTTCCCCCTCCACGCGCCCCGGGCGTGACGTCGCATTTCATTTCTGAATAGAGATATTGAAAATTTTATTTAAAAATAAAAAAATAAGTTTTCATTTAAAAGCAGCATTTCTTTTCTAGAAACTTTTGATTCCCTTTGGGAAAATTTCAAAATTTTAAGTTTGTAATTGAAAATAGCGTCATAATACTTGGCGCTAATTTTTGTCCATTCTTCTTTCTACTTCTCTTGAAAACGATATAAATGTTCTCTTGAATGTTGAAAATATGCTTGATATACCAAAGTAGCCGTCAACAAATTATTGTAACTCCAGTTCTATTTATGATAGAAACATAGTTCAAGCCTCATTTTAGGAAGAAAAAACAGGGTTCCTTTTTGAAAGCAAAAAACTTCATAAAATTACTACCTGAATCGATTACCATAAAAATATTTCACGATTTTAAAATTTAAAATTTTATTTTTAAAAAACATTTTTAATTGTGAATCAATCTGGATGAAACTGGGTATTTAGGGGTTTTGAGGGATGGCCTTTCAGAAAATCTCATAATATTTGGGGGTCCCCATTAGGGTGTCCCTTATTTGGGCGTTTTTTCAAAAATTCAGGGAAACTTTTGCTCCACCCCCCAATTTTTTTCCATTTGGTACCCTAAGACTGTGTGCAAAATCTTAAATCAATCAGATAATATTAACACGTGCCCCAAACGGCCTAAAGTTAGAAAATTTTGACTTTTTTCTAATTTTTTTGAAAACTTTTAAAAATATGTTTAAAAAATCCGTTTCCGAATAATAGGGCTCTAACACATTTAAACAATCATATTTGACCGTTTTTCATTACTAGTTAGGCCAAATTGCCCAGTTTGTCACCTAGTCATCAATCAGAAAATCATCAAATTTGTCCATTTTATACTAAGAATAGAAGAATCAAAAGGTAGTGGTAAACGACTTAAAACCTCGAAATTCCATGGCTAAACACCATTTGTAGACCATATTGATGTGGATATAAATTTTCTGGAGCTCAAATAAATAATGGATTGCTTAATTATTGACGCCATATTGGATTGCATTAAAACTTAAAAAAATTCTGGAAAAAGGTATGGGCATGTTTGATATCGGGTAATGGGTGTTTGAGGTTTCTAAAATCAATTAAGACTAATAAAATTATCTTGGACAACTTTTTAAAGCTCTTAACGCAATTTAAGGGCCATCATATCCCCTAATACAAGTGCAAACCCTGTTTTCAGGACTATAGATATGGTAATAAATTCTAAGCACATAAAACTGGCAAGAGAAATTCTAGAAACAAGTTAAAAAACAGACTCCAGTGTGTCCACGAGTATTTTATTCCATAAGTTAACTGAAAAGCTGAAGTTGATACAAAATTAACCCACTCTTCATAATAATTTAGTTATACTCTCAGAAGGTAAGCGATTAACCATGTTTATAGAGACTGCTCTTCATCATAATTTTATACATTAACATAAAAATACCAGTCTTTCAATTTATTAGTGTCATTAAAACAATTAAACACTGTTATTTTGTCCGTGGCTGTAAGAAAGTTAAAATATCAACTACAATTTTAATAACTCTTCTACTTTACCCTTAGTTTTTCTTCGCACTGTCAACCTTTCATCAGTAAACCTAAACGTCCTCGAGGAAGTACTAACGTTTCGAGTAAATTTTTCATAAAAATTGTTTATGGAATTAAATTGTTTTAAATGTCAGATCCTTCTTTGTGAGAATGTAGAGATAGGAAACTTACAGAGCGAAGAATAGCTGACTCACAAAAAGACATTAAAGAAAGAATGATTTTAGGAAACTGTTGATAATATTTTTGATACTTATAAATAGAAAATATAAGTGTCTTAGATTTTAATGACTAATTTGTTCAATTGAAGGTATTTTTTACTTTGACGAATAAAATTATGATAAAATAGAAGAACAGTCTCCATAAACCTGGGTTAATTGCTTACCGTCTGATAGGTTAACTCAATTATAAGAGCGTGTTAATCTTGTATTAACTTCAGCTTTTCAGCTAACTTACGAATTACATACTCGTGAACACACTGGAGTCTGTTTTTTTAACTTGTTTCCAGAATTTCTCTAGCCAGTTTTATGTGTTTAGAATTTATTACCATTTCTATAGTCTTGAAAACATGGTTTGCACTTGTATTACGAGATATGATGGCTCTTAAATTGCGTTAAGAGCTTTAAAAGTTGTCCAAGATAATTTTATTAGTCTTAATTGAGTTTAGAAACACCAAAGACCTATTAACCGATATCAAACATGCCCATACCTTTTTCCAGATTTTTTTTTTAGTTTTAATGCAATCCAATATGGCGTCTGTAATTAAGCAACCAATAATTAATTTGAGCTCCAGAAAATTTATATCCACATCAATATGGTTTACAAATGGTGTTTAGCCATGGAATTTTGTGGTTTTAAGTCGTTTACCACTGCTTTTTGATTCTTCTATTCTTAGTATAAAATGAACAAATTTGATGATTTTCTAATTGATGACTAAGTTACAAACTGGGCATTTTGACCTAACTAGTAATGAAAAACGGTCAAATATTATTGTTAAAATGTGGTAGAGCCCTGTTATTCGGAAACGGATTTTTTAAACATATTTTTGAAAATTTTCAAAAAAATTAGAAAAAAGTCAAATTTTTCAAACTTTAGGCCGTTTGGGGCACGTGTTAATATTATCTAATCGATTTAAAATTTTGCACACAGTCTTAGGTTACCAAAAGGAAAAAAATTGGGGGTGGAGCAAAAGTTTCCCTGACCTTCGATTTTAAGGGACACCCTAGTCCCCATTGAAAAAAAAAGTTAGTGTTTCGTTTAATATGAAGACGACCCCCTGAGGACTCGAAAATTTTATTGATTAAAGAATACTTTAAACAATGAAAAATAACACCTCTTTTGTTTTAATAACCCAAGTGGTTCACCCGCAAACCCCACTGTAACGTTTTTTTTTTTGCGGGAGCTGTACCCATCCCTAGCCTTCAACGAGGGTCTCACCCAATATCTTCGGGGACCTCTCGTACAGTGGTTGGCTATGATAACACAGGCAGCCGCAGCAATTATTGCGTCTTCCACTTGTTGTTATACATTAGAGAAGAGCAACTTTTAGTTGACAACTTTAAGTTTCTACAAACAATGTTTTCAACAAAAGTTGACAACTTTTAGTTGTCAACTTAGGTGTAAACGCGGCTTTATAAACTGGAGTGGAGATATTGTCACTCCATCACGTGAAGGGTGGAAGGTTTCGGAGTTCTTTCTATACTTTCTTATGTCTATCAAAACTCTTTCACAGAATTTGTTGCAGCTTACAAAAATGTCATTACCAACAGAAAATACGTTTTCAGGAATCTCTCGTACTAAGAATGAACCCCTTGTACTCTGAAAGAACGAAACAAATTAGTGTTCTAATATTAAGAAATAAAGAAACATCATAAAATTAATATAAAATTAAGGTTTTCAACTGAAATTAGATAATAATTTTCTTTAAATAGTTACTAAGATATTTTCATGTAATAGGATTTGATGATGAAGAAAAAAAAAGCAAACGTTGTAAGGATTGTGAAAATTTTTCATGTAGAAAAATAACATACTTGTAATGAATTCTGATTATTCTTTTCATCTCGTATCTGATTAGTGGAATCAGTCTTTTTAGAGGTAAAATATAACATTTCTTAACTGTTTCCATAATCATCAGCACCCCCTATACAGCAAAACATCAACAGCGCCCCCTATACAGCAAAATAAAACATCACAACTCTAATCTTATCAGGCATCACCCTTCCCAAACCTTGCGATGATGTCATCTCCTCTCAGCTCCTCGCTCCTCACTGAGTTAGAACTGTCATTTTTACACTACTCAAGTATGATATGAAAACGTTACTAGTAAACATCTGCCCCATGAGATCATCCGGTGCTTCTTTTTTTCTGAAACTCAGTATCAGTTAGAAAAAGAAAACATTCTGCATAAGTATTGAAAGAAAATAAAACGAAGAAAACGGTTATGAGGAGATCCGAATCAATGTTTGTGATTGATAAAAGAAACCACCAAGATCTACGCTTTGCAGATGTGTCTGATAAGAGATTTTAATTTTGCCTTGTTTACTGGAATTCATTTCACTTAATGAATAATAAATAAGTGATTTATTGGAGTGGAAAAAAGAGAAATCTTTCTATACAAATAAAAATACAAAGTAAGCGATTATTTTACTTTTATTAATTGAACTACAGCTGAATTTCCCCCTTAAAATTTTACCTAGTTTAAAAATAGTGTTTTGTGAATACATTTATTACGATTACATGATTTTGATTTGAAAGTAAACAATCTAGTTACACTGTTTGCTGCTTTTTGATATGAGATTGCTTATTGTTATCGTTATCGATCGGATTATGTTATCAGTTTAGTCTCGGACAATTGCGATCACATTAAGCGGACTCGACTGTAATTTAATCAACTAATTAATTTAGTTATATTTAACTAAGCTATCTTATTCACAACGTAACCTCATTATTTGGTAAAAACACACCGGATGATGTTCGTTCATGTATAACTGTACAATCTTGCTTACCAATACTTCCGCTGGATGGCGCTGCGCGCTTCCCCTTCCCAGTGCGATGTTTCCGTAGGGGGTCTGCCGGGTCTGCCCTCAACCGGCCAGTTCCAGTTGTGTATACTTAAGAGTCCTCTTACCCGATTCCCCCCCTCGAGCGATTCCTATGTTATTCTACGGAGAATCTGTGATACCCTGTTTTAGCCTCGAATTTTTATCGCACATGCTCGATTTTTGCTTTATACGCAAGATCCATTAAATCTCTAGGACAGATTTTTGAATCGGTAGTTAAACTCGCATTATTAGTATTTTTAAATAATTTTTGAAAGTTCATGAATTGCTTGATCGTCTTTTAAACAGCTAATTTCACCTAGATATTTTCGGAAAAACGACTTGAAAATGAAAATCAATCCTGCACTATGTTTTTCTTCACCGATTCATAACCATATTTTTGTGAAAAAATTTAAAAATCTATTTTTAAAAGGCAATTAATGTAATTTTTCTTAGCTTAAAACTGGCTATTACAGCAACCCTATATCCAAGCCTTGATTTATTGCGCGCGGGGTTTCTTCTATCTCTGCTCTCCATCTCTGCAACGGGGAGAGGGGTGTTTTTATTACCTTCTTCAACGAAGGGTAGGATTTCCCCTGCCTGTTTGTTTTTGTTTATTGGGAATGGATTCATGCGTACTATGCTAGAAAGATAGCTCAAAAATGGGCTAACCGAGGAACTAATAGTAAAAGAAAGTGTGATGGTTGTGTGTGATTCTTATAGCAGGGCCGGACTGGCTAGCAGTTGACCCCGGTGGTGGGAAAACTTCATGTTGGCCCCCTTTTTAAACGCTTTTATTCTACTTGCTTTTGGCGGCGTTTTACGGGTGGAATTTTAAAACTCGATTTTTGGGCACTTCCCGATATGTTATTTCTCTTATTCTTATACGAATTTTTGTGTCGAAAGGCAGTGGCGGATGAAGGATTTGTGTTTTTCTTTTGGGGGGGGGCTAAAAATGTTCCCAAATGAAACTGAATCTTATATTCTTATCAATGATCATAATATAAAGAAGGTTATTAATGTCGTATTGTAATTGTAATTACTTAAAGGGGGGTCTGGGGGTCCTCCCCCAGAAAGTTTTTGGTAATTAAGATTTAAAACGCAGGTTTTAAACTCATTTTGGTACATCTAACCCGAATTTCGAGCTTAATACCTTTTTTACGAATTTATTACATTTCTTTAGCAAGAGGAATTTTTGCATTTGACGAACGTATTATAAAAACTAGTAAATATTGCAGGCCCAAGTGTCAAAGGGGGTGTGGGGGTCTTTCCCCAGAAAATTTCTGGTAGGTGGACGACAGTAGTTTATTTTATCTCCGGAGGTCGCTAAGCCATCTTCTTCGGAACCTTGGGCAGAGGACACCTGTGTGATAAGATGGCCATTTCACGGTGGAGAATGAATGAATTGGCCCATGCATAGCCGGTATGCATATCGGGGTACGCATTGTTAGCTCTGGAGGATTTTTTTGAGGATTTGGAAAAAGCGAGTTTCTTGGTATTGCTCATTTTGGATTTGTTGAAGATCTAATTTTTCTGAACTACTCTTAAAAATAAGATGAAGTTAATGATTTGGCCCCTGTCTACATGGCTTTCCCCAGGTAGCCAGTCCGGGCCTGTCTTATAGTATATTTTTCGTAAAATACAGTTCTTCATAAATGCATCAAGATAATAAAGGTTGAATTCTTCAAGATTATTTCACTTTCAAAAAAGATTTTCAAAATGTTTTTATCTTTTAAATTGTGATAGAACAGTTTGTGAATTTTTGTCGTTATAGAATACATTTGATTTCTGTTTTACATGTGTTCTTAATTGAAAAATATGGAAATAAAGATCTTAATCTTTTTGAGTGCGCTAAATCCGAAAATGACCTCCATTTTTTCCTCGGGCGTCACGTTTTTTTTTTACAATTCCGGTTTTTATAATTCCTTAGCTGATATGCCCGGCCTTGCACGGGTGGAATTATAGCTTTCTTGTTAAAATTTTCAATACATTTTATTACACCTTATTTTACCGGAGGAAAGGTATTAAAATCCATCCACTTGTCAAGCATTAATATTTTTGAATGATTTTTACATTTAACCGCATGATCCCCATAAAAAATAACAGACAAATTGAAAAAAAATATCCCAAAATTAAATTATAACAATTCCAAGTCGTTCAGAAGAAACCCTATTTACCGGATAAATAAATACAGAATGCATGAAAATAATAATGACAGTCTTTTAAGATTCCTTATTATACAAGTGTTCAGGTGATCACCCTCCCTCCCCTGTGAGAAATAAACATTTCCTACTTTAACCAACTACCCCCTTTCCCCTAATGATGATTTTCTTGGAAAATTTCCCTTCCCTGTGGTCTTCCGAAATGACCACCCATAATGGAGAATATTATTCTGGTAGGTTACGATACCCCCCTAGGCCAACACCCTAGACGCCGTTATAGGAGACGCAGACCGACGGCGTCATGAAAGACTTCCAACGTGGACTCAAAAAATGTGGACTAATTATAGTCAATGTTTGTTAAAGTCAAAATTTTCTAAATTGCATAAAAGTAATTTAATTTTTTATTTTATAAATTTTATAAAAGTGCTTTTACCTCGGAATGGAAAATTGGTGATCGAAACATTAGGCACTAAGTCAATTGTTATTTAACTTCTATATTTGTTTATAACAAAACATACAGCGGGAAAATAAATATTCCTGTTAAAATTTTTTAATTATTTGATAAATGTAATTTATTCTTAAAGGTTAAAAAGCGGGGAACTGGGAAGGTTTTTAAAATATGTTCTATGAATGGTTCTTGAAAAACACAATTCACAAATTTATGTTGCTTAATATTTTTATTTTTTGTGCTTTCTGATTTCGTGATTGCTAAAAAGATAATTTATATATTCTTTCTTTTCACAAAAAACCTTATTATAATCATAATCATTGTTCATTATCATAATTATTGCATTCGTACGCATTTCTATAAAGAGGTTCTATGGTTCCCTCCTGGTTCTAGGTATCGGAAATGCTCCTATCTACAGGGTGGCTACAGATCAGGGAAAAGTCAGGAAAATTCTTTAAAAGTAGGAAATTTTTAGTAATTGATTCACAATGAGCGATGTAACCTAGTCTCAAAATGAATTAATTTTAAGGTCAAAAATTTCCCCTACCCCCTCAAAACTTTGAACTGTTTTTCTTTCAAAATTCTGTCACCTAGGATAGGAGTGATCCTTATTTTCTGTAAAGTGTTTAAAATATGAATTAAAATACTACCTGGGGTAGGGCCCCTAAACTCCCCTTAAAATTTTGTTGAAAACTCCAGCATAGATTTCTTTGAAAATTCTGCCCTTCCTCCTCACCGAGCGGTGCACTTCCCCTTCCAATTGTACTTGGAATTCTCATTGTTTACAAAAATTACTTGACGTACAAATGTACCCTAAAAAGAGTTAGATAACTACCTTGAAACAAAAGTCTTGTTATGGCCGTGTTATGATCATCAAATAAATGGAATACTTTAAATGTAAAAATTATATTTCCAAGTCAAAATCACTTGAGTTAACTTTTCATAACTGTACATTTGAAAGAAAAGAACAATCTTATTTAATTCATATTAGTTTTTATTCATATTTTTATTTATTTGTACTTTATTTATTTTAAAATCAGCATCAAAATTACTACAAAACCTACATAAACTCGTTTCTGAGGATTTTTCAGTGTTGACATGTGTTAATTATTTACATGAAAATACTTTTTAATTATATATAGCGTTAGTGTGGTTGTAAAATGCCAAAAACAACATTGTTTTGACTTCCAGAAATACCTGACTGGTGAGGTCATATTGTAAATTTGTCCTACTAATTTATGTTGGAAAATAACCAATAAACAAAGTAAGGTTTTTAAAAGTTGACACCCTGTATTTATATAGCCTAAAAAATCTCAATCCAAATTAGAGTAAGTTGAATAGTCAATTAATTACGAGTATAATAATCGTTAAAAGTACGAACGGATATATTATTTGGAATTGTTTTTTTAATGAAAGTTACAACTCTACTCATTTTTTACGATGAACTTATCAAACAAGGGACGGAATAAGCGTGTGTGGAATCATGGAAATACCAGCCAGGAAAGCAGAAGCCGTTTTCCTCCCTGCGTTCGGTCAGTGGGGGGGGGGGAAGAATCGTCAGGGGGTGATGGTGTTGTGTTTCAAACCTGTCTCGCCTCACACTGGGGTATGAAATGGGGGTCGTAAGCAGTGGAATTCATAGTCCAATCGGTACAACCCGAAGTTTAGCAAAATATCACATTTATTGTAGTCGAAGGTGCAACTTCGTTGTGTATATTTCGATGATGCTATGAAACTTGATACATTTGTTCCGGGGATCTATTGAATGAGTTTTTCATGGGCTGCCAAGAAAAACTTCCACAATATTTTAAAAATTTTAACTTCCCCAAGAACCCAAATTTGATGTCGATAAGCAAGCAGTGATTTTTAGGAAAAGCGTCACCGTCCAATAGTCATCAACGAAGAGTTATGTCCGAAAAATTCAAGTACTATTCATATTTTTAAAAGTTGAAAAATGATTTTTTTTTATTTTAATACTTTCTTTTGTAGAAATTGTTCAGTTGTTTAGTAAATGACCGTTTTTAAACGAAATTCAGTGTTTCACGCCGTGCGTGATCCATATAGAGCCTCAGAGAAAGGGTGTTTTTTTTAAAACGCATACCATACGCAATCACCACACACTTAGGCAATCTGCCGATCTTCGGGATCGCATCTTAAATTTCTGTATAATTTAAAGCCCCCTTTCACCTTTTTATAAAATTTCAATTTTAAATTTTTTTTTCAAAAAAGATATCGTTCTTCTAATCATATTTAAGACTACAGTAGAGCCCCGATTATCCGCGGAATTGGATGGCAAGGGTACCGCGGATAGTGAAAATCGCGGATAACCCGAAAAAGGACTAAAAATGAGGTAAAAACACGAAAAAATATTTCAGCATAAAAACTAAGTTTTATTTTACAAAAAACATGATCTGTAAAACTTTTAAAATATGTACAGTACAGCAGAAACCTTTGCTCTGCGTCTAAAATATCTCTAATCTCATCTAAAATTTGCTCTCATCTTAAAAAAAGTTTTTTCGTGGCACTCGCGGATAATCCGCACCGCGGATCATCAGGGTTCTACTGTATATAAATTTAAGAAACTGTATAAATTTGAAGGCGTGCTATACGAATAGGAGGTAAAAAGGATTGGGGATAAATTTATTACTTTAAAAAATTAAATTAAATACCGTAAAATTGTAGTTTTAAAATTTAAAGTCCCTGATCGTGTCCTTAGTATTTTTCAAATAACGACTGATATGTATCGTGATGTGATGGATTATAATATTTATAGTTTTTAACAGTTACCATATTTGGTTTGAATCAAACCAAGAACACCACAAAAATATAGCTATCATAGTGATTTTAAAAATTTTAACTTCCCCAAGAACCCAGATTTGATGTCGATTATTTAGTTTTCCAATGGTTTTGACGCCTTTTCCACTGAGGATGTCTTCCGATCTTTCTGAGATATGAAAACATAACTCTTCCGGCTTAGGAAGGGTTCCGGAGATCGTCCTCGCGTCAACCCAATCCCCGTGAACATGGTAAGAAAAAAAAAAACTCGTAAAATGAGTAAAAATATATATATTTTTAAAAGAATAATGAAAAACCATTTGAATTTTATATGAAACTGGGCTAGAATTTTCCAACGATTCCAAATCCGTTAGAATTATTTCAATATCTTTATTAGTTCAAAATTTGCGATTTGTGAACCCGTATGGTCTAGTACTCCAAAGAGGAGATAAGATCTTGATACCGCTCTTGTAGGGCCACCTGCGATGCCCCTCTTTCTTGGAATTCTTGCGCTCTTCTCTCCACTCAATGGCGATAGAATTTATCGCCAACCTTCAAAATCAGACCGGTAATGACCAGGACCGGGGGAGAAATTTTTTGCCAAGGATAAATGCCGTCGCCATGGGAACCCAGGGCGCGCTATTTTGACAGGTTTTCGGGGCGCCATCTGTATTACAAATTATCGTGACTCGGAGTTGGCTTTTTAAGGAAGAGTACTCTAGTATACTTCGTTACGACAGACCCTCGTGTTAATTATTAGGCCTAAGCATCGGAACTCCAGCAAAGGTGAGTGTGTTGCATTCTGCTGGTTTGGTTGTTGTTGACCCTTTATTATTGTATACTATATTCCCATTTTTCCTTATTTTTTTTGTCCTCCCTATTCTTCATGGACGCCCTCACAATAAAAAAGCGATTCTTCAAAGCTAGGCTTGCCATGCGGTTTTTAGAGCTGTCTGGGGTTTCTTATACATTTAAGATTTGCCAGACATTTATATGAAAAATCCTGACTAAACTCTTTAAAATTGCGTTGTTTTTAACATTTTCTAACATCTGTATTAATTTGGAGAACTTACTCTCCGTGAATTTTATAATGAAATTAAGTCAATATCAAACAATTTTTGAAAAAAAAATAATGTCGAGGACAAAGAAATAAAATTTGATATTTCTGTTCAATGTTTATTAGTTTTTTTTATACTTTTTTAATCTTTGATGATTTAATATGGTACTTATTAAGAAATTTCAAAAATTATGTCGTGGGTTAATAGCATGTTCATGATACGCTCTAATGTATATCCATCATTAATTGTTAAAAGAAAATATTTTGCTTCACTAATAGTTAAGTAATATTTGCATTGCAGGAATGGATTCTTCATCATGTGACCAACTACCTTCACCTATATCGCTGAAATCCTTAGTTTGTGACTTGAAGTATCCCTATGGAAACTACCTGATTCATCAACTGGTGCTCAACAATTCCAGGCCAAGTGAATCTTGCAGGGATAGCAACATTCGCGCTGCACTTCGGTCCTTCCCTGCTGCTCAAGTGAATAAAAACAACGATGACGGATTCACTGCTCTTCATCTGGCTGTGATAAAGCGAAACTCTTTTATGGTCAAGATGTTGCTGTCGTGTCTTCCGACCCTCGATGTTGATGCCAAATGTGTTAAAGCATATGGAGGAACTGCCTTGCATTTAGCAGCTTCTAAAGAAATATATTTTGATATCCCATATTTAAATGCTGGAAACAATTATGGCCAAACCACACTCGATAAAGATGTTCAGGAAGATTGTTTGGAAATAGTCAAAGGTTTAGTACAAAGTGGTGCTTCTGTAAATGAGTGTGATAACGATGGTGATAAACCACTTCACATTGCAGCTACTTACAATCAAATTGATATACTTGAGCTGTTAATCAGCAGAGGTGCAGCTTTAAATGCTAAAGGTCATATGGGAAGGACCCCTCTTCATAAAGCATTGATAAATGGGCATTTTGAAATAGTTAAATATTTAGTAGAAAGTGGTGCTTCTGTAAATGAGTGTGATAACGATGGTGAAACACCACTTCACGCCGCAGCTAGTTACAATCGAATTGATGTACTTAATCTGTTAATCAGCAGAGGTGCAGCTTTAAATGTTGAAGATCGTATAGAAAGGACCCCTCTTCATAAAGCAGTGATGTTTGGGAGTTTTGAAACAGTCAGAGTTTTAGTTGAAAGTGGTGCTTCTGTAAATGGGAGTAATGACGATAGTGATACACCACTTCACGCCGCAGCTCGATGGAATCGAATTGAAATACTTGACCTGTTCATCAGCAGAGGTGCAGCTTTAAATGCTAAAAGTAAAATTATTTGTGGAAGCACCCCTCTTTATGAAGCAGCGAGGAATGGACATTTTGAAATAGTCAAAGTTTTAGTAGAAAGGGGTGCTTTTGTAAATGAGTGTGATAAATATGGTGAAACACCACTTCACATTGCAGCTTGGTGCAATCAAATTGATATACTTGAGCTGTTAATCAGCAGAGGTGCAGCTTTAAATGCTAAAGGTCATATGGGAAGGACCCCTCTTCATAAAGCATTGATAAATGGACATTTTGAAATAGTCAAAGTTTTAGTAGAAAGTGGTGCTTCTGTAAATGAGTGTGATAACAAAGGTGTAACACCACATCATGTTGCAGCTACGGACAATCGAATTGATATACTTGATATTGATATACTTGAGCTGTTAATCAGCAGAGGTGCAGCTTTGAATACAAAAGATGTTTTTGGAAAGACCCCTCTTCATTACACAGCGAGATATGGGAGTTTGGAAAAAGTCAAAGTTTTAGTAGAAAATGGTGCTGATGTAGATGCTGTGGATAAGAGGGGTAATACAGCACTTAAAATTGCAGAAGCAAATAATTTCATTGAAATAGTTGCATATTTAAATTCCAGATTTGCTAATGTGAATGCTGTAGGCAGGGATGACGGAGTGTTAGTTCCTAAAATAGTGTGTATAAATACTGAAAAACTAGGTGAACCTTCATTTAAAAAAATGCGTAGGTACTGATATGCGAGTTTTCTAAAACACATGTTCTTAAAACTTCATCCTTTTGTTTAAATAAAAAAGCAAACTCTTTTTCCATAAGGAATTTCTTTTATAAAATTCTATGTGCAATTTATTTTTCTCTCTTATACTTTTTTTTAAATAAACTATCAAAATTTGTGATTCTCTATTTTTTAATTAGGTTTAAAAGAACTGTAATAAGTATTTTGTTAGTATGAGTTATGAAAATATACCAATGGTTTTGAATGTTAGTGTATAGTATAGGAGTACGAATATTTGTTTGGGCTTTCAAATCTTCTCATTTTTTTTGAACTGTTCTGATATTTTTTTTGGTAGATTGTAAAGAAGAAAAACACACAATGGTAAAGTAATTTTTTTTTGGATTTTGCACGTGGAATTTCGCCGTAATAGGTATACATGCAAATTTGTTGGGGGTAGGAATAATTTCTGGAATAACTGGTATGTAAATAGGTAACTGTATACGTTGAAAAGGTCATTTCTGGTCAAAAATCGAATTTTTTTTACTAGTTTATGTTATAGCCTATTTATTAACCTTTCAAAAACTGTTTTTCTTTTGTTTCTATGTTGTATATTTTTGAAGATATAGTGATTTTTCTGTTGCTAGAGAAACCGAAACTAAAATTTTCAATCAAGCTGTGGGCACTCTACGGAAGTTTGTTTACAAACAAATCATAATATTTGATTATTTCTTCCATAGTTTTAACTTTTTAATTGTTTTGAAGCTTAATGAGCTTTAAGTAATTGATTAATTAGAACCGATTTCATTGAACTTTTTACATTGCATCTCTAAAATTTTTGAAATATAGCATTTTTTTCCTGATAAAAGTGATATTTAAAGAAAAATTACAGAGATTTTTTTAAAAGCTCATTTCAGTACAACAACTACATCATAACAGACATGTGTGCAAAAAATTATGATGTTTGAACTGTTAGTTTGCTAGAAAAGGTACGTCGAAGGTTTAAAAACACAGTTTTGAGATATTTGCATTCGAAGTAAGCGCAGCATAGAGAATTTCGGTTTGTTTACACTTTTTAAGAAATTTTTAGTATGCTTTAAAACCGGTTACAGGCATAAGTAATATACCGTTGGAAAGCTAAATGTTTGTTCTTTTATAATTTATCAAAACCTCAAAATCGATTTTTTTAAGGTGTTGGGGTACGAACCCCCTTAAAAACTTTAATTGCATTTTCTGAAGAACTACATTTTTCAAATTCTTCATCCACCGCTACAGTGATAACTCTAGTAAAAATTAATATTATGTCTTCCAATTTTTCTCATGTTGTTTTGATAGTGTAAGGAGCGTAATGAATCAAGATTTTAGCTGTGTTTTAATATTTTAATAAATTATAAACAAGTCAAGTTTGCGTTATGCATGTTTTTTTCAGAAAATCACCTAACTGAGCATTTAGTTGAGAATTTCTGTTGAAAAACTTTAGTAAGAGCTTAGATCTTGATTCATTACATTCTTGGTGTATTTACTCATCATTATTTCCAAAAATTGTTAATATTGATTAGATATTTTTTGTTTTAGAGCGTGAGGGGTTTATATTGATTTCCCCCCCTTTTTTTAATATATATGCCCATATTTAAATATTTTTTTTAATTACATATCTTTCATTGCATATAGTAGTATTTTTAAGTTAAGATACACCTAAAAACTTCTAATATAAAAAAAAATTTAATTTTTTTCGTTGAACGTATACAGTTACCTTAGTTTATAACATACAGAATCAATGTATATGTAACCTTTAAAGTATACCCTTTAACTAAAGTATAACCTTTAAAGTAACCGACGTACTGGCCTAGTGGTTAGATCACCTGACAGCGAAGCCGTACGTCTGGGGTTCGAATCCCCGTTTGGCATGGATGTTAGTGTGACTGTTCTTGTGTGTATGTGATGGATTCACCTATACGGATTGTATGATCTTCAGGTGAATTTGTGAAATTTTAAAAATTAAAAAAAAAATATATAATGCAGTTATTTCATAGAATACCTAGTTATTCCATGGAATAACTGATCGTGTCCATTAAAGTGTGTAATATGTTATTAATTTCACACTTTAACTAGTTATTCTATGAAATAACTAGGTATTCTATAAATTAACTAATGAGAGACAGTTAAAGTGTAAAATAAACAATTTATCTCAAATGAAATTAAACTAGAATGAATTTAGACAATTAAAATCAAAAATAAGCAATTTATCTAATTTATGCAGCGTATAAATGGTATTTATGGAAATTTATCATAAAATCATTTGTTTCAAGAAGGATTAATAAAATGACACTTGGAATTACAAAGAACATTATTTCTAAAACAAAAACGTAAAATAAACAATTTATCTAAAATGAAATTACACTAATGATAGACAATTAAAATGAAAAAGAAGCAATTTATCTAATTTATGCAGCGTATAAATGGTATTTATGGAAACGCACCTTAAAACAGGGTTGGAACCCCCCCCCCAAAAAAACCGGGTTTATTTGTTTTTTTTTGTTTGAACCTGGTTTTTTTGGTTTAATTAAACCCAGTTTTTTCTAGATTTTTTTTTTCAGAATAAGTTATTTTAGCAGTGATGTTTGAATTTGATTTGTAAATGACACATTTATTTCAGAGGTTGTTTATAATTAATAAATTATTTGCATATTTCTATTAATTAATTTAATTGGTTAATTAAAATTAAATTAATTTGTTTTTAAAATATTTCAATTTGAATATCTAATATTATTGTACGGAATAAAAATCAGCGTTAATTTTATCTTGGACAAATGGTTGAAATAATCAAATTATTTATCTTAATTATATGGATTAATTTATGAACTTAAGAAATTTCTTTAGAAAGAGAAAATTTAATTTTTTTTAAAGAAAAGGGAAATGTAAGCAGCTGATGTTAATAGAAATTGGATAAATGATTGAGATAATTAATCCGATTAAGAAATCAACGGTTTTTATTAATTTAGTAAAAAAACCAACTGGTTTTTATGACTGACAAATTGGTTTTATCAATTAATTAAAATACAAGCCATCTTTTATCACTGAAAAGCAGATAACTTTTATGTATCTTAAGTTACTCGTTGAAATAATGTTTCATTTTAAAGGAAATTAATAAATAATCTATCTCTTGCAACATATAAGTTTAATTTAAGCATTTTGGGCATTAAGTTTTGAGAGATAATTCGATAATTGAAACCATTAAATTAAAAGATTTCTGATTTTTAGTCACCATAAAATGTCAATTTTTTGATAAATCAGACCTTTTTATTTTGTGCAAAATATTATACTTAATAAAACGTTCTTTAAAAATATCCTGAAAATATTTTATAATTTCTAAAAAAAACCAAGTGGATTTTTTTGGTAAAAAAACCTTTGGTTTAAACCGGCCAACCCTGCCATAAAATCATTTGTTACCACAAGAATTAGTAAAATGACACTTGGAATTAGAGAGAGAGAGAGAGAGAGAGCATTATTTTTAAAACAAAAACGTGAGATAAACAATTCATATAAAATGAAATTAAACTATAATGATTGACAATTAAAATTTCTGTCTAAATTAAAATATTTGTCGTGAGAGATATATGATATAGATTATTTCACACTTTAACGGGCTGCAGATCGTTATTCTATGAAATAACTAGTTAAACCATGAAATATAAGAGAGTTTTCAATTTAACGGACACGATCAGTTATTCCATGGAATAACTAGGTATTCTATGAAATAACGGATTTCATACTTTAACGGTAACATATGTACTATGTTTTGGTTAAATTATAACTAAATTATTGTTTAATTTAGTTATTTTCCCCATTTGATTAAAAGCAAATGTCTAGTTATTCAAATATCTGAATGGTAAAACCGCTAATAAAGGGGGTTCGGGGGAATGCCCCCGAGAAATTTTTGAAAACTTTAATGCATTTTGTAGTATCACAAGAAACAGTGTCGTATATATAAATTTATTTCGGGAGGGTCCCAAAATTATTCCTCAGTCCCTCTCATGCATATTTAATCGGTTTAATGAAACTTTGAAATACTTTTTAGGTGAAAGTAACGTGTTAAAGAACTGAATATTAGAAAAGTAGTAAATAATAAAACTCTAAGTACTCAGGGGTGGTCTGGGGGATCTCCCCCAGAAAATTTTATAAAAATCGACCCTAAAAAACAGGGTTTTTTTACTAGTTTTGGTACCCCTAGCCCGAAATCTGTAAACATATTTTTAGGAAGGATTTGGCATTGTGATGAATTAATGTAAAAAGTCGTGAATAAAAAAATGCTGCAAGTGCAAAATGGGGGGACCTCCCCAAAGCATTTCTGTAAATTTGACCCTAAAAGAAACAGGATTTTAACTTTTTTATATTTAGTCAGAATTTCGAAGAGGGGGCAGGGGCCTTAGCACCAACACGTTGATATGGAAAGCAACATCGACGAATTCCGATGTTGCTTTCGGAAGATCGTTGAAATCCCATATCAACCTTCGCTTAACTTCGTAGCACGAAGTCCGGAATTCCAACTGTTGATTTGGAAAAGTCGCGAAAGCGATGTTGAAATGGGAATGGCGCTGGCCAATCACAGAATAGCTAACATTGGGGAAGGGATGGATTTCATTGGTTCTCAGGTTCATTCTTGTTTTTGAGCTCGACTCGCACGGACGCTTCGTCGTCCCTCTCATCGTATCACCCTAAATTGCATGCGTGATGTTTCGAAATAGTTTATTTTTGAAGTAGTTATCCAATTACAGTATCAAACTCATTGGTTTTAAACTATCAAACTCTTTTGTAATTAATTATGAGCATAAAAATGTGCATCTATTTGTAGGAAATATGCACGCCTAATATTATTTTAAGTCGTTAATTTATTTAACAAACAATGTAAAAAACCCCAAATAGTTCGTAAAAAATAGTAGATAAATGTTTCTTTAACTCTTAATGCATTTTATTTAAGTAAATAGATTATTCCTATCTGTATGGGCCTTAAAAAGCAATTCAGCTTCAATTCTGTCTTCAAAACAATTAATACTTAATTGTTTTATATGTATTGTTATCTAGAATTATCTGAAATGTCTGTCTAAAAACACATGCGCCACTTTAAAAACTCTATTTATAATTAGGAGCATGCGAATAGATGTTCAAAATACGTAGTCACTCTAATGTTTTACATATTAAGTGATACCATTCAAATTTATTTAATATTCTATTTTGCAAGAGAAATTTATATAAAATATTTCACTTTTTAAAGTGAATTTAAAATAAGGTCTATGCTCTAACACAGTTGTGGCCAACCTTTCTGTGGTAAAAGTGCCACTATTCAGAGGAAAAAAATTAAATGAGGCACTTCTAATTTAATGAATATACAAAACCCTCCATACATTAACCAATATAAAACCTCGATATAAAAAATTATGAGTATAGTAGTAGAAATTGGAAGTGATTGTAGTAAGAAAACAAACACTCAAATTCAATTTTATTCCCGAAGTTTCATTAATTAAGAATATGATAAATTTTAACCTAATTGAACATTTTTATAATTCTTAATAATTTTATTGCCAATGATTCTAAATGATTAATACTGCTAATGTGAGTTGGTCAGTTTCAGTTGTTCAGATATTTTTACTTAGTCATCAAAATTAATACAACTTACCACACAGATATTAAAATTTGATGCTTTAATGTCAATTTTAGGTGGAACTTGATAAAATGTTTCAAAACACATTCCTAAACACTTGAAAAATCAAATAATAAACACAAGTTTTTGTTTTAAATGAATAAAACTTCATGCTAAGAACATGGATTGGCATGGTTTTCCCAATTAATTGGGGCATTCCCTTAAACAACGAGCTAACTCCAACAACTTTATATTGTAGTTGGCTCGTAGTTGCAAGTGCCTCAATGTAAAGCTTTTGACATTAGCTTGTTGTTGCAACTACTTCAATTAAAGGTAACAATTATCAAATATTTTTAAAATTCAAATTAATTTCTTTCACCATAATGCAATGTACAGTAATAAGAAATAAATAACAAGAAAATATGCAGATAAAACAGACTGGAGGTTTATTCAAGTACAAATAAAATATGAACAGTAAGATGCATCATTTTCATAATCTTTCAATTCCAAGTTCATCTGAAATAGGAAACAAAATATTAGATGAAATAAATGCTATACAGTTAAGATACAGGAAATCTGTGTTCAAATGAAAAAAATTGCATACAAGGTTACACAAAATTAGGCAATATCTGAATGTTTTCTTTAGTGCCATACCATCTCACATTTCAGCTGGTTCAATCATTTTTAATAAGCAACTCAGTTCTTTTCTTTTGTAAGCTGAGGATACTCAACCAAAATTGTATTAAAACTAATATCCCAATATAAAGATTTTAAAATTGTCACTGTGTTCAATTTATTACATAGTTAAAGGTGGGTTATTCCACGGGTAACTGACATTTTTAAGAAAAACACTTAGTATTTTGTAATTTTCTTCCCAAAAATAAATAATAAAAATTACTTTCCACCCAGTTTATTGCTTTCTTGTTAGCTTCTAATGGCACAATTAAATTTTCAAAATATGTTTTTATTTATTTTTGAAAAATTTTAAACATGGTAACTGACTAACATTTATGTCAGTCAGTTACCATGTTGTTTAAAATTTTTCAAAAATAAATAAAACATATTTTGAAAATTTAATTGTGCCATTAGAAGCTAACAAGAAAGCAATAAACTGGGTGGAAAGTAATTTTTATCATTTATTTTTGGGAAGAATATTACAAATTACTAAGCGTTTTTCTTAAAAAATGTCAGTCAGTTACCCGTGGATTTGCCCAGGTTTCTTCAACAATAGAATATTGATAGGGACAGCTCAAGGATTGAGAACACCTTCTCGGAAAAAGTTAATGAAAATTGATTTAATAACTACCAAAGAAATAAACATTTCAATATTCTCTTACTAACCACCCACTGGCTCTTACCAATTTAATACTTAGTTAAAACAAAGGTTTAAGGTTTCTTTGAAATTCGTGTTGAAATATAGGTTTATTTTGTCAAAAGCTTTTTGGGAGAACTAGTAGTTCTTAATAATAAGAGAAGAGGATCTGAAGGTTCCCCCAAAGAAATGTTTTTGAAAATTTGACCATCAGAATCAGGGTTAACCTGTGTTGTAATTGGAACAAAAAATTTTGGGGGACTTAACTTTTATTTTACTTTCAACTCTTTTAACCTGTTGGGAAAAACCACTTGTATCTGTCGTGGGCAAAGCCAAGCTTATTGCAATACATTACCTTGTTTTGTTTATCTTTGTCATTCTATCAGATCATGCTAATTAAAAATCCTGATATGTATTAAAAACAAGGCTGGCAAAAGGAACAAAATTATCATTTTGTTAATGTTCCTTAACAATATTAACAACTAAGCAGCAAGATCAATTAAGCTCTAGAAAAAATTACACCTCAAAATAGTTTCCCTCTTGACCGATATTCTCCGCTTTGGTCATTATTTATTATTAGGAGCTTTAGATGAGTCATTTCAAAGTTCATTTAACCCCGATTTAAATATAAGTAATTGGAGAGACAATAAGTGAATTTGAAGGCCCCCCACACAAAAAAGAAATGTATTATTTTTAGTGGTGTTCAAAGTGATTGAAGTTAAGTTAATAGTAAATTTAAAACATATTGGCAAGACTTAGACATTTGTCATTATTAAAAATATTTTGACATATGTGGATAATTGAGTAGAATCAAGTACTTAAAACAATAACAGATCACTACTTACTACATTAATTGAGTGATTTTCCTTTTATTTTAAGTAACGCTTCCAATTGGAATGACAGTCATCTATTTACAGCATGTCGATTCCTTTTTTCAACATTCCTTGCATCCTAAAAACAAAAAATTATTGAAGATCATAGTCTAACAAAATGTGAATGTCTATGCTTCAAATAGAAGCAAGTCAAAACACTTGTTTAGTACTTAGGAACCAATTCCTTTATCCATTAAATTGAAAAAACCAAGTACCCTCGGGGAAACAATTATCCCAAATTACAGTCTGCATATTATTATCTATAGGCACACACATATTTCAGGGTTTGTCATTTCTGCCGTGTCTCTGTTAGTGCTAAACTTTTGCTGTGCTACTTTAAGATAAGCCAGGTGCTAATCTCCCCAATAGGACATTATTGGTGACATTTTACAACTTATTATTGTTACCTATAGGAAAAAATAAAAACAATGCTGTAGATTCTTGTTGTTCAAGTTGCTGCAACTTGGTACTATATTGGATTGGGCCAATTGTTCTATTAAGCGAATTGGTCTGACATTTGAGCCCGCTGAAACCTCTCATCTATTTAGAAAAGTGTTCGTGCAAATAGGGACTAGTACCTATCTCAATGGAATATTATAACAAATTTTCTGTGTTCTTTACATTCACATTATTTTTTAAATCTGTTACCTGTCCCGCTAAATATCAAGCTGTTTTAACACAAAATATTCCAAGATTATGCTTGTCGTTGATGTAAAGCTGTATATTAAAATAGATCAGTTTGCAATTTTTAGTGTCATTCCTAATTTTTGGCATCCAAAATAGCTTGATGTTTAGCAAGACAGTTATTGAACTAAGCAGTAAAGAGTGTTCCGCAAATGTGATCAAGGTACTAATACGCTTGAAAACATAGTACTAACAAAATGTACTGCATGAAAAAAGGGTGGTATTTTAGGATTAGCCGGGTGCAAATTTTGCTCGAGAAAATTTATGTAGGTCCTCAACAGCAAAAAGGACGACAGTTGTAAAGATATGGAGACTGTCCAAATGGCAAATGCTTTATTTTAGAGCTTTTAATTATGGTCGCTGTGAATATCTACATAAAATATTTTCCGACTTGTTAATTAGACTATGTTGTCAATGTGTGAGGTTACAAAAAAAACTAACAAACATTTTAAGTATCAATTTGTTAAGATATTTACCTAATGTTTTTTATAATATTTATATTTGATTGTGTTTGGGGGATTTATTATAATATAAAGTAATTGCACCTGGCTTATCCTACAATACCAATGG
This sequence comes from Tetragnatha versicolor, assembly GCA_024610705.1. Taxonomy (NCBI): domain Eukaryota; kingdom Metazoa; phylum Arthropoda; class Arachnida; order Araneae; family Tetragnathidae; genus Tetragnatha; species Tetragnatha versicolor. The sequence goes on along the minus strand of JANDEH010000018.1, from coordinate 9,991,128 downwards.
TATGATGAAAGTAGTAATGGGTTAAGATAGATGCAGCTTTAAATAGAATTAACCAATTTTTACCTATTTTTGGAAAATATTGCCACTTTTTTTCTGGAACAGTTGAATTATCAGGAACGGCACACTTTGTTGACTGCGTTGAAAAAACTGCTCCATAACGTTGATATATCAGCTGAATATTGCTTGTCTTCAGATGCCGCTATCAGCAAAAGGACCAAACACCTACAAAAATTTAAAAGGTCAACAGAAACCAGTTTTGAACTAGTCGTTAACAAAAAATGTGTTAATTCCGTTAAAGCTTCCACTATCACCAAGTTTTTAAGAGCGCCATAATTCAAATATCGACCAGTTTTTCTGATTTTTATTGATAAACTAAGTAGTTATTGATCTAACTAAATATTTTAATATATCAATTTGATATTATTTAGCAATAATATTTCAACTTTTAGGTCCAAAAGAGCATGGCAGTATTTAGCGGGACCTTTAATGGAATTGAACCAAAAAATAATAGTTCAAACAATCATCTGGGGAACAGATTTGACGTAAATTCCAATGGCGGCTGCCAACTAGAGCCAATTATACTTTAACTCATTGATTATTAACTGAAAACCTAACTGAAAGTATCCTTAGATAAAATTATGGGTGCATTAAGTTATTTCTGTCAAGAAGATTAACCCTGCGGAATTCTATAGCGACCTCTCACCGCTAGATGTAGAGTTCGAACACTTGCAGTTCAAGCAAATTAAGAAATTGGTTAACCGGAAAGGAGATGGATGTTGTAACAATTACAATTACACATAGATTTAATCAAAACTGTTATAACCTACTTTATTAGACCGAAGGTTGTGAATGTAAAATATAAACAATAGTTTGGCTTAAACTCAAAAAAATTGGGATAAAAGTCCCACATAATTCAAAAATACCCATTGCACTGTCTTTATGGACGTAAAATTTGTTTGAGCACATTAAGCATTTGTGAATCAAACACAACAATCATGCTAACACAAGAGTTTTAGGTCTCCAATGAAATTATATTGGAGCACTATATCACTAGTAAAGCCAAAAAAACTATTATAAAGTTCTTTTTTAATCATATGGATCAATTTAAAAATTCTTATTTAGAAAAATATGCATTTAGCACAAATATTTGTTCGGAGTCTTGTGACTCACGCGATCACTGTAGGGTTAAAGATATACGCATGAAAATATAGTTTTAGAAGTTATAAAACTGTAAAAACAATTCATAACACACATAATATGATCTAATGATGAAAAAAATCATGAATAACTTACTTTAATTCAACTTCAAAAGCATCGGCAGAATCACTTGACGATCAAAACACCTCGAGATCGCCGAAATCAACATCGCTTTGGACATTTCCCGCTCGGAGGAGGAGGTGGAATTTGGTGATGCCATTCCGACGAAGATATCAACTAGAATTTCAATGTTGATTTGTTGGGTGTTGATATGGAGAGGCTCGTGCTACGGATTTTTCGCAACTGTTGAAATTTGACGTCATCGGTCACGTGATAGGGAGAATTTCAACGTTGCTTTCCAAATCAAGGTGTTGGTGCTAAGGCCCGGGCCCCCTCAGGACCGCCGAGAGCCAAGTCGGGCCCCAGGGGCAAGGTTGGGGAGTGGGCCAGCGGGCCCCAAGTGACATACCTATGCATCTCATCTTGAGGTAGGGGGCAAAAATTTTTTGAAGTACCCCCACCCATGTATTCATAGGCTTAATGTATATACTCTCGTCAGGCCTGGGCCCCCTTGCCGCCCTTGACTACATAAGTACAAAGAAAAATTAACATGAATGGAGCGAGAGTTAAGGTGAAAGTTGAAAGACCCATTTTGGTCCAATCTGTAAAATCGGCTGGTTTTAGGTAAAAAGGCTGTGTTAGTTATTGCTGCTGGATTAAACGTCAGAAGAATTTTCAACATTCTTTTCCATTGAATTTCGACGCATGAATAAAACTTAATTAGGTGAAAAATTAGCAAAATATAACGCTCGCAGCTTCCATAACACAAATCCAGAAACTCAAAACATTTCTAATAAGTGAAAAGTTACTAAAAATCGCCTTGATTGTATCGAAAAAATGCAGAGCTTTCTCTCTCTCTCTCTCTCTCTCTCTCTCTCTCTCTCTCTCTCTCTCTCTCTCTCTCCCTCTCTCTCTCTCCCCTTCAATTGAGCAAAAACCTCTCTCCTCCATTCTATATACTTCTAATATTGAGTAGATACAAAAATGTTTTTAAAACAGTTGTTCTCACCAAAATTTTGAGCGGGCGCGAATGTCACTACTCAGCCTGCACTGTTTTGACCACTGACCGATGTGAGAAAAAGGTCGAAACAGGGAACGCACCCCTCCCCGTTCCAAGAAGTAATTACACAACAGCCCCCAAGACGACTGGCCCTTGCGTCGCGTTCCCTTCCAACCAGACCCGTGCCCCCCCCGTTGTGAAGAAATCCCTCTCACCCAGTTCGTTTCCTGGAATATGCATGTGACCGCAAGCTTCTTTCTCAGAATTGGTGAAGCCGCGTTGCGAAGAATAGGGGTTAATGGGTTGAAAGTATGGATTTCTTTTCAGTTTTTATTACAAATTAAAAAAACACATTTGTTTCATGAAAAATCGACATTTTTAGGTAGTTTAAATTATGACGGGGGGGCACGTGCCCCTGTGCCCCCCCGCTGGATTTGCCACTGGACACAGAATGTAGTTAAAGGTGCTTACCTGAATTCTATTGTCAGTCGTCATTCCCCGAAACAAGTGGTAGGCTGGCTTATTCAGCTCGAAGAAACATCAACCAAAAAACGTTTGTGATTGGTGCCCATAAATTGGTCATCCAAACACACAAACGTCATTTAGTATAGAGATGACAAGAAATAAAAACATTTTCATCCTGTGAACTGGAAACGGGTAGCGGGAAATAATTCCCTAATATTGTAATTAAAAACAATCTGAAAGAACATGTTACCTTATTTAGAGTATTATAATTTTAAGATAATTCCTGGATTTTTTTTAAAACAGGAGGAACTAAACATCCAATTTCTTGTAAATTAAAAGCTTCTGAGTGTAGCGTAAACAGACTCTTGCTCTCTTGTTACAGTTATGTGCAGTTTGAGTAAATAATTATACAAAATATGAAGAAAATCAAACATTAGACGATATCTTGATAAAAAAAACTCTATAGTTATGCATATAAAGATGCAAAAATTAGCGTGTAAAGAAAATTACCTAAAGGCTCCGTGTTAAATTAGACACTGGTTTGTTTATGCCCAGCGTGATGCCCAAAGTGTATCATTTGATTATCAACAAGCATAAAAGAAAATCAAAATTTTGAAGCCAATACCTGGAAGAGTACCAAACAAAATTTTTGTCTAAAAACTACAATACTACATACAAGAATGAAAAAAAGTCACTTATAGCAGAAAGACACCAGTTCGAAAGTCTGCAACCTTTTTTAAATCAGAACCCTAAATTGATAAACAATGTTTTACAAATTATAAAAGCATTTCCCTCAAACAATATATACTAAAATGAAATGAAACACCCACATCTTTACACCTTATTCAGTAGTTGACCAAAAACATAACAAATGGGAGAAAATGTAGATCAATTTTTTTAAAAAATAAAGAAAAATACAACCTAATACTAAAATGAAATAATTTAACAATATATAAGTGTACCCAACGATGATAAATATTCACAGCACACAAATGTTTACATTCACTTATTTTCTTAAATAATGAGAGAGAGAGTACCACTTATTACCACTTATTGAGATCTTTAAAAGTGGGGGGGGCACAAATCATAAATACGTTTATTAATTAATGATATTATACCGTTAAATATGCTCAAAAGTGGTTTAGTATGCTAAAGAACGATGAATATTAAAAAACAATGCATTTTCACACTCGCAACATAAACAAATAGAGCTGGATATTTCTTGTTAAAATCTTAAAAAGCGAGACCGAAAATTAAATATATGCTTGTTACTTAATGATTAAGATACCTTTAACTATGCTTTAAAGAGGTTTTATAAGTGAACAAACGATTGGAAATATTTAAAAGCCATAACATCTTTTCACACTGTCATGGCTACCATGTTAGACCAATGGACATGAAAAGTTATCGCTAAATAGTTAAAAAGTAGGGCAAGATATCAAAACTCTGCTTATTTTTAAATGATTACCATACCTTTAACTATGCCAGAAAGGGGGTCTATACCATAACAGATTACGAATAATATTTTTAAAAAATTACCTTTTAAAACTCCCTTGTAAATCTCCATAGGGACTGGGTTTGTTTATGCCCAGCGTCATGTTGATGACGTAGGACTTCAGCGGCGTATAATATAAGATGTAAATAAGGTTTCGGGGGACCCTCTTCGATAAATTTTCAAATTTTAGTATTCTTAACCTTCCTACCCCGCATGGGGTCTTTTTATACCCCAAACGCACTTTGAAGCTTCATATCTCCCATATATTTTTGTTTTGACAATTTCCAATGCCAGTATTCCTTAATTTTGCAAAGTTTTACAAAGGGTAAAAATTTTGGAGTTATTATTAAATTTTTAAGTGTCGTGGGAGAAATCGTCACATATTCCCCCTCTGGGGTCTTATATGAGACCCCAGGCATGAATGGCGCTAAAACAATATCAAATAAAGCTTAATATTATATATTTTTTTCATATTATTGATAAAACATGGTTTTTATGTTTGTTTAAGACCTTTAGAGATGCATTAGAAAGATATTTTCGTAGAAATTGTCATTTTTTAAACGCTTTTATTCTACTTGCTTTTGGCGGCGTTTTACGGGTGGAATTTTAAAACTCGATTTTCGAGCACTTCCCGATATGTCAGGGCCCCGAAACTTTACACATCGGTGTAACCCTTATGACACTCCAATATCCGACCATTATCTAGTCAAACAACCAAAGGATTAAGTTAATTAACGAGTATTTTTAATTAACAGAAAAACCAGAATTTGAGACCTTTCCCAAGGGGCTATTCTCCCTAAACCGTGCACAATTGTTTATAAGGCATAACTTCATCATATTCAAAAGTCAAAACGAGAATTGCCCAGTAATTACGATAATTATAGACGATTAATCACTTTTTTCTTTCCGTATTCTCGTACATAAAATTTCAGGCACTTCCAAACGATATAAAGTTCTGAAACTTTGCACCGTGGTGGAAACTCGATGACAATGCAATATTCAATCATCAACTAGTCAAAACCTCCGTAATTTAGGTAATTAACGAGTGTTTTTAGTTATCCTTTTAATTCATATTTGAGACACTTCCGTGAAGCCAATGGCTCCCAAAACCTGTAAGATAATATACTAGGTATACAACTACAATATTTAATCTTCAAAACGTGATTTTTTACCTTCCAATTAACAATTAAGATAATTAGCGATTTAAGATAATAACCGCGAGAAAGAAATCGCCAGAAGAGCGAGAAATCGCCGAAAATATCGCCGAGAAACGCCGAGAAGAAAAATATGTACTTTTATAATTTATTGACTACTGAAAAGACTGGATGGTACTAATTGCTCCTTGATACACACACACACTAATTCTGAGTTTTTTACGATTGTTTTTTTTTATTTTATTGAATGCTTTCTTTTTATTGTGAATCTTTTTGATATCGATGGATTTCATCGGCGATTGAGCGGATGCGAGGAATATTTTTATTCTTTGTGCGAGGTATTTTTCCCGCTCAGCTCTGTTATTATAACGTACCCAGCAAAATTAAATAGTTTTTAATCAAGGTATATAAACTAACAAGGTATGCTCTTCCGGCAAAAAAGGCGTGGCTTTTGAAAATGACGTCACCCAGGATATATTTCCTATTCACAGCATGGGGAAATGCTTATTTTTGGTGATTTTTATTAAAATAAGAACCAAAGAAACTTTTATGACAGTTTACACTGGACACAATTACGAACATGTTTATAGGTTATCAAGTGTTTTGAATTAGAACAATAATTTTAACTCAATAATAGCCGATCAAAAATATGAACCATGAGCTCTACAACGGTGTGCTTCAATCTCTCTGCTTATTGATTTTAATTACTAACTTGTATAAATGTAATTAAAACAGCTGCTGATACAAAGAAAAAAATATTAAGCAAATATTCAATCATGAAAACTTTTCAGAACATTCTTGTTATGATAAAATTAATATCGCTGTTCTGCTATGTCAAACTTGAATATCCACTGTATCGAAGCAGTTTAGATTTTTAAAACAAAAAATATTCAGTTCCTAAATAAATCAAGTACATGAAAATATGAAAAACAATGAGCTAAAATCTAAGAACTAATTAATTTAATTTAATAATGGATTCATTCAAAATTTTAGTGTATTTACCTTTAATGATCCTACTACAAACAGTGCAGTCAGATTGTTTATTTTTATTTGAGATTCAGAAATAGTATTCTTAAAATCGTCTGTCACTTTAATTATCTTTTTTAATATTTTATACGAATTTTTTTAAATAAGTGGGTGATTGTGTTCATAAGTTATAAAACAAACTAAATAATGAATTTCAATAATATCGACCCAATTAATCCTGATGTATCTACGATCTGTTTCATTGCAATGGCGTTGTATTGGCTCGTCATTGATTGGTCCGTTATTTTATATCCTGGGTGACGTCACTTATGAGCATACCTTGTTACTTTACATACCTTGGTTTTTAATTAACTTTGGAGTTGATTGTCCTGCTGAGTCGTCAGAGGATTGTTCTACTTTGTCAGATATGTGAAAAATTTTTTTTATACATGAAACTAAAATTCCATCCTAACATAACATTAAATATGGTTGAAAAAATACATTTTTTCTTGTGAGTTTTTGTTAAAAATACCATGACTAAAAAGTAGAAAATAAAATAAGTAAAAAAAAAGATTTTTTAAAAAACGCTTTTATTGAAGTGTTCTAAAAGGTCAAAAATAATTTTTTCGGTTTGACAAATAATTTATTGGGAAGTAGAAAATAACTTTTTGGAAAGTAAAAAAAACTGATTTTCTAATCACTAAAAATAAAAGCGTGGGCGCTAGTAATTCTTAATTCACTATTTATTCTAACTTCTTTATTCTATGTTCTATGAGGTTAAATTTACAAATTTCTCATTCATGAGTTTTGAGTGGGATGGATTCACTTTAAATTCTCTATTAGGTATTTTTATTTATATAAAGTTATACATAAATGCCGACGTAATGGCCTAGTGGTAAGAGCATCTAACTGCAAAGCCGTACGTCTGGGGTTCGAATCCCCGTTCGTCAGGGATGTTACTGTTACTGTCCTGTAAAAAAATTTAAATTTAAAAAATTACTAGCGCCCACGCTTTTATTTTTAGTGATTAGAAAATCAGTTTTTTTTACTTACCAAAAAGTTATTTTCTACTTCCCAATAAATTATTTGTCAAACCGAAAAAATTATTTTTGACCTTTTAGAACACTTCAATAAAACGTTTTTTAAAAAATCTTTTTTTTTTACTTACTAGGGGGCTCTGCCCCCTGCTCGCTATCGCTCACCAACCCCCGGAACTGCTTCGCAGTTCGTTGAAGATCGCTTTGCGATCTTAGCGAGCAGAGCTCGCTTGTTTCATCTCAACTATCCAGTAATACCTGGAACTTGTCGGCTTAGTTTATGATCATTTAAAATCGAAACTTCTATCTCTCGAACTTATCAATAACTTAATTCGGACCATAACTACAAAAATATCAAAATAAAACTGCAACTGAAATATCCTTGTTTTAACTTGTCAATAATTTAATCCAAAAGTTTTTTAAAATATCCAGCAAGTCTACTAATTATCATCAACTATTATAGAGAAAAAAATGCCATGAAAAAACTTTTAAATTTATGAAATGCACGTGTGTATCTAGTGAATCATTGGGAATAAGAAATCATACTCATAAAAATAATCGCCTGTTTCTCTAGTGAACGACCAGAAAGAGAAGAAAAAATTTAAACTTGGTATCTTAATAAATCTAAAACTAATTCGAATTTTTTGAAAAACGAAACGCCAATCTTTCTATAAAAAATAATTGTATGCGTGTTTAAAATATCATAGTTCTACTGTGATTAGTTTTTCTATTATAACGAAAAAACCGAAAAAGGGTAAAAAATTTCGAAACTTTAGAATTTAATAACTCCAAAAATAATTCGAAATTTGAAAAAAAGGCGACGAGGTGCAAAACTTCATACTTAAGAGTATGTGTCTGCAAAAAATCATGTTTCTGCTGTAAATAGATTTTGCTGGGGGCGAACTCGCAGCCGAAAAAAATAATTTTCGACTTTGACATTAAATAATTCCAGAACTATTTATCTAATTAATTAGGTTTGGGAACTAAAATGATCATCATGCATTTGTCTACCAATGGTCAAAATTTCATAATATTCCTTCAAATAGTTTTTGCGTTGTGATAGTTTATAGTGGTCAAAAATAAATTTTTCAAAATCAGCGGCGTTGACGGTGACGGCGGTGGGGGCGGTCACTGTTACTTTTTTTTAATATAGAGAGATTTTCTCTCTATATTAAAAAAAACTTGAATAATAGCCTAAATCTCTATATTATGTTGATTGTGGGATCTGATTTGAACGAGAAAATACGCGATTTTCGACGAAATTGGAGCATACAAAAAAACGTAATATAGAGATTTAGGCTATTATTCAAGTTTTGTCGGATAGCCTAGATCATATAGGGCCCATAACTTGAGTGAAGACATTCGTGGTGTGATTAGGGTAGAAATGAGGGGCGAAAAACCAATTTTCGGCCTTCTTGGCTTGCGCGCTCCATTGGATTAACATAGGGACCTTCAGGGCCTTGGCGGCACCTAAAGATATTATCCAAAAATTCTGAAAAAATTCGCAGGTACTCTCTGCCACCTTAGACAACTTTTCCGCACTAAGGCATCATCAAAATCAAAAAAAAGTTTTTTCGATACACCCTAATATATATAATATTAGATATATAGATATATAGATGATACAGGGCTCGATTTCTAAAAAAAGAGGTACCGGAACGGTAAAATTATTGGTATCAAAACTGAAAAAGCGAAGGATTTTTAATACCAAAACTTAAGCATTTATTTTAAATTTAAATTTATAAAATAAATTCAAATGAGTTGTACTAGATTAGGAAGAGTTTTCTTAATTATTAATTGTATAAGACGATGAACACTTTATACACCTTTTTTATTACAGTGGTACTTTTTTCCAACAGGGTGCTTCTTGTAGGAGGTGAGACGGCTGATCATTAATGAACCATTATTGTTGTATATTTTGCTAATTTAAAGAATATAATCCGTTGTTTGAATCTTTAAATGGTAGAATTTAAGATGTCGCAAATTTTCTTTGCAAATTTGCTCAGCGATCTGGCAAATCTGGTTCAAATAAAAAAGAATCAACACCAGAAGCGGATTGTGGGTAGTTTAAATGGGGGTTCACAATCATGTTTTAAAAGAACAATTAAGTAAAAACCTTACAATCAAATTAAAATATTGTTATTTGCAAAGAAGATAAAAATGCATTTAAAATATTTTTTACAATTTGAAATATGCCTTTTTTATATTTTTTTTGGTGGGATTCTTACTGTTATGAACTTAATGTGAAAACAAATCTGATAATGTGATGTGTTTGTCTTTTATACAAATCCACAGTTTACTTCCGATCTGCACCAAACTTGGTATACCTACGTAAAAAAACTCGGGAAAAAACATAGGCTATGTTTCGAAAACTTTTATTGACCCCTTGACCCTTTTTTTGTTCTTTTTATGGTCATTTTGCTGAAATAGCTTTATTTCTCCTCCAAAAGAGATCTGTTCACCACATTGTTACAAAGAAAATTTAATGCTAAACAACAATTTTTTAATAGAAACACTAGGTACAAATCTATTTAAAAATTATATTAATATTTTAAAAATCTATTTCAATGAAATTTAAAAGTTAATCGGAAGTAAACTGTGGATTTGTATAAAAGACAAACACATATACCCACACTTGATTTTATTATATTAGATATATATACAGGGCTCGATTTCAGCCGGAACGGTCCGGAACGCCGTTCCGGAACCTCTTTTTCGGAAAAAATTATATTCTATTTCAGTGGTCTCCAAACTACGGCCCACGAGACCCATTTATCAGGTCAGCGGATACCTTTCTATGTACGAAAAAAAAGTCCTAAAATAAATTAAGACCCTGTTTTTACTGTCAAATTTCCAAAACTTTTCGTGGGGAGAACCCCTAGACCCCTTTTTGCACTTAGAACTCAACTTATCAGATTTGTTTTCACATTAAGTTCATAACAGTAAGAATCCCACCAAAAAAAATATAAAAAAGGCATATTTCAAATTGTAAAAAATATTTTAAATGCATTTTTATCTTCTTTGCAAATAACAATATTTTAATTTGATTGTAAGGTTTTTACTTAATTGTTCTTTTAAAACATGATTGTGAACCCCCATTTTAACTACCCACAATCCGCTTCTGGTGTTGATTCTTTTTTATTTGAACCAGATTTGCCAGATCGCTGAGCAAATTTGCAAAGAAAATTTGCGACATCTTAAATTCTACCATTTAAAGATTCAAACAACGGATTATATTCTTTAAATTAGCAAAATATACAACAATAATGGTTCATTAATGATCAGCCGTCTCACCTCCTACAAGAAGCACCCTGTTGGAAAAAAGTACCACTGTAATAAAAAAGGTGTATAAAGTGTTCATCGTCTTATACAATTAATAATTAAGAAAACTCTTCCTAATCTAGTACAACTCATTTGAATTTATTTTATAAATTTAAATTTAAAATAAATGCTTAAGTTTTGGTATTAAAAATCCTTCGCTTTTTCAGTTTTGATACCAATAATTTTACCGTTCCGGTACCTCTTTTTTTAGAAATCGAGCCCTGTATCATCTATATATCTATATATCTAATATTATATATATTAGGGTGTATCGAAAAAACTTTTTTTTGATTTTGATGATGCCTTAGTGCGGAAAAGTTGTCTAAGGTGGCAGAGAGTACCTGCGAATTTTTTCAGAATTTTTGGATAATATCTTTAGGTGCCGCCAAGGCCCTGAAGGTCCCTATGTTAATCCAATGGAGCGCGCAAGCCAAGAAGGCCGAAAATTGGTTTTTCGCCCCTCATTTCTACCCTAATCACACCGCGTATTTCCAATACCGCACGTGTAGGAATCCCACCAGAGGCAGCACTAGCGCTCAAAGGGGATCAGGAAAATTTGGCGCAAATACGGTTTGATGCTTTAAGCTCTTCATCGCTCCATTTGCGGTTTTGGCGAGAGGTTTTGTTGTATTCTATTTATATAAATGGAGCAACAAAAAATAATAAACAAGGATTTTAAGGGCAACTAAAGGCGATTTAATGTAATAATTATTTGTTAACTTTAGTAATAAATAGTAATATGCGTTTAATTTTCATCTGAAGTTGCAATTATTTAAACCCATGTTTGTTTTGCAACCAAATTTATTTCTGGGTGTTGGGGCTTGATGTCGTTACCATTTTGATGGTCGGCATTCAGAAACACCCTTCTATCCATGTCCAAGCCCCCTGATGACGAGGCATGGTTGGAGTTCCTGGTTCGTATTTTTTAATTTAATATTGATAGATTCTAGCTAACTTGCAGCATTTGCGCAGTTTGCAGAATTCTATTCAGTTTTAACTTTAAATTTAAATTTCGATTTGAATACCTAATATGTCTTTAATTGTCTTGAGCTTTCAAGTAGTACATTTTAGCTGTATTTTAACTGTCTTTCAAGCGTCAATTTTTTTAAATCTTTTTTATCTTAAGTAGTTTCCGAGAAATAAAAACGTATGAAAATTTATAGCACGAAATATTTATAGCCCTTTAAGTTAAATTCTATGAGGACGAAAAATTTTCAAGAAATAAACATATGCATGTGGAACAGAAAAATAAAAAGAGCTGGCTTCCTGTTCTATTTCATTTGTTCTGAGCATCATTTTGTTTATTTTCTCTTTCACGCGTTCTTCTGTAGTTGGTTGAGAAGAAATTTTGGCTCAGGTATTTTAAGTCTAAGACGGAAAAGTATTAAAATTTTTATGATGGGGATCATGTAAGAAATGATTTTCCTAGAATCAAGAGGGGAGAATAGTTTTCTAAAATTTGTTGGTCTTTAAAAAAAACTTATTTAGCTCTTGGTGCTGCGGCGCAAAAAAGCGGCCTTCGACGAACAGCTGCCCACCACTAGATCAACCCTGTATGATTGTTTATTTCATTTTTAAATTTGTTCTTCGAAAGGTCTTTTAACACCACATGTTTAAAAGCTATCAAAATTGCGTAAAGCTATTTCGGTGCCTAAATGGAATAATACAATAACATAAAATATGTACTATCAGCTCTGAAAGTTTTAAATTTTTTTACATGCGTTTTGTTTGAATGAATGAAAACTTTATTTTTCACAAACAGTAAATTTATTTGAAATGATATCCAGTGTGTGTCTGTAATTAGTTGAAAAGCATGCATGAACCTTTTCACCTCTTCCTCATTCTTGATTGAGCCTCTGATACATATATTATTATTTGTCTTCTTATCAAAGACCAAATTGAATTCTTTTGACATACCTTTTAAAATAAAAGCCGGAGTTTCTTCCATCGTGCTCAAGTCATGAGAACGAAAGATTCGTAAGAACGCAGATTCGTATTGAGCGCCAAATCGCCTAAGAACATAAACAATGCAAACCTACAGTCTTCAATTCTTATTGGCTCCTCAACCAAATTCACACTTCCCCGCTAGTGCTGCCTCTGGTGGGATTCCTACACGTGCGGGTTTGGAAAAACGCGTACCGGAACGGTAAAATTATTGGTATCAAAACTGAAAAAGCGAAGGATTTTTAATACCAAAACTTAAGCATTTATTTTAAATTTAAATTTATAAAATAAATTCAAATGAGTTGTACTAGATTAGGAAGAGTTTTCTTAATTATTAATTGTATAAGACGATGAACACTTTATACACCTTTTTTATTACAGTGGTACTTTTTTCCAACAGGGTGCTTCTTGTAGGAGGTGAGACGGCTGATCATTAATGAACCATTATTGTTGTATATTTTGCTAATTTAAAGAATATAATCCGTTGTTTGAATCTTTAAATGGTAGAATTTAAGATGTCGCAAATTTTCTTTGCAAATTTGCTCAGCGATCTGGCAAATCTGGTTCAAATAAAAAAGAATCAACACCAGAAGCGGATTGTGGGTACTTTAAATGGGGGTTCACAATCATGTTTTAAAAGAACAATTAAGTAAAAACCTTACAATCAAATTAAAATATTGTTATTTGCAAAGAAGATAAAAATGCATTTAAAATATTTTTTACAATTTGAAATATGCCTTTTTTATATTTTTTTTGGTGGGATTCTTACTGTTATGAACTTAATGTGAAAACAAATCTGATAAGTTGAGTTCTAAGTGCAAAAAGGGGTCTAGGGGTTCTCCCCACGAAAAGTTTTGGAAATTTGACAGTAAAAACAGGGTCTTAATTTATTTTAGGACTTTTTTTTCGTACATAGAAAGGTATCCGCTGACCTGATAAATGGGTCTCGTGGGCCGTAGTTTGGAGACCACTGAAATAGAATATAATTTTTTCCGAAAAAGAGGTTCCGGAACGGCGTTCCGGACCGTTCCGGCTGAAATCGAGCCCTGTATATATATCTAATATAATAAAATCAAGTGTGGGTATATGTGTTTGTCTTTTATACAAATCCACAGTTTACTTCCGATCTGCACCAAACTTGGTATACCTACGTAAAAAAACTCGGGAAAAAACATAGGCTATGTTTCGAAAACTTTTATTGACCCCTTGACCCTTTTTTTGTTCTTTTTATGGTCATTTTGCTGAAATAGCTTTATTTCTCCTCCAAAAGAGATCTGTTCACCACATTGTTACAAAGAAAATTTAATGCTAAACAACAATTTTTTAATAGAAACACTAGGTACAAATCTATTTAAAAATTATATTAATATTTTAAAAATCTATTTCAATGAAATTTAAAAGTTATGTATAGTTAAACATATTTTTATTTGACAGATTATCTAATTTTTATATTTTAAAAGCTTTATGGAATATCATTGTTGTTAAAATAGTGTCCATGGAAACGAGGATGTAAAATCAAAAAGTGATAATATTTTAACTTTTAAGAAAGTTGGTTAACAAACCAAAAACCATTAAAACTCCCTTTCAACTAGAAAATATTGATTTTTTTCTTAAATTTCAAAATGGAATAAGCTTTAGTTATTGAATTATTTTACCGAAAACTTTAATTCCTGAAGATATGATTAATCAAGGGATCTAAGCAATTTTAAATACTTTTTAGATTAATTTTTCCATGTTGTAAATGTGGAAATCATTCAAAAGTTATACTATTGCGCTTGAGTACTGAAGGAATTTTAGTCCATCCGGATAAGAAAACTTACTAGGAACACCGGGATAGGAAAAGTTACCGGGAACACCGGAATATGAAAAAGACGCCTGGGATACCGGGATGATTGGTAAATGTTGATTATATAAAATTAGAAATGTATTTGGGAAAACTTAAAAATGAGGCGTTTGCTATCAAAACCAGCTTATTCCATTTTTGGAAATTTTACAGGAGAGACAAAAAACTTCTCACGTCCACAGTTCTAAAGCTAAATTTGTTTTTTAAATTTTTAATTGTAGGTACAACCACTTAGAATTTGATTAGTTTTTTATTTTCATTCCAGTTGCATTACCTTGGGCGTAATTACACTAATTAGGTTGGAATGAGCTGATTTTGATGCAAAAACACGATTTTTCATGCTTTTTTCAGTTTTTTTGTTCAATTAAGTTGTGAATTGGTTTTTTCCAGTTCACCAGTTAATATTTATGTCTTTACGAGTTTTAAGTAAATGACGTAACTTTAACGTAATAAGTAACTTTTTCAAATGATCTGAAATTTCACAGTTGAGATCACAGTTTTCACTTTTAATCTAATTTTGGGTTGGAATGAGCTGGGTTTGAGCTATATCCCTTCGCCAGGTTATGAAGGAAAATGCAAAACTTGCCTCTGGGGTAGAGAAGTAAAATGCAACAAAAATTTTTAGAATCGGTTAAAAATTGCAATAGCGCATTGCACCTAAAGTTTGAAAAAAATAGGCTATTTTCATTACTTTTCAAAAAAATCAAATTAAATCAAATAACTTTTATAAAAAGTATCTAAAGGCATATAATAGAATAAAAATGTGGAGAAAACATATTTAATTGAAAAAAGGTGGTATTTTACAATTAGTTGGTAGTATAATAACATCTAAATATACACGTTTTTTACCAGAAATCCACATATTTCGTATGAAACAAAAAAAAATTACGAAAAACAATTTTTCATTACTATACTACCTTTCTAGCTATCACTCAGTAACCCCCTTAACAGTTAAAACATTTTTTACAGTTCGCTTCGCAATCGGAGCTCGTTTGTTGCACAACAAACCGCATCACTATCTCTCGCCGAAAAAAAACTTATTTTATATTTTGAAACGCTATACCACGGAAAACTTGCCTCTTGAGTAGAGAAGTAAAATGCAAAAAAAATATTTTAAAATCGGTTAAAAATTGCCTTAGTACATTGGTCCTAAAATTTGAAAAAATATGCTATTTTCATAACTCTTAAAAATCCAATTAAATCAAATAACTTCTATAAAAAGTATCTATAGGAATAAATTAGAAGAAAAATGTTAAAAATATATATATTTAATGGAAAGAAAGATGGTATTTTACAATATAAGGTTGCACTATAAGGTTACACTTGGCATTTCGCCTTTTTTTTCTTCAAAAATCGCATTTTTTGATTGAATTAAAAAATATTTTTCCTGATGGTGCATAGTTTGATTCGTAACAAAATGTAGTCCTTTACTGGTTAACTTCTTTTGGTAGTTTGAAAGAATATTATGTTCCTCTGTTGGATTATTTATCAGTACTATAACATAAACTGTATTTTAGTACTGATAATCCAACAGATGAACAGAAGATTTCAGTTTCTTTTATATTAAAATCAAATTAATTTGTCTGTATGATTCTTTATTTAGAAAAGTAAATGGTTCTAAATTTGACCTGGACACGTGTTTAAAGTGATAGAAACATCTAGATTTTTCCAGAAAAGTTATTAGAAATCATTGATCCAATGATTAAACAAAATGCCTTTTTCGCTCATTCTGAAAACTTGCTTTTGGACATGATTATAGATAAAAGGGATCATATATGAGGAAGTTTGGTTTAGAAGAACAATTAAGGCTAGAAACTCAGCTTCTAAGAGAAAGTCAGTTAGGAGTTTCCATCCCCCAAACCTAATTTCCAAGCTACAGACCATATTGCTCATATTTAGAATATACGTAGACTATATATAGATTAGCTGGAATACTGCTTCTCTTTCTCCCCACCTATACACCTATACTACGAAGATTTACCCATAAAGAGATATAGTCTATGATAATGACTGGAACTTTGACAGATTCCCATGTCACACACAAACAGTCGAACGCTGTGTAAAATTAGTAACACAGAGGGCATCACGAAAAGTCATTGGTATGAATGCCAGGAGATGGGTTTAGAACTATTAATCTTTCAAGATCTTCAATGACAAATTTTTCAATCAAGTCTTCTTTCAAAATACCAAAAGAAGTTAATAACCAGTAAAGAACTAAATTTTATTACAAATCATACTATGCACCATCGGGGGCCCTACTACGCACTGCGACGAATCATTCGTCGCGACGAATGAAGCTGGTCACGTGATCATTTTGGCGGAATCTTTAAAAACGCTACCACGCACTTCGACTTTTCATTCGTCGCGACGAATGATTCGTCTTTTTTGACTTTTTTGGGAGAAATCATTTCACCACCTAATTCGGCGGTGAAATCAATTCCGCCATTTAAATTTATCACAACATTTGGCCCTTGCTGCATTCCAAGAGAGAACAAGAATCCATAGAAACAAAGGTAAGTCTCGTTCTTTTACTTTGTTGAAACTTAATTTAATTGAAATTAGTAAAGGAAATTGTTTTAAAATTATATTATGTAGTATCATTGTAGTAAAACCTCTCTTGAGCGACCACCCTCCGTTCCACTAAAAATCGGTCGTTCAGAGGGGTGGTCGCTTAAAAGGGGTCATCTTAAAAATAGAAAGAGGTTGGTTTAGAACTTACTCAAAACATTTTTCAAACAATTAGTGATGCAAAACACTTAAATAGCTTGTACCTCCACTGAAATCGGCCGATTTAATCACTATGCGCTTATTAGACAAATCTTTAAAACAGCATTGCAGTCTTATCTATGTTGAATATTTCATTGTGTTCATACAGGGTGTTTCACAAAGAGCCCCCGATTTTAAAAATTAATAACAAAAAAGCAAAAAGAGATAAAAATACGCCGTCTGTGGCATCCTACTTAAAAGATCAAAGAATTTTCGTACACAAATTTTTGAAAATTCGTAGTTCTCACGTCAATTTATAGATGGAAGCACTGCTTCATTTGATATTTAGGGAAAGTTTTCCTCAAAGTCCGTATTTTCGTTTGTCATAGGGAAATCGAGTTTTGGGAAAGAATCGATTCATGAATCGAATTAGAATAAAATAATTTTGAATAATTTGGAATCGATTCTTTCGAAAAATTTGATTTCCCTATGACAAACGAAAATAAGGAATTTGAGGATAGCTTTCCCTAAACACCAAATGAAGCAGTGCTTCCATCTATAAATTGACGTGAGAACTACGAATTTTCAAAAATTTGTGTACGAAAATTCTTTGATCTTTTAAGTAGGATGCCGCAGACGGCGTATTTTTATCTCTTTTCGCTTTTTTGTTAAGTCCTCTTATTTTCAATGACTTTCGTATCAGATTGGAAAAAAGTATCAGAACAAAAAAGATATAAAAGAATTGCTCTTCGTCCATAACTTTGAAATTTAATGCAAGAAGTCCGGTTTATTGGGTTAAAAAAATAAGAATTTAAGAAAAAGATAAGAATACAAAAATTGAAAGTGTGTTCTTGTTTTGATTCTCTTTACGTAAATAATAATTTAGAATGATGACCCGGTTCTAGTTATTATTTTCCCCTGTCCTAGCCTTAAAAAATAATTCTGAATTAAAAAAAACTGGTCGCTGGGAGGGGTTTTAATGGTCGCTAATTGGGGTATTTTAACATTAGGAGAATATGGGAAAAAATCGGTGCCTTCAAAATCCGGTCGTTAAAAGGGGTGGTCGCTATATAGGGGTGGTCGCTCAGAGAGGTTTTACTGTATATATTTAATGCCCTATATCGATTATATCATGCTTTTGTAAACATCAACAAAAATACGAATACAACTTCTTATAAGAATAATAAATCCTGATAAAACATAGTTTTATTGAAATTAGTAAAGGAAATACTAGTTTTTAAATTATATTATATAGGATCATTATGATAATAAGTTCTGGAAAGAAGATAACGCATCCTTTTCAAGTCAGTCGCATACTTAACATTGTTTTATTAATTTGCTAAAATCCATGTTGTTTTAATATAAAAATGCTTCTTTTTCAGAATATTGAAATCGGCGTTCGATTCGTTTATTGATTAACCCTTTCACTCCAAACTTTTCATTTTTCAACCAAAAAATTCTAAAATCAGTAAACTATGCTCATTTAGCCTTCCTAATAACAGGGTAAAAAGAAAAAAAATTAATCTTAATTTTTTAATTGAAATTCTGAATGAGTCCAAATGGCATCATTGGGAGTTAAGGGGTAAAAAAGTGGTACTGATTCTAATGTCACATTTAACCCTAGAGAGTTCATAAATGATAATAAAGGTAAATATTGGAATAAACTATTGTTATAAGATTATTTTTTATCATTTTATTTATTTTTTCTTTAAATAATCCAAAAATAATGAAAATAATTTTTCGAAATAACGAAGTTTTCGATATAACGAATTTCGAAATATCGAGGTTATACTGTAAATAGATATGTTCTATTTTTAAGATAAAAACAGTCATTTATATGCATAACATTCATATAATTTGTCGATAGGGTAAAATATTTTTCGAAATAACGAAATTTTCGAGATAACGAATTTCGAGATATCGAGAGTAAATTGTAGCTGTCTTGTTTTTTTTATTTCAATGGTTACATTTAATAAATATTTAAAGTAATTAGTCATAAATATAGCTTTATACTTCATTTATAGCATTTTCTAACATGTTATGTACTGGTAAGCAAGTGCACTTCAATAAATTCTAAAACCAAAACATTTTGATGAATATTATTTTAAATGATCAATATAGTCTTTACAATCATTTATTTACAAAATAAAACAGTATTATTTTATTTTGATAAATTTAAATTGCTTCAAAATTAAAGTTGTTATACACATGTTTTACCAAAAAAAATTTTTTTCAAAAAGCTAAATTTTGATCGTTTATTGGGAAATGAAAATTTAAAGATAAGGAAAAAACAAAAATATTTTTAAAAAGAGAGTTGGATGAAGATTCTAATAGTATCCAATTGGAATCTTTGGTATTTCTAGGAGAGACCAAAAAAAATCCCAAATACCATGATTCCAATTGGCATCATTGGGAGTGAAAGGAGAATATAGCTCTTTCGTTAAATATTTTTGCTTTAATTTGAATTACTAGAATTTTAGTCTCTTTTTTGCGTTGTTTTTGTTTTTTTTCTCTTTTCGTTACTGTCGATAGTTGAATTATATAAACATTAGCGTCCAGTTATGATGAATACTAATATTTATTTATAGAGGCTTCCAGAATGAAGATTTGTGTTGTTTAAAGGATAAATTTTAAGTAGGAACTGATTTTATAATAATTTTAAAATCAATGTTTGTTTTTAAAAACAATTGGTGGTATAATGTTTAGAATCTTTGTTCTTAAAATGAAAAAAGTGAAAGATTAAAATATATTGTTATTTATTCAAATTTTCCCATTATCAAATGAAAAAAAAGTAAACAAAATTAATAAATCTTCCTTTGAAATGAAATGGAAGTGATCTAGAACTGAAAATGCATACACAGTGTGCTTATTTTTTGATTAAATATCGTTTGGTAATACTATTTGATGATGACTATATTATTTAATGCTACAAATGTTTTCTGTTTCCTTAATTTATTTCTTGCCTTTTTTTTAGTATGCAAACCTTATAAATTTTTTAAAAAGAACCTTCCAATAGCCAATTATTTGCAAGTACGTTTTAATGCTATTCTTATCTTTTAATGGTTCATTATTACTAACTTTATTGTGAAAATATTAATTAATGTTGAGTTATGTATTAATTATTAAATTAGAACTACGCCTATCTTGTAATTACTGTTGACTTTTAAATCGAGTCTATCCCATCCCCTTATTGTATTTTCTTCAGTTTATTGATTATATTTTAAATGAAGCCATGATGAACTTTCTTTTGAAGTTTTTAAATATTTGAGTAAGTTCAAATTACCTTTCTCGAGTAATAAAATATTAATCAATTTGAAAATATAAAGTTGAAATATATCTTATGTTTTAACTAAACCTGTTCAAAAGCATGGTTTCAAAATGCCTGTAATCTCTATAAAATACCTACTTAATTTTTTTTTAAATAAATTCTTCAATTTTCAGGGGCTTTTGTATCTGTGTTGGTTGCATTCAAAGACATCAACAATGGTTTTATTATGATTCCTCTGCACTATCAAAATTGCAATGCTTTTTGTATTACTTATAAAGCTAATTTTTATATATTCATAATATTTTAATTTGTGTGTTGTAAAGCAAAAATGTCTTTGAGTCAGGTAATAAATTCAACAATAATCTGTGTAAACATTTCTAAAAATTTTCTTCTATGTTTAAATCTATTGTGGAATATTATAATGTTGACAAAATTCCTCAAGAAATTCAAGGTATCAACTTGTCTAAGTCATTGAAAATTGATGATAATTTTTTAAAAGGAAAAATGTTTCATTTTTGTAAATTACTAGGGGGCTCTGCCCCCTGCTCGCTATCGCTCACCAACCCCCGGAACTGCTTCGCAGTTCTTTGAAGATCGCTTCGCGATCTTAGCGAGAAGAGCTCGCTTGTTTCATCTCAACTATCCAGGCTCGTCGGCTTAGTTAATGCTCCTTTGATACAGAAGCTACTCATCTCTCTAGTTTATCAATGATTTAATTCGAATCATTCATTCCCTCGAAGATATCAAAATAAAACTGTTTCTAAAATATTCATCTCTTAACTTCAATTCTTCTTTCTTCAATTATTGAATAGAAATGTTTTTTAAAAAATATCAAGCAAGTCTACCAATTATCATCAACCAACTTAGAGTAAAAACAACCCTTTAAGAAACTTTAAATTTTTAATATGCACGTAAACATCTAGTGAATCGTCGGAAATTAAAGAAATAAGACTCATAAAAGTAAGCTGTTTCCCTAGTGAAAGACCAGAAAGAGAAGAAAAAATTTAAACTTTGAATCTCAATAATTCTAAAACTGATTCGAATTTTTTAAAAAACGAAACGCCAATATTTTTATAAAAAATAACTGTATATATGTCTAAAATATTTTACCTCTATCATGATTAGTTTTTATTTTATAACGAAAAAATCGAAAAATTGTCAAAAATTTCGAAGCTTTAAAATTGAATTACTCAAAAACTAATTCGAAATTCGAAAAAAGAGCGATGAGGTGCAAAACTTCATGCCTAAGAGTATGTGTATGCAAAAAATCACGTTTCTGCTGTAATTAGATTTTGCTGGAGGCGAACTCGCAGCAGAAAAAAATAATTTTCGACTTTGACATTAAATAACTCCAGGACTAATTATTTAATTAATTAGGTTTTGGAACGAAAATGATTATCATGCATTTGTCTACCAATGGTCAAAATTTCATAATATTCCTTTGAATAGTTTTTTCGTAGTTAGAGTTCAAAATGTTCAAAAATAAAATTTTCAAAATCAGCGGCGGCGGCGACAGCGGCGGTCACTGTTACTTTTTTTTAATATAGAGAGATACCTAGATATCATTAAAACTGTTTTAATGTGGCTGGGTTTTCTTATTCAAATTTTGTAATATTGTAACTGGGAACCTCAGTTGTGTTATTTTATTTATTTTTTAATTTGTCTTATATTTTTGTATACATCCCTTCTACTGATTCTTGGGATACTAGAAACACTGTTTGTAAAATTTGTCTTAATTTGTGTATATATCTGTTCAATAAACTGTTTTTGTTTTGCTATTTGGATTTAATGTGTGGAAATAAATATTAGGTAAGGAAAATTTTCCTGTGTTTCTTTCAATCTTTTCACCTAAGAAAAATTATTTTTTCCTTTTTTGAATTTTAAATCTTTTTGAAAAAAATATTTAATGTTAAAGATGTTTTATGGATGGTACTTTTTTAATTTATGTAGAAAAACTTAAAATCATTTTGAAAATATAATTGTTTTATTTATGGTGTTTATCCTTAGAGTAAAAGAAATTGCTCACAGTAATAGGAAACAACCTTTCAAAAAAGAATTGTATTATAGATTTTTTTTTAATATTTATTCTTGATTGAATAATATTTTTATAGGTACTGGTTATTTATAAATAATGTTATGTGCTAACTTGGTCCAATGATTTGACAAAATATATCCATCAAATTGATCATTTGAATTAAGTTAGCATATTTTAAACATTATTTATTTTGTTCTGTGACATTCACATATCACAGAAATTTAGAGAAAGACGAGAGCTTTGCTTCAGGTTGCAAACTACGTTCGGAGATCTTGTTTCAAATTCTGCAAATTATAAACATGTTATTAGTTAAAGGTGATAATTTGTAATTAGATAAGTAATTTATAATAAAAAAAAACTAAATATATGGCATTGATCTCCTTTATTTGCCCCTGTTTGACTCTACTAAAGGCAGAAAGTTTAGAATATCTGCTTCCACAAACAGTATATTGAAACTTGAATATTTTTTCTGTCCCTCTCACTCTCCCTGATCGCAGGCTCCAGAAACTTACCATGGAGTTTCGTATTGTTAAGTGTATAAAGGGAAAATTAGGCTGAAATGTGTGCTCCTACAGGAGGAAAAATAAGTTATAACTTAAAAGTTAAGAATTTTTCTTTATTTTTTTTCTACACTTTTTCAGCCTTATTTGAAGTATAGGAACCGTTCGAAAATGGGTTTTTGCACTTTTCCCATCTTTGCTGTCAATAAACAGAAAATTCATCCGCAGTTGGTGCATAAAACAAATTCTTTTTGTGTTTATAAATTGCTGATTTTCGTGCTTTTTTTCTTGCCTCTCTCCCTAGTGACTAGTGAGCCCTGCCAGATTTCTACTATCGCAATTCCTTTTCGCCTGAGAATAAGGAAAAGAATGGATCCTTTAATTATGTTAATTTACGACTTTAAACACGAACCTCAAAGAAAATAATCAAATTTTCACATTCGACTCCATTCTTCCACCCCTTCGCCAAGTGAATGGATCCTTTCCTCACTCTAAGTTCTATTAGTCCTCCTTCACCTCTCTTGTATTAAGGTGGGCACAAATTGGAGCCGAACGGCGAAGCGAACAGCCACGAACAAGCTCTGCGCACGCGCAACTCGGAGGCGCTAAGAGCGGCGCTTGCGCAGAGCTTGTTCGTGGCTGTTCGCTTCGCCGTTCGGCTCCAATTTGTGCCCACCTTTATGGAGCATTTGAGCAAATTAAAAAAATAAAAAGAACAAATAATTTACTCCAAATAACACAAAATCGAAATCCGTTGATTTTCCTCTTCTGCGCCTCTCACCATCCCCAATAGCAGACCCGAAATGTCCAACATCGCGATTCAAAAACTACAGAGTCTAAGGAACAAAATGGCTATTTTCATTAAACATCTTCATGAAAAAGCAGACGAAGTCCATTTTTTGCAGTTATTAGAAAACTGACTATTTCGAGATCTACATCCTCCCCAAGAATCGGAAATGTTATTTTTTTTTACCCATTGATAACCTCTGAAATACTCCAAATTCCCTCTCTCCAAAATTTCAATATCCTGCTTGCTTTGTAAATAACTCTCAGACGCCAACCGAAGTCTTAGCGTGCTTTTTTTAAATGTTAATTTTCAAAACTAAAAACAAGAAAGACGGCGGGACACAGAAAACCAGTCACATGGAGGCCGAAATCGCTGCGATTGGTTAAGAGATTTCACAAAAACTGCGTCATTTAACCTCCAACCCAAAATGCCTCTATTTCATTCCGCCACATAATTTCGCACAGTGCGTGGTTGTCCTAAATTTTTTGGCGGAATTGAATTGGACGAATCTCCAGATTCGTCGCGACGAATTATTTTTGGTGAAATGATTCGTCGCAGTGCGTAGTAGGGCCCCAGGAATAATAACTATTTAATTCAATCGAAAAATGCGATTTTTGAAGAAAACCTTATATTGTAAAATAAGATCTTTCTTTCCATTAAATATATTTTTTCTTAACATTTTTCTTCTAATTTATGCCTTTAGATACTTTTTATAGAAGTGATTTGATTTTTTAAGAGTTATGAAAATATCATATTTTTTCAAATTTTAGGACCAATGTACAAAGGTAATTTTTAACCCATTTTAAAAATGTTTGTTGCACTTTACTTCTCTACTCAAGAGGCATGTTTTCCGTGGTATAGGCGTTTCAAAATATAAAATAAGTTTTTTTTTCGGCGAGAGATAGTGATGCGGTTTGTTGTGCAACGAGCGAGCTCCGATCGCGAAGCGAACTGTAAAAAATGTTTTAACTGTAAAGGGTGTTACTGAGTGATAGTTAGAAAGGTAGTGTAGTAATGAAAAATTGTTTTTCATAATTTTTTTTTGTTTCATACGAAATATGTGGATTTCTGGTAAAAAACGTGTATTTTTAGATGTTATTATACTACCAATTAATTGTAAAATACCACCTTTTTTCAATTAAATATGTTTTGAAACACCCTGTATATATATATATATATATATATATATATATATATATATATATATATATATATATATATATATATATATATATATATATATATATATATATATATATATATATATATATATATATATATATATATATATATATATATATATATATATATATATATACAGGGTGTTTCAAAATTGCGTTGCACGGCTTTTATTCGGAACCAGCGCCTCCTAGGGTCATGGAAGTAAGGTCTACCCCTAGGTAAGTGACCCTGGAGAATCCATTGAGATGACTTACAGAGCCCCTAGCGGCGTAATTAAAAAGTTAAAAAAATTAATTTAAAAACTAAAGGAGATAGAGCAAAAACCCCAGTGAGAGTATTGTTGCCAACGTCAAGAAGAACTCACTGAAAAAAATTTGATCAAAATATCTTGAATATTCGCGGAGATATTAGCATGTGAAAATAGCACTTTTTCAGGGGTCAAAAAGTAAAAAGTTCGCATATTTGTAAATTTTTCAATGTTATTGTGTTGTATTGTGTTTTTTTAGTTGAAAGAACACAAAATTTAATAAAAAAATCAAAAAAATTTGCAAATATACGAACTTTTTACTTTTTGACCCCTGAAAAAGTGCTATTTTCACATGCTAATATCTCCGCGAATATTCAAGATATTTTGATCAAATTTTTTTCAGTGAGTTCTTCTAGACGTTGGCAACAATACTCTCACTGGGGTTTTTGCTCTATCTCCTTTAGTTTATAAATTAATTTTTTTAACTTTTTAATTTCGCCGCTAGGGGCGCTGTAAGTCATCTGAATGGATTCTCCAGGCTCACTTACCTAGGGGTAGACCTTACTTCCATGACCCTAGGAGGCGCTGGTTCCGAATAAAAGCCGTGCAACGCAATTTTGAAACACCCTATATATATATATATATATATATATATATATATATATATATATATATATATATATATATATATATATATATATATATATATATATATATATATATATATATATATATTAGGGTGTATCGAAAAAAACTTTTTTTTCGATTTTGATGACGTAATGGTGCGAAAAAGTTGTCTAAGGTGCCAGAGAGTACCTGTGAATTTTTTCAGAATTTTTGGATAATTTCTTAAGGTGCCCTGGCCCTGAAGTTCCCCATGTTAATCCAATGGGGCGCGCCGCCAAAAAGGCCGAAAATAGGTTTTTCGCCCCTCATTTCTACCCTAATCACACGAAGAATGTCTCGTCTCAAGTTATGGACTCTATATGATGTATGCTACCCGAAAAAACTTGAATAATAACTTAAATCTCTATATTATGTTGATTGTGGGCTCTGATTCGAACGAGGAAATACGCGATTATCGACGAAATTTGAGCATACCAAAAAACGTAATATAGATATTTAGGCTATTATTCAAGTTTTGTCGGATAGCCTAGATCATATAGAGTCCATAACTCGAGACGAGACATTCGTCGTGAGATTAGGGTAGAAATGAGGGGCGAAAAACCGATTTTCGGCCTTTTTGGCGGCGCGCCCCATTGGATTAACATGGGGAACTTCAGGGCCAATGTGGCACCTTAAGAAATTATCCAAAAATTCTGAAAAAATTCACAGGTACTCTCTGGCACCTTAGACAACTTTTCCGCACTATTACGTCATCAAAATCGAAAAAAAGTTTTTTTCGGTACACCCTAATTCCCTAATATATATATATATATATATATATATATATATACAGGGTGTCCCATAAATAATGGGTCACACTTCTAGGGGGGATAGTAGACACCTAGACGAGTCAGACTCACATAGCATTTGGGGGTCCCAGACCAAATGCCAGGGAGTTAAAAATAGAGCGACACCCCAATAAAATTATTGAAAAATTCAATTTGTAGACGAACTACTATTGCTAAAAATTTAAATCTACTTTTTTAAATTTATGATTCTACTTGGAATTTAATTTAAAATATGGTGTAAAACCCTAAGCACCCTATCGCATTTAAGTATGATGAATAAAAAAACTTAAAATTTCCACTGAAGAAGATTTACCACCAAATTATTATTGTTATTACCACCAAATGCTTGCACAACTAAGTGTCGATCGAATTGGGTTTTTTTGGATCAGTGAAGTTGTCAGATCAATCAGCATGATTGATGAAACTATTACCTTAAATTCTGGTCTGAAAATACCATGTGATTTTTGTGTTTTTGGTAAAAAATTAAGACTTATATCATTCAACTTCGTTTTAATGATCATTTACGATCTAAAACTACATTACTTTAAAAAATCTATTTTAAATTTTAAAAAGGCTTGAAATAGGTTATTAAAAGGTAATTCATCAATAAAAATGTTCATTCTTAGCTTTTTTCAAGTAGAACTTCCCTTTTTAAGGGTGTCCACAGGTACAACTGGGTCTGTCGATAGGTACAGCAGGTTGTTGTACCTTTGGACACAAATTTTTCCAAGTTATTATAAATGATTAAAAATCCAATTTTCAAGATTTTGACTAATAAAAAATATCTCTCTACTCACAAAGGTTAGGACTATAGGTTGGGCACTTTAAATGGTCAAAATGTGATTTTGTCTTAGAAAAATCCAAACGTGATTTTTGTCCATAGGTACAACACTCTCCCCTATATATATATATATATATATATATATATATATATATATATATATATATATATATATATATATATATATATATATATATATATATATATATATATATATTTCCGGAACCTCTTTTTTGGAAAAAAAATTATATTCTATTCCAGGGGGTCTCCTTACTACGGCCCACGAGACCCCTTCATCAGGCCAGCGGATGCCTTTCTATGTACGAAAAAAAGTACTAAAATGAATTAAAACCCTGTTTTTATCGTCAAATTTTCAAAATTTTTCGGGGGGAGAACCCCCAGACCCCCTTTTTGTACTTAGAACTCAACTTATCATATTTTTTTTATATTAAGTTCTTAACAGTAAGAATCATACCAAAAAATATAAAAAAGGCATATTTCAAATTTAAAAAAATATTTTTAATGCATTTTTATCTTTTTTGCAAATACCAATATTTGTGATTTAATTGTAAGGTTTTTACTTAATTTTTCTTTTAAAACATGATTTTGAACCCCCATTTGAACTACCCACATTCCGCTCCTGGTGTTGATTCTTTATTATTTGAACCAGATTTGCCAGATCGCTGGGCAAATTTGCAAAGAAAATTTGCATAAAAAAGTTGCATCTTAATTCTACCACTTAAGAAATTTAACTACGCATGATATTCTTTAAATTGACAAAATATACAACACTAATGGTTCATTGATAAGCCGTTTCACCTCCTACAAGAGGCACCCTGTTGGAAAAAAAAGTATAACCCACTTTAAAAAAGGTGTATAAAGAGATCATCGTCTTATACAATTAATCATTAAGTTAGAACACTCTTCCAAATCAGTACAACACATTTGAATTTATTTTATAAATTTAAATTTGAAAATAAATGCTCCAGTTTTGGTATTAAATATTCGCTTTTTCAGTTTTGATACCATTAATTTTACCGTTCCAGTACCTCTTTTTTTAGAAATCGAGCCCTGTATATATATATATATATATATATATATATATATATATATATATATATATATATATATATATCCGGTATATATTACCGGAACGGTAAAATTACTGGTATTAAAACTGAAAAAGGGAATACCTAAACGTAAGCATTTATTTTCAAATTTAAATTTATAAAATAAATTCAAATGTGTTGTACTAGATTAGAAAGTGTGTCCTAGCTTAATTATTGTGTAAGCGATGAATTCTTTATACACCTTTTTTTACTGTGGGTTATACTTTTTTTTCGAACAGAGTGCCTGTTTGGTACACTACCAGTTCTTTAAAAAACACGACGGACCAAAAATAAAACATAAATATTCACTTTATTCTTCACACACAAAGAAAGCATTCTCACAACCGAAACTGCCCAAAAAACCGCCTTTCTCCAGATATAAAAAACACAAAAGTTTAGTTACAACTCTTCTTCTCGTACTGGCTTTTTTTTATATAAATAATACAGAGTTATGATTCACAGTAGCGCCTCTATGGCACGGCGGAACATCCCGCCCACATTGAAATCTCATTTCAAAACACTTACTCAAATCTCAGGTAAAAAACTCAAAAACTCAGGTAACAAAAAAGTTAACTATTATAAAATTCAATTAGGTTGAAAAGTGAATCATTACTAAAAGAGAAAAAACAACAAAACACTGTTAACAAAATGCACTATACTGGCAGTAAACACAATTTAGTAATATTTCTTTTATAAACACCGTCAGCAGTTTTGACTTTTACTACTCTAACGTTTCCGTCTTCACCAGGGTGCAAATCAACAACTCTGCAAAGCTTCCACTTTGTAGGAGGTAAATTGTCTTCTTAGTGGAGTCTCTAATGTAAATTTGTAAAATATTTTTGTAAATTTATGATACCGAGGTTATTTTGGTTCTTTTGGGTATGAAGAGTCAGAAAATCTATGGTACCAATTTTTCTATTAACTTTTCTGGTGTAGAGGTCAAATAAAAGGTCACTTCCATATTTTGACGATTAAGCCGCTATAGTAATAAATGGCATAGTTTTAGTTCGGCAAATTAGTGGAAATGCCAACTCATGTAAGGATCTTGTTAATCTATATTTGATTATGTTAAACAGTGTAACTGAAAACTATAACACCATTACTCTAGTTTTTGACCATTACTCTGTGGATTCATCACTAAAAACAGCAAGACGTAATAGTTGTAAAGGAAAGAAAATTGATGACCGAACTTTTATTTGCAGAGATAAGACGCCAATTAAAATGGGACTCTAATTTTCTTAATAACTCTAAAACAAAAGTATGCCTTACCGAATATCTTTCAATAAAAATACTCCATCATTACAATCATAGAGAAAGAGATAATTGTATCATACTGAAACCATAGTTCAATCAAATACCAAGATTTACGCGATAATTTGAAAACAAATAATGAAGAAGTAGACACCATAATAATATACTATGCTATTTATGCTACTACTTTGGGATACACTGTACACATCTAGTCACCAGATACAAATGTTTTCATTCTGGTGTTGAGACGATACCCCCTTTTAGGCCCTGTGTCATGACTGGAATAGGGGCCGGAAAACGAATTTTTTCTCTCAAACCTATTTATGATCTATACACTGTTCAATGTTCATCATCACATCATGTTCACACTATTCATGATCGTTTTGGAGCAGAACTAGTTGATGCTCTTCCAGGTTTTCATAGTTTTACCGGCTGTGACACAAACGGGAGGTTTAATGGAAAAGGAAAATTAACATGCTGGAAAGAAGTTCAACCTCATGTCATTGAATAAGTTTTTAGTAAATCATTTGCATCCCTTGGAAAAGCGCAAAATATATTAGATAAACATTTCATTGCCCTTGAAGAGTTCGCTTGTAGGTTATACAAATGCCCTAAAGAAATAAAGAACACTAAAGATCTTTGTTGGTACCTCTTTAAGAGATTGCAAGCTGAATCGGAAAGCCTACCTCCAACCCAAGCCGCTCTTAAACACCATGAACGCATTACCAAGCTCTAATATGGACCAAAGATGTTGAACAAACCCCCATACCTTCACCAGAGTTTTATGGTTGGAAAAAGAAAAAAAACCTTTTTTTACAATATTATAACTGATTTGCCACCTGCTCCTGAAGCTTTAGTTGAACTTACTGTGTGTGGTTGTAGCAAAAGTAAATGCACAAATGGTAGATGTTCTTGTGTTGGTGCACAGCTACCATGCACAGAAATAGTGCAAACGTGAAGGGGATGAAGAATAATGTAAGAACTCTATTAAATGGACTGTGGATGCATCAGACAGTGACTCCTCGGACTGTGATAAATAATTAATACTTTTCTTTTTATTATTATCTACACGTTCAAGATGAACTAATTTTGTAGGATAACTGCATCATCTCTTAAATTTTCTTTATTTAGTTCGTTCTTAGTTAAATTTAGTCTTCTGAATCCGAATATCAAATTATTAAATCTCAAAAATAATTAGTTCTTTTATTATTAACAATTAAAAATGAGCGAAAAGTGATGCAATCAGAAACGCACCATGATTGGTTGTTGCCATCGTGACGTGCCGTGTGCCGACTCGCTCAGACACATGGCTTTGTTTATATAGTAAGTGTGAGACTTTCTGCTTTGCTTTTTATTTTTATTTAAAAGGAATTCTTAATTCTAACAAGAGGTGGAAGATTTATTTCAAAAAATTAAAACGGATCATTTGCCACAAATTTCCGAAATTATGTCCGCAGTTCTTCACTGCTAATCCAGACTATTTTCTGGGGAAATCAAAGGTAAAATATTTTTATCCCAAAATAAAGTATTCTTAATATTTGTTTTAGAATTTTCTAAACTTCTTGCAAATGAATTCTAGATGAAGGAACAAAGATAGTTCCAGAAAATGTTATTTATGTCTAATACACTAGCGGAAATAAAAATCACAACACCAAGAAGAAAAGGAGATATCAAAGTCAAATTTATTTCTATGATTGTATATAGTATCAATGTGAATTTCTTAAAAAATCAGCCTTTCTGGATATTAGGGGGCCGAGAAAACCAGGGAGGAGTGTTGTCTCCATAGGTGTCCATTACCGCCGTCACACGTCATGGTACTGAGTGACAGGGGCTCTTAATGACTTTTGAGGGATTGGAGGACCATGTTGCCTCCTCAGGTAGTCCAAATTCATATGGTGCACCAGCGGACGTTGCATACTGGGCTAGGTGATTTCTCCTCATTGACCGGACTTGTTTTGTGAGCGTTGCTTCTTACGAACGGATTAGCCAGGGTAAAAATGCCACATAGGGGGTTAAGAAGAAAGCTTGAACATTGCATAAAACATGTGTCTGTGCATTTTTCTCTTGAAATTTGTCCCCAGGACAGGTCTGAAGGTAAGGACGGACAACCGGCTAAAAAACCTCAATGAAGCAGCTCTGGTTGGCCAAAGTACCGGTAGATCATACTGAGGACAAGGGGCAGTGGGATGGATGTCGTTTGCAGTACTGCGGATTGTCCGTTTTGTCCGCATAGCTTCTTACATCTTTGTCCATAAACAAGGGGCTGAAAATGGGCCTTTCTGTTGCCAATAGTGCACTAAATAAGGAAATGGAAATCCCAATTTCAAGACATTGCGTTTATGAGAGAATCCAGCTTCGGTTTGGAGCACCACGACGGTTGGATATGAGTTTGAAGACACAATGGAGAGAGCGCACTTAGCTGATGATTTTCTAATCGTTCCATGGAGTGGTGATGCAGGGTAACGGAGTGGGGATGCATTGGATTCCATTTCTGCAACTCCTGAGTATGATTCACCAGTACTTTTTCCAACCAGAGCTGCGTCATTAAGATTTTGCAGCCGGTAGACCGTCCTTACCTTCAGATCTATCCTGGGGACAAATTTCAAGAGAAACAAGCATAACCACATGTTGTATGCAATGTCCAAGCTTTCTTCTTAACCCCCTATGTTGCATTTTTACCCTGGCTTATCCGTTCGTAAGAAGCAACGCTCACAAAACAAGTCCGGTCAATGAGGAGAAATCACCTAGCCAGGTATGCAACGTCCGCTGGTGCACCATATGAATTTGGACTACCTGAGGAGGCAACATGGTCCTCCAATCCCTCAAAAGTCATTTACAGCCCCTGTCACTCAATACCATGACGAGTGACGGCAGTAATGGACACCTATGGAGACAACACTCCTCCCCGGTTTTCTCGCCCCCCAAACATCCAGGAAGGCTGATTTTTTAATCAATTCACATTGATACTAAGTGCAATCATGGAAAAAATCTGACTTTGATATCTCCTTTCCTTCTTGGTGTTGGGATTTTTATTTCCGCTAGTGTAGCATTTAGCAAGAAATATGGATAAACATACTATAGTGGCATATTTCATATATTTTTAAACAACTTTATAGAACTTGTGTGTTTTAAGTCGTATTTAACAAAACTTAAATTATTATACTGCTTAATATTGTTGAGCTTAAAAAGTCATGCATTGATTCCTTATTCTACTTAAATATAAAAAGAGGTGTTATCCTTGAAAAATTCCCTTATAAGCAAATTATATATGTATACTCATAAATTTTTTTAAATGTAATGTACAGTATATGGTGTTTAGTGTTTTAACCTTTTTTGGGGCTAAGAATGTTTGTTCTAGCTATGCTATAAGTATTTTCTAATTTTATCCAGATTCTTGAGGATGATATAAAATTTTTAGTTCAAATGTAATTTTGACTGTGTTATTAATTAAAATATTACATGAAACTTGCATTCGTCCAGATCGCCATATTAATCCACAGCTCTCATGCCTTACAACCATCTAATGATATTAATACGAGGGTAGATAAAAAGGTTTTCGGACTGACCATGAAAATGATAACTTATGGTTTAAAAAACTGTTTATTTTTCAACACTGCTTCCTTTTAGAAAAATTTTTATTTTGTGGGAGAGATAGAAGATTGAAGATTCCAAATCTGGGTGACAGGATGGTTGTTTTTAAAATTTTTAATCCCAATCCCAAAATTTCTAAATAGGTATTTTTTCTCGGAAAATCTTAGCAACCGTTTAGTTAAGTATTCTCCAATTATATTCATAGCCTTCCCCCTATAATTCATTGACAGAATTTTCCTGAAATCATAGAGTTATTACGCCATGACTTTGCCAGCCGATAGGACTTTTTTGTGCTGAAAAACTGACTATTATCCATTGAATTGATTATTGTTTTTCTTAAAAGTTCAAAGTTATGTCCATGTTTGCCTGTAGACGCATAAAATAGCTTTTATTTTATGAAAATCGCGTTAAAAATCGCATTTAAGTCGTCATGTCAATGCGTTTTTGTGCCGCAGTTAGGATTGGCGGCACCATCTTGAGCAGTGTTTTCAAGTGCAATTCCTCATGCAAAAAATAATTTGCGTGTTCCTTTGATACCCCTAGATTAGACAATTAGAAATGTTCCCCACCTTCCTTCATCAATCTTCTAAAATCATAGGGGGGACTTTTCGATGATTTCCGGCATGTGTGTGTGTGGTCGCTCTTTTTAAACTTTTTCCTCATGGTTCTTAATGAACGCTCTCACACCCAAGTTAAATCTTCGACGCAAATTTTTGCACCGGCAAAACAAAGTTTAAGAGTCCCTTTACACATTTATGAACTTAGAATTACTTTAATTTGGTGACATCGCTTCTTTTTAAAAGAATTTTATCACAGCTTGATTCTTGTTTTTCTCATTGTTTAGAATAGGCTCACCTAATTCTTAAAATAAATTGCCGACAGCAGTATTCCGATCAGAACAACACAAAAAAATTAATTAGGCTTCTTTGAAGAGTTTTTGAGAAAAAATTCGCGCCAATTCTGGGTGAGAAAAAAAGGAAGAAATAGTTCTAAATAATAAAACACACTACACGCTATGGATATCTAAATAAAACAAACGAGTAATCAGCACGTGTTACGTCACAGGCATTCAAATCACATGACTGCCTTTTCAAAGTGATTCCGAAACTAGGTGATTTTTTATTGCAAATAATTAATTATTGGGCGCGTAAATCTAAGAAATAAAATGTTTTCTAGAAGTTTTAAGACATTCGGAACACATTAAAAGCAAAATTGAAAATTGTTGCAGTTATCCATTAACGAAATATTTTTCTTAAATTAATTATTACAACAAATATAACTTGACGGGATGATGAACCTTGGCAAAAGTGAGTTAGAAAATACTCTTGACTTTGAAGACCTCGGGATAAATTCATTAAGAAAATAAATTATTTTAAAGGTAACTATAAAATGTTTTACATTTACCTGAATAACTTTAATATGGGATATATTTCGTATTGATATTTATTTTCTTGCAAGAAATACATTTACAGTTTAAGTGCTTTGGTACTTTCAATTAAATCTCATTAATTAACCGCTAATTAAAATCTTGAATCGTTCAAAAAGTTAACTGAATAAGTGTTTTTAAGTAATATGTTGAAAAATTACAAAAAAGTAAAAAAAATTCAATTGCAAAGTAAAAATTTTGAAATTTTGAAAAAATTAATATTTTTTAATTAATTAAAATTCTAATTATTTTTTAAAAAAATTGAAAAGATATTTCGAGTATCTACTCAGTATTTTGTCTATATTACAAATTTCATATTTCTAAGGTAATAAATAAGCTCATTATGTTAAAAGATCCAAAGTTATTACTTGACTTTGTAATTAGCTTAATTAGTCTTAAAAGTTGATTAAAAAATTGGTACCAAACTTTTTTATGTTTCTTATACCATAAGTAATCCAAAAAACATTAGTATACAAAATTAACAAGAACTTTTTACGAAGCCCTTTTTTTCGACATTGAAGACTCCACTATCTTTTAAGAGACAAATATCATTAAGCTCAAAATTTTTATTAGGCAGCAGCCATTTCGGTCGCTGCTGTAGCCTACACAAATACTCATTTTGCCAGCGTTTCCAAAATTGCTGTGTCAATCTTTGCACCAATTGCCACCTGGTAAGACAAGAAACCTTGCAGTCCAAGTAATTAGGCTCAGGGACACTAGTTAAAGCCCTACCTACCAAAAAATGACCTGGGGTCAAAGCTGCCAAATCATCAGGGTCTGATGACAAGGCAGTCAGTGGTCTAGAATTGAGGCAAGCCTCAATCTGTGCCAAAAAGGTCTGAAATTCCTCAAATGTTAATCTTGCATCTCCCACTACACGTTTTAAGTGAAATTTAGTCGACTTTACACCTGCTTCCCAGAGCCCACCCATATGTGGAGCACCAGGAACATTAAAATGCCAGTTAATACCCATATTTGACAAACAATGGCTAACACTTTCATTATAGTCTTTAGAACAACTTAATTTTTCAAATTCCATTAATTTTCTCTTTGCACCCACAAAGTTAGTGCCACAATCAGAAAATATATCACTACATTTACCTCTACGAGAAACAAAACGCTTTAAGGCAGCAATGAAGGCATCTGCTGACAGATCCGACACTAACTCTAAGTGAATAGCTCTAGTTAAAAAACACACAAAAAGGGCAATATAAGCCTTAGTAGTTCTGGAACCACGTCCTCTAGAAACTTTAAGTTGGAATGGGCCGGCATAATCTACTCCACATCGGGAAAAAGTAGGGGCTGGGGAAATTCGAGAAGCTGGCAAATCACTCATTAATTGGTTGGTGACAGATATTCTAAACTTACTACACTTAACACATTTACGAATCAAATATCTGATTATATCTCTAGCACCAACAATCCAAAATTTTTCTTGTATAGACGATTGCACAAGTTGAGGACCAGCATGTAACATTTCCTCATGATAATGTCTAACAATGAGATCAGTCAGTAAGTGCCCTTTAGGCAGAAAAATGGGATGTTTTTGATCATATGCAATTTTGGCATGTCGTAATCGACCGCCCACCCTGAGAAGCCCCGAATCATCCAAAAAAGGGTTCAAATTTAGAACTTTACTTCTACGATTTAAAGGTTCATTATTTTTAAGGTTACTAATCTCACTGTTAAACTGAACAGCTTGAACTCTCTTAATTAAAACATTTAAAGCATTATTTAATTCACCAACTGATAGAAAACCAACTAACTTATTTTGTGGGTTCTTACAATTATGCATAAATCTTAAACACAAGGCTGTTACTCTTTTTAACTTTGAAAGAGAAGAAAATCTTTTTAACAACTCATCAATATCAGACACTTGAATTATTGTCCCCAGAGAATGCACAGTATACTGTTTATCAGAATCATTTAAACCTAGATTTTCAATAGAAACCATTGATCCTTTAAGTTCTGGATCAAAACCTTTCTCAATGGGAGCATAAATTGAACGCGAGGGGTACACATTACTCATTAAAAAGTCAGGACCATGAAACTACAAAATATTTGAAATTAATTTATCAGGATCTTGTCCTCTAGATATCAAGTCTGCAGGATTGTCCTCCGAGCTTACGTGTCGCCACTGATCAGAGTCAGTAAGTTTTTGAATGCTGCGCACTCGATGAGCAACGAAGGTTTTTAAATCAGATGGCTGTTTTTGTAGCCAACAAAGAACAATCATCGAATCACACCACAGAAACACTCTATTGACAGGCAACTTAAGAGCTGTCAATATTTTTTGCATCAGTTTAGAGAGGAGCAATGCTCCACAGAGCTCCAGTCTAGGAATGGTAAGCACCTTTAATGGCGCTACACGAGACTTACTGGCCACAAGTTCCACTTTTGTACCACTCTCACTCGAAGATTTACAATACACAACTGCTCCATAGCAGCTAGACGAAGCGTCACAAAACCCGTGGATTTCTATGGTAGCAGCCTGAGGAACTAGAATGCACCTTGGAATAGCAACGTTGTTGATCGACTGCAACTTCTCTAGAAATTGTTGCCACTCTACTAGTTCCTCAGCTGGAAGTGGGTCATCCCAGTCGAGCTGCAACTTCCAAAGTCTCTGCATAAATATTTTTGATTTAGCAATTGTTGCACCAAGCAAACCCAAGGGGTCGAAAAGCCGTGCAATTGTCGACAGAACCTCTCGCTTAGAGTAGGTTCCTCCTTCTGGAACTGAAACAGAGAAGGAGAAACTATCTTGAACAGGCCGCCAAGAAACTCCCAGAGTCTTGGTCTCTGCTGGTGGGTCGAAGCTGTAGCCACCTTCTCCGTTTGGCGTAAGCTCTGCATCATTGCTACACCACTTGTGTAGCCTCATTCCTGCAGTCAGGAGAATCGACTCAAGCTGTTGTTGGAGATTTTTAGCCTCCCTCAAAGTCTCGGCACCCGTTAAGACATCATCCATATAAAAGTCACTTGCCAGGACAGGGGCAGCCAAAGGATATCTTTCTCCTTCATCTAGGGAAAGCTGCTTTAATGTTCTCATAGCTAAAAAGGGAGCGCTAACAGTCTCATAGGTAACTGAACACAGTTCATAAACCTTCACTGGATCATTAGAACTTTCACGCCACAAAATGCGTTGCAAACACGTTTGTTCAGGATGAACTCTAATCATTCGATACATTTTTTGGATATCTGCTGTGAACGCAAATGTGTGCTTTCTGAACCTCGTCATTATGGAAAACAAGTCCTCTTGGATTACTCCTCCATTGTATTGCAAGGAGTTTAGAGACTTTCCAGCACGTGTCTTACTTGAGGCATTAAACACAACTCTGAGAGGAGTGGTAACCTTTTCAGGTTTGTACACTCCATGATGTGGCAAATAGTAGGTCACGGGCGGTTCTTCATCATCAGTGACATCTTTCATGTGTTCCATGACTTCATACTCTCTCATAAATGCCCTGTATAACTCTAAATAACCTTCCTCCCTTGTTAATCGATTCCATAAGGAATTTAACCTTTTTAAAGCTATTTCCTTTGATTCCCCCAAACACTCAGGTTTTTCATTTAAGGGGATTTTTACCACATATCTCCCATCACTATCTCTATAATGATTACTTTTAAAGTGCTCCTCAGCTATTTTAGCTTCCTCTTTAGGGTAAAACTCTTCCTCAACACTCTCAACCTCCCAAAACCTTTTAATGTTAGCATTTAACTCATCCTCTGTTACGCGCGCGAATCCACAATGAACCTCCCTTCTATTCAAGTCTGATACCGAACCACTCACCAAGTACCCAAACACAGAATTCTGAAGAAACAGATCTGAATCAGGGATACAAATTTGTCCCGGTCTAAGTAGCTGATAAAGGTTTATTTAAATATGTTTCAGAACCACATGTGATAAATCTGAAAGCAGTTGGAGTTTTATGAAATTGGGGGTAGATGGTTAAATAAGGTATTTTGATTTTATTGCATTTAATCTTTTGTCTTTTAAGTAGAGCTAGTATTTTTTTAGAGGTAATGTTATAATTGCTGGTTTTTTTATAGTTAGAGTTTTCAACTAATTCTTGATATGAGAGTTCTAGATAAAATGCTTTGCAGATTATGGCATAATT
The DNA here is from genome assembly GCA_024610705.1 of Tetragnatha versicolor. NCBI lineage: Eukaryota > Metazoa > Arthropoda > Arachnida > Araneae > Tetragnathidae > Tetragnatha > Tetragnatha versicolor. The sequence goes on along the minus strand of JANDEH010000018.1, from coordinate 9,952,191 downwards.
ATTACTAGCTTTATCAACCGGAGTTATAATAAATTTCTGTTGTAGATCATTTATAGCATTTGTTATTTCCTTGTAATCAATAAGATCTTTACGTTTTTTAAGGTTGTTATTTATAAAAGATCTAAAAATGTTAAACAACTTCCATTTCCATTCTGAGAAGGCTTCTAGTGGCAAATTGTATTTCAAAGCTGCTTTAAGGCAGAAAGAATCAATATTACCTAGGAAAATTTTAAAAAGTTTTTTGGTTCCCAGAGAAAAGCTTGGTCTAAATTTGACCCCTTTACACATAAGATTTCTAAGTGTATAATATCATCAACTATGTTCAGAATTTTTTACTTATTAAGGGAACTGATTTGCATGGCTGCATGGCGCCGGCATGTTGTGTTCATTTTCTAATTCTTTAAAAATAGAATTTTTTACTTATTAAGGGAACTGATTTGCATGGCTGCATGGCGCCGGCATGTTGTTTTCATTTTCTAATTCTTTAAAAATAATTTAGAATGTAATATTATGTATATATATATATATATAGGAAAACAATTAATAATATTCAAAAACAGTTAGAATGAATATGCAGACAAGCGCCAAGCAGCTCAAATCCAACATATCAAAATCTATATAAAAATCTATATCAAAATCTATATAAAAATCTATATCAAAATCTACGTGGTACATATGATCTTAAATTTCAAATGTATTTGTTTTATATATATATATATATATATATATATATATATATATATATATATATATATATATATATATATATTAGGGTGGTCGCTAATAACATGGGGAAAAATTTTTTTCGTTTAATTTTTAGCGGCACCCCCTCAAAAGGTGCCATTTGATGTCAAACTAGTATTCTGAAAGTTACAGACCAAAAAAATAATATTTCGACCCGGCGCCCAGCCGTCAAAGTTTCGAAAAAACGCGATTTTTCAATAAAAATTGCGCGTTTTTCACCATAAAATTAGAACCGAATACAGTAGAAACAAAAATAAGGATTCATTCTTTAGACAAGTTAATAAGCTTTAACTTTTCTAATTGAAACTTTTTTGTGTGACCCTTAGATCAAAAGATACAAAGGGGATTCCACACCCCACCCCCAATATAAATTTTTTAAGGAGACACGGGATTTTTTCTTTTATTCATTAGATATTGTTTACTGGTTTAATAACATGAAAGAAATCATTTTTCAACCATATAGGAGTGAAATTTTAGCATTTACAGTGTTTTTACGAGGTTATTTTATAAAAGTGTTCTTAAATGCATCATAATTTATAATATGTGATCCTTAGATAAGTGTAAATGTTTTAAAGGATTAGGATGAAAAACTCATTTGTAGTAATTAACTTTGTAATTCCTTAAGGTTTCCTTAAATGTGAAGTTGTACACTATCATGTAATGGAGTATAGCAACCGATATCCTTTTGTACAAGACCACCCTGTGTCTAGATAAGTTATCTATAAGTTAGGACCACTATAAGAATCCGCAGACAGAAATTTAGAGAAGAAATAATGTAATTAATTAAAAGTATGTTCGAAAATTTAGAATTGAAAGGAGCTGTTTTGCACTGGGATGGGAAATTGTTACCTCATTTATTGAATAAAGAAGTAGAAAGATTAGCAGTTTTAATTAGCCTAGGAAATTTAGAGTAATTAATAGGATTTCCACTACTAGAAAATAGTAAAGGATCTACCCAAGCTAAAGCTGTATTTTCAGACTTGCAAAAATGGGGAGCAGCAGAAAAAATTGAAGCTATGTGTTTCGACACAACTTCTGTAAATACTGACCGTATGAAAGGTACATGCGTTTTGTTAGAGCAAATTCTCAATAAAGATCTGTATCTCGTATGCCGTCATCACATTTTATAAATAGTGCTTAAGGCAGTTTTCGATATTAAAATGGGGGCAACTACAGGTCCTCAACCTGAAATTTTTAAGAAGTTTAAATTGAATTGATCTGAAATTGATAAAAATAAATATAAACCTGGAATCCAAGATGAAAAGGTTAAGAAAGAAATAAACGACGTGGAAGAGGTCGGGAGCTTCATAACCGGGTAGTTGCAAAACTCAAAATATATTCCTAGAGAAGACTACAGGGAACTGTTACTTCTGTGTTTAATATTTATTTATTGGGTTTTCAAAACCACATCAAATATCCTTTAGAGCTCCCGGTGCTATGCATCACGCTAGATGGATGGGTAAAGCAATCTATTGCTTAAAAATTTTCATCTTTAGAAACTAGTTTCATTTAACCCTCCAAGAGAGGGAAGCAATTAGAACTATCTGTGTTTTAGAACTATGTTTTGAACTGTTTTAGAACTAGTATCTGTGTTTTCATCGTAAATATTTATGTAAAAGCGTGGTTTAACGCTCCTGATCCCCCATTATCTCCGAATCAAGATTTAAAATTAATTAAATCATTAATTAATTAAAAAAAAAGATGGTGAAGATGTTGCACTTACTAAATTTATAAACCACTTATGGTATTTAACCCCAAATAATTGGATTTGTTTTTTTGATAAAAGCCTACATAAAGATATAAAAATTAACATGGCTTTAAAAGTATTGTCTTACAAAAAGGATGTGGACCAAGCCTATAATGAAGAAAATAGAACAGTGAAGTTGAAAGTGCATTTAAATGACTGGCATTCTTTTTTAAGCAAAGAACTAGATAGCTTAATAACTCATTTTACATTAAACTTTTTTAAAAGGTTTAATATTTCGACACAGTTTTTAAAGTATGATCCAGATGAGTGGTGCACTAACTTGGAGTTTACCAAAAGGATTTGATATTGTAAAAAATTTGAAAGTGGTTAATGATGCTGCTGAAAGAGGTATTAAACTAGTGGAAGAATTCAATACATCAATAACTAAGGACGAAGAACAAAAGCAATACCTTTTACAAGTTGTATCTGAGTGTAGAAAATTATACCCGGGCGTAAAAAACTAATCTTACTAAACCCTTGCTTCTTTAATTTTCATTTATATTTTGTAAATTTTAAATGTTAAATTCAAATGTGAAGCTGTTGTGTGAATAATAATCCTAATTTTGTATGCTATATGTGCTTTTGTTAATATATTTTGTAACTTTAAGTGTATTTTTATTAACTGTTATCTGGAATAAAAAACATTAATTCAAAAAATTCTTTTCACTTTAAATCCTAAAATTTCACACTTATATGGTTGAAAAATGATTTCTTTCATGTTATTAAACCAGTAAACAATATCTAATGAATAAAAGAAAAAATCCCGTGTCTCCTTAAAAAAATTATATTGGGGGTGGGGTGTGGAATCCCCTTTGTATCTTTTGATCTAAGGGTCACACAAAAAAGTTTCAAATAGAAAAGTTAAAGCTTATTAACATGTCTAAAGAATGAATCCTTATTTTTGTTTCTACTGTATTCGGTTCTAATTTTATGGTGAAAAACGCGCAATTTTTATTGAAAAATTGCGTTTTTTCGAAACTTTGACGGCTGGGCGCCGGGTCAAAATATTATTTTTTTGGTCTGTAACTTTCAAAATATTAGTTTGACATCAAATGGCTCCTTTTGCGGGGGTGCCGCTAAAAAAATTCGCACTTTCATTTTTAGCGACCACCCTAATATATATATATATATATATCTATATCTATATAATCCAAATACCATTCATTCATAACACTCATCACGAAATCTCCAAAACTGCCGGACCGATAGGCTTGAAATTTGACAGACACCTTCCTCTCAGCCACTAGACGCGCACTAAGAAACGATTTTAAAATCGAACGACTCCTTCCCTGTTTTTCGGCGCTTTTTCGACCCCGTTTTACCCATTGAAATAACATTATACATTGTTGAAATGCATATTATGCAGGGTTTACTCCTCTATCTTAAGGCGACGCCTTGCCTCACTTGATAAAATATAATTTGAAAACAATTTATAATTTACAATGAAATTTAAGAAGAAAACAGTGTGAATATCTGTATTTAAATATTATAACAGTAATCAGAACGCCGAAATATATTAAAATAATTAATTACTTTCTTTAAGATTTTAATTTTCTTAAATTTATGGATCAAAAATTGAAAAGTTTCCATGAAAACAGAGGTAAAATTTCAGTGTTTCACATAGCATGGTTTACTAGACTATAATCACTAGATTTTTTTTATTATAACTAGAAATCTGTTTTTACTTTTTAAGTAGCTTTTAAAGAAGTTGGTTATTTTAAGAAGAAGGCAGGATTTTAATAGTTTTTTACAAGATAACTTTTTATCGAGGGATATTTGAAATTTATTTTAATTAAAAATTGAATATTTGAGGAATTTTGAAAGGGCAGCGGGAATACTTCATAAAAATTATGTTTAAGACTTTAAACACTAGATTTCAAATGACTGAGATGATTTCAATTAGATTATTTTTATCACATAGATAGGATGGATAAACGTTTAATAGGCAAAAAATCGGGATGGAATGAGTTATCACATTTGGAACTGGGATGAAAAAAAGGCAACGGGAATACAGGGATGAACATTTTTGGGAACACCAGAATATGAAAATTATCGGGAACACCGCCGGGATATGAAAATTATCGGGAAAACTGGGATATGAAAATTATTGGGAACACCGGGCTAAGAAAAAGTACCGGGAACACAGGGTCATGGAAAAGTACCAGGAACACCGGAATATGAAAATTATCGGGAAAACCGGGATATGAGAATTATCGGGAAAACCGGGATATAAAAATTATCGGGAAAGCCGGGCTAAGAAAATGTACCGGAAACGCCAGGATATGAAAAAGTACCGGGGACACCGGGATATGAAAAGGTGCCGGGAAAACCGGGATATAAAAATTATCGGGAAAGCCGGGATATAAAAAGGTACAGGGAAAACCAGGATGCAAAAATTATCGGGAAAACCGGGATATCAAAAGGTACCGGAAACGCCAGGATATGAAAAAGTACCGGGGACACCGGGATATGAAAAGGTGCCGGGAAAAAAGGGATATGAATATTACCAGGAACACGGGGATATGAAAAGAGTACAGGGGACACCGGGGTGATTGGTGATTCGAAAAATCGGACATAAACTTGGGAAAACTTTAAAAAAAAGGAATAAATACACTCCACCCGTGCAAGGCCGGGCAAATCAGCTAGTATATATATATATATATATATATATATATATATATATATATATATATATATATATATATATATATATATATATATATATATATATATACAGGGTGTAAAGAAAAGTCCCTTTACCCTGAAATAAATAGCTAACGGAGAAAGCTAAAGCTATGCAGTTAAGGTAACGGTATAGTAAAGTGACTATGCGCAACCGAATGCGAACGACCGCAGCGCGCTCAGTGGCGGACTTTGGAAGTTAGCCATTGCAAATAAAAAACTAAAATAGATAGAGAAAAATTTCCAATTAGAAAGTTGTAGACAATCTAATAATTAGTAGGAAACCACATTTGGTTTATAAAAATCGGATAATTTTTCGCCTGTATAACTAAAAATTTCCGAAATCTATGCACTCCATTTTGTATTGTTGTTTCTCATCTTCTTTTTGTATTATTGTACAATTTATTGCATAAATACATCCTTACGTTAGCAAATTTTGATGATAATAATAACATTAATAATAAGAACAATAATAATATTAATAATAACAATAGTATAGTCAATTCGATATAGTCAAGAGAGGAATATACGCGCAATTTTTTTTAATTGCAATTTTTAAATTTCCAAGTTTCACTTTTAAAAAAGAGCGGGAAAAGCATGTGCCGAAACCTTGGGGCTGTTGCTAGGACGGTTGCCAGGTGCAGCGTCACGTCATTTCAAATGCTATATGGTTAAGGCTAAAGGATTCAAAGCGATTGTTGATTTTTACTTTAAAAAATTGGGCTAAAATGGGGGATATTTATTTTTATTAATATTATTATTATTACTATTATTATTATTAATATTATTATTATTGTTATGCATTTATGCAATAAATTGTACAATAATACAAAAAGAAGATGAGAAACAACACTACAAAATGGAGTGCATAGATTTCGGAAATTTTTAGTTATACAGGCGACAAATTATCCGATTTTTATGAACCAAACGTGGTTTCCTACTAATTATTAGATTGTCTACAACTTTCTAATTGAAAATTTTTCTCTATCTATTTTAGTTTTTTATTTGCAATGGCTAACTTCCAAAGTCCGCCACTGAGCGCGCTGCGGTCGTTCGCATTCGGTTGCGCATAGTCACTTTACTATACCGTTGCCTTAACTGCATAGCTTTAGCTTTCTCCGTTAGCTATTTATTTCAGGGTAAAGGGACTTTTCTTTACACCCTGTATATACATAATATTACATTCTAAATTATATATATATATATATATATATATATATATATATATATATATATATATATATATAAAGGGGGATGACCCCCTTTATACATCTTGGGGCTGGATACTATTACCTAAGCTTTGAAATTAAGTGCACGAATGTTCACATTTGACCATTTGAGTTATAATATGGTCGAAAAGAGGCTTTAGAAAAAATATAAAAGTAAAAAAATCTCTTGTTCAGGTGTATAAAGGCTTCTAGTTCACCTTTTGAATTAAAGAGGATGAATTGGAAAAAAGTACAATTTACAAATATACACCGTAATAATTCCGGTTGGTATACACAAAATATTTATTTTGATGCAAATTTAGTTATTAATTAATTTAATCAACTAATTAATTTAGTTATATTGAACTAAGCTAGCTTATTCACAACGTAGCCTCATTATTTGGTAAAAACACACCGGATGTTCATTCATGTATAACTGTACAATTTTGCTTACCAATACTTCCGCTGGATGGCGCTTCCCCTTCCGAGTGGGATGTTTCTGTAGGGGTCTGCCTCTGCCCTCAACCGGCCAGTTCCAGTTGTGTATACTTCGTTACGACAGACCCTCGTGTTTATTATTAGGCCTAAGCATCGGAACTCCAGCAAAGGTGAGTGTGTTGCATTCTGCTGGTTTGGTTGTTGTTGACCCTTTATTATTGTACTATATTCCCATTTCTCCTAATTTTTTTTTGTCCTCCCTATTCTTCATGGGTGCCCTCACAGTAATAGAGCGAGTCCTGAAAGATAGGCTTGCCATGCGGTTTTTAGAGCTGTCTGGGGTTTCATACATTAAAGATTTGCCAGACATTTTTATGAAAAATCCTGACAATTCTCTTAAAAATTGCGTTGTTTTTAACATTTTTTAACATCTGTATTAATTTGGAGAATTTACTCTCCGTGAGTTTTATAATGAAATTAAGTCAATATCAAACAATTTTTGAAAAAACAATGTCGAGAATAAAGAAATAAAATTTGATATTTCTGTTCAATGTTTATTAGTTTTTTTCTTATACTTTTTTAATCTTTGATGATTTGATATGGTACTTATTAAGAAATTTCAAAAATTATGTCCTGGGTTGGACCCAAGGAAATATGGTAAGCCTATTAAAGCGCACGTGACGAGGCTCGTGATGTATTTAATAGCAATGAGTCCATAGAAATTAATTTGCATGAATTAAAAACTCATAGAAGGGAAAATTAATAGTTTGAAAGTAGAATGGATAATTGCAGTCAAATTTTTTTTATCTTAATATCTTTAGAATGGCTTTAAACCCTGCAAAAAACATTTTAATTTACCTTTCAAAGCCCTAAATTTTAAGTTATTTTCAATTAAAATTAGCTTAATTTCTGTCTGAGCTTAAACAGCTTTTGACATTAAATGTACCTTGCTACCGCTTGTTGTTATCATCCCACTTTGAAAGACTGAGCTCTAATGTTTTTACAGCCCAGTATTTCGATGAAAATGGTGTTTCCCACATTTCCCAGAGACACATGTGACGTCACATTGTTAGGAGCTTTCTGTATTAAAATTTGTCGTAATTATACTTTAAAAAAGTTTGTGGGAAAACACAAGCGTATTTTTAAAATCAGGAGATAATTTTTAATAAATTAAAATTGAATATTTAGAATTTTAAGAGAGGCTTCAATTCTCCATTTTTGACGACCTCTTCTTGAGCTCATAGGCCTTTGATGGGCTCATGGAGGAGTTCGTCAACATTGATGAGAAGTTAAGATGATATCCATTGAACTCTTCCGTTTTAGCCGGAAGATTTCCGTTTTTTAAGAGAATCTTCTGTTATTCAATCAATTTATTCCGTTTTTTGTCCAAATAATTTAAGCAGCCTATTTTTGCAAAGGACAGAAAGGTTGATGGTGGTTTGATAACAATTTTCTCATAAAAGAATGAATCTTGCACGTATCAGGCTTAAAGATTAAGATAAAGAACAACTAAATAAGAAGAAATAAATTTCTATTAATCTGAAATTAGTTTGGTTCAATTCCGTTAGAGTTCCCGCTAAATATCACCTTGTTTTATAAAAGCCAAAAAGTAGAAATATTGCTAATTAATTTCAAAGTCATAGTTGAAAATGTTTCATTAGACCAATAAATGTTCATTAAATCAATAAAAATCTGAAAAATATGTCGATATTTGAATATAATAGCGTTAAAAAAACAGCGATATTTAGCGGAATCTTTAACGGAATTGAACCATTAGTTTTGTTTAATGTGTGGGTAAAGTAAGTTAGGTTAGAGTATGCTCATTTGATATAAAATTTGTTTTTGTTTGATTTTTGAACTAAAAGATATCCATTCATGTTACCTATTAACTTAGGTGTAGTAACTATAGTAGGTAGTCTTGACTTAGATTAAGGAAAAATGCCATGGGTATCTTGATTTTAAAATCTTCCTTCTTTTGTAATCCCAATGTTGGGAGGTACGCAATTGTATCGTAAAAGGGCTTATTGAGGATGATGTTAGGGACAAAAAACCCGGTTAAGGGTCACGAAGGAAGCAGCTTTCACTCGGAAAAGTCGAGGAGTGGATGTCGTTCCACGACTTGTTCAAAGCCAGGGTGGACAATAACACCCATTTAACAGGGTGCCTACAGATCGGGGAAATTCTTTAAAAATTTAAAAAATCAGGGAAATTTTTAGTAGCTGATTCAAAAGGAGCGATGTTAGGCGCCGACTTTTATAAAATATTGGGGGAGCCAATATATATATATATATATATATATATATATATATATATATATATATATATATATATATATATATATATATATATATATATATATATATATATATATATATATATATATATATATATATATATATATATATATATATATATATATATATATATATATATATATATATATATGTATATATATATATATATATATATACAGGGTGTTTCAAAATTGCGTTGCACGGCTTTTATTCGGAACCAGCGCTTCCTAGGGTCATGGAAGTAAGGTCTACCCCTAGGTAAGTGACCCTGGAGAATCCATTGAGATGACTTACAGCGCCCCTACTGGCGTAATTAAAAAGTTAAAAAAATTAATTTAAAAACTAAAGGAGATAGAGCAAAAACCCCAATAAGAGTATTGTTGCCACCATCAAGAAAAACTCATTGCAAAAAATTTGATCAAAATATCTTGAATATTCGCGGAGATATTAGCATGTGAAAATAGCACTTTTTCAGGGGTCAAAAAGTAAAAAGTTCGCATATTTGCAAATTTTTCAGTGTTATTGTGTAGTTTTGTGTCTTTTTAGTTGAAAGAACACAAAATTTAATCAAAAAATCAAAAAAATTTGCAAATATGCGAACTTTTTACTTTTTGACCCCTGAAAAAGTGCTATTTTCACATGCTAATATCTCCGTGAATATTCAAGATATTTTTTGATCAAATTTTTTGCAATTAGTTCTTCTTGACGTTGGCAACAATACTCTCAATGGGGTTTTTGCTCTATCTCCTTTAGTTTTTAAATTAATTTTTTTAACTTTTTAATTACGCCACTAGGGGCGCTGTAAGTCATCTCAATGGATTCTCCAGGGTCCCTTACCTAGGGGTAGACCTTACTTCCATGACCCTAGGAAGTGCTGGTTTCGAATAAAAGCCGTGCAACGCAATTTTGAAACACCCTGTATAAGGCAATTTATGACGACTAATTTTTAGTCAACTTTATGGAGCTTTGAAGAGATCCTCTTGACTTTTTTGAGTATTCGACAGATTTGACACATGAAATTACAACCTCAAAATATTTCAGAAATCGTCTTAACTCTTTAATATTCGATAGATTTGATACATAAAATTACACCTTGGAAAAGGTTCAGTTAAATATGAAAAAAAAACCATTAAAATTTAAAGACACTTCTTTTTATCTAGAAACCTCTTAAACTCACATTTGTTTAAAATGAAAATATTTAATTTGAAAACCTTACTAAAATTTGGAAAAACCCTCTTACTTTTAGAATCAATTTACTTAAATACTGAAAAAAAATCCTTTTTAGTTTCAAAAAAATCCCCCTAAATTTTGAAAAAAAACCGGATTTATTGAAAAAAAACCGAGAAAATCCAATCTACTATAATCTGTTCATTTAGAACTGGCGCCTGAATAAAAATTTTCCGATGAAAATGATTAATGGGAAAAATTGGGTAGTTTCAATTTAACTAAAAATTAGATATAAATTGAGATATTTAAGAATAAAATAAGTTTTTCTTCCCATTAGTTAAATAACGAATGCTAATAAAAAATAAAGATAGCTAGTTGCCTTTCTTATTTCACAGTTTTTCAGAGCAAAAGTAAAATTGACGAAATTTATGTATTAATTTTCAATTAAAAATATTAATTTTCAAGGAAAATTAATGTCTATCATAAAAATCATTATTCCTTTTACCCAATTCGCTATTGCTTTTTGAGAAAAATATTAGAAAATGAACTCATATAATAAATGGCATCCGGTTCAACTTTTATCAAAGATTTCTTTTTTATCGGATAATTTTCTCCCCTCTGATACAGAGACTATTAATTTTCCCTACAAAAATCAGATATATCGTGCTCTTATTATGTCAGTTATAGACCGTATTTCCGTTTATTGAGAAGAGAGCATAAACGCCCCAACGACGCGTTGTGGCACAAATTAAAACAGCCAACACTTAAGATTACTAAATTGTCAAAATTATACTATTTTCCTTTGAAATTAAAAATTCAATCCGTTTAAACGATGTAAGAATTCTACTTTTTATTTTCGGCCATTTCTTTAAAATCGAAAATAAAAATTCCGGATTTCCCCCTTTAAGTTACTAACTTTCTTTGAAAAACCTTTAAGGGTGAAGAGTTTTGAAAACCACAAAAAATATCAAACCGAAAGAAGCCAACAAAAAAATCCATTTGCCAAAAACAATATTTTGCCTTGACAACAATGTACAAAAATGAAATTTTAAAAAGGAGGGGAGAAAATAGTGTAACTTTTTTGAATAGTATTTTTTACATAAAATACTAGTACGTTTGAAGGTAAAAAGTATTTTTAATTAAAAAAGCACTTAAAACCCTTTTGAACCGAAATGTAAAATGGGAGAGCTTAAAAGTCACATGTCATGCAAATAAATATCGCTAATTTTATTAGCAGTATAAGTCCAAAAACCTTAATTGGATCTGATATTACTGTGATCTAAAATAATACTGTATTAAGCTGTGAAGATATAAATTAAATGTGCCATGTCAATTTTTAAATACATACACGTTTAATCCAAATGAACACCAATTACATAAAAAACCGCTGTGTGTGTCCGATTTCTATTATAATTAGTAGTACTTATTTCTATAAAGGAAACTTAAACATTTTAAATTATAATACCTAGAAAAAAATAAGACAGAAATTTCTTTTAACTTAAAGAAAAAAAGCGAAATAAAGTCATATAATACAAGCAAAGAAAACAAACGTACACTACAAAAATCATAAAGATAATATGGATTAATTTTATTCAACTCTTTCAATTTTTAATCAATATTTTGAAAGACTTAAAATCTAAATTAAAAGAAACTTTTAAATTTCTTTATTTATTTTTTATCTTATAAGATTCACAACAAAAGATATAAATAGAAATAATAATCTGTCAGTTTAAAAATGTACGTAAAATAATACGTTTAATACAAAGCAAGCAATAATAATATCAAAGTATGTGAGTTTTGAAAATAATCATACACGAACTTATTAGCAGGTTACATCCCCGAATTTCAAAAGGAAGAGCTTATTTTGTTCATTTTGAAAAAGGCACAAGTCATATTGTCTATTTTTTTACCCTAATTTTATGCTATTTTTATTCTTGCAAGCCTACTATCTCTCGCAACCGCTAACATATTTTCATTCTTATATAAGCATATTCTAGAACTACATAAAATAATTCAATAAAAAATAGAGCAATATTTTTTAATTTAATTAAACGGAAAACATTAAATACATATCTCGAAACAATAAAACGTAGACTTATAGTACTTTCAAAATCAACGGTATATATTTGCTCCCTTCACTTTTTCAAATGAAAAGGTATTAATCATTCTTACCTTTTTGGGAAACTTAAAAACTATTAATGCAGTTCAGCAATAGTGCACTATGATAGGAGAAAAAGCGACGTTCAATAGCACCACAACTAAAGTTCAACTAGCTGACCTCTACAAAAATGCAAATGTGTCATTCCCTTCTCAGTCACGTGGGGTGTGGTGTCGAGTAGGACGCCAATAACGAAAAAAGGAACAATTAAGGGTTCACAAAACGATATGAGACTGCAATACTTTACAAACGTTTGCTTTCATTTTACCGACAAGGGGTCGTTTTTTGACGTTTTAATTTTAATGCATCACCCTCCTCCCACATCCGCAATCGAACCCTGGCCGGAGGAACTTCTGATAAGAAACAAAAGAAGGCCCACTCCCTCCTGGAGCCAAACCCCAAGCCAGGGGCTACCGCTTTGGCCAGGGGTCTGCGCGCAAATGACTGATGGCTTCCTGGAAATCGGAACACTTTGAGCACCGGACACTTTGGCAGTCAAGTGATAAGTGGGATGAATAATTGAACCTCCTGGTCGAGGCTTGAGGTCGTCGTTTCAGAAGAAAATCAGAGAGGATGCTCGAATTAAAAATATTAGGAGCGAATTGAAAATATTGGGGGGGCCTGGCCCCCCTACTTTCAACATTGGGGGGGCTCAAGCCCCCTCAAACCCTATGGAGTCGGCGCCTATGACCTAAAGGGTCTCAAAATGAGTCAAAATGCTACTTTTAAGAGTAAAAATACCAAAAATTTCTGGGGAAGGATCCCCAAACCCCCCTCAAAATTTTAAAATATGTGCTCTGTTTTTCCTTCAAAATTCTGTGTCTTACGAGGAGTGATCCTCATTTTGTGTGATATAAAGGGTATAAAAAAGAATTAAAACACTATTTTAAGGGGCAAATTTCCAAAATTTTTCTCAAGTAGGGCCCCTATAAATCCCCCTTAAAATGTTGCTGTTTATTATACTGTGCTGGATTTCTTTGAAAACTCTGCTGGTGCACTTGTGGTGTAGATAAAAAATTCCTTATAATGAGCTGAAATATGCTTTTTTTTTGAGGGGGCAATTTCCAAAGTTTTTCTGGACCCCCAGACCCTCCAATTCTACTTGGAATTCACATTGTTTAAAAATTACGAATTAAATTCACCAAAATGAATATATGATGTTCAAGTCACATCCATATAGTCCAGCTCAAAAGCTGCAAAGTTTAACCAAATTAAGGGCCGTATTCAGAAACTTTCGATGGGGAAAAACACGAGATGAGAACGAGAGACTTTAAACGAGAGATATTTCTATTCCACAGCTGTCCTCCGCCATATTGTTCTGAGATTCGAAGCGCATTCCGATTGCTTTTACACTTTTTTTTGGCCCGTTTAATAGTTCCAAAAAATCTAAAACAGCTATTTATTACCAAAACAAGTCCTCAGACATTAATTTATTACGAAAGTAATGGACATCTAGTGCTTGTAAAAATTTGTATTATCAGTGTACAATTACTTGTGTTGTTTTTCGACAGTTGGCAGCATTATCGCTCGAGCTCACAAAACGGTCTCTTCCGAGTGGATTTTTTATAGTTTACGTATCGTTCCCGTCTCGTTTCCATCTCGTGTTTCTGAATACGGCCCTAGCTCCACCTTATAGTTCCGCCTCTGATCCCAATCAATAGGTTAATGCTTCTGAATTGTTAATAAAATACAGATACCAGTGGTGTATATAAGGGGAGCCCACTCTCCGAAATCCAAACCTGTTTTTAGGGTCAAATTTCCAAAAATATTTTGGGGGAGAAGAACTTTATTATTTAAAACTTTTTATTATTAGTTCATCAAAATCCTAACTCTACTTAAAGATACAATGTAATTTGGACATGTCATGTCCAAAATTAGGGCTAGTTGTACCAAAACCAAAAGTAAAAAAAATTTTAATAAATTCTTTAATATTGTTAATTATAACAAAAAATGTATAAAAAGCTACAATGGACGATATAAATTTGCTTGGGAAGGGTTGAAAAGGAATTTTTGGCCCTTTCCGACATAAATTTGTTTTTATTTCTATATACGTCACTGACTTATGTATGAGCTGGTCAGGATGAAAGTAGGTCTAAGTCCAAAAATTACAAAAGTTGAGTTAAGAAAGGATTTGGATAAAGTTTTAGGTCCTTTATTTAGTGCAGTGGTCGGTTTAGCGATGAGTTAATTTTTCGGCCCTACAGAGCGACTCCAAAAATCCCTCCTCATCGAAACAGCAGTTTTCGTCAGGATGAAAGTGGAATAAGTCCATTTGCCCGCTTCGTTCGGTGAGTGTTATGATAAGAGCAAAATCAAGGTTGTTGGCACAGAGAAAAATCCTAAGGGGACATCCATAAATTACGTGAGGTGTTTTTCCGAAATCTGCACCCCCTCCCCCCTTGGTGAGATTTTGTTGGCCCCCCTCCCCCCACGTGAGATTTACCTACAACCTTTAAAAATAATTATATATCATATTCGTTTGCATTTTTTGCTTCACAGCACCTAAAACTCTTCTTCCATTGTTAATGATGTTGGGGAAAAGGACATTATTCCGCCGAAAAATCCCCCAGTATCTTATTTCTGGGTATTATTCCCTTTTCATACTTAAGAAAATCGTATAGTTTCTAAAGGTGGACACAAATTGGAGCCGAGCGGCGAAGGGAACAGCAACGAACACGTTCTGCGCAAGCGCCGCTCTTAGCGCCTCCGAGTAACGAACCGCAGAGCGTGTTCGTGGCTGTTCCCTTCGCCTCTCGGCTCCAATTTGTGTCCACCTTAACTTAAAAAGTTGACGTGAGATTTTAATCGACCCCCCTCCCCCTTGGTGAGATTTCTCCAAACCCCTTCCCCCTTTTTGACCTCACGTAATTTATGGATGTCCCCTAACAGAGGGTCCAAAACGATTTATTAAAAAGTTGGATGTGAGAGCGCCACGACGAACTATAAATGATTGACAGAGAGATCGGCAGTTCATTTTGGTGACCAAACCTGTGATTGGCTGTCACTCAATCTTCTATTTTCGAAGGAGAAGGAAAAAGTTTTTTCAACCAATCAGGCTTTTTACCCCGCCTCTCGTGACGTAGATGCGATCGCAGCGCCAAATATGCCCCATATCCATCCAACTTTTCGATTTCCATTTAGCGCCTATGGCGACGGACTCTCTGTTCTAGTACTCTTTGGTCGTTCGCACAGCTGCAGCAATGGAGGGAGAAAGGACTTTTTTGTAAACTTTAATTACATATTTTTGGCTGACCCCTTTTTGTAAGATAATATCCGAAAATAAATCCGCGCTTTATTAGAGTAGTCGGGAAAGCTATAGTATTTTAATCATAACGGCTAATACGGAGGATTTAAACACTGAATCTAACTGATTACAGACAACATCATGTAAGTTTTTTTATATATAGAATCCATTTTATATACACTACAGTATGGAGTATGCTAGTAACTTTTGGTACTTATATTGGTTTTGAGATAAATGTATTATTTTTACAGGGTTATGGTACTAAAGTTTCGTTATAAAACCTGAGTGAAGTTACCTT
Organism: Tetragnatha versicolor; assembly: GCA_024610705.1. Taxonomy (NCBI): domain Eukaryota; kingdom Metazoa; phylum Arthropoda; class Arachnida; order Araneae; family Tetragnathidae; genus Tetragnatha; species Tetragnatha versicolor. The sequence continues at coordinate 9,936,211 of JANDEH010000018.1, read as the reverse complement.
TTTGATAACATAAATGCTTAATTTCAGAAGGATTTTTTTGGGGTTCTGATAAATTCAAGTTTTTATTGACTAGCCAATACTTCTGTGAAATTAAAGTTTTTTTATTTAAAGATATCTTTATAAGGAATGGTGTTTACCGTGTTATAGTGTAGAATTTATAGAAACAACAATGATGGAAGAAATTTTTAGAATGTTATCAATGAGATACTTATTATAAATATTAAACCTTGCAGTATTATAACGTTCTAACCGCCTCCATAAAATTGTATTTTTAGAAGAAATTTTAAATTTATAAATTATAATACTGAAAGAAAGAAATTTTTATTATTTTTTTAAAATTGTTCGGGAAATTCCCAATTAATCTTTTTTTGTAATATCAGGGTTACTCAAAATACGACCCACGGCTGGAGTAGAAACTCTGGCACTACCAAAACCCTCTGATTTATAGAAATTACCCATTGAAATATAAAATAATCTTTTTATTTCCAATGGCAGGTAATTGAACAGTTACGGAGAACAGAGTTCATTGACCAACAGACATGCCGTAATTAGTATTTTCTTCGCGTTACCCCGTGGGCACCTGTGGACCGAAGCCACGGAGGTGAAGTACTATTGCCCACGCCACACACGCATTCGCTCGCAAGACCCTTTTTTACAGGGGGCCACATTCATTCATCACACAAGGACAGAAATCAACATCCATGCCTAACGGGGATTCGAACCCCGGACGTACGGCTTCGCAGTCAGATACGCTAACTACTTCAATCTTCAAAAAAAATCTCTTCTTAAAATAATCTTCATATATGCTTTATGATTTTTCTTTCAGTTTTTCTATTCGGAAAACATTTTCTCACCTAATAACAATTAATAAGATACCAAATTTTTAATGAGTGTTTCAAGGAAAAAAAATTTATTATTCCTTTTGATCAGCATTTTGTACAGTTTAAGAGGGTCCCAGAAAAAAAAGAGCTATAAAGTCGAAAAATTAAAAATTTACCAGTGGTCAAATGGGATTGACCTATGTTCAGGGACCCCCAAAACAACAGCGAAACAGAAAGAGAAGGTCAGAAAAGCTATAAAGGGCTAGAAAAAATAGATTGACAACTGGTCAAGACCAAAATGTTTCCCGTCTCAAGGCGTTTAGTTTGAGCCTAATGACCTTCAATCTAATTCTTCCTAATCTAATTCTTCCTAATGACCAAAATGACATGTTAATACAATAGGGAACACAAAATATCAATTAGAAACTCCAACATTAATTTATAATAATTTTTAGCCATATAGAGCAATCTTGACCAGTGGTCAAGCAACCCAAAATATTCGTAAACTACGTATCAAAATCAATGGAACAGAACAATAAAATGAAATTTCGTACAAACCAGTCGCCCGTGATGTTTTATTTACTACATCCCAAAAGCAATCTTCGTTCCGAAACCAGACAATCTATTTGGATGAAAGTGGTCTAAGTCCATTAAAGTCAATTTAAAGCACTTCCAGTTGAAATTTGATAAAAGTTGTTCCGCAGCAAAAATTGTATCCATGGCTAGAGACCAGGGCCGGACTGGGAAGAAATTTCGGCCCGGGCATTTTAAGTCTGAATCGGCCCACCGTTTAATTTTTATGGAAAATATAACTTATAACTTCATAGAATTGAAAATTTCGGGGGGGGGAATCGTGGTACCTCCACCAAGAAATTCTTTTGAAAATTGACCCCTAAGAAATAGTCTAAAATCAACCTTGAAGTCCTTAATTGGATACGTAATAAACTCAATGTAGACTTTTAATTCTTTGTTGGTAAATTCAGTGGGTAAAAAGAATTTCCAACTTGACGAACTTAATATTAAAAGAATTTGTGAATGATGCAGCTGAAAATAGAAAGGGGGGCCTGGGGGTCCTCCCCCAGAAAGACTTTGTAAATTTTACTCTTAAAAGTACTGTTTTAACTCATTTGGGACACTTTTCGGTGACATCCGAAAAGGTTCGCTCCTTTTATGCTGTAGAATTTTTGAAGATGAAACCAGGAAAATTCTTTCATAAAAATATTTTAAATAATATAATATGTTTTTGAATTCAGTAATTTATGCCATCATTAATGAATTTCATTGCTGGTAAATTAATGGTTTGGTGGCCGCAGCCGCACAAAAAGAATTTGTGGGCCGCTAGTTGGAAAATCCTGCGGAGTGCGGATTCATTTTTAAAGGATCTTTTTCATTCATACCACTGTAAAATATTTTGGTTGTAGGCGGCCCACAAACGGCCCTCCATGAGTAGCGGCCCACCGGGCATTTGCCCAAATGCCCGCATGGCCAGTCCGAGCCTGCTAGAGACAAATCCACCCCAGAAAGTAAAAATATAAGCAATCCTGATTTTTTTGCAGATATTTTTAGAAAACCTCAATTACACAAAACGAAGTTCAGTGGACTTAGACCACTTTCATCCTCACCACCTCATATACAAGCACCAGACCTGCCAACTCTCAGGTTTTTGGCCGGAGTCTCCGGTTTTTTCGCTAAAACTCCGGCCTCCGGCTTTTCTTGTGTTTCCTCCGGTTTTTTTCCTTTTACACCAAGTTGATCTTGAGAGAAGAAACATTTTTTCCGTTCTATGTAAAAAATGCTAATTTCAATCAGATCTTCTGTAGATTAACTCAATTCAGATCTTCTGTAAGCAGACACAACCTAGAAAGTTTGGTAACATTGAGAGCAAACCAAAAAGAGCCTTGTTTCCAAAAAGTATTTAGTGAAAAATTCTTAAGAAATGCCAAGCCTGCAAACTCTGCATCTTTTAAATAATCTTATTTAACTTGATTTCAATAAATAGTACATATTTTTTGCTAAACGTGTTTGTATTAAATGTATTTTGTAAGATGAATTTTTTGTATATTGATATTTGTATGTTTTTCATATATCAAAATATAATTCCTCAAGTGCAATTTTCTAAGTCATTTTGTCGATAAAAATATATCAGGTTTTTTTAAGTTGGCAGGTTTGCAAGCACAGATCGCACTTTTAAAGAAAATTTTTTCAATTTTAGTCGACAAATTCGTCATATACGCCAAATAATGAATTCTGCTTAAATACGCCCCTAGTCCCACTTACCCCAACCAACCCTAATTTTTTATTCCTTTCAGTAAGACAAAACTTTAACTTGTAAAGATACTAATATTGACACTTATGTGTGTTGTGATTAACAGATTTTTGATAACACTGGCCTGCGATGACAAAAATACAAGAGAAGTAAGAACTGAATGTATTTTTTGGGGCTAATTTCAAAAGTAGACATAAAAATTTTCCATCACATTTTTTTTTGAAATTTCAATTTTGAATTTAAAAAAGGTTTTCCTTGATACGCCCTAATGTATATGCATCATTAATAGTTAAAAGAAAAATATTTTGTCTCACTAATAGTTAAGTAATTTGCAGGAATGGATTCTTCATCATGTGACGAACTACCTTCACCTACATCTCTGAAATCCTTAGTTTGTGACGTGAAGTATCCCTATGGAAACTACCTGATTCATCAACTGGTGCTCAACAATTCCAAGCCAAGTGACTCTTGCAGGGAAAGCGACATTCGCGCTTCACTTCGGTCCTTCCCTGCTGCTCAGGTGAATAAAAAGAACAAGGACGGATTCACTGCTCTTCATCTGGCTGTGATAAAGCGAAACTCTTTTATGGTCAAGATGTTGCTGTCGTGTCTTCCAACCCTCGATCTTGATGCCAAATGTGTTAAAGCAAAGGGAGCAACTGCCTTGCATTTAGCAGCTTCTACATATTATTTTAAAAGCCCCTATTTAAATGCTGGAAACAAGTATGACAAAACCACTATCGATAAAGATGTTAATGAAGATTGTTTAGAAATAGTAAAAGTTTTATTAGAAAGTGGTGCTTCTGTAAATGAGTGTGATAACAAAGGTGCAACACCACTTCACATTGCAGCTAGTTGCAATCGAATTGAAATACTTAAGCTGTTAATCAGCAGAGGTGCAGCTTTGAATGCAGGAAAATGTATGGGAAGGACCCCTCTTCATGAAGCAGTGATGAATGGACGTTTTGAAATAGTCAAAGTTTTAGTAGAAGGGGGTGCTGCTGTAAATGACGATGGTGCAACACCACTTCACGTCGCAGCTCGATACAATCGAATTGAAATACTTAATCTGTTAATCAGCAGAGGTGCAGCTTTGAATGCAAAAGATCGTATGGGAAGCACCCCTCTTCATGAAGCAGTGAGATATGGACGTTTTGAAGCACTCAAAGTTTTAGTAGATAGTGGGGCTTCTGTAAATGAGGGTGATAACGATGGTGACACACCACTTCACGATGCTGCTCGTTGCAATCGAATTGATGTACTTGTGCTGTTAATCAGCAAAGGTGCAGCTTTAAATGCTAAAAATATTAGGGGAGAGACCGCTCTTTATAACGCAGTGTTTCATGAACATTTTGAAGTAGTCAAAGTTTTAGTAGAAAGAGGTGCTTCTGTAAAAGAGTGTGATAAAGATGGTGAAACACCACTTCTCGTCGCAGCTCGATACAATCAAATTGAAACACTTGAGCTGTTAATCAGCAGAGGTGCAGCTTTGAATGCAAAAGATGGTATGGGAAGGACCCCTCTTCATGAAGCAGTGATGAATGGACGTTTTGAAACAGTCAAATTTTTAGTAGAAAGTGGAGTATCTGTAAATGAGGGTGATAACGATGGTGCAACACCACTTCATGTTGCTGCTCGTTGCAATCGAATTGATGTACTTGAGCTGTTAATCAGCAAAGGTGCAGCTTTAAATGCTAAAAATATTAGGGGAGAGACTGCTCTTTATAACGCAGTGTTTCATGAACATTTTGAAGTAGTCAAAGTTTTAGTAGAAAGTGGAGTATCTGTAAATGAGGGTGATAACGATGGTGCAACACCACTTCACGTCGCAGCTCGATACGATCGAATTTATGTACTTCAGCTGTTAATCAGCAGAGGTGCAGCTTTGAATGCAAAAGATGGTATGGGAAGGACCCCTCTTCATGAAGCAGCGATGTATAAATGGAAATGGAAATGGAATTTGAAAACAGTCAAAGTTTTTGTTGAAAATGGTGCTGATGTTGATGCTGTGGATAAGAGGGGTAATACAGCCCTTAAATTTGCAGAAGCACTAAATAAAACAGAAGTAGTTGCATATTTAAATTCCATATTTGCTAATGTGAATGCTGTAGGCAGGGATGACGGAGTGTTAGTTCCTGAAAGAGTGTGTATAAATACTGAAAAACTAGGTGAACCTTCATGTAAAAAAATGCGTAGGAACTGATATGCGAGTTTTCTAAAACACATTTTCTTAAAGCTTCATCCTTTTGTTTCAATAAAAAAGCAAACTATTTTATTATAAGGAACTTCTCTTATAAAATTCTGTATGCAATTTATTTTTCTCTCTTATATTTTTTTAAATAAAGTATCAAAATTTGTGATTCTCTATTTTTTATTAAAGTTTAAAAGCTGTATTAAGTATTTTGTTAGTATGAGTTATGAAAATATAGAAAAATTATTTTTATAAATGAATGCTTTTGTTGACCTCTTTGAACCTGTTCGTCTGGATCATTCATATTATTTCATTCATGAGTTTCAGAAAATCTTGGGGAATTCCATTGAATTCAATGGTAAGGTTGTGAACCAAAGAATGTGATTTTATTGATATGGGCCTCTAGTGCTTTTTTTATGGCACCCATACCTTTTTGATGTCATTATGGACCTCAAGAAAACATTGCAATCACGTGCTGTCAAATTAGCAGTGTTCGGCAACTAGTGGCCAAAAAGTAGTTTACTACCAATTATTAACTACTCTGGGAAAATCTAGTTGCAACTAGTAGTTAACTACTTTTTTCTGGGACTAGTTGCACCTAGTAGTTAACTACTTCCGAAAATTCAACTACTAGTTGCAACCAGGCACGGCTCCAAGGGGGGGGGCACTTTTCCAGACAAGATTCCCTTGTGATACCACTGGGGGTATGGGGGGTCCTCTCCCAGAGAAAAATTTAAATTTGATTTTAAAATTAGGGTTTTAACTCATTTTTAGAAACGTTTTGAGTCTAAGGGGGGCACTTATCAACACTATTACTTTTACTTTTTGACCCAACTTTACTTTATGGGGTTTTCCTAAATAAAACACTGAATACCCCATTTTTATACTAATGTAGACCTGTAAAAGTTGGGTTTTTACTCATCTTGAGAACCTTTTTGGGTCTCCAAGGGGGGGGCACTTTCCAGAGTGCCACCCCCCTGGATTCGCCACTGGTTGCAACTAGTCTATTTACTTTCATACCCCAGGGGTTCTTAAACTGTGGTCCACGGACCCCCGGGATCCTCAGTTCCCCAGCGCCTTCCTAGGGGGTCCGCGAGTTACCTTGGGAAACACTCAAGTTATCTTTGAGTGTTCCCCAAACAGTTTCAAAATGAGAGAAAACACTAGTTTAACGAGAAAATTAAAAAAAAATTGGGGGGGGAGGACCCCAGCCCCCTCAAAGTTTTGATTTCTATCGACAATTTTTTTTCCTTGAAAATTTTGACGTTTACAAGGAGCTCTTCTTCTCTTTGGGTGTATCCAAAAATGCCTGAAAATGAATTTAAAACACTACTTTTAGAGGCAAATTTCGAAAATATTCTGCGGGACTCTTAAAATACCCAGTCAGATTACTAAACTTATTCTAGTTTTTTAAAAAAAGAACTATTAAAAAAGCATATATGAATGTAATTATAACTAAGAATGAAAATACCCCCTCCTCAAAGCTCTATATGAACTCCGTCTTCCAAACTCAATGGCAATTAGGTAGTTTCTTTATCTATACCCTATTGGAAAAAGAATTTTCTTCCCTGAAAAAGTATACCGGGTTATGGAGTACACGGCTTCCATAAGCCTGAGGCGGCTGCTATAATTAATTAATCAGGTTAAATTACATACTTTTTATTTACAATAATTATTAAGATTAAACAGATAAGGTTATTGTTTGATCAATTTCAAATTGAATTCAAAGTAGATATTATGTTGATGAATGAAATTTCCTGCGTGCTGTGATTTTGAATTATTGTGTTGATGCTCTTGCTGCGTTTTACCGCACTGCCGTTCGCCACAGTACTCCCCCTCCTCGCAGACGCCGCAGTCCTAGGTCTACAGTTACCTGAACCGCACCCGACGACCAGGGCGAGTTGTATAGGCGGAGTCAGCGGTTACTGATGAAGCTGTGTTACTGGGGTCAGACCCTGAAGAAACTGGGGGAGGTAGAGGAAAGAAGTCTGCATTTTCTAAAAAGGCTGGCTTTAAGCGATCTTTACTTACTGTAGAATGTTTTCCCTTTATGACTAGCGTAAATGTCTTCGGAGTACGGTTTTCAACTCTATAAGGTCCGTCATAAGGCGCTTGTAAGGGTTTCCTTACTGTGTCATTACGCACAAAAACATGTGTACAGTTCTCTAATGCTGGATGTATAAAAATCTTGGGACTTGAGTGAGCCGAGGTTAAAATGGGTTTTAAAGTCTCCATTGTTGATCGCAGTCTCTTGAGCAATTCATGGGGTTCAACAGCTACTGTTGGTGTATCAAGAAATTCCGCTGGCAACCGAAGAGGAGTCCCATAGACGAGTTCGGCACAAGTACATTCCAAATCATCTTTCATGACAGATCGGAGTCCCAAGAGAACCAGAGGTAGGGATTCGGTCCATTTGAGATTGCCATGGCATTTGAGGCTCTGCTAAAGTGATCGATGGAAGCGCTCAATTAAGCCATTGCTAGCAGGATGATACGGGGAAGAGCGAATTCTTTTGACCCCCAAGACAGAGGAAAGCGTTCTAAACAAGTTGCTTTCAAATTGCCTGCCTTGATCGGTTGTGATGGTCGAGGGCACCCCAAAGCGTGCGATCCATTGACTGATGAAAGCTCGGGAAACTGTCTCAGCAGTGATGTCTGGAATAGGAATTGCCTCTGGCCATCTTGTGAAACGGTCGATACATGTGAGGATGTAAGTGCAACCATCTGATGGAGGAAGCGGACCCACCAAATCCAGATGTACATTAGGGTGGGTCATTTTCCTATGGCGAAAAAAAAATTTTGGAAATTCTATCGGGCACAGCAAGAAAAGTGTGCCAAATGGTCTCAAACTAACATGTGTAAAATATTATTTGATTATAATAATTCTTTTTGCCTCCGGATTGGCCTCAAATAGAACAAAAATATGCAATTTTTAATATTTTTTTTTTTAATTATGATTTAAATTTTTTTGTCGAAAACTTATTAAAGTTCACAAATAAGGGTATTTAAAAGCAATTTTAATCACAATAGTCACCTTCATGCATTATTAATTCAAAAATAACTGCCAAAGTGGCAATATAATATGCTATCATACCATTAAGAGCCGTAGAATGTGAATCTCTTTTTATAGCGGATTTTCAGTGGTACAGATTTTAAATATTGGTAGTTCATAGACATTCTCCTTCAAGTTTGGTCAGTATTAAACCGTATTTTTAATTTTTCAAAATAGATACAGTTGTGTTTTTCATAAATATGCCGCGCTTTCGAAATTCAGCGGACAGTTATTTCACTGGCTGGTATTGGGATCCAAATATGATCTCAAAAATATGTTGAAACAATTGTCGAATGGATAGTTCGTTCATAGGCAATATCAGTTATGATTCGCTCAGTCATGATTTACCTAATTTTTTACTATAGCAATTGAGTGAAACCCAGGCCCATAAAATTATACTTCTTTGAGGATTCATTCAAAATAGCATTCCCTTATGCGTCCATAAAAGTTAAAATATAGCAAATTTAACTGTTAAGGATAATTACAAGTAAGTTTTGAAAAGTAATGTAGCTTATTTGAAAACTTAAGGGATAATACTGAGCTTTATGCTGAAAACGGGGATCTACCGCTCTTCTTAAGAAAATATTTCAAAAATTGACTCTTAAAATGTGGTTTTAATTTATTTTTGGACATTAGGGAATCACATGGAGACACTTGGGATGGACTATTCCTAATATGCCAAAAAATTTCAAGGAAATCCCAACTTTTAAACTATTATCCAAATGTTTTCCATGGGGTTGAAACCTATAACCCAAAAAAAGGTATCCACCTTCTGACATATCCACTTTTATTAAGAATTTAATGTTTTTACCATCCTACTCAACCGACAACAAAGGTTTCGCACATTTTTATGATTCCAGCAAGAAATTTTTGATTGCCAGTTCTAACCATTGAGATATTTCAAAATATGTTGTATTACTACTTACTAGTCAAGTATTTCAACTTTGGTTTCATTTATAATTATTTTATAGTCTTCAATGATGATTTTTATACCATTGTGCACATTTATATTCATGACGGATTTGTGCAATCGAGGTAAAAGCTTGATTTTCGTTCGTCCATTTTTGCATGAAATTACTATATTAATCGAAACTTTGAGGCCAATCCGGAGGCAAAAAGAGTTATTATAATCGAATAATATTTTACACATGTTAGTTTGAGACCATTTGGCACCCTTTTGTCGCTGTGTCCCTGGGAAAATGTGAAAAAATATTTTTGACCCACCCTAATGTACATGGTCGAAACGTTGGGATGGCAGAACAAATTCCTTCAGAGGAGTGTGCGTATGTCTACTCACTTTCGACCGCTGGCACTCTAAGCAGGATCGTGCCCATTTAGCAACATCTTTAGACATAGATGGCCAACTAAATCGGGATCGGACGAGTCTTCCTGTGGCTCTGATTCCCGGATGTGCCAAGTTGTGAAGGGACTCGAAGACGCATTTCCGGAGATCCTTAGGCACATATGGTCTAACCATGTTATGACTGGTGTCACAGTAAAGCTCGATATGAGGATTTACAGTCCGTGGTTGTAATAGAAGAGAGTGGTTAGAATTCTCCAGCAATTCACGAAGTTCTTCGTCAGTCTTCTGGGCCTTTGCCAGATCATCCAGATCAACGGACGGAAGGTTCACAGAATTTAAGCGAGATAAAGTGTCAGCCACAACGTTTTCGGCACCTGATCTGTGCTGAATGTCAGTGCAAAACTGAGAAATGTAATCAAGTTGTCGAATCTGCCTGGGAGACCAAGAATCTGATTTTTTTGAAAAAGCAAACGTCAACGGCCGATGATAGGTGAAAATAATAAAGGGTTGGCCCTCTAAATTATGTCGAAAATGTCTTACTGACGAGTAGATTGCCAAAAGCTCCTTATCGTATGCACTATACTTTTGCTCGGTGGGAGATCACAAAAAATCGGATCACAAAAAACCAGTTGAATTTACGTCGCAATCCGAAGTCAAGTGATATTAATTTTTTTCCGTAAGTAGCAATTTTTGTGCCGTTAGCCGCATAGAGACATAAATCAGCAGAGACGGACGCTCGCGAGCTAAAACTTCTCGGTAACACAGATATGTCTGCCCCAGTATCAATTAAAAATGAACGAAGAGTGTTCTTGTCGGCCAACATAATTCTATTAATTAGGCAGCCCCTCCTGTGGCCACTGGAGGACCGCCTTTCTAGTTTTCCGACGGCTCGTTAAAAGAGCACGGCGAGTTGCACCTTCTAGCCAAAACACCAAAATTTGTGTGGTAGAAACAAATCCCGTTCCTTGCCTCCTGAAATATGCGAGGTTTTGATGGGGATCGGTCCCGAGATTGACGCCGTCGGTTGTAGTTCTGCTCGCCCCCTCGTATTGTACCTTGAGACTGATGTTCTCTCCATGAAATCACTTTCTCAAGCGCTGTGGTTAGTTGAGACACTTTTTCCTCCAGTTTATTTAACCGGGAATCAGTGTGAGAAGTTACAGTATTAACTTGGAACGGGGCTGTATTATCGGGGATATCGTTTATCCGGTCAGCAACGGCAGCCAATCTCTCGAGGTCTTCATTTAAAGCCACAAGCACTGTTTGCGTGCTAGTAGGGAGTCGACCTAGCCAGAGAGTCTTCAGAAGTTGTTCTCCAACAAGGCCACCGGATAGCCTCCGCATGTGAGTAAGAAGTTGAGAGGGCCGTTGGTCGCCGAGATCTACTCCCTGCAGGAGAGTTCTAATATTAAATTCAGCGCTCTCAGAATATGTAGAAATTAGCCTTGCCTTTAGGGTTTCGTATTTATTTTCTTCCGGCGGTCTCAGAACCATGTCACTTATGGAGTTGAGAACATCAGAGTCGACAGCTGATATCACATGAAAAAATTTCGTCTCATCTCTTGTAATGTTCGCTAGACAGAACTGAGCTTCTAACTGAGAGAACCATAATTGTGGGTTGTTCTTCCAAAAGGGTGGGGATTTTATCCCTACCCGCGAAATTGTCGGTTCGGCTAATGGTGGAAGAATTGTCGGTAGACGTGGCGAAGGATGGTCAGTAGGCATCATGACTACTCAAGTGATGAAGACAGGAAAAATGAGCGATGAAGACAGGAGAGTGTTCTACACTAAAGGGTCACCAAATGAGGCGGCTGCTATAATTAATTAATCAGGTTAAATTACATACTTTTTATTTACAATAATTATTAAGATTAAACAGATAAGGTTATTGTTTGATCAATTTCAAATTGAATTCAAAGTAGATATTATGTTGATGAATGAAATTTCCTGCGTGCTGTGATTTTGAATTATTGTGTTGATGCTCTTGCTGCGTTTTACCGCACTGCCGTTCGCCACAAGCCGGTATATACTGGTTATACTGGATACGGTATGATGATGGACCTAATATATACTGGAAACAGTATCACTTATTTTACTGATTCCAGTATTTATTGGGGCTGGGGTAGTATCTGATCCAGTATCGCACAAGAATGGATGTTTCATAAACCAGATGTAGTAAGGGGAGTTAAGCTCAAAAACGGGCCTAAGTAGGAACAAATTGCAACAAAAGTTTTTTTGACCGATTTCAATTCTACTAGATGTACTTAAAGGGAAAACGAAAGTTTACCAAAATCGGATGACCCGAAGTGGGTTATTTTTCAAGATGGCTGCCAAAAACCTAGAAAATCAAGAAATCCTAAAATTGTTGGATTTAAAACGTAAATAAACGTTCTTTAATGTATGATTTGAGTAAAATAGGTATGGTACTGGGTAAAAAGAATGGGGTATAAAACTAATTTGCGAAATCTGGCAACAGGAAATGGTTTTTTATTCAAGATGGCGGACAGTACTTTCAAGTAATTGGTGATGATTCTGAATTTTTATTAAATATGTTTTTGCAGATTTTTATAAGATATAATATCAAATTTATTATTATTTCAATAATTTTTAATTATAATTAGTGTAATAATGCCCAGGAATCAGCTTACAATTAGATGACCAAAAGTACTGCAAGTTTTCTAGGCAACCACTGATTGAATGTGTGATGGTTAAGTATATGTAACAAGCTACATTCTACTTTTTTATCATTTACACAGAAGTTCACAGCTCGGACAGCTTTTATTAATGAATAAAATTCTAGCCTCACTAGAATAGAGTAGAGAGCCTGTATATACGAGAGAGGTGACAACCTGGTATAGCGCGCTGATTGGTCAACAGCGTTTTCTGTTCACCGCAGGTTTCCCTCCATAGGATCAGCATTGGAGCGAGACCAGCGGCATGATACAGTTCGGACAGAATTGGAGATTTGGACAGTTTAAACTGCGCGCAAGGATGCGCAGAGACGCTTTTAAGCGAGTTGTCGTCTCTCTCTCGTATACAGGCTCTCTAGAATAGAGAGAGATGCCCTAGATATTTCACAAATTTACGCAAAAGTGTCAAATTTTTCACCATTTTCAGCGAACCCATCTCTAAGAAACATTATAAGTGGTGTTCAGGCAAAAAAAAGGAAGTAAATGTTTATGATATTCCAGTCAGTGGGAAAAATATTGTCCAAAAAATTTTTGGAAAAGATGTGTTCACCTTTGCTTTCAGAAGAACTGACAAAGTGATGACGTTTAGCTCTTTTTCTGCTATTTCAGTGGCACCAGAAAGAACCGTTGTTACAGGATTTCTTTTTCAACGATTCCTTATAGTGTGAAAAACTGGACAATCAAATTTACAAGATATGAGCTAAGTCCATATCCAACCTCACTGTTTGAAGGTTTGCACATTTTAAGAAAAGCTGATAAAGGGCAGCTAAGCCCATGCTATTAACCTTTTACAGGCCGAATTAAGATCCAGGTATATTTTAATTAATTTTTTTACACAAATTACCTTATAATGGTTCAATTAAGAGAAATTATTAATATGAAGGCGGTAAAAAATTTTTAAGTGGGATTTTCACCATGTTCCCAATTGAGAACATTGGCCACTTCCGACTATACTTCGACCGGGGAAACAAGCGTAGACTGAAATGATAAACAAATCAAATAAACCCCAAATTTTGGGGAATAACTAACAAAATCAACCTTAATTACAATTTATTTTTGTGTTTAAGCTGTAATTTTATTGAAATTTTAGAAATTTGAAAACAATTAAATGGCAATTTCATGTGACACATAAGGAAAATACCAAAATTTTATACCTTATGTTAGTAAATTTTATACACTAGCTTTAAAAATACAATTTTAAATTTCGGGTATCTAAAATAAATAAAATATATATGAGAAATTGATTAATTATAATTTTCCTATCATCGAAAGCCAAGTTTTTATTTTACGACACACAAGAAAAATTTTGAAATATTTGTACATTTATAAATGGGATTTAAAATGAATCATATTAATTTGTACAAAAATAATGATCAAACATTTGAGTAATGAATGAAATAATTGGTTTTTGAATGTAGCATTAATACATTTATAAGAAAATTTCAATGTCATTACCATAGTCATTACTAAATAAAGTCTGAAACATAGTATCCTTATTATCTTATATAAAACGCATTTTGGATTCCATATTTTCGAAAGTTATTTCTTATAGATAGTAAATAACACAATTCCAGACGTGTGAAGCTACTAACCTATCTTTTTTACTAGCATAAATTCTCTGCGATAAGCTATTAACTTTGGGAGCCGACTTATTCAATCTTTATACACATTCATCATTTCTCTGAACAAAATCGTAGATTCAAATGAAAAAAAATATACAAACAAATCCAAAAACAAACCAGCCACTTCCTTTCTGAAAGGGGATTCCCCTTTAAGCAATTATATAACCTTTTTATTCTTTACGAAAAAGAAATACCCCCGTTCTACTGAGTTCTATAATACAACGCCATAATACTAACTCGGGTTTCCCGTGTATAGCGGCGACAGGCCAATGTTCCCAATTGGGAACATGCATATTTCGCAAGCTACTACAAGCATGTTTTTAATATTTATTAAATAAACTGAAGATATCTATTTAAGGTAAGTCTTTTCCAATATTCTCACCAAATTTTGGAACATTAGGACAATATTTCGATTTTTCATGAATTATTTTGTTTACCTCTATCAAAAAGCGTAAAAATGGCCTATTTTAAGATTTTTTGTATTTTTTTCTTATAAAGATAGCAACTTCGTTTGAATTTTAAAAAATCAAGTCATCTTTTAACTTTACATGGTAAAATGCTCAACAGTATACCAATAGTAGTTATTTTTTTATGAATTTTCAAACACGATGTTCCCAATCGGGAACATTGGCCTGAAAAAGGTTAAAGAACTTAACTGTAGCAAACACTCAAATATATCTGTCCCAAAGAACAGAAGCATATTTTCTGGATGGAGGTTACCTATTACGCAAGCTGAAATGGGTGACACATTTCAAAAAATAGCTGAACAATATGTGGAATATACAATTAAATATTATGGATTTGCAACAGTGGTGTTTGATGGGGTACGAAAAAGAAGCTTCTGTTAAAGACAATACCCATAAGAGGATACAAAAAATTTTTCATCTTATCTACCACTTTACCAGAGATACTGAATTTATTGGAAAGCAGGATGAATTTCTTTCTGTTGGATACAACAAAACTATTCTTATAAAATTGATCTCAGAAGAAAGGTTGGAGGATGCAAAGTCCATATATCAGAAGGTGATTCTGATGTATTGATATTGCAAAGGCTGCAATGAAAAGCGCCCAGAAGTGTTCCGCAACTCTAACAGGAAAAGATACAGACCTGCTTGTTCTTTATTGTATTACTCTGATGTAAATATTAAACCTGTACATACGATGGAATATAAAGACACTCCAAAGCTACATCACATCAATTATACAGGGTGATTCAGAAATAATCATCAATAATTGGGGGGAGGTAGAGGGGCCCTAGAAAAGCATATTTCGAATAGGGATGGTGGGGCGCAGACTTACCGTTAAAGAGCTAGGACCTAATGTAGTGCGAGCGCGTATCGAAAGGCCGTTTTACGAATTATATATTTTACATTGCGAATATCACGTCAACTTTTTAATAAAATTTAAATTAACTGTGGAAAAATTGAAGCATAAAAAACAAAATTATTGAGAAAAATGCTTCAATACTAATTTTTATTGAAAAGTTGGCGTGATATTCGTAAACAGCACTAAAATATAGCCCAGAGACATGTATCAAATGCATATACTTCGAAATTTAAAAATTTAAATTTTTAAAATTAATTTAAAATTTAAATTTTTTAAAAGATATTTTGTCTTTTTACAATTTAGTTATTTTAAAAATGATTTATTACCAAATATTGTCTAAATATTTTCCTTATTACTTGATTGAAAGATTTTACCCGTATTTTCAACGTTAATTTTCATAAATTAATTAACTAATGATTTAATCACCAATTGTGGTTTTTTTAGGTTATAGAGGTATATATCTACAACATCCATGGAAAAAGGACCTTGGTAAATGCCTCAAACGTTTTTAACTAGAATTTTTAAAAGGTCGATTTTTAAGGCCAAAAAAATTGAAAATTTGAAAAAAATGTCCGATTTTTCTCCATTTTAGTATGTTATTATTTACGTATATTCTAATTTAGAACCGTTAAAATTATTTATTTTGCAATTATATTGTGGTTTTGAGTGATGTTTTAATTTTTTCGACTTTCCAAATTTTGAATTAATTTTTAAAAATTGAAATTTTAAATTTTTTAAAATTTAAAAGGTATATTCGTATTCAGCACTGAAGAATAGCCAATAAACATGTATCATAAGTCTCTATTTTTATAATTTGATTTTTTGAAAAAAATTGTCGGCCATTTTTTTTAAATTAAAAAAAAATTTTATTTTTGTCCATCCGATTTTGGCAGATTTTTAGTATGTTATTATTGAGGTCGACACTCATACTACCTGTGCTTCTGTATGGAAGCGAAACCTGGACACTAAACCTAGATACCCAACGAGCCCTGGAAATCTTATTAAGTTATTTCATATTTAAATGTTCAGCGATCTGAGTTTATATGATATATTTTTTCACATCACTTTGTATATTGATTTGATACAGTGGTGAAAATTCTTTTTCATCATTTCAAATAAATTTACAGTCTGTGATATAAAATTTTCATTCATTCAAACAAAACGTATGTAAAAATAATTAATGAAAAAAAAAACCTTTTTAAACAACAACGTTTTTAAAATGCACTAAAAAGTATAAAATAATTTTTTGCAACTCCTTGTAAAACGAAAAACGTGGGGATCATGCAATAATATTTACAGCCACTACTCTTGTCACTCTATTTACCATTATATTCACAGTTAAAAATTATTTAAATGAATGATGAAATTAAGTTGGATTAAATACCTAATGCATGATCCCCACGTTTTTCGTTTTACAAGGAGTTGCAAAAAATTATTTTATACTTTTTAGTGCATTTTAAAAACGTTGTTGTTTAAAAAGGTTTTTTTTTCATTAATTATTTTCTGGTTTTTAGTTTTGTTGTGTAAAGTTTAGAATTCGCGACCTGAACGCCCCCCCCCTTCCAAATTTTTACAAATGTTATTACATCTTTACCTGAATTTTAAAATACTATAAACTGTAAAATTTAATATATATTTAAAAGGTTGTTACATTTTAAAATAAGTATTATACATAAAATATTATTATAGATAAATCGTGCTATAAATTTTCACAAGTTTTTATTACTCGGAAACTATACTTAAAATTTTTTTTAAAAATTGACGCTTGAAAAACAATTAACATCCAGCTAAAATGTATTACTTGAAAGTTCAAGACAATTAAAGACATATTAGATTAGGAAGGCAATTAGATTAATTACAACAAAATATAACACACAAACTAAATGTTACAACTTTTCGGTACATTCGTATTAGCTCGTCCATTCGCCAACAGGGGCGATAAGTCGCCAAGTCTGGTAAACCCCGCAACACTACCGTTGATTCTGGTAACCCTGGAAAACGTAGCGAAATCGTGCTAGTTCCGATCACTGGCGCATGCGCGCGCAATTTAAATCAGTAAGCCAGGTAAGCCCATGGGTGAAATAATGTGTGCGCACCGCGCAGGTTGTTTTGAACGTAAATTCAACAGTGTTTACAAGGTAAGAACGAAGACTGCATCTGAAAGGTAGGAGTCTGCTTTCGTGTCGTTGTGTCGTTCCACGGTGAACTTTGTTGCGCCATTTTGCCGAGCCCCAGAGTCTTTCAATGATTGCGTATGCATCACGCCGGTGGTAGAATCGACAAAAGATCGCCGGCGGTAGGATCGACCATTTTGCAAGTAAGTTAGTGCTAAAAAAGTTATTTTTATGCTCTTACCGAGTGATATCCGTAGTTTTGGTTCATCCAAGAATACTGATTCCCCTTTTTCTGAACCCTTACTGTGTCTGATTACCCCCACAACGAGTTTGGTTATAGATAGGGCAGGGGGGTTTGGGGGGGGCGGCAGCCCCCCCCAACCACATGAAACTTTTATTTTTTATTTTCTGATGTTATAAAGATGTTTCTGATGTTAAAAATGTGTTTTTCGGCGATTCTGATGAAATCCCTTATTTTGGCGCGTTTTGGCGAAAGTTGGCGAAAATGATGGACGGGCTAATACGAAAGTACCAAATTTTCTTATTTAAATAATTACAGCTTCAGATGAAAATTGAACGTATATTACTATTTATTACTTAAGTTAACAAATAACAATTGCATTTAATCGCCTTTATTACCCTTTTCAATCCTTGTTTAATATTTTTTGTTCGCCCTCTTACAAAAAGAATACCGTAAAACCTCTTTCCAAGACTTATCGCCAAAACCGCAAAAAGAGCGATAAAGAGCCTAAAGCATCAAATCGTATTTGCGCAAAATTCTCCAGATCCTCTTTGAGCGCTAGTGCTGCCTCTGGTGGGATTCCTACACGTGCGGGTTTGGAAATACGCGTCCGGCGTTCAAATCCCAGGCTGGGTGGGCAGGGTCCACTCAGCCTTTCATCCCTTCAGTGGGTCGATAAACTGAGGACTAAGCATGCTTGGGAACTAAACACTGGGGGTCTCACGTTAGACTGACCACCTAACTGGGACATTTGCCTAGCACCCTAGGCCCCACGGTCACGAAAACGAAGATGGGCATCGTAGGCTTTGGCCCACTAGGGCTGTTGCGCCGATGGTTTAGTTTTTTTAACTTAATAATTTTGTTTCAAATCTTGATTTAAACATTTGACTAATTGAACTTTAAAAATGCAGAATCACCAACTTTAATTTTTTTATTAAAAAAGTATAAAGAGAAAAATAAATTACATAGCCTTTGAAGTTTTGAGAATAACTTCAAGTTTGCATGGGTGAAAGACGGAAAGATTTTTTTGAGGGAACACGAAAACTCAAGGGTAATCAGAATTGTAAGTGTTGACGATCTCTTACATGTTACCAAAATGTAAATTAAGTTCCTTTGATAGTCTTATTGATAACAACTGCAAATATTTTTATATAGATTCCCTAAATGATTTCAATGAATTTCTTTCCCAACCTAACACAAATACCTCATGCTATATTAAAATAGTCCATTTTAATATCAGGAGTATCCGTGCTAATTTCGACGAACTCCAAGCTTTGTTAAATTCTTCATTTGATTTAATTCACATACTAGTTCTATCTGAAATTTGGATCTATAGCAATGAAACCTCTTTTTATAATATAAACAACTTTGATTCATATTTCTATTGCAGAGACATAAACAAATCTGGAGGTATAGGTGTTTACGTAAAAAAAAATTGTAACATCTTTAATGATTGTTTATTTACTATGAACACAGCTGAATCAATACTGTTATATAGCAACCTTCTTGATTTGACTATCATTTGCCTGTACCGTTCCTTAGGCTTTAGCATTAATTGCTTTAATCTTGAATTATCAAACAAACTAAAAAACATAAACTCTAAAAATGTACTTTTAATTGGTGACTTAAATATTGATGTACTAACTAGTTCAAATCCTGTTGATGATTATCAAGATATTCTTAGTTCTGAAGGCTTCACCTTGCTCATTGATGGTATAACTAGATCTCGTTCAAACTCCTGTTTAGATCACTTGATTTTTCGTGGTTTTGATATAAGTGCCGAATCTGCCATTTTTAATAATAACTTAACTGACCACTACCCGATTGCCTGTAAATTAAAATGTAAAGCCTCATGCAGTGAAAAACCTAAGATGACAAAGATATCAAAAGTAAATTATGATAAAATAAATGATTTTCTGCTAAACTATACTTTTCCCTTAAATTTAAATTCTGAGGATGTGGACCATTTATATAACAGATTCGCAGACATATTAAGAAATATTTTGATAAACTGTACACAATATTTAGAGTTCCCTAATCGCAAAACCAATAAAAACTGGATAAATGATGAGATCCTAAAGTTAATTAAGTCAAAGGAAAAACTCTATAAAAAACATAAAAAATATCCTTTTGATATAATTCATGAACAAAATTATAATCGAATTCAAAAAGAGCTGAAAATAAAAATTAGAAACTCTAAACATAATTATTTTACGTCCGAATTTTTAAAGTGCAATAGTATCAAAAGACAATGGGAATTTGTGAATCAGATCATTAACTCTAATATAAAGGATAAAAAACCTTTAGCCAATAATAACAGCCTACTAGTAGATAATGTCAACCGATTCGGTTGTGCCTTGCGGCCTCGTGAAGAGGTGTAGTGTAATCAAGATCCAGAGCATCTACAGCAGCACCATATTCTATTAAAACTTTAACTATTTCCAAACTATCTTCTTTTACAGCTTTATCCAGTGCGGCATAATGGTGTTTACCTTTTTCTCTTCCCAAATAATCTCCGGCAGCTGCTAAATGCAAGGTAGTGCCGTTATTTTCATTCCTACATCTGGCATTAACATCGACGGTTGGAAGGCACGACAGCAACATCTTGACCATGGAAGAGTCTCGCTTCATCACGGCCAGATGAAGGGCGGTGAATCCCTCATCGTTCAATCTCGCATTCAACGAAGCACTAGGAATTAACGACCGAAGCACGTATCGAATGTAGTTTTTACTGCGGGAGTCTCTTGGCTTGTCGCAATTGTTGAGCACAAACTCATGAATCAGGTAGTTTCCATTAGGATACTTCACGTCACAAACTAAGAGTTGGAGCGACTTGGGTTCAAGACAAAATGCAGAAGCCATACCTGCAAAGTAAAGCAGAAAATCAACAATTTTCAAATTTTTAAAACTTTTGAGGCATTTCTAGGTTATCTCCCTGCGAATATTTTAGTTAAATGGTTTTACAACAAAAAATATATAGAATTGATGTTTGACTCATTAGTTAATTCTACAGATAATCTAAAAATAGGGCTGTGATTTATACGTAACTAGCGATGACGTGCTAGAACCGGGCTTCGCCCGGGTTTAAGTTTTTTATAAATATCATCTGGTGTGTTACAGATGGGCTTCGCCAGTCCATTTTAAAGAAGATTATTTTGGTGCGTTTCAGATGGGTTTCGCCAGTCCATTTTTAAAGAAGATTATTCTAGTGTGTTACAGATGGGCTTCGCCAGTCCAAATGTGGAAATAGTTAAATAAAGGAGCCACTTTTATGTTTATGCTACAACAATGGATTTTAAACGGCAACAATCGAGATTACGCCTACAACAATTAATGTTACATCTTCTGTTGTTATATTTACAACAATACGGTTTTGCCATGAATTTAGGCACGAAATATGGGTTTTTGAGCATAAAATGGACCAAAAAAGTTATTGGGATGCATCGATTTTAATAAACCATATAATGTAAATAAACCAAAATACGTGAAAATAAACATGGTCTTAATCGATTCAAAATCTTTTTAAAGCATATAGAATTCAAGAGAACATTTTGATATCAGATTCCTGAAAAATTATGTAATTACATATAAATCCTAGCCCTACTAATAAATCAAAAATTGAAAATCAAGAAAACATTTCAAACAAGTTGAAAAGTTAATGAATTATCAAGTAAATAATCGTAATGCTAATTCAATTTAAAAAGACAAATCTTCAACAACAAAAAAAAATAATTTTAAAAAATTCTTCTGAAATTGCAAATTTTTATATCGGTTTGTGATGTATGTCTATATAGGAACTATTATTTTTTGTTGAGAAAAAGTGAAAAAATCATCTTTACTTTCCTTTTGTTTTCAATTTCCCCCCTAAATTTTATGTTTTCTGTGGTAATCTTCTAATGGGCGGGTCAAAAGGGAGAGGCCTGTGAAGGCCTATCAAATATAGCTTAATATCACTTTTTCAGGATAAAAATCAAAACATTTTCTGGGGGAGAACCCCCAAACCCCTCAATTTGATACCGATTTCATAAGGTTTTTCTCTTAAAAATTCAGCCTCTTACTTGAAGATTGTCTTGAAAATTCTGCGGTTTATTAGGTTTATTAGTTCATTAGTTTATTATTTTATTTATTATTAGTTTATTTATTAGTTTATTAGGTTTATTCTGCGGTTTATTAGTTTAGCATTTCATTTGTTATGAAATCCCCTTTAAAAAAATTTGGGGCTAAAACATTATGCGAAACAAAAAAATCTAGTAATGGCCCTTATAAAACTTTCTCCCCACTTTCATAAACGTTGCCCTGGATATCCTCAAGGTATTCGCTGAGATAGGAAACTAATAAATGTTAGTGTGTAACGGTTAAAGACAATATAGAGTATAAACCTTAGACATAGTCATAAAAGTGGTGTATATTGGTATAGTAAAGTGGCCATGCCTTATGCTTATCCAATGCCTCACTTTTCGACGCCCCCTAGTTTTATGAGAAATTTTCATTTTTATGACTTAGGTGTGGCATTAGCCCCGGGGCAATGCCGATCCGAAGGTCATACTACTCAAAAGTATACTTTGGAGCTATAATCGCTTCAGACGTTATTTATAACCCATTTGATTTATTTGACTTTAATGTTGGTGAGTACAGTCGCCACATAGGTAAATAATTAATAAATAGTGATCTTAGATTATAAAAACAAAATTTTTGGCTCTATGAAAATCATTTATGAAAGACGAAAAAACTACGTAAATTCAACCTAATCGAGTGGCGTTTTAGAGAGGGCTTTAGGTGTCTTTGCCTACTAAATTGATGCCGCTCTACAACTTAGTAATTCAATTAATTAGCAAATCTCTAAAAGTTGTTAAAATAAAAATTATAAATCCTAAAATTGACAATAGGGGGCGTTGAAAGTTGTAGCATCGGATAGAGCATGATCACTTTACTATAACTAGACCCCACTTTCATGACTATGGGCCGTATTCAGAAACTTAAACACGAGACGGGAACGAGATGGAAACGAGAACGAGATATTTCTACTCCACAGCTGTTGTCCGCCGTATTGTTCTGAGTTTCGAAGCGCATTCCAATTGCTTTTACACTTTTTGTGGCCTATTTAATAGTACCAAAAAATCTAAAACAGCTATTTATTACCAAAATAAGTCCTCAGACATTAATATTGGGTTGTCCGAAGTTTCGTGTTTGAAATTTTATGAGAAACTGGTAATAGGTGGAGATATCAAACAAAGAAGATTTTGATCTATGTATATTTATGAACACAATGTGTGATTTTGGTAATTCTCGTGATATTATTTCTCTTCGAAAGGGCGGTTTGAAAAAAAGACAACGAACGACGATTTTCGCGTATTTTTTTCTTTTGTTTAAAAAACTAGGAAGAACGCATAATTCATAGCTAAAAAAAGTTTGGCTGTATATTTGAAATGTTTTGATTCAGATGTCATAGTTTCAAGCTGCTTCAATAAGTTTAAGGTAGGAATTTTTGGCTTTAAAACTTCATATATTAGTAATTTCACGTCTTTTTTACAGCACGCCTATTGTTTTTCTAAGCAGCTGGTATGAAGCAAATAAAAGGCAGATGTTTTTTGAACCATAATGCTTGTTTAAACGGTTTCAACATTGAAAGCATCCTTTCATAATATAGTTGAATAGATTTATTTCTAAATTCCAACGAGTTGTTTTTATTGTAGTGTTTTCGTATGAATAAATTCAGGGAGTGTAATTCTGATAAGCTTAAACGTTGCGCGCTTGAATTGTGCGTACTGCTTTCTGACAGAAGTTCAGAGATAATTTAATAAACTGCATAATTTGAATACTTGGGTCTATCTGTAAGCTTTTTTTATTGATTTTGATGATTTTTTGTTAAAATTTCTTTGAAATGACTAACATTACTGAGGTAAGTGTTTTTCAAAAGATGCTATGTTTGAGACCGAAATTTCCTAAGTTTAACTTATCGAATTATCTTGAAACTATGACATCTTAATATAAACATTTCAAGTATACAGTAAAACTTTTTATAGCTATGAATTATGCGCTCTTCCTAGTTTTTTAAACAAAAGAAAAAAATTACTTGAAAATCGTCGTTTGCGGTCTTTTTTTCAAACCGCCATTTTGAAAAGAAATAATATTACGAGAACTACCAAAATCACACATTAGGTTCATAAATATACATAGATCGAAATCCTCTTTGTTTGAAATCTCCACCTATTACCAGTTTTTCATAAAAAAAATTTCAAACACGAAACTTCGTTAAAAGTAACAGAACTTATGGGACAACCCAATATATTACGAACGTAATGGAAATCTAGTGCCTGTAAAAATTTGTATTATCAGTGTATAAATACTTGTGTCATTTTTCGACAGATAGCAGCATGATCACTCGAGATCTCGAAAGTCCTCTTTTCCAAGTGACCGAGGATTCTGCAACATTCCCGTCTCGTTTCCATCTCGTGTAAAAGTTTCTGAATACGGCCCTATATCTCTTGGGTCTCCAAACTACAGCCCGCGGGCCGGATGCTGCACGCGAGACTATCTCATCTCTATCTCTAGTCTTTATGGGGGAATATCAAAAGTTTTATCACCCCGACGACCTTCAATCAGCGAACTAAAGACAGTTCCCGCATCTCTTTGTGTGAGCATTCTGCAAAACTCTTTTGTTGTTCGCTGATTGACGGTCGTCGGGGTAATAAAATTTAGATGCACCCTATACGAAAAAATTACGGTGTACTCAATGAGGTATTTATACTTTTTTTATACATTATGGTTTAAAACTCCTAGATTTCTGATTTTTAAGTTCACAAACGTGTGTTTTAAATTATTTAAAATTCAATTTTATTGTTGCCAAAATCTCAGAAAAGTCACGTTATCAGAAAACGGGCTTCTATTGGATGTGACATCACAGCGCATGAAAACCATTGTGTTTACTGTTTTCACGTGATCAGAAAACGGGCTTCTATTGGATGTGACATCACAGCGCATGATTTGTGATTCGAAAGTGTTTTCGTGCCCAAACATAAAACGAAATTTCAAAAATTTATATCTCAGGAACTAGGCTACGAAAATTCTTGATGTAAACGTCATTCTTCATGGTTTTTTATATATTAGGTCATCCCGAAAGTTTGTTTTGTCGCTCTTGGGAGCATCTGTATACAATGTATTTTTTGGTACTTTTCCATTACGGTAAACCCTATTTCTATTTAAAGCCAATTCGACGAATTTTGGCTCTCTTTTTTCTGGCTCACTTTTCCAGCTTTCCTAGTTTATACGATTAATACGATTTTGTTTACTTCAAGTTGCCATTAATTAAAAACTTTCAAAATTCAAAGGAATTTAACTTTAATTTTAAGTCATATTAAGATTGTACGGAAGATCTTATTTATTTCATAAATTGAAACTATAATTTTATACTACTTTTGAAGAGCGGCGGTAGAATATCCAGCGATCTAGATTCCTGCAAATGATCATCCGGATCTTTCCTAATAGAGTAGCAATCCAGCAATTTAATATGAAGGATTGTGATCAAACTCTCCGGATGCCTCACAAAAAAATTAAATCTAGGTTAAATTTTCCACACTTGTTAAAAATACTTAAAACTTTAATTGTTTTATGGAAGTAGCCAGTTTATTTAAATTTAAAAATCTTAGAAAAAGGAAAACTTTGAGCAGAAAAGAAATGAAGTAACATGTTATCATGGATTTAAGGAAAGCCTAGTTGTCGATCAGTCTCCAAAATCAAGCCAAGATGCCAAATTGACGGTAGATAAAGTTACAGTTTATATTGGTATCACATAATGGAAAAGTGTCAAAAATATCTTATATACAGATGCTCCCAAGAGCTACTAAACTTTCGGGATGACTGAATAGTACCTACTATTTTAATAAAATTTATTCTCAAAACGCGAGAATACCTCATTAAATAAAAGATCCAAGAGGAAAGGACTAATGATAAAAAATGTGAGTTCACCTTTGTTCAACAGTCGGTTCTTGTTCACGGTCAAGTCCAACGGCTCCATTTGTGTTGGAGAACTCGCCTAAATTGGTGACAAGCTATTATAATACACTGTAAAATATTACTGTGAGATATAAGTTTGTTCATGAAACAGTAATGAGGTTAAATTAAGTTTACAGCTGATAAAATCAAAACATCATAGAAGGAGAATATAATCTCATTACTAAATCCTTTTCGTTTTAGAAAACAAATCCTTGTTTAAAATTAATTTTAATGATGGGTAACTAATACTGGTCAATAGGTATTTTGGTGGAGATAGATTTTTATGAGGAGCTCTATGAGTGTTGAAATTTTAATGGGGTTGTGGAATGTGGACACTTTTTAACAGATGACTTCATAAAATACACTGCAAGTTCAAGGCACTACCAATAGCTTTATGCAATAAAGCTTCCCCAGTTAGAATTTCTGGCTATGCTACAGTGACGTACAGTCAGAACGCTTAATGCAAGAAACTAATAATGTGTCCACAACTCATGTTTTCCTCAAAATTGAGAAAAATAATTTTTTGCAACAGGTGGATTTTTTTGGTATTGCAAAGAAATGGTTGACTTACTCGGTCAGGATTCATTATGCAGGTAGGAGGTAACCTAAGCAGTGGAACATATGCAGGTAGGTATGTAATGGAGATAGTCTTCCAAAGTCGTAAGGAACCTATCGTAACCAGAAATCTATCACACTGAAAGAGAAAAGAATAATAAACATTTAATAATATTTCATTTAATGGAAGAATTATTTATACAATTGTTTTAACCTTTTACAGGCCGAATTAAGATCCAGGTATATTTTAATTAATTTTTTGCATAAAATTTCTTTTAATGGTTCAATTAAGAGAATTTATTAATAGGAAGAAGGTAAAAAATTTTTAAGTGTGATTTTCACCATGTTCCCAATCGGGAACATTGGCCACTTCTAACAATACTTTGAACGGGGAAAAGTTGAAAAAAACTTAGATTCGTATAAGTCTATTTAAAAATTATAACAATAATCTAAAAATATAGTTAAATGAAATTTAAAATTTTTAAACATGCATTTAAGTATGTTCTCGTACAATAAATTCTCGTAACTACCACGCTCACTGCTCAAATATCGAGGATAAAAAAACCATGTGCTCCAAGTCCAAGCCTAACGCTCCGCGAAAAATCTACACACACCCCGTACAAATACCCTGACCAACAACTCAACGTGACCAGACCTGACCACTGCCAGCGCCCTCTATACTGAGTAGTAGATAGAGGGCGCTGCCACTGCCCGAGGTTGGAACTGGAACCTAAAATTTGTCTATCCTCGGAAGGCGGAGGAAAACCGGTTTTCTCTGCCTTCCACAATGCTGAGAAACCTGTTATTCTCCGCCAAGCGACGGTAGACAAATTTTAGAGATGGAACCTATAGGAGGAATTCCCACAAACGCCTCTAGATGGCGCTACTATTTTCCATGCCGCTACAGCGTCAAATTTATTTGGGAAGAAAAATAAATACGAGTGAAAAATATTAAACGAGTAAAAAGTAACGTTTTCGAAACATTTATATGGAAGGTTTTTTTATGTTTTCAGGAGAGCTGATTAGAAGTTTTCTGCCACGTAGAAGGTCGGCTTCATATCGAAAATCGCAAAATTTTTGCCCTTTTTTCGATTTAGAATTCAAAAACTATAAATTTCTCGAAGATAATTTCATCTACAAAGTTGAAGTAAACAAAATTTCCTACAAAAGCAATACTAAACTTTTATTTTTATAAGATTGGTTTTGCCGCTAGAGCGCGCTGAAAAACAACGATTTTTAAGACTTTTTGAAAAAAAAGTAGACAACGCCCTCTTAAAAATAAAAAGTATTCACGTTATCAACAGAAATTTTGTACCACGTGAAAGAGCATTTAATTTTCTATAAATAAAGTACTGTGACTGATTGAATAAGCTAGCAACCCAGGTAGCACAAAAATATTGGCCAACTGCGTGCGAATACTAGCCGATATCGCCAGTGGCGTAACTAGAGTCCAACTATGTCCGCCAAATTGGCGTCGACATCTATCGCCAAGTTAAATTGTCGGATGGCTCTGTATTCATTGTTTATCTCAATTTTGATTATTTATAATTATTTCTAATTAAAAAAACTTTCCTGGGCGTCGGATAGTTAAAAGCTTGGTTTTTACTTGGAAATGACGTTTATTATCAAGTAAAAATTATTTTTTTAAATAAAACAAATGGCCGAAAAAATTCTAAAAATCAATGAATAGTAATATCCGCGGTTGGGTCTGCTCACTGCCCTTCACGCCAGCAGTATGTGTACTGTTTCTGTCGTCAGTTCGATTCTGACCACACCCCTGGGTGTATTTTCCTTCTTGGTGTCAGTAAAAATTCTGTTGTGTCTGTCTTACTTGACGAAGGTTTATAAGAGGATCCTTGAGATCAAGCA
Organism: Tetragnatha versicolor; assembly: GCA_024610705.1. Taxonomy (NCBI): domain Eukaryota; kingdom Metazoa; phylum Arthropoda; class Arachnida; order Araneae; family Tetragnathidae; genus Tetragnatha; species Tetragnatha versicolor. The sequence continues at coordinate 9,908,170 of JANDEH010000018.1, read as the reverse complement.
CACAAACCGGAAAATATATGTTAACCAAATCAACTTATGATGCTGACTTATCAACTGCTTGATTTGTGTCAGAAGCATTTTGACCCTATTTTTTTTGTCGAGTAGTGTAATTCATTTTTTAGCTCATCCAATTTTTAAAAATTAATATTTAATGCTTTAAAACTTAAATGGAATATTTGTATTCAGCTCTAAAATAAAGTCTATTAATATGTATCAAGTCTCGGTCACTTTTAATAGACGAGATTAGTGTGACGTTTTTTGTTTTGTTTGGAAACATAAATTCAGTCTGTGTGGTTCCGTGAACTGTACGGACAGTACGGATCCGTATGTAACCAATCACAGACTGAATTTATGTTTCGAAACAAAAAAAAACGTCATCACTAATCTCGTCTATTGTCTATTATAAATACTTTTAGAAATTAAGTTTAAAATATTTCTTAAGTGGAGTTAGATTGAATAATAATAGTACTTGTGGTCTTTTAGTTTTTCAAAGGATGAAGAAATAAGAAAAGCTTGGGAAGTACAGGTTTTGCCTGTGTGCTAATTTTTTTTTCTCCTCTTTTGTATTCAATAAAAAATTTTATCCAATATTTTTTCTTTTTGTAAAATAAATTTGACGCTGTTATTTTGCCAATACCTTGAAAGTTGAAACGTTTTTTAATCTGAATCTAAAAATAAATAAGCAAAATAATTTCAATCAATAGCATAATGACGTCAATTCTAAGTATCGAGGATAATTTTATATAAAAATCAGGGTAATGATGTGGAAATTATTGTATAATTGCATTTATAAAGGTTTTAAAAAAATCCAATATAAGAAAAATAAGTTAAGTCGTTTAATTATTTGGTGTCGTTTATTAAAAGAAGCCAAAAAAATAATTGAAAATTTCATGGATTCAGAAAGTTTACAAAATAATTTTTTAAATAAAAATATCCGACATCTAAAGGTAAGTGATTCGATGCTAAAAAATTGCTGTTTAACTGTATTAAATAGAGTTTAAAAGGAAATATTTAAAACTGCCCAATTAAGAACCCGCAACTTAAACATTTAAAGAAAAATATAGGAGTGGAAATCAACCTGTAAAATGAGTTATAATTAGAGTGTTGAGTTCCACTCCTAAGTTGAACTTCCTATGCTTCCCTATTATTTGAACTACATAGTTGGGATACATACATTAAAATTAATTTTCAAAGAGAAGTTTTTTGGAATCTCAGAAATTTTTTTTAACGTATTACACAATGTTTATGATCACATGAACAAATGAGAATTAATTAATGATTACAAAAAATGTTTAGCGTTAAGTGGAATGGAAGTGATCGTTGCTAGTCAATTTTAATTATATTATGCTATATTGATCTGCAATCGCATTAAGCGGAATTGACGTATTTGCGAGAAAACATGTTGTCTGAAAACTTTTCTGCCGAGATCTATTTCAGCGCCAACAGTAGCGATAAAGAGCCGAAGAAGCTCCAAGTTGTTCCAAGTCACGTGGTACACTCGTTCCCCCGGCCAAGGCTAGACTGGATCTGGCAGCGCTCTCTCTTGCATACCAGGCTGTAACATTTCAATCGAGAACAATAGCAAATAGGTTCCCTCGCTAGAGAAAATTCTCGCCGCTAGATGTCGCTGAGTCCCGACTGTTATTTACTCATATTTACTATTGGTTTCAGTTAGAACAGTTGATTGTTTTTGTAATTTCTATTAAAATTTTCATTCTTTCGATGATGTTTTTTTTGTAAATTGAAAGCAGGGACTTCCTTCACCATGCCGTATTGTTGTGTGCCGTTTTGTAAATCAGATAGGAAGAGGGAAAAGATTTCATATCATGAGTTTCCTTTTGACACATCTCTGTCAGCCTTATGGTTGAAAGCAATTTATCTATGAGCAGTATAGAACCGCTGGATTTAAATAAGAACTAATAATATTTTAGTGGATTTTTTCCCTCCATATAGTTTTTATAGCATTTTATTACAATTTTCAACTTTTTATTTTACAGAAATTTCTGAAAATCTAGCCCTGTTCACTTCTAAATATTTGGGTTCCATCACATTAGATATAAATGATCTTATAGCATTATATCTTAAATAAGGTGTTTGATCTTTCTAAAAAGAATCCTTGCTATTTGGTTATAGTCAATTCAAAATACTCTTCTAGTGATTACAGGCTTGTGTGGTGGGAATGAATTAGTCTTTACAATGTATATCACAGTCTCAAAGATTTAAACAGTACTTTATTTTTATTGAGTATATTTATATTATCAGGCAAGAGAAATTTTTCCAATTTTTATCGGATTTTCCGACTTTTTCAGCTTTCTTAGAATTTTCACTTATTCTGATTTTTCCATAAATTTCTGATTTTTTTTACCGAAAAAGAAATGCAGACGAAGTGTTCAAAAATAAGCTAAAACCTTGATTTTTAGGATAAAATTTGCAAAAATTTTCTGGGAGACCCCAAGACCCTTTTTAAGTTCTTGGAGCTCTATTTTTCAAATCTTGTTTTATATTAAGTTTATTAAGATGCAAATTCTACCCATTAGAAAGTACATTGAACCTACTCATGGGCATATACAGGGCTCGATTATATTACAAAAATATAAAACAGGAACGTTAAACATGTAAACACGCATAAAAGGGCTTAGAGGGAATTCCAAGTCTCCTCCCCCTGTGCAAATATATAACTTTGGGCCTGATAATTATCTATTTTCTAAATTTAAATTTGAAAATAAATGCTTTTTATATTAAAAAGAATTTGCTTTTTCAGTTTTGAGACCCCTTAGCCCAAAGTAACAAATTTTTTAAGCTGAATACCCATATTTTCAAATCTCGAGCACAGGTGTCTGCACTAAATAAAAGGTTAAAATATGCAGAAAAATCTAATTCCGGCATCATTAATTATTTACAAGAAGCTTTTCCCTTTTAGTGTGAATGAAGGTGTGAAATGTTTCTATGAACTTCTTTAGACTGTTATGACCGTTGATTAAGACTGTTTAACAATTAATTTCCTTAAAAAAGCTTACCCTGTTTTTAACACATTTATAAAAATTTATTTTTGAACCGTTTTATTTAAAAACATTGTTATTTTGTTATCTTATTTTTAAAAATGTATAAAACTTGAACATGTTTAAGAAAAATTAAAAGTTATACTAAAATGTTTGAAAAACATTTCAGTGTGTGAAATAGTCCTTTTTTCATTACATAATGTCTGTTATGTGTATATAAGATTCAATAAAATTTTATTTCACAGAGTACCTCCTATCTTGAGATTTATAGTCATTATTTTAATTTTCTTTCAATATTTAACTATAAAATATAATTTTACGGTTCTAAAACTTTCAGTTGTGTATGAAGTTAATGTCTTTCTTTCAGAAACACTCAAATAGTTATTAAATGAGGTTAAATCCTTATTGCCTGTGAGACTAAAAACACGAACAGTCGTTTCGATCTTGTTAAAGGTAAAATATATCCTAAATTAGCTCTTTTCAGGATTTATTTTTATAAAAAATTAATATCTTATCTAAGAATAAAATTACTTATATTTCCGATAATTTTAAAAACATTTATTTAACAAAAATAGTTAAAATACAAAAAATAGCAATGATGAATGTAAACTGTTATGATAATGCGCTCTAATAGGTTTTAAAAATATTATTTACACATTTGAAAATAAAAAATTTCATATTTTTAATTGAATAGGTTAAAATATTTTAATATAATTAAACAATTTCAGTGAAATTGTAATCGTTTTAACTCATAATTTAAATCCGATTCTATCTAAAAATGGTTCTGTTATATTTATTTTGAGAGAAAAAATGCCCTCTGATAAGAAAACTTTCAAGCCTCATTTTCCAAAGCAGACGCAGCACGGAGATAAAAAACGAAACTTTAATAAACATTAAAAGATTTATAATTTAATTCAAAAATTTTGAGCATTGTTTACATAAGCCAGATCATCAACAAAAACTAATCCTAATACTATCTCATTTTCATTTCAATCATTTTAAAAGTTCACGAGCGCGTGAGTAAAATATTACGAGACAAAGGGTTTAGTTGTAAAGCAGCATTTTCATCTGTTACACACTTCCCCTCAACCTGCGGTCCAAACGTCCTCGGAAAGCAGGTTGGACGTCTTGGAGACTGGATAAAACGAAGAAATCTATGATTCACATGGAGACGAGACATTTTATACAGATTTCTGCTCCCTTTAGGACAAGATAAAGACTTCTTGATTTACAACCTTCTGTGACGAAGCTCACTTGATAGTGACTGAATATCACTTTATCTAGGATCACTTGATAGTGACTGCTTAAGACTTAGATCCCATGAATGCTTAAGACTTGGATCACTTGAGTGACTAGAATCACTTGACTGCTTAAGACTTAGGTCACATGACTGCTTAAGACTTAGGTCACATGAATGCTTAAGACTTAGGTCACATGACTGCTTAAGACTTAGATCACTTTATAGTGACTAATGGCTTGAGAGAACCAATATTGTATGTAGAATCTTTACTCATTGCCACACACTCTTAAAACTGTGCCGGATGTCCATGCGGCATTTTCGGTTCAAAAGTGCCGGATATCATATCCGGCACACTATATATGTTTATCCGGCACTTTTGGAAAAAATGTGATTTATATTTTATGTGCCTTATACGATATACGGCACTTTTGGAAAAAATGTGATTTATATTTTATATGCCATACAAATCGTGCCTTATACGATATACGGCATTTTTGGAATAATTGTGCCCCTTATTGGTATATTGGTTGGCCTGTGCCTTATATGGTATATAATGCATTCCTCGTGCATTTACATTGTGCTTGACGTTTCCTTTTAGCCTTTTTTCATAGTACGTACTTGACATAGATATTATCACTTCATGCAGTACCGGAGCGAAGATCCGAAGGGCGAGCAATGGCGGCGAGACCGCAACGACGGCGTCATCTCACATCTCGTCATCGTCTTTACTACTTGGCAATCGCAGAAGGTGTATTTACCTCTGGAAATCCCTTTTTTAAAAGACATGGCGTTATAGATTGGGGTATGTTAAATGCAGCAAAGAAAGTCTCCCCAAAAGGTCGTCGGTTGAACGAGCGGATAACGGAGCTTGACTCGCCATAACACAACAACCGTAACACAAACAACATCAATGGCGGGCGGAGGGGTGATGCAAGCAGTGCATTGCGCATGCGCGTATTGAAAGCCAAAGCGGCCGAGCTGTGCCAAATATTGATAAGTGTCACACACACAATGTTTTCGCCTTTAGTGACGCTTATTTGCCGAAAATTGTGGTCCGTGCCAGATATTTCGCTGCGCGAAACCAGTTATGCCAGATATATCGTATCAATATGCATCACATGCGCGTTATGCCTTATATATATCCATCACAGTTTTAAGAGTGCAGGAGATGGTAAAGCATTGAAACAAGTTTGGTATCTTCTTAGAAGGAGGTACTGGAACTGGTAGATAATTTTCAGTATTTAATTAATGAAATGTTTAATCTTGGGGTTTTGATTCTTCCCCTTAACGGAACATACCGGAGAAATCTTCTAATAAGGAATTTGATCCAGGTCTTTGGGTTTTATTGAGGTGTTTCCCTTCATCGTCTCTTGAACAGGTATAATTCATATTCATTGTCGAGAGATGAGATGACGAAAGATGATGAATTGATATTCAACGTTCATTCTTTATCGTCGGGAGAACTTTTCATCCCTTATCTGGTTTTTTCCTTTAGCTAAGTAGCTCATTTTCATCTGTTACACAGACTTACACATCGGACTTAGGAAACTTCCACATCGGATTCCATCGGCACAGCAACAACTTCATCCAGATTATGGGCTCATGTTCCAGCCACGATTGTATCGAAAATATTACTCTTAGCATCAGACTTCCACATCGGACATCGAAAATTTCCACATCGGATTCCATCGGCACAGGAACAACTTCATCCAGATGATGGGATCGTGTTCCGGCCACGAGTTAGGGCGCCAGTTTAATAAACATTAAAAGATTTATAATTTAATTCAAAAATTTTGAGCATTGTTTACATAAGCCAGATCATCAACAAAAACTAATCCTAATACTATCTCATTTTCATTTCAATCATTTTAAAAGTTCACGAGCGCGTGAGTAAAATATTACGAGACAAAGGGTTTAGTTGTAAAGCAGCATTTTCATCTGTTACAAAACTACTTTTAATTCTCGCTTCCACCACAGGGAGGCGCTGAGTGCCGACGGTTTTCGAACCGATTCTCAGGTCCCAACTTTTGAAGCAAGTGTTATAGCCTGTTCCCCACGCGCACCCCACAGCGCGCAGGATCCAGTTGAGCCTTGCCCCGGCTCACACCACAGACTCCTTCCATAGCTCTCTGCCTTCTATTCTTCCTCTATGGTTACGACGGACCCTCGTGTTTATTATTAGGCCTAAGCATCCCATCTCCGAACTCCAGCAAAGGTGAGTGTGTTGCATTCTGCTGGTTTGGTTGTTGTTGACCCTTTATTATTGTATTATATTCCCATTTTTCCTTATTTTTTTTGTCCTCCCTATTCTTCATGGACGCCCTCACAGTAATAGAGCGAGTCCCGAGTCCTGAAAGCTAGGCTTGCCATGCGGTTTTTAGAGCTGTCCGGGGTTTCATACATTAAAGATTTGCCAGACATTTTTATGAAAAATCCTGACAAAACTCTTTAAAATTGTGTTGTTTTTAAGAATATCTAACATCTGTATTAATTTGGAAAACTTACTCTCCGTGAATTTTATAATGAAATTAAGTCAATATCAAACAATTTTTGAAAAAAAATAATGTCGAGAATAAAGAAATAAAATTTGATATTTCTGTTCAATGTTTATTAGTTTTTTTCCTATACTTTTTTAATCTTTGATGATTTGATATGGTAGTACTTATTAAGAAATTTCAAAAATATGTCCTGGGTTGGACCCAAGGAAATATGGTAAGCCTATTAAAGCGCACGGGACGTGAATAAATTTAATAATGATGAGTCCATAGAAATTAATTTGCATGAATTAAAACTCATAGAAGGAAAAATTAATAGTTTTAAAGTAGAATGCAAAGGAATAGAAAATTGCAGTCAAATTTATTTTTTTAATCTTAATATGTTCAGAATGGCTTTAAAACCTCCAAAAAAACATTTTAATTTACCTTTCAAAGCACTAAATTTTAAGTTATTATTTTCAATTAAAAATAACTTCTTTTCTGTCTGAGCTGAAACAGCTTGTGACGTCAAATGTGCCTTGCTCCCGCTTGTTCTTATCATCCCGCTTTAAAAGACTGAGCTCCCCCCCGGAAAATTACCCCCATTTGTACTTAAAACTTTATTATTTAAAACTTTTTATAATAAGTTCATCAAAATCCTACTCCTACTTAAAGATACAATGTATTTTTGTGCAATGTAATTTGGACATGTCATGTCCAAAATTAGGGCTAGTTGTACCAAAAGTTGAAACCATATTTGAAGGGTCAAATTTTCTACAGGAGGAACTCCAGATCCTTAAGTTTGTTCAATAAATCAGTTCAGACTAGGTAAAAACCATTTTTAAGAGTCAAATTTTCGAAACTTTTCTGCCCCCCCTATAGTACCCCCGTATAGAACTAAATAACTCGCAACTTTTTTATTATAAATTCTTTAATAATCTAAATTATAATAAAAATGTATAAAAAGCTACAATGGACATAATGAATTTGCTTGGGAACGGGTGAAATTTAATTTTTGGCCCTTCCCGACAAAAATTTGTTTATATTTCTATATACGCCACTGACATACAAGCACAGAATCGTATTTTTAAAGACAATTTTTTCAATTTTAGTGGGCAAATTCGTCATATACGCCCCCCCCCCCTAATGAATTCTGCTTAAATACGCCCCTACTCCCACTTACCCCAACCAACCCTAATTTTTTATTCCTTTCAGTGAGACAAAACTTTAACTTGTAAAGATACTAATATTGACAGTTATGTGTGTTCTGATTAATAGATTTTTGTTAACACTGGCCTGCGATGAGAAAAATACAAGAGGAGTAAGAACTGAATGTATTTTTTGGTGCTAATTTCAAAAAAAGTCATAAAAAGATTCTATCACGCCGAAGTTTTTTTTGAAATTCAAATAAAAGTTTCTCATGAAATGTCCTAATCTAATATATATGCATCATTAATAGTTAAATGAAAGTTATTTTACTTCACTAATAGTTAAGTAATTTGCAGAAATGGATTCTTCATCATGTGACCAACTACCTACATCTCTGAAATCCTTAGTTTGTGACGTGAAGTATCCCTATGGAAACTACCTGATTCATCAGGTGGTGCTCAACAATTCCAAGCCAAGTGACTCTTGCAGGGAAAGCGACATTCGCGCTGCACTTCGGTCCTTCCCTGCTGCTCAGGTGAATAAAAAGAACGAGGACGGATTCACTGCTCTTCATCTGGCTGTGATAAAGCGAAACTCTTTTATGGTCAAGATGTTGCTGTCGTGTCTTCCGACCCTCGATGTCGATGCCAAATGTGTTTATGTGTATGCACATGGAAGAACTGCCTTGCATTTAGCAATTTATACATATAATTTTGATATCCAATATTTAAAGGCTGGAAACAATTATGGCAAAACCACACTCGATAAAGATGTTAATGCAGATTGTTTCGAAATAGTCAAAGTTCTAATAGAAAGGGGTGCTTCTGTAAATGAGTGTGATAACTATGGTGAAACACCACTTCACATTGCTGCTCGTTGCAATCTAATTGATGTACTTGAGCTGTTAGTAAGCAGAGGTGCAGCTTTGAATGCAGGAGATAGTATGAGAAGGACTCCTCTTCATGAAGCAGCGAAGAATGGTTGTTTGGAAACAGTCAAAGTTTTAGTAGAAAGGGGTGCTTCTGTAAATAAGTATAATACTTATGGTGAAACACCACTTCACATCGCAGCTAGATGCAATCGAATAGAAATACTTAGGCTGTTAATCAGCAGAGGTGCAGCTTTAAATGCTAAAAATATTTGGGGAAAGACTGCTCTTTATATTGCAGTGTATCATGGGCGTTTGGAAGCAGTCGAAGTTTTAGTAGAAAGGGGTGCTGCTGTAGATGCTGTGGATAAGGAGGGTAATACAGCACTTAAAATTGCAGAAACACTTAATGATATTGAAATAGTTGTGTATTTAAATTGCAGATTCGCTAATGTGAATGCTGTAGGCAGGGATGACGGAGTGTTTGTTCCTGAAAGAGTGTGTATAAATACTGCAAAACTTGGTGAACCTTCACTTAAAAAAATGCGTAGGAAATAATATGCAAGTTTTCTTAAAGCTTCATCCCTGTTTAAATAAAAAAACTATTTTACTATAAGGAATTTCTCTTATAAAATTCTATATGCAATTTTTTTTTCTCTCTTATACTTTTTTAAATAAATTATCACAGTTTGTGATTCTCTAATTCTTAATAAAGTATAAAAGAGCTGTGTATTAAGTATTTTGTTAGTATGAGTTATGAAAATATGTAAAAATTATTTTTATAACTTAAAATTATGCGTTCTTTTCGTTTTGTTCCCATGTTAACTCTATGGAGAGGTTCCTTTCGGCCGGCCGCCAGGCCGAACCTTTAACCGATTTGGACAAACTTGGTCTTGATCGAAAGCTTTCCACCCCTAGATGAGCCAATAATATAACACGTTCCTCCAAAACCTTCCATTTTAAAATTATACTTTCTTTTCACTTTTCTCTAATGTTAACTCTATGGGAGATCTTTCCACCGGCCTCCAGGCCGAACCCCTGAACCGATTTGGACAAAATCGGTCTTCATCGAAATTTTTCCACCCCTAGATGAGCCAATAATATAACACGATCCCCCCAAGCGTTCCATTTTAAAATTATACGTTCTTTTCACTTTTCTTTAATGTTAACTCTATGCAGAGGTTCCTTTCGGCCGGCCGCCAGGCCGAACCCCTGAACCGATTTAGACAAAATTGGTCTTGATCGAAAGCTTTCCACCTCAAGATGAGCCAATAATATAACACGTTCCTCCAAAGCATTCCATTTTTGAATTAGAAATTTATTTCAATTTGCCCCATTGTTTTAAGTTAATATTTTTACCAACACTGGTAAAACGTCTTTTAAAGAGCGTGAAGTAAATATACTTTGAAGTTAAACTTCAAAGATTTGACGGTTCACTAGATTTATCCCAATGGAATACTAGGCACATTTAATTCAAAAATTTTACTTTAAATGACAATTATTTCAATGTGATAAATTTGTGACAATGTCATGGGAAATTGGAGACAAAACTTCTTTCGAAGATAATGAATTAAAACTGCATATTTAATGATAGGGGAGGAATAATTACAATCAGTGTCTTCTATACAAATCTACAGTTTTCTTCCGATCGGGACCAAACTTGGTATACCTACGTAAAAGAATCCCAGAAAAAAACATAGGCTATGTTTCGAAGATCTAGAACAACCCCTTGACCCTCTTCACGCAAAAAACAGTTCTGCTCTCATAACGGAAAGTGCGTATCTCCCAACCGCACCGTTCTGTCGCTATAGGACTGAACGAACAGCGCGTTTGCAGTGACCGCACCGGTTCGAATGGAAGCAGCGCGGTTGCGAGAACCCAACTGAACGGTTGTACCCAATCGAACAACTTTTCTCAAATTTGTTTGGGGGAATCCGACTGGCGGGTTGGCGCAAACGGCGTTAGTGCTGTAGTTCCACACAACAACCACTACCAATTTGAGTAATAAAGACTTTTATTAACAGGAACAAAATAATGGTGAGTGAAGACATAAAAATCAGAAGTAACAATTCGTAAGGTAGATATATACACGTATTAGTACAAAGTTAAATTCAAAGTTGAGGTGAACATTAACCTTCCTTAATCAACTACGAAAAACCAATATACAGAGCAAACCGAGAACTAACGGGATACAGTCCTCGAGGTCAAAAGTTCTATTACTGGTCGCCACAGGTACTCCCCCTCGAGTCTGGAAGACGTCTAAGAACGTGGCACTTGATATGGAACTACGAATTTTACCCTGCGTCCCGATCTGGTAACTCTCTCTGGGACTGTAGAACCGTCGGTGTCTTTCAACTCATGCAACAAAATAAAGGCAGGTTTACATCTATCAATGGAGACATTTTTCTTATGACCATTGAAATTAATAGAAAAAAAATTTTCATTGCGAGAAAGCACTTCATACGGCCCTTGATAAGGCTGCTGGAGAGGTCGCTTGACACCTTCTGTCCTTAGGAATACATGGGAAGTGGTAGACAGGTCTTTACTGACAAAAGTCGGACGGCTTGGACTCCGGTTGTTCAAAGGTACAGGGCGTAATGTCCGCATCTTTTCCTTCAGTGTCTGTAAGAAGTCTGCGCGAGGTGGAAATTCTTCCCGAAGGTGGCTGGTGAAAAACTCGCCAGGAAGGCGCAGAGAGCCACCGAAGACCATTTCGGCAGGGGTTGCTGCGATATCTTCCTTTAGGCTACTTCTAATGCCCAGCATTACACTCGGAAGTACTTCTGTCCACCGCTCAGTCGCATGACATTTAATAGCACTCTTTAGGCTCCTATGAAATCGTTCTACGGCACCGTTGCACTTTGGATTGTACGCCACCGTTCTTGTCTTCTGAATACCCAGGTATCCCATCAAGGATCTAAATAACTCTGACTCAAACTGGCACCCTTGATCCGTAGTAATTATCTCAGGGATGCCGTACCTCGATATCCATCCTGAAAGGAATGTCTCAGCAACTGTGCTTGCCGTCTGGTCTGGCATGGGGAATGCTTCTGGCCATCTTGTGAAGCGGTCCAAGCAAGTCAATACGTTCCTCTGATCTCTTGAAGGGGGCAACGGCCCCACAATATCCACATGTACGTGGGAAAATCTCGCTCCTGGAGGTCCAAACTCGCCCAATGGAGATTTAGTATGCCGACCAACCTTTGACCGCTGGCAGTGGAGGCGCGACTTGCACCATCGCTTCACGTCAGCTGACATGGACCTCCAGACGAAGCGTTTTCGAATTATATCCAAGGTAGTTCTGGCCCCCGGATGGGATAAACCGTGTAGAGTCTGAAAAATATTAAATCTGAGTTTTTTTGGAATATACGGTCTCATGTCACCGGTTGAAATATCACAATAAATTGTTTTGGACTCCGATAATTCAATCGGTTTCAGGTTCAGACCAGATTCAGAACCCAGCAAGGAATCAAGCTCCGCATCACCCTCCTGATCGCTAGCCACCTCCCCGTAATCTATACCTACGTTATCAAAGTTAATAGAGCCTACCCGGGAAAACGCATCCGCGACCAGGTTTTCACGACCAGGGACATGCCTTATATCGGTAGTGTACTGACTGATGTACTCAAGATGCCGCACCTGGCGAGGGGAACACTTATCGCCTTTCTGTAGTAAGGCGTACGTAAGAGGTCTATGATCGGTAAAAACTGTAAACATTTGTCCCTCAACCATGTGGCGGAAATGTTTGATCGCTAAATAGATTGCAAGTAATTCCCGGTCGTAGGTGCTGTACTTTTTTTCAGGCTCCTTCAGTTTACAAGAGAAAAAACCCAAAGGCTGAAATTTATGATTAACCTCCTGCTGTAACACAGCACCGACGGCAAAATCTGAAGCATCCACAACTAAAGATAACTTTGCATTGTGTTCAGGATGCGCTAAGAGTACAGCACTCGCGATGGATTCCTTTACGGCCTGGAAAGTTGAAATTTGATCCGGCGACCAAGTAAGGGGAGTTTTGTCTCTCTTAGTTTTGCCTTTAGTTAAATCATGCAAACAGGCTTGAGTCCCAGCTGCATCTTTCAAAAATCTGTGGTAAAAGTTAATCATCGCTAAGAATCTACGCAACTGATCAACTGTTTTTGGTAACGGAAAATCAACCAATGCCTTTACTTTTTCTGGTAAAGGCTGAATACCCTGTTCAGTCACGAGATGTCCCAAGAAATTAGCACTTTTAACCCCAAAATCACATTTATCCAAATTAATAACCAAACCAAAATCACTTAAACGCCTTAATACCCTGTCAACATCTACTCTATGTTGTTCTTCACTTTCTGAAAATATGAAAATGTCATCTAAATAAGCAATACAACACTCCAAGTCTCTCAACACATTATCTATAAAGCGCTGAAATGTCTGAGCGGCGTTTTTAAGACCAAAAGGCATAAAAACATATTCATACAACCCTATAGGTGTAATAACTGCTGTTTTTTTAATGTCACTTAATTCCATGGGTATTTGATTATAAGCCCTTACTAAATCCACTTTAGAAAAAATAGTTTTTCCATTTAAGTTATAAGAAAAGTCCTGAATGTGTGGTATTGGGTAACGGTCAGGCACGGTTTTTGAATTCAACCGCCGATAGTCACCGCAAATACGCCATTCCCCATTTTTTTTGGGGACCAAATGTATAGGGCTCGCCCATGGACTATTAGATGGTCGTACAGTCGAAGAAAAAAAAGTGAGACAGTTCGCATTGTGAGCGAACTACTGGGGTTAGGATGATAATTTTTGTGTCATTTTTCATGATTTAACTTTTTCTTGAAAATAAAATATAGTTTATGTCCTTAGGGGGCCGTCTACATATTAAACGAAGCACCAACTTTCGTTTTTCCTATGGGCGACATCAAAGATTATTCCCGATTCTGAAAGAGCACCCCCTAAACCCCCCCAAAACCAATTTTCATGTCATTTGGTCCCCAAATAAAGCCAGGAGTGGGGGTTGAAGTTCGTCGAATTTACGTTGAAATCTCGTTTTTCACGTTGAATTCTCGTGCGGGGTTGATGGTTGTAAGGATCAAAATCGAGAATTCAACGTAAAAAACGAGATTTCAACGTAAATTCGACGAACTTCAACCCCCACTCCTGGCACTCCCCACATAAACTATAGCTTTTTTTAAAGTAGACGTTAAATAATGAAAATTGGCGTTTACAGTATCTTTCTAACCCCAGTAGTTCGCTCACAATGCGAACTGTCTCACTTTTTTTTTTCTGCGACTGTACAATACCCTGCCTAAGGAGCTCAGCAAACTGTCTCTTAACAGCAACAAGTTTCTCTGGTGATCCGTCTGGCCTTCGAGAATACTGGAGGACCAGTTGTCTCGATGCAATGGTTCACATCGTGAGTCTTTAATTGCTGTTCAGGATTGGATTTTAAAAGATTAGGGTACCTACCAACCAAGCTGAGGTAAGGGCTATTGGCTGAAATCAAGGTTAAGCCCAAGGAGGGTCCTGGACAAGAAAATCCTTTTGACTTTAATGCAGTGATGCCATCAATTAACCTACGATTTTTTACATCCACCAAGATTTCAAAACGTTCTAGGAAATCGGCACCCAGAATTGGTTGGGACACATCTGCAATAATGAAATTGAACGGAAATCTTCGCCTGAGACCCAGATCGAGCTCAATATACTTAATACCATACGTCCTAATACTGGACCCATTGGCAGCGTACAAAATAGTGTTGCTTACTTCAGCATTAGGAACTAACCTTTTAGGGAAACAGCTAACCGCTGCACCAGTGTCCACTAAAAATTTTAAATGTGAATGCTTGTCATAGACAAATAAGCGACTGTGTACTTGGCCGTCATCTGACGCCGCTATATCAAACGGGCCCTCTAGTTTTCCTTATATTCACAAGGGGAAATGCACTTATGTGCTCTACTTCCAAAGCGGAAGTGGTACCAACACAACTTACCAGTTCTTGGACGGTCAGGTGTACGACTACGAGATCTCGGTCTTCCGAAGCGTCTCCCCGAACTTTCAGGACGCTCCTGTTGACGCGTTAGCCTATCAACACTAGCCCCTAATGTAGCAATCTGATTCTGCAACACCTCGAGGGTCGAAACACTAGTCTCAACTTCTGAAACTGACTGATAACTACCCGGAACCTCACAAATCTTGTCTGCCATCAAAGCTAATTCATTTAAGGGATCCTTGCGCACAGACAATATTTGCTGCACATGTGTAGGTAATCTTTGTTGCCATAAAGGGCGCAACAGATCAGGGGCGTAGCGAAGGGGGGGGTCCCCGGGTCCGGACCCCCCCCCATGGGCCCAACCTAAAATTTTTGAACCCTTTTTTAGGCTTTAAATATTCCAGTGCCTACTCAAAAGAGGGCGTCTATGTCCCTTAAAAGTACCTAAAAACCACCTTTTTTGCTTGTTAAAATCTAAAATTTTCCGGGGGATCCCCCGGTTTACCTGTAAAAAACGTATTAGTTGAGGGACGATATAAGGGGAGGGGGAGATAAAGGGTACTAAACGAGTAAACCAAACACTGTTTTTAGGGTCAAATTTCCAAACAAATTTTGGGGGAGTACCCCCAGACCCCCCTTGGGACTTGGAACTTTATTAAACAACTTTTTTAATGATGAGTTCGTCAAAATACAAAACTCCTAGCAAATAATAAATTCCTGAAAATAAAATGATCGAAATTCGGATTAGGTGTACCAAAACGAGTTGAAAACCTGCTTTTTAGACTTGAATTTCCAAAAATTTTCTGGGGGAGGTCCCCCAAACCCCCCTAAAGTAATTCGAACACGATTATTTCCAACCTTTTTAATATTATATTCGTTGAGGAGATTCAATTTGATTTTCAAAATTATTAGCCCCCCCCAAAAAAAAAACGAATCCTGGATCAACTACTGCCTCAGAAACGTCAGATTTTGTACTTTTTTCCTTAAAAATTATCTGGCTTACAAGGAGCGGTGCTCCTCGGTTATTACCTCATGAATGAAGTAAAAAACTCCTTTTTAAAATCAAATTTCCAAAAATTTTCTGGGGGTGGACCCCCAAACCCCCCTCTTTAATATGGAGCTACAGAAAACTATGTTTCTCGACGGTCTCTGTACTTAAAAAAAAATTATGTGGATCAGAACTTTCAATCGAAGTAATACATAATCTTAATTATTACACTCATTATTTTATTAATAAATTATTAACTATATTAATTAACACTGAGAAGAAATTTAAAAAAATGTGAAAATTATAACTTTATTTCGCTTATTGTGGGCTGGACACTTTTTGATATCCATTGGTAAATTTTTCGCACTGGACCCCCCCCCCTTAGGAAAATCCTGGCTACGCCACTGCAACAGATCATCACTCCATTGGGTTCTAGAAGACAAATTTCGCATTTCAATCAGTAACTGCGAAGGTCTTTTGTCTCCCAATGGCAGATCTTGTAAAAGTAGTTTAATTTGGGTAGCTTCAGATATAGAGAAATGTTCGATAAGTCTAACTTTTAAAGTTTCGTATGCGTTTTCCTTTGGGGGACTACGAACCAGATCTCGCACGTATGATAAATTCTACTATCTAGGGTGGAAACTACACAATGATATTTTGTATTATCCGCTGTTATTCCAGCAACTACAAATTGGGATTCTAGTTGACTGAACCACAATTCTGGATCACTCTCCCAAAAGGGAGGTGCTCTAAAGGCAACGCGAGATACTTCACTCCCCGCCAATTCAGAAGACTCTAAAGGGTTATCGCCAGGCATTACTCAGCACATACAAATATGATAACAAGGGAAAATGGACAAGCGATCAGGAGACGTAAGAATCAGAAAACTTTACCGGGTCAACCACTGTAGTTCCACACAACAACCACTACCAATTTGAGTAATAAAGACTTTTATTAACAGGAACAAAATAATGGTGAGTGAAGCATAAAAATTAGAAGTAACAATTTGTAAGGTAGATATATACACGTATTAGTACAAAGTTAAATTCAAAGTTGAGGTGAACATTAACCTTCCTTAATCAACTACGAAAAACCAATATACAGAGCAAACCGAGAACTAACGGGATACAGTCCTCGAGGTCAAAAGTTCTATTACTGGTCGCCACAGTGCGGTTGGCACAAACGGAAATTTTACGGTTGGCGCAATCCGAATGGGGGGTGTACGGATTTTCTTTATACAGGATAGTATTTTTAAATTTAAATTACCCATGCTTTTATATTTCTAGAAACATATTTGATACTTTTTTTTAACCATACTTATATTAAATTAGGCTGTTGCTAGCCGACCGTCGTACGACGGACGGCTAGTCCCACGGCCATGGCGACCGACGTATTGTTTTGTACTGTATTTCACAATCCCTGCAAGATTTTTATACTTTATTAGCGATGCCCATCCATGTGGACTTGATTCTTGCTGTTTCTATAAAATATTTTAGCGAAATAATTTTATTTTCAATAAATTAATAATTTAAAATTTTTTTTTTAAAAATTAGACTAAGTAAAACATTTAAAAAAACACAATGAATTTAATTAAATAAGGAATGACTGTTAAACAAGAGCAATTAATTCTTGCAATTTTTAATGGAATAATAAAAATTAAAATTAAATTTACTGAAAAATAATTCCTGGGTTTGAACCTACGACCTTCCGCGTGCCAGCCAGACACACTACCACTTCCCCATCCGGGCCGCTTATTTCCGTACCCTATTCAAATCTGAGCATTGGCGAGGATGGCTGCGTTGAACAGCTACGGCGCGTCGCCAACTGATGGATCGCCAACATAGGGCATGCGCAATAGCGCTAAGTGAGAGATACACTAAAACCGCTATGGTACGAAGTTGATAGCGGAGCTGTTTACTTTTGTTTAAGAATTAAGATTACGAAAGTTTATTACTTTATATTTGAGATAAATAGCCTTTGTACTAAGGTGCATTAAAAGAAGCAGAAATGCAACGAAAAAAGACGCCATTAAGGTTTAAAAACAACCGAAAACCCAAATGCCGAAACAGCTGTAAGGTTGTTTTTAAACCTTTATTTATGTCTTTTCTCGTTGCTTTTTTGCTTCCTCTTTTATTACATTTATATTTGTAATCAATTTATAAATGCTTCTGAAAACATTCTTGGCATTTGTAGTATCTAGCCATATTGCGTCCTAACATATCTTTTAGACATGATTAATTACCTTTTTATGTGAAAGGGGTGAAGTACCAGTAACGAGAATTATTTGTGCATCATTATGATTTTTAAATTTATTTCTTATGGTCTATTAAATGTTAAATAGGTTTAGTTCCTAATGTCCTATCAAATACTGCTTAAGATATATTATTAATTCAATAAATGTTTTCAACAAAAATATTTTAATTGATGGTTAAGTTTTTTTAAGACAGTCTAGGAGAAAGATTTTTCTCACAGTTCAAGTCATTAATGTTACTCTTTTCATTGCATAAGAAAGTAGCTTTACACATTTTAAGCTTGATTTCATAAATTTTAAACGATAAATAATAACACATCATCAATAAATAAATACAAATTTATTCAATCTTATGAAAGTTAGATGTATTGCTGAAATAGTTCAAGAACATTTCAATATTTCTATTATAGTATTAAATTTAATGAATGCTGTCATTAGAACTAAAAAAACCAACCAGAACTACTTTGTACATTCTATTTATTATACAGATACACACTATTAAAAATGTACAGTACCTAGCCAAATCCATATAAATATACAGTGATACAAAACAATTTATATGTTAAGACATAAATTTAGTAATTGACTAACTCAAATGGATGCTTTCAAGGGAAAAAACAAGTTGCATTTAAATGCTGTAACTGCCAATCATAAACAATATATTAATATAAGGCAAACAAATGAAATTTATAAAATTCCATATCCCTCTAAAGAAATCCTGCACAAAACATTTTCATACATAGGCCCAAAATTCTGCAATAGTTTACCCCTGGATATTCAACAGTACAACCGATAAATTTTTTAAAAACTTTTTATTTTCATTAACGAAATTGAACAGTTCTTTTAATTTGACAGAAACATTGCATATACCACCTGACACCGTTTCGCCATCCCACTATTAAATGTTTTTTTGTAATTTTGAAAATTCTTGTGTTTTTTCTTGTCACTTTATCATGTTTCGTATAATTTTTTTTCTTTTGTCGATTTTATATTATCTACATTTCACCTATATATGGATCAGCGATCCCAGGTGATATGATTTGTTTACATTATTTTGTATTGTTTGTCTGTGTGTATATAATAAATAAAATTTGATTTTATCTTTATCAGTCATAGTAAGAATTATGCACCAACAATTAATAAGTATTAACCTGCAAATTCAATTTACATAAAAAATTTAATTATAGCTACATGAACAAAAATTGCTGCAGTAACTCTCCCTTAACCAGTTGTAATTTTTCCGCAGTTGCTGATTTTTAATTTTAAAAATTATTTTTTTTATTCTCATTGGCTAAATAATTGTCCTAAAAGAGTAAATGAATAAAAGTAAAATAAGTTACTATAAATTTTTAATCCTTTTTAATAACTATCACCATTGGATCTTATGGAAAATTTGGGGAAGCTAACACTGAAAGAGTTAAAATGATTAGCGATAAAAATATAATTAAAATATTCTTATTGTTTTGTATAAAAAATTTAGATTGGAAACCCAACTAAAAGTATAAATATAGATTGTGCCATGAAAACATCAGTAATTTTAATAAGTTATGCAAAATTTTTAAATATAATTTAAAGAATTTTAATTATTGTTTAGTTTATTATAATTATTGATTCCAAACCCTGCTATTCACCTTTGCCTGACTTTTTAATGTCTTGTTTGGCATAGAATGTCCTATGAACCCAAAATATGATTTTTTTGTTTTAAAAAATATAAGTAATGAAAATGCATGAAAAAATCAGAAGCAAGTAAAGCTAAAACGAAGAAAGGCAAACTGAGGCAGACTTATTTTTTTTTGGTACGCATGGGGAGCCAAGAGTGGCTGTCGTAAGGAAGAATTGTGTTGGCCTTCCTGCTGTAGAAGGCGAAACATTTGTAAAGCATTGAAACTAAGATATTAATTCATTAAGACATCAATTTAAAGAGCATGGAAACTCACCTTGAAAAGAGTATAAGTGGAATAGAATGTTATTAATTTTTCATTTTTATTTATTTTCACTGGGGTTCTCCTATGGATAATCCACCACTGATTGTAAGTGTTAAAGTTCATAATATGAAAGTAAATTATATTCTAATGTTTTAACCCATCGACCAACCAGTAACTCTGATTCAGTGCCACAGTTTGAGATTTGGTAATGCTCATCAGATTAAGCAGAAAAGATATCATAATACATAAGGTAAATTATTACTAATACAAATGCCTCTGACAATTTTAAGGAAAAATTTAAACGAGGGAACAAAAGTTTTATAATTGTAGTGTAGACAATGAAAAGCAATACCACCATCTTCAGTTTTCAATGGAATCCAGTTTTCATTTCAACTGAAAAGTGTTTGTTATTGATGTCATTAAATGATCATACAAAAACAAACACCATCCAGTATTCTAGAGAGAAACATCTTCATACTTTCATTCATTCATGCAATTCAACATTGTTTTTCAGCTTTGTACCTCCTGCTTCTCTGGCGGGTTTGCTATACTTACAATTATGGCATTTTATCAAAAAAGCTATCCAACTAATACAACAAACCTATTATTTATCAAACAGAGCACAATTTGATAACAATAAAACAGTAGTCATTCCTTTGCCGAAGTATTCCAAAAATTGACCCTTTACTTAAAATTTTAGATTATCAGATTCATAAGTCTTGGTAAATCTTAGCACTTATTGCACGCTTAAGGTGATTAGGAAGAATATCACTAATCACACCATGAATTTTAAAATGCTAATGGGCTAAAACGCCAAACATTTAACACATATAGGTTCAATTTCGTTAACATGAGCCAAATATCACCATGCATTTATGAATGTCATCTATTCGAATATCTATAAATTTATCCAATATTTACTAAAAACTGAACAGAACAGTTATTGATTTAACTTAATATTTTTATCTATGAGTTTGGAATAATTAAGCAATATTTCTACTTTTTTGTGCCCAAAATTGCAGGGTGGTGTAGTTAACAGAATTGGATCAATTTTGTTAAAGGTCCTGCTAAATATCACCAAGTTTGTATAAGCGCCATACATTCAAATATGTATCAACAATTTTCTCTGATTTTTATTGATAAACTAAACAGTTTTGGGCACAGCTGGGATATACGTCGACCAGCCGCCATGTTTACTCATAGCTCAAATTAGATCTATATTGTTGTGTGTCATCATTTGAGCTGTGGGTAAACATGGCGGCTGGTCGACGTATATCCAAGCTGTGCCCAGTTTTGATCTAACTAAACATTTTATCTTAGTTTGAAATTATTTACTAATATTTCTACTTTTGGGTGACCAAAAGAGCATGGTGGTATTTAGCGGGACCTTTTAACGGAATTGAACCACAGAATTTAACCCTCATATATATATATAAATATATGATAAAATAATAAATAAAACGCAATAGAACCCTTAATGTCTTGCCAAACATTGTCAAATTCCCCAAATAACATTTATACTACAATTGTGCCTTAATCTTATGAAACCAATATAATTTAATTATTACTTATTTACCACATCACTAACATGGAGCATTCTATCATGTGCTTCTTCAGATACAGGTGAATGTTTCAAGGATATTGTCACTACAACAGAAAGTGGATGTGATAAAATATGCCTCCTTATTTTGCTTTCTGTGCTGACAAACCCACAATTTACTGAACACCAATCTTAGACACTATAACTTAATTAACACTAAAAGAGTTACACAAATCTTTATACCTAAAAATATTATAACAATTTACCTCTGAGTAAGACCTGTTTTGCACACCATCCAATTCGGAGGATGAATGGTATGGGTGGATGAAGAATAAAATTTAACAAATGTTTCTGCATCTAAGGAATTTCCTAAATCAACCCTTAAAACTGCGTTATCTGTAAACTGGGATTTAATTTTACAATCAGGATAAACGATAAACCTCCAAATAGAATTCCTTACCAACAAAAGATGTAAACAATGAAAGCGGCAGCGTTCTTGGTTCTTTCGTGGGCTTGGTAAAGAAAGCTATTGCGCATGCGCTTTGGTTGGCAATATTCCGAAGGCGCTGTCAGGCGTTTTCGGGCTCCTAGCCAGCGCTAGGGTTGCTACTGCTCTGATGTGCATAGGCTTTGGAAATACGCATCCGGGCCACGCTAGATGCAATCCTAAATACATGAAAACCACGCCTTTAACCCGAGCATGCGCACAACGGTTACCCGACGGTTTGCTAGTCACTCCCATTAAATTACAAAAATATCCGATGGAGGTTTCTGTTTACATGTTTTGTTTACTATATGTTAAAAACTTTTAAGAATTTCTTTTCAAAAATTGCAATCGAGTTTAAAAATTGAAAAGAACTTGCAATACAGTATACAAGAAAATCGTAGGTACTTACCTTGCATTTATAACTATATTTTGTGTCTTTACTTACATCTTTCATCCAAATTTTGAAATAGCTAAGAGTGAATTTTAAAAGTTGAAATTGTCATATATGGGTCAGTCCTAGTGATGGGCGATTCAACTCTTTTGCAAGATCAGATCTGAGTAACTCACTCACCTTAAGGAGTTAACTCTTTAATGTAACTCAGTAACTCCCAAAATCTATATACATAAATGAATGTTCATCTGAATGTAAGTCCGTTTTAGTTTTAAACTTTTCGAACCTACATTCACTTTAAACCATACCAGAAAGCTACTCGCTCCCAGAAAGTTTCCTGAAGAATAATAATTTGAAATTGAAGCATCCCAATAACTTTTTTGGTCTATTTTCGGCTAAAAAAAACCCGTATTTCATTCCTAAACCATGACATCATGGCAAAACCACCAATTGTTGTAATTAAAGATAATATAATATTAATTGTTGAAGGTATAACATCGATTGTTGTAGTATGAAGAACATAAAAATGCTCCTTTTTACATATGGACTGGCGAACCCCGTGTCTAGCCGCGTCAGCGCAAGTATTATATAACTTCTTAATCTTAACTACGTATACATACATCAACTAAAAAGTATGCCGGAAAAGTCATTCAAAAAATAAAAGCTTTTATATTGAACTGTAAACGAAAACGGAAATAAACCTTTAATATTTCGCCTACTGTAAATTTTTTTTAACAATTTACTAACAAAAACCTACCTACAAAACAGAAGAAAGAGGGAAAGGAAATTCCCCAGTAGGGGAAACGACCGTAGAACCAAATATTCAGACACTAACACATCAAGTTTAATATATTAATCAGCAATACTAGGTATATTTCAAAAGAAAAAATACTCACTTCAAAAATAACCACCTATCTTACAATTCGAATTCAGGCATCCAATCCAATTTAATCCGCGAACATTCTACTGCAAACTTTAACTATTCTAAATTTACTGGAAAGTAATGGTCACCAGAATGAAAAACCAGTACAATTTTTCTAATAAGTAATTTAGTTTTAATCACTCATTCATCTAAAAAATGGCGAGTTTGAGACAAAAAACACACTAGAAGGTTTTGGCAAGACGCCAATGTTCTCGGAAATGAACTACAAACACTTCCTTCCTTCCCGCCCTTTGAAGACACCATCATAGCTGGTAGAGGTAGACAAGCATAGCTCGTGTTTCAATTCTCAAAAATCAGTTGAAAATTTAATTTTTAAATCCAAATCAATCGCCTCTTTAATCAAATAAAACACTGCTAAACCATTAAAATATTAATTTATACAGCAATCCTTTCGTTTAAGATCAAATATTTTTTATTAACAACTAGTATTTTAATTAACAATAGCTGTCAGAAGTAGTAAATGTATGCCTTTCAATAATGGCAGCTCGTTTAACGAAATTCATCTTTTCGCAATCTTTTTTAATCGTCGAAATTTTTAATGGAATATCTAAATATTAAAGGATTATTAGAACTTGATAATCGTGAGAATATAAAACCATAAATATTTTTTTAATTGTGTGCAGCAAATTTTGTCAACCTAAACATTGTGATTAAGACAATGTATAATCACGCTCACAGTGCCGTGTAGAAGAGGTGTATAATAAACAATCATGGCCTCCAAAAATCGATCTTAAGGGGGCATCCATAAATTACGTGAGGTGTTTTTTCCAAATTCTGGACCCCTCCCTCCCCCTTGGTGAGATTTAGTGAGATTTCGCTGGACCCCCCTCCCCCTCTCGTGAGATTTTTTCAATCACTTTTTGACTAATTTTCGCATTTTTTCGGTAGTTTTGCTAAAAAATTTAAAGAAAATACGTGTATTTTCTAAATTAAAAGTTGACGTGAGATTTTAATTGACTCCCCCCTCCCCCCAGGTGAGATTAGGTGAGATTTTGCTGGACCCCCCTCCCCCTTTTTGACCTCACGTAATTTATGGACGACCCCTAAGAAACCGCTGGGAGTGAGGAATTAACTCTTATGAACTATCTGATCCCTGGGAGTGGGATTGTCGGAGTGGGAAGACCGATCTGAGGCGATCTGCTCCCAATCCCAGCTCTCCTGGGATCAAAGGAGTTGAGAGCACACAACAAATAACTCCCAAAGAGTGGAGACTAGGAGCAAGCAGCTCTTTTAACTCTGTCAACTCCTTTCAACTCCTAAAAGGAAGACGTAATTCCTTCGGTTCTTCTGATCAAAGTGGGTTGTTATGGCAACGTATTACGTAGGCGCACCGCTCGCTCGCTCATCTCATAGATGATAATCACCGGCAGCCGGCGGCGTGCTGCCATCTAGTGTTTCTTGGAGGTAATATCACAAGGATTTCAAGGTAATACCACAAATTAAATCTTAAAAAGGTAAATTTTAAAAACTACAACTGAGCTACCACTCTTTTTTCCCCACTCCTTGATCCTTCACTCAGTTTAAGGAGTTAGTTCACTGAGTTAACTCCTCAAATAATCGCCCATCACTAGTCAGTCCCTTCTATCCATCATCTTCAAATTCAACCAATAAATACTAGATTGAAAGCATATAAAACTTCAAGATACTATTTCAGATTTGAGGATACCTACTTAAAGATTAGCCGATGCAAAAGTCTCTTCAATCCAACAATGTTGGCATGTTTTTATTTACACACATAAATTTATAATAAATTATCTGAATTTACCAGCAATTCTACAAATTGGTACATTTTGCTTTCTTTTTGTTCTGATAACTTTCATAATTCCTGAGTCTAGCTAATCCTGAAGAATTTAAGAATGTTTTGATAGTTTTCAACTTTGGGAAAATCAGTTCAATTAAGATATCAAGTCCAATTAAATACTACCCAAATATTTTGGATGCCAAGTATTACCTAATTTTTATTGCTGTCATTGATATAACTACATTTCAATTGGTTAAATTAGCAGTTTTGGTAAAATTTTTGTGAAGAATTAAAAACAGATTGTGGACATTTAACAGGAGAGAATGGAATTATGATTGGATGGGCGCAAGTTTAGAACATTTAGAACATTTCATTTAACATTAGTTTGGGTTACTATATATTGGTTTTTATCGATAAAAACTTGGCGCATCAGCAGTTCTAAACTTGCGCCATTGGATGTATTACCTCAATATCAACCTTCAAGTTTATTTTAAAAATAAATAAACCAAACAGTTTTTCAGTATAAAAAATTAATTTTATTTTTATAATTTCTTTTTGAAATATTCAGAAAATGCAAATATCTTTGTCACAAATTGTGATACTTTTAAAGAACACAACATATCAATTCTGTAAAATACTAAATTCAAGATCAAATTTAACACAATAAAATCATTTAACAAGAAATGCAGAACACTGATGAACAAGAAAAGAGAATAATTCAGATAATTAAAGGTAAAGATATGATTGAACCAGATGAAATTGGAGCTAAGCTTTAAAAAATTTTCTTGTGTACTTTTTGAGGACTCAAAGTTAGAAAAAATTTGAAAACTTTTCAAGTATGTAAAATAGGGTATTTTCATTAAATATGCAGAATATCACTATTTTTGACCTTGTTTACCTTATAAACCCTTAACTTTTTAAAAAAATATTTGAATGATTTCTAATAGAAGTAAAAAATAGTACAGAAAAGCACCGTTTATACGTCTCTCATTTATACGTCTTTTACATTTATACGTCGTTTTCGCTAAGTCCCAATTCATTCAAATAATCAAAATTGTTTTCAATTATACGTCTTTTCATTTATACGCCGGTCCCTTGAAAGACGTATAAACGGTGCTTTACTGTATCATAATAACTTTTAAACATATTAAGGCAGTTATGGCTTAGCAAAAACAGGTAAATTATTGAATAATAAATAATTTTATTAATTAATTTTTTTTAAATGTGAATGAATCATATTTAAACAAAAAATTCAAATTCAAATAAACTTATTTTATTAACACCAGAGAGAAAGATCACATAAATGCATATTTTAGTTTAAAATATTATAAGCATTAATAACAATAAAATTAATAGGAAAAAGTACCTTTGGTCAGATTTATAGCAATATTTATGGGTGTAACTTCCGATACGAGGGCACTATTACTGCATTGTTACCCTGAACTAGAAACACTCGTCCTGCAACACAAGTGTTGATGGTGCCGACTCTGGTCGTGATGGATACACCTCTAGAACACTGTCACCTGAGCGGCGCGCACTAACACAAATGCCAGTTTAAGAAGGCAACGCATAGGCGCCGACTTCATAGGGTTTGGGGGGGCCCAAGCCCCCCCAATATTTTAGGAAGAGGGACTGGGCCCCCCCAATAATTTTTAAGTTTCAAAAATATTTGGCATTTTTCCATTCTTAAATTTGGACATAGAAAATTTCCGCTTTATTCATAACAAATCAAATTATATTATCAATACCTCATTTTATTCACAGAAATTCAAACAAATCCACTCCCTAAAATTTGGGCGCAAGTTCAGAGGTGCGGATGCGCCAAGTTTTTAGCAGTAAACATGACTAATATGGTAACCCTAACTAATGTTAAAAGATTGTATATTTACACGCCTTTTTTATTATTTTCTTTGAAAGATTTATTATTTCCTGTTTGAGCAAAGAAGCAAATTCATTTTGCTCATCTGTTCTTACTTTTTATGTGGGAAAAAATAAATTTATCTAATAATTCAGTCAAAATACTACTTTAGACAAGCATTCATACGATTGATTCATAGAAACGAACTTATTTTTAGTTTTGGGTGAACTATTTACCTTTTAGGGTTGTTTTAAATGTGTTTGGGAAAAACAACCCTAAAAGGTAAATAGTTTCTATTTCAATTTTTTATAATTGGTGGTAGTTTATTAGCTTCTCTCCCAGAGACGTAGTCGATAAAAAAATCGGAAGGGATGTTGGGTTGCCTTTTTGGTCAAAAGGTTTGGTTTTTTGAGTTTCAGGGGGATACACCCCCAAGCTACGGCCCTGGGCCCCCCCAATATTTTTCCAAAGTCGGCGCCCCTGAGGCAACGTGAGATGCAAGAAGTGGCTGTAGCTGAGGCTTCGGCGAAGGATTTTCAGTCGTCTAAAAAAATGTGGCGCCCGACTGTCACTGAGGAGCACACACCAGTGAACCTGGAGAACTTTTTGACGAGTCAACAGCATCTACCAACGACAATCACGCAGACTTACGGCCTTATTCACTGCACACTTCATGCGATCGCATGGGACAATCATGCGATCGTATGGATAGTTGATGCGATCATATGGCCTAAAACGGTATTCTCTGGGGCTCCGTGCGATGCGTATGATGTCTCCATGCGAGCTGACCCAGACGAGAGCTTTTTAGCAGCCGTCTGAGCAATGCGAAAATCGCATGGATCTCTGATTGGTTGGAGAAATTTGCCGCCTCGGATGATGAAAATAATGGCGGCTGTCTTCTCGGCTTAGACAAGACGCTAGGCCTAAAATATAGGCGAATTCCTGGAAAATATCCGAGTGCGCCAGGCCTATAGCTGCACAAGGAATGTGCCGAAAAGGTAAGATTAACCCTCTATCCCATTATTATATTCTCTGTTGTGTATCATTTGCTTTCTTATTCCCCTGAATTTGTGCATGAAGAGTCAGTCATTGATTGCTTATATACAATATAGATGTTGGTGTTGAAAACAAAACTTGCACAATCATCGTGTTACAAAATACAAATAACTTAATAATTTCTTACCAAAAACATTACCAGTTAATCTTTTAGCACTATTATGAATAAGAGCGTAAAAGAAATGTTTCATTTTCATAAAACGAAAGTGATGAAACGTATGATTACTTGAAAAATTTTTTAAACGTTTATAGTTGCTAACTCCCTCAATTTGTAAGTGATCAGATAAGTTATATATCTTTAGCATACAGCTTTAAGATTGATTTTCTATTTATGTTTTTAAATTTCATATCCACCGTGATGTTTACTTTTTAGATTTAAAGTTATGAATGAGTACTATACATAGGATTATTTTCATTGTAGTTGTTTTGTTTTTATTTTGGTTTTCTATTTTTTGTAATTAATCTTAATCAAAGAATAATCTGAAATCAGCTAGTAGTGTTGTTTCAATGTTATGCAAGCGTTTAAACCATTCTAAATATTTGAAACCCTTCCCATTTTCACCATTCATAAATATAAATTAGACTTTCATACTTTTTTCTCATAAAGACCTTTTTTATACTACCATAGATACTGTAAATTAACAAGTGTTTTATGAATTTTTATTTACTTTACCATTGTAATTAAATTGGAGTCAAGTATTGCTTAAATTATATGATCAGTGTAGCATAATGTTTTACCTAAAAAACGGTTCACACTCACTAATAATATGCACTAACATATGTATTACTAACATAAATAAATGCAGAAAAGTACATCATGTAATTAAGCAGTAGTTCAGCAAGCCAGAAAATATCCTATTTTGACAGTGGAAATGTACTAAATTTACCCCATATCCCTCCAAATTCCAAATATACCCCTCTAAAAATTTTTGACTAATAACTTTTAATTAATTTTAAACTAATAATTTTTGGAACAAGGTACACCTACTCATTTTAAAATCAAATTACAAAAAATATCAGATTGCTGTTGACTAAAAGAAACAAGATAAACAACATTATAAACAATTTCCAATTGCAAACTTTAATTGTGCATTATTTGAAAGTATGGCAAATCAGTAGACTCAGATTTTTTTAAATGACAATAGTTTTTTTGGTCATTCTCATGATTGAAAAGTCACAAACTATTTGTTTGTTGATATTTTGAATTTCTGCAATAAGTTTTCTTGCATACCTACCAGTGTAGGGGAAATGGTAAATTAATTCTGAGTATGAGAAAAACGTTTTACTTAGTTTTATATATTTCTTTGGGACATGGATAACTTTAACCAGTATTTAATCATTGTTATATAAAGCTCTAAAGCTCATTTTAGTATGCATATTTCATTTGTGTCAACAGACTGACTTTGTCATTAGGTAAAAAACATTGAAATAATAGTATCTTTTGAGTTAATATTTCATAATTACATCTAGCAGTCTAATGGGACAAAAATGTTTACTTTTATGCTACATCTAAACTCAAGACTTGCTCTTCAAATATTCCTAACATTATAACTAATCATTCAATTTTTAATAATTCTAGATTGAAGAGTTGACTGAGATAAAAAGGGCCTTTTACTAGAGGCAAGTGACTTGTTGAGATAAATAAGGCCTGAATAATGAGGTTTTTTGGTCAAGTTCATTTGAGTGACATGCAGTTGTTGATCTGTTACTAGTCTCTTTCTCTCCTTCAGTTAACAGTTCTTGAGGTATATTTAATTGTCAGCTGTTCTCATTTTATAAAGTTCTATGAATGCTCTACTTGATATGTATGTAGATTAAAGTTTTATTTATAAAATGATTTGTGTTCATTTATGTTCCACCTTACATTTATGAGTATATACATAAAATTTTTTACTTCAAAGTCTTCTTATGTTAAGCTATTGTTCATATTTTTAAATATTTATTACTCTTTCATATTGTAGATGATTGAAAATAAGGTATTTAGTTAGCTTTTTTATTTATCAATTCATGTAATCTTGGATTTTAAATTTAACTTGATATAATTTTGCTTTTAAACTCTCCTTCTTTGTATTTTTGGAAGGTTCATAAGAATAATTTTGCCCATAAAATCTTCTCTTTCTACTGTGAGGTTAATCTTTGAAAAAAATTTTGAAAAAATTTGTATTGATTTAAACATATGGGATCATATTTATCTTTTATCAATTTTTTTATAATATTTATGAATGTCATGAGTTAACAATTTACAGTTTTGATAGATATTTTGTCCATATATGACCTACCCAGAATAATTTTTAAGCCCTCGCTACTTTTAAAGTTGTGCAGTTCTGATCTAGAAGGTCAATTCCCTTCTTAAACTGAAAAATTATATGGATGTTTGTTTACAAATAAAGCATAAGAAATTGTCTATTGCTGTTATTCTTGTATCTGAAAAAATACCTAATAAAAATATTTTAAGTATCTAGCTAGTGCTCTAAAAATTTATGGATTGCAGTTTTAAAGTCATAATTAAATTAATTTTGAGACCAGATTAAATTAAAAAGTCATTACAAGATACTCATGTTTTTTTTGTATATTAGTTCTAGGTACTGTTGAATTTCTTTTGCATTTAAAAAATAGGGTTGAGAAATTCTACTAATATCAATGTTTATTAGGCTATGGTTCATACCATATCAACATGAACATTATATTTTATAGTTTATTTTAAAGTTCCTTGTTTTTTGACAGAAGTAAGGTAAGTTGTAAGTTAGTATCAACAATTTGTTGTTTCTAAAGAATTAAGTTTTGTTTTATTTTCCTTGGTTTATTTAGGAATTAAATTTGTAACACACACAAGGAAACTTTGGAAAGGATGCAAGTGGGAAAAGGTAAAATTCCACTGTGTTAATTGTGAAATGTATTGAGTTCAGCAATATTATGCCAAATACCTATTTGATTTTATTTAAAACTCAATCAAGTATCAGGTTGAAGTTTTTTATTTTATTGAAACTTTTAAATTTTAGAGATGTACCTATATTTCTTCCATGGTAAAGAAAATTATTTAAGTAGATTAATATTGAGTAGAAAATATTGAATTATAAGTAGAAAATATTGAAATTTTAAAATGGAATTTAAAATATAATATAATTAAATAGTATAATAAGTAGGAAAATGCATAGTTTAGAAGCAGTCAAATATAAAAAAATTAGATATTAAATAAATGTGGGATTTGAGAGAAACTATCTTCCCTTGACTTGCTTTATTCTTTTTTCTTTGGGCGCACGCTTCTCTCAGCTTGTTTTTTGTTTTATTGAATTCTTTTTCTCGTAAATATGTTCTGTTTGAATATACAAAAAGAACATTCAATGCAAAAACCGTTCAATAAAAAAACAAACAAATTTATTACATGTGTAAAGCTATGAGTCTTTTTGTTTTTTGAAGGGTTTTTTCTGTTTTGATGGATTTCGCCTGCAAGCGAGCAGCTACGTGATTGATTTTATTTTTATAATTTCTCTCTACGAAGTAAATTTTTATTTATTTTTAAATCCCAGCACATTCTCGAATTGTAAAACGGTTCTCTTCATTTAAAATTTATTTGGTTTGACCAACCACATTCGGGAAACTATTTTCAATCCATTTTCAACTACGAATAAATCACTAAAATAAATGAAATACAAAAACTGATAATTATACCTCGATGAACTTTTTTAAAATATTTCCTTCAACCATCCCCAATCTTAATAATGGAGCTATAAAAAACACTTAAAAATGTCCACTATTATACTGTGAGTTCATGTGTTTTAAAAGAACTAGAGTAATATAATCAGTTTTGGTCAGCGAAAATTAATTGGAAGAAAGTTCTACTCATTAATCTTAACCTTTTACAAAAATCAAAGCAATTTAATGCAGCTCCAGAAACACGTGTAAATAAACAAAATAACAACAATCTGCTTCGCTTTCTTTAAATAAAAACGGCCGGATCCCAAAAAAAAGTACCGTGATTGGTTAAAAGTATTTAAAATCAACAAGAGAAGTTGACCAATAAGTGAACGATCTGAAGCCACGCCTCGCACGATTGAGACCACAGAATGAGCCTTTGGTAGCATGCGATCGCATCACATCATACGATCGCATGGAAATCGCATCGTATGATCGCATGAACAGTGAATAACCCCGTTAAAGAAACAAGAGTACCAGGTTTCAAGCTGTCAGATGAGAAGCAAGAGGACACAGAAGCTCCTTGCCGTCGTTTTCCAGGGAGTCCCGAGAGGTTTTCCAGCCCTGCCAGGATCCTCTGTGTGAATGTCAAGCTGGATAAGAAGAGGCCGAGAATGGCGGTTTCTGGGGCACCTCGCAAGAGCTCGGAGAAGCAGTGCTCCATAAGTTGCAGTGGTGAACACGCGCTTTGCGACTCCATATTCTGATGCGGTTTCCTGCATCCATTGCAGCTGTGAGGGGCACCTTGCCTCATGGAGAACGAGCCGAAGCGGTCCACCCAGAGGATCAACCAGAAGCTCTGCCCCAGACAGATGTCAATCGGGACTGAGAAGCAGATCCAGCAGTTGGCAAGAAGACGGCCCCCCCTAGAGCAGCTACAATAAAAAAAATTATCATATATCACATACTGAAATAATAATTAAAACACTGCTGGCATCCAAAAAACTTGTATCTCAAATTTAGGGAGTCAACAGAGTATAAGATAATTGTTAAATTATTCACACTAATGAATGTGACAATGAAAGGTCGGAATCCTTGGTATAATGCATTAATCATTGTGTGAATAGTAATAAAACTTGACCCATATTGACGCCAAAGAGGGAATTGTTGTAATAATCCTAGAAATACAAATACAAGTAATACTGCATGGCATTACTTAGTTTTTGTTCTACTTTTCAGAATATCAAAATCCATTTTCATTGCCCGAGTAAAAATATCGTATTATAACACCTACACTGGTGTGACTAGGAGTTACAGATAGGGGAAAATTTTTTAAATTTCATGCAATTTGAATGTGGTACAGCTGGGATAAGCGTCGACCAGCCGCCATGGTTACTCACAGCTCAAATTAGATCTATATTGTTGTGTGTCATCATTTGAGCTGTGGGTAAACATGGCGGCTGGTCGACGCTTATCCCAGCTGTACCTTGAATGTTTGTGAAAATCTGTCTCGTACTGTATATTCCCCAAATCTGAGATACAAGGTTTTTCGATGATGCCAGTGACAATATAGGGGCCGTTCAAATATTACGTAAGCAGCTAAGGGGGGAGGGGGGGTTTGCTCTTTGCTTATTTTTGCTGACAAGGGGGAAGGGGGGATATGAGTGATGCTTACGTAAGATGGTGCATTTTCGAAAATATCTTGTATCTTGCAAAAATAATTTCAAAATTCAACCAAAAATAAATGTAACAAAAAATTGAATTCGGAATTCTGACGTAAGCACTTTTTTCTGGAGATGGACCACCCTAACATTTTGAAATTGTAACCCCGAAAAATAGTGTTTCGACTCATTTTTGAACCCTTAGGGTTACACCCAAAAAGGACATTCCTTGTACGAGTCACCTAATTTTCAAGGAAAAAATAAAAAACCAGTTCTTTCTTATAGGGATGTCAAAATTTCGGGGGGGGGGTCCGGCAGTGTCTTACGTAATTATGGTGGGGGGGGGGTTGAGGTTTGCTTATCTTTGCTGACAAGGGGGGAGGGGGGGTTAAAAATGACCCAAAAAAGTGCTTACGTAATATTTGAACGGCCCCATATAATAAAATTTGGCACAGCTTCGATAAGAGTCTACCAACCGCCATGTTTACCCACAGCTCTCCAACCCCAGGGAGATAAGGCCTTCCCGTTTGGGTTTACCATTACCGCCAAACGAGCAGACTAACTTTAAACATAGCGGCCGGGTTTTCAGCCGGCGCCAAGATGGCGAAGCAGTTGCCAAAAGCGGACCTTTTCTAAAGCTGTTCCTATGGTACAGTCGAAGAAAAAAAAAGTGAGACAGTTCGCATTGTGAGCGAACTACTGGGGTTAGAAAGATACTGTAAACGCCAATTTTCATTATTTAACGTCTACTTTAAAAAAGGCTATAGTTTATGTCCTTAGGGGGCCATCTACATATTAAACGAAGCACCAACTTTCGTTTTTCCTATGGGCGACATCAAAGATTATTCCCGATTCTGAAAGAGCACCCCCTAAAACCCCCCAAAACCAATTTTCATGTCATTTGGTCCCCAAATAAAGCTAGGATTGGGGGTTGAAGTTCGTTGAATTTACGTTGAAATCTCGTTTTTTACGTTGAATTCTCGATTTGATCCTTACAACCATCAACCCCGCACGAGAATTCAACGTGAAAAACGAGATTTCAACGTAAATTCGACGAACTTCAACCCCAACTCCTGGCTTTATTTGGAGACCAAATGACATGAAAATTGGTTTTGGAGGGTTTTAGGGGGTGCTCTTTCAGAATCTGGAATAATCTTTGATGTCGCCCATAGGAAAAACAAAAGTTGGTGCTTCGATTAATATGTAGATGGCCCCCTAAGGACATAAACTATAGCTTTTTTTAAAGTAGACGTTAAATAATGAAAATTGGCGTTTACAGTATCTTTCTAACCCCAGTAGTTCGCTCACAATGCGAACTGTCTCACTTTTTTTTTCTTCGACTGTACAACTTTAGAATAAGTCCGCTTTTTTGCTGTCGCCAAGTTGGCGGTATATCAAGAGAATATTTGTTTATGAAGAGTTTTAAGTTATTGCCAGATCCAGTTCCCAAAACAAAGCAACTAAATAAACAATGTTTTTTTTACTTAAAATAGCTAAATATAAAACTTGAAAACAGGATGAATAGAAAATAAGATAGAGAAACTATATTTTTTTCAATTTTAATAACAAAAATAGTGAAGTCACCCATAATTATTATAATATTTAATTATAGCATTTCCCTGTGGCTTTGTAAAGTTTAATTTTTGAATTTGATCGTTTAATCAATAGAGTAAATTTTGTATTCCGATGTTGTTAAAGTCTAGTGTTCTCTTTGGCGATGTTTTCAAATAAAGCGGCATGGTCAACCGCTTAGTACGTATGTACCCGGACCTGGAAAAAGTGCCTGAAC
This sequence comes from Tetragnatha versicolor, assembly GCA_024610705.1. Lineage (NCBI taxonomy): Eukaryota > Metazoa > Arthropoda > Arachnida > Araneae > Tetragnathidae > Tetragnatha > Tetragnatha versicolor. The sequence goes on along the minus strand of JANDEH010000018.1, from coordinate 9,873,202 downwards.
CTACGAACCTGATTCGGGGGAAGCCCCTTCTAGCTTCATAGGAGTAATACGTAAGGTTTGGGAAAATTTTATTAGGTTCGGGGAAGGTTAAAACTTTTTTAAGTCCGAATGTACCTAATTTTCAATTTATTCATATTAAAGATACTATTTGTTTTAAGATGCACATTTGTTTGTTCAGTACTACTTACTCCAGAATCTCGTCAGAATAAAGTCGCGAATAATGATGCAACAGCTGGTAACCCATGTTTCTGTTTCCGAAGGTCATTTGAGTGAGCAGCTGTCGCCAAAAAATCTGCTCGGCATGATTTCTGAAAAATAAAAAAATCTGCTTGAAAAATCTGCGGCAGGGTTTTCAGCCGGCGCACACAGGCGGGAATTGTAAAATTCCTGGCCAAAACCTCTTACTTGCATAAAACTTCATAAATAACAAACGAAAATTATTTGAAATATTACAAATACTTAATAAATCAATATTTTTAATAGTCTTCTAAAATATCATTTAAGAAAAGTGTCCTTTTAGAGAAAATTATGTGGTTACTGAATGTTTCTTTATTAAAAGCCTTTACGGTGCGTTTTATTTCCTGACCAAGGGCCGTATTCTACTTTTTCGTGAACTCACCACACTAGCGAACTCCCCTCGCTTCGGTGAATTCGCTGGTGATTTCATTTCTTGTATTCTAACGTGGCAGGTGAAATGGGCGGAGATTTTAAATCTCCGCTTTATTAGCTGTTCTGGCTGACGTCAAGACTCTGCGTAACAATGCTTTTAAGCCAATCAGAACAAACCGGAAATCTAGACCCACGTGCTACTACCATCAACAATCAACAGCAATAATCCCGATCAGCGCGGTTTTATAAAACGAAAGTAAGATAAATTATTGTAATTGCGTAATTAAGCAATGTTTTGGGAAAAGGAGACAGATTTTCTCATAGATTTCTTGGAGAGCAACCCGGACCTCGTTTGCATGGGCGTAGCCAGGGGGGTAGGGAGGGGCAGCTGCCCCCCTTAAGTCCTATGTAATTTACTTTGCTTTTAGTTAAGTTAAAAGCCAGTTTTTTAGGGTCAAATTTTCAACATTTTTCTGGGGGAGGGCCCCCAGACCCCCTTTAGTATTTACACCTTTATAATTAACACTTTTTCTATAAAAAGTTCATTAAAATAGAAATTCTAACAAAAATGTATGTCTAAATTTGGGTTTACATGTACCAAAATACAGTTTGAAACCCTGTTCTTAGCATCAAATTTTGCAAACATTTTCTGGGGGAGGGAAGCCATGGTCACCTTTAGTATTTAAACCCTTATTATTCACGTTCTTTTTATAATAAGTTCATTAAATCAAATTTATACCTAAAAGTGTTTGTTCAAATTTAGGTTTACTTGTACTAAAAAACTGTTTAAAACAGGGATGGCAAAAACCCGGGTTTTTTTGAAAAAACCCAAGTGGGTTGGGTTTTTTCGGGTTTTTTCAATAAAACCCTGAAAAAACCCACATAAAACTGGGTTTTTTCAAAATTAAGTGGTTTTCTCCTACATAGTAAGTGGGTTTTTTCAAATTTTAGTGAGTTCTTTATGTTAAATGTGTTCTATCAAAATAATGTCAGTTTTTCCATATTTAAGTGGGTTTTTTCAAAGTTAAAACTTTTAATACTTTGAAAAAAACCACTGAAATTGTAAAAACACCCCTTATTTATTAAAACCTGGTTTAAATTTTGAAAAAACCCACTAAAATTTAAAAAATATCCCAAACTTTGAAAAAACCCATTCAATATTGAAATAAATCTATTTAACTTTGAAAAGTTAAATATTTTGTTTGTTGCCACTACCACCACAACACAGCAGATTGCTAAAGTGGTGGTTTATCCATAATGTACTCTTTTTATTTGTTTAAATATATGTTATCTATGTTATTTTGCTTTGTACAGTATGGAAATAAATTATTATTAATTATTAATTATTATTAAAAACCCACTGAAATTTAAAAAATCCTCCTTAATTTTTTATATCTAGTTTGAACTTTAAACGTTGTAAATTTAGAAAAAAAACACTAATTAATGAAAGAACCTATTTAACTTTTAAAAAACATCCTGAAATTGAAAAAAAAAACATTTAATTTTTTAAACCTAGTTTAAATTTTGTAAAACCCATTAAAATATAAAAAATATCCTTAACTTTGAAAAAAACTTAAATCTAAAAAATCCTCTTTAATTTATTTATAACTAGTTTGAACTTTAAACCTCTTAAATTTTGAAAAACCCATTTAATAATAAAAATCCCCCCAATCTTAAAAAAACAACTTAAATTTTAACAATATCCTAAGCTTTGAAAAAACCCATTCCAATTATATTGAAAAAATCTATTTAACTTTGAAAAAAACACTGAAATTTAAAAAAATCCTCCTTAACTTTTATATAGTTTAAACTTTGAACTTTAAGGCTAAGCGCGCACTAGGAGACAAAGACAAAATTGCTCTCGGAGACAAAGACAAAATTGCTTCCCTGGCTATTGCAAGAAGCTAGAGTGCGCGCACATGGCGACGAGACCAAGATCACTAGGCCAAGAATTTCCTCATAGAAATGCATTGCTCTCGAGTGACTAGTGTTTTAAGTCGCCGAGACAGAAGTCTCTTAGTGCGCGCTTAGCCTTAAGTTTCATTTAACTTGGACCTTTTTTACTAAACAAATTTTTTTAAATAAATTATTCTTACACGCAAATTCTACCCAAAAAGTGTGGAAAAACTACATTAAACCTATTGATATATTATAGATGAAAGGGGCTGAATAACATTTTTAGGCGCCTCCCGAAATAAATTTCCTTATTTACCAGCACTGATTCAAAATTAAAAGTTAGAGCTCCCACCCGTGGCCATACCCATGGGAAGGTAAGGAGTTGACCCCCATTCCAAAATTATTATGTCTATTATGTTGCTTTTTTACTTGAAAATTATGAAGATATACAAAGAATGATCCACCTCGATTGCAGCCTAAATGGCCCCCTATGTCCAAAAAAGTCACAAACTACTTTTTAGTGACAGATTACAAAAATGTTCACCTAAAAATAACCATCATTGTTTCCACGCTACCCGAAAAACTTTTACATTAATTTCATTAAGGTCATAAACCCCTCTCGAAACAATACTGTGGCTACGGCCCTCTCTCACGGGGCTTTAAAATTGTTCTCCAGAAACATAAAAGTCGACCCTGCTTGCCCCCCCCCTAAGTGGAACCCTGGCTACCCCCATGCTCGTGAGTGGGGCTTTTTCAAATAAGTTTCCTGACCAGACTGCGCAGCGCACAAAAAGGCCTGGGACAAAATTGCCCTCCAAATAAATTATCTGGGCCTTTCGAAATACACACGATTAGGCAAAGACATACGTAGAAAATGGACGGATCTTAGAAGGAGAGTTAGGAAGTAGTGTCAAAAACTGAAAAAAGCCAATACTTTTTAATACAAAAACTGAAGCATCTTTTTTAAATTTAAAAAATAAATTCAAATGTGTTGAACTAGATTAGGAAGAATTTTCTAACTTATTTATTGTATAAGACGATGAACTATTTTGGCAATTTTTTTGTTTTAACACCTTTTTTACAGTGCGTTTACTTTTTTTTCCAACAGGGCGCCTCTTGTAAAAGGCGGGACGGTTCAATGAACCAATAGTGTCGTATATTTTGCCAGTTTAACGAATATAATGCGTAGTTAAAGTCCTTAAACTGTAGAATTTAAGGTATCGTAAATTTTCTTGGCAAATTTGACCAGCAATCTGGCAAATCTGGTTCAAGTAAAAAAAGAATCAACACCAGGAGCGGATTGTGTTTGAAGTTCAAATTGGGGTTCACAATTATGTTTTAAAAGAACATAACTAAGTAATAACCTTAATATTAAATCACAAAATTATTGTTATTTGCAAAAAAGGTAAAAATGCATTTTAAAGTTTTTTTTTAATTTAAAATATGCACCAGTGAATCCTTGAAAATAAGTTTAAAATAGTAACAACAGAAAATTGTTTTTTAACATATCTAGGATCATAGTGGCGTATATAGAAATTTATTTTGGGAGAGGCCCAAATATCCTTTAAGAAAATAAAATCACTATCAGGCCCCAAGTTAAATTTTTGCACAGGGGGGAAGAAACTCGAAATTCCCTCTAAACCCCTTTTACGCATGTTTACAGGTTTAATGCTATTTTTTAGTAAGATTCTCCATTTTATGAACTTGATCTGAAAATAAATGTGATTAGTTGAGTTCTAAATACCAAAAGGGGGGTTTGGGGGTCCTCCCCCAAAAAATTAAAACAGGGTTTTAATTCATTTTAAGACTTTTTTTTCGTACATATAGAAAGGTTTTCACGGGCTTGAAGGGTTTCGCGGGCTGCAGTCATAGGAGACCCCTGAAATAAAATATTAAAATACAAAAAAATTAGAAGCCACTTTGACAAGAGCAAATAAATAAAAATTATTTTTAATTTTACATGATAATGTAAAACCTCTTTGCATACTTTGGTTTTCATGGGCCAGGACACTGTGAAAATTGTGTCAAAAGATCTGATGTAGGTACATAACAGATTTGACTGATTTTAAATGCAAATTAAAATTTAATCTTTATCCACTTATTTGGTAATTGCTAGAAGTTTCCTTTAACAAAAAGTTTTGATGTTAATTTCAATGAAACTGACTTGACGCGAACAGAAAAAAATTGGCGCGGCGAGATTGTAAACAGAACAACAAACCAGAACAACCTCTCAGCCTATCAGAGACTACTTCACTCGAAACTCCGCCGAACTCCCCGAGCCAAGAGGTGGTGAACTCACTGCCGGTGAATTCACCCGAAAGAGGCGAGAAGAAGGTCTAGTAGAATCGAGTAGAATACACTTTTAGCGTTTTCACCCGGTGAGTTCACCAAAGTGGACGAGTAGAATACAGCCCCAAGCAAATTGGATCAACACATGTTTCGACTCCGCAGATAAATCGTTTTACCCAGTCAAAAAGTGGACTTAATTAATAATATTAAATTTTTTCCGTCAATTGGATGCTTGAGTTTCATTATAAAACCCTAATTAATTCCCTTCTTTATATTTTTATACCATCAGAACACGAAACTAAAATAAACTAGTCACTAAATCGAGTAATTACCAACATTTGGTTTATTAGCTTAGATTTAAAGAATTGCAAATATTTGCAGCTAATTTTCATGAAAACTTTAAGTTAACATGTCAATACATAAAAAAATTTTGAAATCACCGCGGGATATGGTGGAATCTGATACTTTTTTGTTCATTAAAAATTCTGATATTAAATATTGAACAATAGAAAAGCGTGTTCTGGTTTAATTCTTATAAATCTATCAAATCACTATAATAATAATTAAAAAAAAGATGTGTATGGGTTTGTAATTACCTCCTGTATCAGAATACATAATGAAAAGCTTGATAAAAAAATATTTTAAGAACTAGAAATTCAGTTTTAAATAGACGGCAAAATTTTCTCTCAACAAAAATTTTACTCCATTGTTTGAAAACGTGAACTTTGAGCTTTCAAAACAAACAATAATAATGAATTAAAATAAAAACAAAATTGGAGTAAGATTCTTCATACTATTAAGATTCGTGCAAACGATTTTTTAATTGTACAGATTCATTTTCATTTTTTGGGTTTTGGCCAGGAAATTCGCGATTTCCGCCTCTGTGCGGCGCCAACAGCTGACCTATTCTAAACCAGTTCCTAATATTATGTTAATGATTAAGACCTCTAGGGTTGTCAGTCATCATTTGAGTTGTTGGTAATACATGGCAGTTGGAGGACTCTTTCTAAAGCTGTACTCCCAAAACATTTTGATTAAATACTTGAAATTCAAAATTACACCTACTATAGTTAGGATTTTCTGTGGCTCAGTATTCTAAGCCACAGAAAATCCTAGTAGTTTTAATAACATAAGCAATGTGTTTATCACATGATAAATATACGTTATAAATAATTGAGAAGAGATCGGGAGCTGTCTCAATTTCGATATCAACCATGATCATAAGAAGCAGAAATGACTCTTATAATCATATATTGCCTAGTTTAAAAGATTCAGGTAAGTGATTGTCAAATAAATGTGCGAGAGAAAACTTTAATTGCCATGACTGTCTTAAAAATAGAGTTTTAGAGCATTCCAGAAGATTCTAGACACTACAAAAAGTATAACTAATAAAAAAAATGCAATACCTATAAATTATACATCTAACTCACTAGCAAGGAAAGCAGATGATTGCCTGTGTACTTATGGCAATTTAAATTTAAAAAAACCCAGTATATTTAAGAGAATGGGGGCAAATTTCGACAACATTAACCGATATATGTGATTCACATAACACGATACGTAGTTCATTTCAGTTCAACTAACGGATGGTAAACATCCAAACTATTACGATCATAATAGTATTAACTCAAGACTACAAGCACATATTTTTTGTTGAAAAATTACATAAATACTAGGAAAGAAATCTTTTACGTACCTTCATCTCCATAAGTCTTAAGCCTAATGGGATGGGTCCCATCGTTGGCAGATTTCGGGCGGGATCGATAGGTGGCGCCGCGCAAAGGTGGTGTAGCAAACGAACCAGAGCGGTTCTCAGGATCGAACTTAGTAACCGAATGCCTTGGGTTGAAAGAAACGGACCGGCGGGGTTTCGGGAAACGGTAGGCCCAGTTTTGACAAATAAACACCTATCAACCGAACTTGGTTTGGTTGATAGACGACCACCATTTTTTTGCGTGTTTTGACCGTTTTTATGGTCATTTTGCTGAAATAGCTTTATTTCTGCTCAAAAAGAGATCTGCTTACCCAGTTGTTACAGAAAAACATAATTCAAAATAACAAATTTTTAAACGAAAAACCAGATATAAGTCTAATTAAAAACTATAAAAATAATCTAAAAATATAATTAAATGAAATTTAAAATTTTAAAACTGGTAAGTATAGTATAAAATATTTTTATTTTGAGTTTAAATTTAAATAAAAAGGTTCATGGAATAGCATTGTTGTTAAAATAATCTCTATGGAAACGAGGATGCAAAATCAATAATGATGATCTTATTGTTCCTTTTAATAAAGTTGGTTAACAAACCAAAAACTAGAATTAATATTCAAAACCCTTTCCAGTGGAAATATTGGATTTTTTCTTAAATTGTAGGATTATGTTTTATCTATTAGATTTTCCCAAAAACATAATAAAGTCATGAAAATATGATTAATTAAGGACTCTAATTGAGAATTTTAAGTGATTTTGGGAAAATATTTTTCTAATATTTAGATGTTTTTATGGGAATCATGTGGTAAATTCAAAAATCGGTCAGAATTTAAAATGCTTGATTCGACAACTTTCACTCATCAAAGTAAGGTAGTAAATGTATTAAAAATTTTAAAGAAAAAATCTCCATCTCCACCCGTGCAAGGTCGGGCATATCAGCTAGTATATATGATTATGATATATATTTTTTCTTTGGAAAAGGGTTAAAAAATTGTTCGTTTTGGGTGGCATTCAAAGAATACTAAATGACCAAAATGAGTTACCTACTGTTTAGGGTCAAATTTCAAAAAAAAAATGATGGGGGATGACCCCCTTTATACTTCTTGGGGCTGGATACTATTACCTAAGCTTTGAAATTAAGTGCATGAATGTTCACATTTGAGTTATAATATGGTCAAAAAGAGGCTTTAGAAAAAATATAAAGGTAAAAAAAATCTGTTGTTAAGGTGTATAAAGGCTTCTAGTTCACCTTTTGTATTAAAGAGGATGAATTGGAAAAAAGTACAATTTACAAATATACACCGAATTCCGGTTGGTATACCCAAAATATTTATTTTGATGCAAATTTAGTTATTAATTAATTTAATCAACTAATTAATTTAGTTATATTTAATTAAGCTAGCTTATTCACAACGTAACCTCATTATTTGGTAAAAACACACCGGATGTTCGTTCATGTATAACTGTACAATTTTGCTTACCAATACTTCCGCTGGATGGCGCTGCGCGCTTCGTTTCTGTAGGGGGTCTGCCCCCGGTCTGCCCTCAACCGGCCACTTCCAGTTGTGTAGGCTTCGCTCTTCGTTACGACGGACCCTCGTGTTTATTAGGCCTAAGCATCGGAACTCTCCCAAAGGTGAGTGTGTTGCATTCTGCTGGTTTAGTTGTTGTGTTGACCCTTTATTATTGTATTATATTCCCATTTTTCCTTATTTTTTTGTCCTCCCTATTCTTCATGGACGCCCTAACAATAAAAAAACGAGTCCTCAAAGCATTAGGCTTACCAAACGTCCGGGATTACCCTGGACAGCTCTAAAAACCCCTGGCTGTCCGGGGTTTCATACATTTCAGATTTCCCAGACATTTTTATGAAAAAATCCTGACCAATCCGTTTAAAATTGAGTTTTTTACATTTTCTAAAGTCTGTACTACTTAAAAAAAAACTTATTTTCAGTGAATTTTGTGATAAAAATTAAGTCAATCAAACAATTTTTGAAAGAGTAATGTTAAATGAAAATATAAAATGTCATATTATTTCTGATTAAAGTTTATTAGTTTGAACAGTGCTTTCTTAGCTTGTAATCTTTGGTAGGTTTTATAGAGCACTTATTAAGAAATTTCAAAAATGTGTCCTGGGTTGGACCTGAAAAAATATGGTAAGCCTGCGTGTTTTTCAAAGCCAAAAAGTAGAAATATTGCTAATTAATTTCTAAGTCATAGTTTAAAATGTTTCATTAGACCAATACATCTTCAGTTTATCAATAAAAATCAGAAAAATATGTCGATATTTGAGTATAATAACGTTCAAAAAAACATGGCGATATTTAGCGGGAACTCTAAAGGAATTGAACCATAAGTTTTGTTTAAAGTATGTGTAAAGTAAGATAGGTTAGTGTGCTCATTTGATATTAAATTTGTTTTTGTTTGATTTTTAAACTAAAAGTTATCCATTTATGCTAATTATCAACTTAGGTGTAATAACTATGGTAGGTAGTCTTGACTTAGATTAAGAAAAATGCCATGGGTACCCTGATTTTAAAATCTTTCTTTTTTTATAATCCCAATGTTGGCAGGTATGCCATTGTATCGTAAAAGGGCTAATGTTAGGGACAAAAAACCCGGTTAAGGGGCACGAGGGGAGCAGCTTTCACTCGGAAAAGTCGAGGAGTGGTTGTCGTTCCACGACTTGTTCCAAGCCAGCGAGGACAATAACACCCATTTAACAGGGTGGCTACAGATCAGGGAAATTCTTTAAAAATTGAAAAAATCAGGGAAATTTTTAGTATCTGATGCACAAGAAGCGATGTAACCTACTAAAGGGTCTCAAAATGAGTCAAAACTCTACTTTTAAGAGTACCAAACTTTTCTGGGAGAGGATCCCCAAACCCCCTTCAAAATTTTGAAATATGTGCTCTGTTTTTCCTTCAAAATTCTGTGCCTTACGAGGAGTGATGCTCATTTTGTGTGATATAAAGGGTATAAAAAGGAATTAAAACACTATTTTAAGGGGCAAATTTCCAAAATTTTTCTGAAGTAGGGCCCCTAAATTCCCCTTAAAATGTTGCTGTTTATTATACTGTGCTGGATTTCTTTGAAAACTCTGCTGGTGCACTTTTGGTGTGGTTCAAAAATTCCTTATAATGAGCTAAAAAATGCTTTTTTGAGGGGGCAATTTCGAAAGTTTTTCCAAAACAATTATATTAAACAATTATCTTTTTACTTAATATTTCACATTAACAGTATTTTTAAAAATTAAATAATTATTTATTATAAAAAACTTCTATTTTATAGAAGTATTTCTTTGTGTGAAATAACTAGTTAAATGTGTTAAAATTATTAGGAAAAGCCGAAAACCCTTTAGATGCAGAGACTCTAATACTACGGATTCTGCGTAGTTTCTACGGATGCCGTTGGCTTCTTTTCACATTGTAATTACTCTGTAGGAAAAATTTAAGCATGACCAGAGGAGCCTAATAATCTAGTGATACCTCTCAGATCGCGTTTATATCGATTATAGACAGTGTTTTCAACTAGTTTTTCTTAAGGATTTCCCAAGTTGTATATATTTACTGATAGATCACTCTGAAGCATAATGCAGTATTTTTAAAAATCTTGTTAGATTATAACCTGTTTCAGATATGGCATCAAGGGGATGGCAGGGGATCCACCCTGAAAAATCGGACTACGTGTATAAAACAACCCTGTTTTTAAGATCAACTTCCAAAAAAAATTTTCCTTACTCATAAGGACTACAGACAACCATCTTTGAAAGTTGCAGTCTCTGTTTAGATGTATGTATCAGGGAAATTTTAAAAGCATAGTCAAGGGAAAGTCAGGGAATTTTTTCCCTCAGATTCTGTAGCCACCCTGTAGTGGCGTATATAGAAATTTATTTCGGGAGGGGCCCAAAATTATTTATCACTCCCTCCCAAGCAAATTTATTACGTTCAACTTTCTATTTATTTTTTGTTAAAATTTAAATCTAAAAGAACTTATTGTAAACAAAGTTGGGAATAATTTTGTTCCTAGTACCAAAGGGGGTTTGGGGGTCCAACCCCAAAAAAATTTTGAAATTTGACTTTTAAAAAGTGTTTTTTAACCAGTTTTGGAACACCTAGTCCGAATTTTTTATTTATATTTATAGATATAATTTGCATTTGGGTGAACTTATTATAAAAACAAGTTCAAAATAATAGAGTGCCAAGTAGGAAAGGGGATCTGGGGTCCTCCCACAGAAAGTTTTGGGAAATTTGGCCCAAAAAACAGTATTTCTACTCGGCTTTGGTACACCTAGTCCTAATTTTGGACATATATTTTTAAGTAGGATTGGGATTTTGATGAACTTATTGTAAAAAGATTTTGAATACTAAAATTCCAATCAGAAAGGGGGGGTTTGGGGGCCCTCCCCCAGAAAATTTTTGGAAATTTGTGCCTAAAAAACAGGGTTTTAGCTTGTTTTGGTACACCAAGTCCGGAATTCGGGGGGGGGCAGGGCCCCTTCGGCCCCCCCCCTTATATGCGCCTTATATATACCTGTTCAGCTCAAAAGCTGCTAAGTTTAACCAACGTATTCAGAAACTTTCGATGGGAAATACACGAGATGGGAACGAGAACGCGAGATTTTAAACGAGAGATATCTACTCCACAGCTGTCCTCCGCCATATTGTTCTGAGATTCGAAGCGCATTCCGATTGCTTTTACACTTTTTGTGGCCCGTTTAATAGTTCCAAAAAATCTAAAACATCTATTTATTACCAAAATAAGTCCTCAGACATTAATATATTACGAAAATAAAGTAATGGACATCTAGTGCTTGTAAAAATTTTTATTATCGGTGTATAATTACTTGTGACGTTCTTCAACAGATGGCAGCTTGATCGCTGGAGCTCTCGAAACGGTCTCTTCCGAGTTGATTTTCGTCCCCGTCTCGTTTCCATCTCGTGTTAAAGTTTCTGAATACGGCCCTAGTTCCGCCTCTGATTCCAATCAATACGTTAATGCTTCTGAATTTTAAATAAAATACATGTACCACCACTGGTTTATATAAGGGGAGCCCACTCTCCGAAATCCGGACCTGGTGGACAGGCTGAAACCCTGTTTTTTAGGGTCAAATTTCCAAAAGTATTTTGGGGGGAGAAGAACTTTATTATTTAAAACTTTTTATTATATATCCATCATTAATTGTTAAAAGAAAATATTTTGCTTCACTAATAGTTAAGTAATTTGCAGGAATGGATTCTTCATCATGTGACGAACTACCTTCACCTACATCTCTGAAATCCTTAGTTTGTGACGTGAAGTATCCCTATGGAAACTACCTGATTCATCAGGTGGTGCTCAACAATTCCAAGCCAAGTGACTCTTGCAGGGAAAGCGACATTCGCGCTGCACTTCGGTCCTTCCCTGCTGCTCAGGTGATTAGAAGGAATGAGGACGGATTCACTGCTCTTCATCTGGCTGTGATAAAGCGAAACTCTTTTATGGTAAAGATGTTGCTGTCATGTCTTCCAACCCTCGATGTTGATGCCAAATGTGTTAAAGCAAAGGGAGGAACTGCCTTGCATTTAGCAGCTTCTATAAATTATTTTAAAAGCCCATATTTAAATGCCGCAAACAGTTATGGCCAAACCACACTCGATAAAGATGTTAATGAAGATTGTTTGGAAATAGTCAAAGGTTTAGTTGTGAGTGGTTCTTCTGTAAATGAGTGTGATGACGATGGTTCAACACCACTTCATGTAGCAGTGGAGAATGGGCGTTTGGAAACAGTCAAAGTTTTATTTGAAAGTGGTGCTTCTGTTAATAAGCGTGATAATCAACGTGCAACTCCACTTCATGTTGCCGCTGATTGCAATCGAATTGATGTACTTGAGCTGTTAATCAGCAAAGGTGCAGCTTTGAATGCAAAAGATCGTAAGAGAAGGACCCCTCTTAATAGAGCAGCCTTGTGTGGGCATTTGGAAATAGTCAAAGTTTTAGTTGAGAGTGGTGCTTCTATAAATGAGTGTGATCACAAAGGTGTAACTTCACTTCATGTTGCTGCTGAATGCAATCGAATTGATCTACTTGAGCTGTTAATCAGCAGAGGTGCAGCATTAAATGCTAAAAATAATCAGGGAAGGACCCCTCTTCATGAAGCAGCGAGGAATGAGCATTTTGAAATAGTCAAAGTTTTAGTTGAAAGGGGTGCTGATGTAAATGAGTGTGATAACGATGGTAGAACACCACTTCACATTGCAGATTGGTGCAATCAAATAATTGAAATACTTGAGCTGTTAATAATCAAAGGTGCAGCTTTGAATGCAGAAGGTCCTACGGGAAGTACCCCTCTTTTTGAAGCAGCGATAAATGGACGTTTTGAAACAGTTAAAGTTTTAGTAGAAAGGGGTGCTGCTGTAAATCAGGGTGATAACGTTGGTACAACACCACTTCACGGTGCAGCTAGTTGTAACCGAATTGATGTACTTGAGCTGTTAATCAGCAATGGTGCAGCTTTGAATGCAATAGGTCGTATGGGAAGGACCCCTCTTCTAGAAGCAGTGTTTCATAATCATTTTGAAATAGTCAAAGTTTTAGTAGAAAGGTATGCTGCTGTAAATCAGGGTGATAACGATGGTACAACACCACTTCACGCCGCAGCTCGATGGAATCAAATTGAAATACTTAAGCTCTTAATCAGCAAAGGTGCAGATTTGAATGCAGAAGATCGTATGGGAAGAACCCCTCTTCATGAAGCAGTGATTCATGGGCGTTTGGGAGCAGTCAAATTTTTAGTAGAACATGGTTCTGCTGTAGATGCTGTGGATAAGGAGGGTAAAACAGCACTTAATATTGCAGAAGCACAAAGTTATATTCGTATTAAAATAGTTGCATATTTAAATTCCAAATTTGCTTATGTGAATGCTGTAGGCAGGGATGACGGAGTGTTAGTTCCTGAAAGAGTGTGTATAAATACTGCAAAATTTGGTGAACCTTCATTTAAAAAAATGCGTAGGTACTGATACGTTCGAGTTTTCTAAAACACATTTTCTTAAAGATTCATCCCTTTGGTTAAATAAAAAAAACTTTTTTTCCATAAGGAATTTTTCTTATAAATTCTGCATGCAATTTATTTTTCTCTTCTTATACTTTTTTAAATAAAATATCAAAGTTTTGATTTTCAATTTTTTAATAAAGTTTAAAAGAGCTGTATATTGTGAGTATGAGTTATGAAAATATCTAAAATTATTTTTATAACTCAATTCTTTTGTTGACTTCTTTGAACCTGTTTGTCTGGATCATTCATATTATTTCATTCATGTGTTTCAGAACTTCTAGGGGAATTCCATTGAATTCAATGGTATGGTTTTGAACCAAAGAATGTGATTTTAATGATATCGGCCTCTTGAATTCAAAAGATGGCAGCGAAAAGAAGATTCAAGCGATGGCACTTGATTGCCGCTTTTTTTATGGCACCTACACTAGGGTGTCCCAAAAAAATATGACTTTTGAAATAGTTAACTCTCACCCCCCAAAAATGTTCTTTCTGTGAATATAAGACACTGTGAATTTTTATTTAATTTTAAAAAAATATTTAGAGGTCCCCCAAGGTCATTGAACAATAAAAAAAATGGCCAAAAAAACAAAGGTAATTTATATTTTTAAAAAATAACTATTAATGTTCAAACGTCGTTATTTTCATTTATTACACTCCTTGTAATTAAAATAAGCGGTTCGTCACCATGGCAACCAATTGAAATGCAATGGGAAAAAACAACTAGTAATAAGCGATCGATTCAAATTACACAGATTTATAGAGCTATTTATATTGTCTTAAATAAATCCTGTATTAATTATCTGGGTGGAAAATAATATGCATCAGTATTTTATTACAATCAACGAGATTTTTTCGACATGTATTAATTAAACTGTTCAACTCAGTTTAACTTCAGAGTTTTTACAGAGATGAAAATAGTAATTTCTTATAGATTTTGGTTCGCTTAACATGAATATATCCATTAAAGTTCTATATTGACTCAGTATTATAGGGGAACAGCCCCTCCCCCTTTTTTACGTTTTTGTAGACTTAATGACTTTGAATTCTATTTTTCAGAGTCAAAAAGCATTATTTCAAACTAACTTCCAATGGAACGAAAAAATTTGAAAATTTTTAAATATATTAAAATTTCTATATAAAAAAAGCTCATCATTGATACCTAAAAAAATTTACAATATGGCAACAAAGCTGGGCTGATTCTAATGTAATATTTTGAACATTGATTCAGTATCAATTAAATCATGTAAATCAGATTTGAACTCAAATATACTGTTAGTTGGTTTATTATTTTATTTTAATTTATTAAACAGATAAGAGAGGTCCTAAAAAAGCATGTGATTTATGAAATATTTCTTTGTTTGCCTTGGGTATAAGATAATTTCCTTGAATAATTCTGTGTGCAAAGTTACTGGTTTTAATTTGATAGAAAGATTTGTTATTGATGATGAAAAGAGGCTAGTGTAAACTAAAAAGTTCTGTAACATAAAATTATCAATTGGAATTTTCACCACGATAGTTTTTGAGAAATTTGATTGCCCGTTTAAAAAAGGTTTTAAGAAAGTGTATTTAAAGGGACAGATTTTTAGATTTTTCTTATAATGTGATTGTACACTTAAAAATAAAGAAGTGGTATCAAATGGCTACAGGGTTATATTAGGCTTCGCCACTCTTTTTAAAAATTTCTGAGGATATATAAATTTTAACCCCATACGACTTTAATTACTAAATATTACTTAAAGAGGGAGTAGGTCTAGGTCTTCCACAAGAATATGTTGGTGAATGTCCCTAACAGCCGTATTCACCATAAACTCTAACCTAAAGTTAAGCCGCGAAACCGGAGAAAAACTCGTTTCTCTCGGATCAAAGTTAAAAATTCATTTCACCATCGAAAAGTAACCACAGATTCTTCCACTGAACTCAGGTTCAAGTTAAAAAACCTAACCGTGCTCAAAGCTACGTTATACTTCAGTTAAAGACATCCGCCATCTTGAATCTATTAGTATGGAAAGGGATGAATATTCTATTCATAAAAATATACGCCATTTGGTACTTGTTATATGATGTAATACAGTCGAATCCGCTTAATGTGATCACGGTTAATGTTATCAATCGGATAATGTTATCGGAATCGACAGGTCCCGATCATTCCTATTTAATATAATGTAAAATACATCGTTTAATGTGATCAACTACGAATCATCAATTTGCTTAATATTATCAAATTTGTCCAGATCCCCTTTAAAACGACCGCTTTTGGGTTCGAGTTTCATCTTGAAGGTAAATTTTTGCAAGTAAAAATCTTCTCCATGAGAACATTTGGCGCTTCTTTTTTCTGAAGTTCAGTATGGGTAAGAAAATTAAAACATTCCGTATATTATATTGAAAGAAAACGGTTATGGGGGGGGTCCGAATCCATACTTGTGAATGGTTAAAGAAACACCTAGATCCACGCTTTGCAGATGTTTCTGACAAGGAAACATTCTTAGGGTGAACTCACAGAAATGCACGAAAATTTTACAGGCATAAGAAGATGACTCAAAACACTTACTGTGAAAAAATTAGCTGCTGAATTTCAATAAGAGAGGAGTTATTTAAATTTGAAATTTGGGTTCTGAGTTGCCAAACACATTCATTTAGTACCACTTGGCGACTTTCCAATCGGATGGAATGAGAAATTTGATTCGAAGTGTCTAAATCCACGAAAGTTGGTCCGTGCTAAAGTATTAGCGAAATTTGTTAGAGTTGAGTTGTTACTTTCGTGGATTTAGACAGTGCCATAAAATATATAGTTTCCAATGCATTTTTAAAAAATATGCGGCAAACAGATAACTCCTAAAAATTAAATGCTAAATAGATGTTGGATTCTTTTTAATTTGCATATAATTTTGTATTGCTTCATGCGTTATTTATTTTAATTTTCCTTCTTTAATTAATTTTTATTCCTGTTTTGCATTTGATGAACTTTTTTTTATTCGCTCATTTATAAGTGGCAACAGAGAAAACGCGGCCAGTTCATTCTACCATTTGGCGTTTTCTCTGCGTTTCTCGCCTTGTAGGGTTACATTTGGCGTTAAATATGACAATTTTCAATAATTTTTTACAGCTTTTCTACTGTAATTCAGCAGCTAATTTTTTTACAGAAGGTGTTTTAAGTCATATACTAACCCCTGTAAAATTTTCGTCCAATTCTGTGAGTTCATCCTGAGAATGTTTCCTTGTGAGAAGATATTTTGATTTTCCCTTGTTTAATGAAATTTAGATTATGTAATAAATAAGTGGTTTGTTGGAGTGGAAGGATATAAGATGGAAAAAAGAGACCTTTCTCTAAAAATATACAGTAAGCGATTATTTCAATTTTATTAACTCAATTACTCTTATATTTTCCCCTTAAAATTTTTCCTAGTTTAAAAATAGAGTTCTAAATACATTTATTACGATTACATGATGATTACATGATTTTGATTTTTAAGCAAACAATCTAGTAACACTGTTTCCTGTTTTTTGATAAGAGATCGCTTATTGTTATCGATCGGATAATGTTATCATTTTAGTCTCGGACAATTGCGATCACATTAACCGGACTTGACTGTAATTTTTCTTTCATTGTAAAAAGTTATTTTTACAAGATTTAGACTAGAGTTTATATTAATATTGTAAGAAAGTAAAGGAGTTTGAATAACCAAAAGTCAATTCATTTAGCCTACCGCTTATAGATGGCAGCACGGCTGCCGGTTGAAATAATTGGAATTTTGATTTTTTTAACGGAGACTTTATTTCATTTAAACTGTTTTTTTTATTGTTAAAATAGTTTTTAAGTTCAGGAAATATATCGGAATTTTTAAAACTGCTCATAATTATCAGGTTATTTATTTCTGCTATGTTTCTATTCTGTCAGAACCAGAACACGATTTTGTCGCCATCTTGAATCTATTAGTATGGAAAGGGATGAATATTCTATTCATAAAAATATACGTCATTTGGTACTTGTTATGATGTGATAATTTTTCTTTCATTGTAAAAAGGTATTTTTACAAGATTTAGAGTTTATATTCATAGGCGTAACGAGGGGGGGTTATTGGGGACGTAACCCCCCCATTGCTTTGACCATATTCATATTTTTAATTAAAGAATGGGGTCCTGATCTTGCTGCAGAGAGGTGCACGTGCACACCCAACCCCAAAAACTTGTCTTTCTACATACCGCAATTCCGCACTTCCTCTCTGAACAAACAGACTGTTTCCTTTCAATCCTTCCCCCCCCCACGGAGTTGACCAGTTTCTTATCTTTCTTTCTTTTATACCAGATGTCCTATTTCCCTCTTTGGGGAGGAATGTTGAGGGACAGTGTGGTGCTAATTGGTTTAGAACCCAGGGGATGGTTTTTTTTGGAAGGGGTCAGCTGGTCAGCAGATGGGTTCAATTTAAAATTAGTAGTCGCATTTTCCCGTCTTCTCGAGTGTCCGATAGACTTGAAACTTGAAACATAAATTGCGTTCTTTTTAAAATGAATCGCAAACGAAAAATCAACGAATATTTTGCTAAAAACATCTCTGAAAGTGACATAAGCTTAAGGTAAGGACCACCTGATCCAAAAAGACACCATGGATTGGATATTAATGCCTCTGCAGATTTGGTAAGTGGTATTTTAAATACCAATACAATAACTGAAATGAATGACTTAATGTAATTTTGGTTTTGTGTATATTAATGGTGAATTCTATTGAAGGAAAAGACGCAATTTGATTTAAAAATAAAAAATTGTTGAATTTTTATTATTTCTATAAATGAAAAAGTTTTTTGTTCATACTTTTTCAAGGTAGTTTTGTACATAGTGTTTGTGCCACTCTATGCTTTTTCAATTTCTCATTTTCTCTTTACTCCCTCTCCGTATTTCGTTTTTTAAAAGAAATATTAACTTCTGATATTATAATTTTTATGAGTCTATTATGACACAGATATATAAATATTTAATCTGTACCACTTTTACGAGTTCTAATTATAGGCAATATGTCAATCCATCATCTATGAAAGAACTCAAACTTTAATCACCTTAAACATTCAGTTTTTTGTTGGAGTGTGTTTGTTTATGATTGGTGTCCCTTAAAAATCGAAAGTCGGGGAAACTTTTGAGACACCCCCTAATTTTTTTCCTTTTGGTATCCTAAGAAAGTGTGCAAAATCTTAAATCGATCAGAAAATATTAACACGTGCCTCAAACGGCCTAAAGTTGGGAAATTTTGACATTTTTCTCATTTTTTCGAGAATTTTTAAAAATTTCTTAAAATATTATTTTGTCGAATAATAGGGCTTTAACACATCTAAAAATTCATATTCGACCGTTTTTCATTCCTAGTTAGGCGAAATTACCCAGATTTTAGCCTGGTCATCAATCGGAAAATCCTCAAATTTGCCCATTTTATACAGAGAATAGAGGATGCAAAAGTCAGTGGGGAATGACTTATAACCACATAATTCCATAACTAGGTACCATTTGTAGACGATATTGATGTGTAGATAAATTATCTGGAGCATTAATTAATTTCTAACATTTTAATTACAGGCGCCATATTGGATTGCATTACCCCTAAAAATAATCTGCGATAAACGGCATGGGTTTGTTTGGTATTGGGGAATGCGTATTTGAGGTTACTAATCTCATTTTATACTAATAAAATCCTTATATCACATTTTAAAACTCTTTACTCAATTCGAATGACCAGTGTATCTCGTATTACAATCGTAAACCATGATTTCATAACTATAGGGTATAATTATTATTAACGCATAAAAAGGTCAATCGAAATTCTAGAAAAATATTGAACAACTAGACTGCAGCGTATTCAGAAGTATTGTATTGTATTGTTAAAAAATTGAGGTTGTTAGAAAATTATCCGCTCTTCATAATGATTGAGCCTACTACACCCAGATTATCCATGTTTTTAATCATGTCATTACATATGTTTATAGATACTATTATTGGATACATAAAACTACCGCCAATTCAGAAAATTAGTAACATGAAAGCATATTAAACATTGATATTTGATTCTTAGCTACATTAATTACAGTTTCTGTCATAATATTTCTAATACTAACTATACAGTTTCTGTAACTCTTCAACTAGTCTTTACATTTTTTCGCACAGTACGATTTTTATCACTAATCGTTCTTGAAGAGAAATTAGGTTTCGAATTGATTTTTTCAGAAGTTTCTTTATAAAGTTAAATGGATTTTAAACCCTTAGTGTATTATGAATGAGTCTAAGCTGTATAAATTTTACAGAGTGAAGTGTAGATCTGACTTAAAAACTGACTTAAATAAGGACTGGTTTCAGCAACCATTGTTAATATTTAACATATTCTCAAACACAATATCAGTATCTAATAGGTTTTTCATGCTGCAGGAATATTTTATGTTCTTTATGCATTCAAATTATGATAAAATACTAGAACAGTCTTTAAACATAGTTCAAGACTTATATTCTGAGTGCAGTAGGCTCACTCATCTTGAAGAGCGGGTTAATTTTGTATCAACTTCAATTTTTCAACTAAGTTACAGAATACAATACTTTTGTATATGTACTAACGAACGTCTATAGTGTTTCAATATTTTTCTAGAATTTCTCTTTTCCCTATTATGCATTTAGAATTTTATCATCTATAGTTATGGTAATAAGAATAAGAGATATACTGGTCATTCGAATTGAGTAAAGAGTTTTAAAATGTGATATAAGGATTTTATTAGTATTAATTGAGATTAGTAACCTCAAATACGCGTTGCCCAATACCAAACATACCCATACCGTTTATCGCAGAATTTTTTTAGGGGTAATGCAATCCATTATGGTGCCTGTAATTAAAATGTTAGAAATTAATTAATGCTCCAGATAATTTATCCACACATCAATATCGTCTACAAATGGTACCTAGTTATGGAATTACGTGGTTATAAGTCATTCCCCACTGACTTTTGTATCCTCTATTCTCAGTATAAAATGGGCAAATTTGATGATTTTCCGATTGATGACCAGGCTAAAAACTGGGTAATTTCGCCTAGCTAGGAATGAAAAACGGTCAAATATGAATATTTAGATGTGTTAAATCCCTATTATTCGACAAAATAATATTTTAAGGAATTTTTAAAAATTTTCGAAAAAATAAGAAAAATGTCAAAATTTTCCAACTTTAGGCCGTTTGAGGCACGTGTTAATATTTTCTGATCGATTTAAGACTTTGCACACTTTCTTAGGATACCTAAAGGAAAAAAATTAGGGGGTGTCTCAAAAGTTTCCCCGACTTTCGATTTTTAAGGGACACCCTAATGATTATTTATTTCTATTTAAAAGATAAATTATTTGATAATTTTTAGAAATGGCATAACAGATACGGAAACTTTATTTGTAGTTTAATTGCATTAAATTCATCTTGGGCCCCGTATCCGAGGGGGGGTTCGGAGGTTCAAACTCCCACCGAAATTTCGACGTCAATTTTTTACTTACTGTTTTTCCTTAAAAATTCGTCTTAAAATGCATAAAACCCCTACTTTTAAGGTTCAAAATTGTTCTTGGGAAGAACACCCAACCCCCTTGGAAATTTAGTACTACTTGGAATTTTGGTACCCTCTTGGAATTTTGGTACCTCTTTCGGTTGCTTTACCCCCCCAAATAGGAATAAGCACTAAACAGTTTGAAAGAGGGAACTCGGGGTGGGAAAAAAGGGGAAAGTGACTCCAAAAACAAGTTAAAATCCTGTTTTTAGGATCAAATTTCCAGAAATTTTCTGGGTGAAGACTCCCAGGCCCCCCTTTGAAACTATATTATTTACAACTTTTTTTGGAAAAAAATCGTCAAAATGCAAAATTCCAACCAAATAGAAATTCAATTCTTGAAAATACATATCCGAAATCCAGATTAAGTGTACCAAAACGAATTGAAAATCTGCTTTTTTTACTTAAATTTGCAAAAATTTTCTGGGGGAGGACCCCCAGACCCCCCTTTAGGACATTTAAAGACGATTTTGATATTAAGAATTCTTAGCCCCCCACAAAAAAACAAATCCTGGATCCACCGCTGTCTATTTACCTTGGTCTCACCAACGAAATCGTACTTAGGTTTCAAGTTCATTTTTGCCAATTAATTGATTAATTAAATTCCTTAATTAATTAATAATTGATTAAATTACTTGATGGATTGATTAAATTAATTGCTTGATTTAAATTAAAGCTACATGATAATTATGAACTATGTTGAGTGCGTGGTTAACTAGTGTATCCCCCCCATGAGTCAACTCTAGTT
Organism: Tetragnatha versicolor; assembly: GCA_024610705.1. Taxonomy (NCBI): domain Eukaryota; kingdom Metazoa; phylum Arthropoda; class Arachnida; order Araneae; family Tetragnathidae; genus Tetragnatha; species Tetragnatha versicolor. Next base: position 9,851,369 of record JANDEH010000018.1, on the reverse strand, counting down.
ACGCCACTGTTTATATTAATATCGTGAGAAAGTCCAGGAGTTTCAATAACCAAAAGTCATTTCATTTAGCCTACCGCTTATAGATGGCAGCACGACTGCTGGTTGAAGTAATTGGCATTGTGATATTTTTTAACGTAGATTTTATTTTATTTATACTGTTTTTTTATTGTTAAAAGAGTTTTTAGGGTCAGGAAATATTTCGGAATTTTTAAAACTGCCCATAATTATCAGGTTATTTATTTCTGCTAAGAAGGCAAATATGGCGGCCCAACTACCCAGTTCGGATGGATCGCTCTTTTCTCCCCCCTCCCCCTCGGGACCCTTACGTAATTAATGAATGGCCCCTAAGATACTGCTATTTCGAAAGTATCTTGTTTCTTGCTTAAATAATTTTAAAACAACTAAAAATAAATTTAATTAGGAAATCTGACGTAGCACTTTTTCTGGGGATGGACTCCACAAACATTTTGAAATTTTAACCCCGAAAACTAGTGTTTTGACTCATTTTTGAACCCTTAGCCCTTAGGGTTACGCTCAAAATAATAATATATATAATAATACACTCCTTGCGTATAAGTAACCTAATTTTCAAGGAAAAAAAACAGTATTTTCTAAAAGGGATGTCAGAATTACAAGGGGGGGTCCGGCAGTTCCTTACGTAATTATGGTGGTAGGGTTTGAGGTTTGCTTATATTTGCTAACAAGGGGGGAGGGGGTTAAAAATGACCAAAAAAATTCTTACGTAATATTTGAACGACCTCATATCAAGTTTTTCATTTTTCATCATAGAAAACAACAGAAGCTTTTTCGTAATCTAAGCAGTAAATAGGTGGTTCGGGTGTCCTTTTTCGAAAAATTTTCGAATTTTAGTATTCTTAAAAGTTTTCTGAATCTATATTTTATGTGAATTTCAGGGAGCTTTGCGGTTCGCCAGTTGGAAACCCTAGAAAAATAAATATTTTAGAAAATTAATATTTTAGAGCGAGTGTTATGCGTGTTATTAAGCGAGTGTTTAAATGAAAGAATTTATGTGTTTTTTTGCATTGCTAAATCCGAATTTCATGTTTATTTTCATTTTGGAAGTCGCCTTCTTAACAAAAAAATCCAAAAAAATTACAATTTTGCAAAGGGTTCAAACCATCCCCTTGCAATTTTAAAAACCATATGTATATAAATATTTTTTTCTTTGGAAAAGGGTTAAAAAATTTTTTCGTTTTGGGTGGCATTCAAAGAATACTAAATGACCAAAATGAGTTCACTACTTTTTAGCTTTTTAGGGTCAAATTTCGAAAAAAAAATTATGGGGGTTGACCCCCTTTATACTTCTTGGGGCTGGATACTATTACCTAAGCTTTGAAATTAAGTCAACAAATGTTCACATTTGACTTATAATATGGTCAAAAAGAGGCTTTAGAAAAAATATAAAGGTCAAAAAATCTCTTGTTAAGGTGTATAAAGGCTTCTAGTTCACCTTTTGAATTAAAGAGGATGAATTGGAAAAAAGTACAATTTACAAATATACACCGTAATAATTCCGGTTGGTATACAAAAAATATTTATTTTGATGCAAATTTAGTTATTAATTAATTTGATCAATTAATTAATTTAGTTATATTTAAATTTAACTAAGCTAGCTTATTCACAACGTGGCCTCATTATTTGGTAAAAACACACCGGATGTTCATTCATGTATAACTGTACAATTTTGCTTACCAATATCTCCGCTGGATGGCGCTTCCCCTTCCCAGTGGGATGTTTCTGTAGGGGATCTGCCCTCAACCAGACAGTTGTGTAGGCTTCGTACTTCGGACGGACCCTCGTGTTTATTAGGCCTAAGCATCGGAACTCCAGCAAAGGTGAGTGTGTTGCATTCTGCTGGTTTATTGGTTGTTGTTGACCCTTTATTGTATTGTATTATATTCCCATTTTTCCTTATTTTTTTTTGTCCTCCCTATTCTTCATGGACGCCCTCACAATAAAAAAGCGAGTCCTCAAAGCTAGGCTTGCCATGCGGTTTTTAGAGCTGTCAAATTTTTTTTAATCTTAATATGTTTAGAATGGCTTAAAACCCTCCAAAAAACATTTTAATTTCCTTTCAAAGCCCTAAATTTTAAGTTATTTTCAATTAAAATTAGCTTAATTTCTGTCTGAGCTTAAACAGCTTTTGACATTAAATGTACCTTGCTACCGCTTGTTGTTATCATCCCACTTTGAAAGACTGAGCTCTAATGTTTTTACAGCCCAGTATTTCGATGAAAATGGTGTTTCCCACATTTCCCAGAGACACATGTAACGTCACATTGTTAGGAGCTTTCTGTATTAAAATTTGTCATAATTATACTTTAAAAAAAGTTTGTGGGAAAAGACAAGCGTATTTTTAAAATCAGGAGATAATTTTAAATAAATTAAAATTAAATATTTAGAATTTTAAGAGAAGCTTCAATTCTCCATTTTTGACGACCTCTTCTTGAGCTCATCGGCCTTTGATGGGCTCATGGAGGAGTTCGTCAACATTGATGAGAAGTTAAGATGATATCCATTGAACTCTTCCGCTTTAGCCGGAAGATTTCCGTTTTTTAAAAGAATCTTTCGTTATTCAATCAATTTATTCCGTTTTTTGTCCAAATAATTTAAGCAGCCTATTTTTGCAAAGGACAGAAAGGTTGATGGTGGTTTGATAACAATTTTCTCAAAAAAGAATGAATCTTGTGCGTATCAGGCTAAAAGATTAAGATAAAGAACAACTATATAAGAAGAAATAAATTTGTATTAATCTGAAATTAGTTTGGTTCAATTCCGTTAGAGTTCCCGCTAAATATCGCCTTGTTTTATAAAAGCCAAAAAGTAGAAGTATTGCTAATTAATTTCAAAGTCATAGTTGAAAATGTTTCATTAGACCAATAAATGTTCAGTTAATCAATAAAAATCAGAAAAATATGTCGATATTTGAATATAATAACGTTAAAAAAAACATGGCGATATTTAGCGGGAACTCTAAAGGAATTGAACCATTAGTTTTGTTTAATGTGTGGGTAAAGTAAGTTAGGTTAGAGTGTGGCCATTTCATATTAAATTTGTTTTTGTTTGATTTTTGAACTAAAAGATATCCATTCATGTTACCTATTAACTTAGGTGTAGTAACTATAGTAGGTAGTCTTGACTTAGATTAAGAAAAAATGCCATGGGTACCTAGATTTTAAAATCTTCCTTCTTTTGTAATCCCAATGTTGGCAGGTACGCAAATGTATCGTAAAAGGGCAAATTGAGGATGATGTTAGGGACAAAAAACCCAGTTAAGGGTCACGAAGGAAGCAGCTTTCACTCGGAAAAGTCGAGGAGTGGATTGGATGTCGTTCCACGACTTGTTCAAAGCCAGGGTGGGCAATAACACCCATTTAACAGGGTGCCTACAGATCAGGGAAAAGTCAGGGAAATTATTTAAAAATTGAAAAAATCAGGGAAATTTTTAGCAACTGATTCAAAAGGAGCGATGTAACCTAAAGGGTCTCAAAATGAGTCAAAACGCAAGGGGGGGGCAATTTCCAAAGTTTTTCTGGACCCCCAGACCCTCCAATTCTACTTGGAATTCACATTGTTTAAAAATTACGAATTAAATTCACCAAAATGAATATATGATGTTTAAGTCACAATCACATCCATATAGTCCAGCTCAAAAGCTGCAAAGTTTAACCAAATTAAGGGCCGTATTCAGAAACTTTCGATGGGGAAAAACACGAGGTGGGAACGAGAACGAGAGATTTTAAACGAGAGATATTTCTATTCCACAGCTGTCCTCCGCCGTATTGTTCTGAGATTCGAAGCGCATTCGGATTGCTTTTACACTTTTTTTGGCCCATTTATAAGTTCAAAAAATCTAAAACAGCTATTTATTACCAAAACAAGTCCTCAGACATTAATTTATTACGAAAGTAATGGACATCTAGTGCTTGTAAAAATTTTAATTATCAGTGTACAATTATGTGTTGTTTTTCGACAGATGGCAGCATTATCGCTCGAGCTGACAAAACGGTCTCTTCCGAGTGGATTTTTTATAGTTTACGTATCGTTCCCGTCTCGTTTCCATCTCGTGTTAAAGTTTCTGAATACGGCCCTCCTAGCTCCACCTTATAGTTCCGCCTCTGATCCCAATCAATAGGTTAATGCTTCTGAATTGTTTATAAAATACATATACCAGTGGTGTATATAAGGGGAGCCCACTCTCCGAAATCCGAACCTGGTGGACAGGCTAAAACCCTGTTTTTTAGGGTAAAATTTCCAAAAATATTTTGGGGGAGAAAAACTTTATTATTTAAAACTTTTTATTATTAGTTCATCAAAATCCTAACTCTACTTAAACAGTTTTAAAGAAAATTGTTTGGGTGATTTAAGAAAGGATTATTGCCTTTTGCTAGATGATGAGAAGAGTAATAATGATGAAATTATACTTAGATAATTCATCTGTGAGTCTATGTAATTAAAAAAAGAAGGTACTTATAACATGTACTTATTTTAGGTATATATGCAATTAAACGTACAAAGTATGTACTTTAAATTAGGGAAAATAAGGAGATAATGTAATATTAATTTTTTTATTTGATAAATTCTAAAAACATTTAGGAATAATTAAATAAATTGTACACCTATATATATGCTCAAGGTAATATTGTCATCATGTAAAAAATTCATTTGAAATTTATTTTTGATTTGGGCTGTGAGTCTATGTAATTAAAAAAGAAGGTACTTATGCAATTAAACATTACAAAGTATGTACTTTAAATTAGGGAAAATATGAAGATAATGTAATGCTAATTTTTTCTATTTAATAAATTCTAAAAACATTAAAAATTCTAAATTTTCAAGTTTTTATAGGAAGTTATTTGAGTAATATATTTGTGATTTCTCTCTATCAACTTTTCCCACTAACTGAAAAAACACCTATTAGGTAAAAGTTCGACTGAAATGGGAAACGTGAAATGGAGCCTTTCCGTTATAGCTTAAATATGTAAATAAATTGAAATGCAGGATTTGAGAGAACTCTGCAATATCAGATTTCTGAAAAGACAATACATCTACTTTAAGAAATTTATCTGTGAATTAATACCCTTAGAATAAAATTTAAGTGATTCTACACAAAAATAGGGTATTGACGTAATATGCATCCTACCACTTTTTAGTTACATAAAAGGAATTTGGCTATATCAACTTTTTAGACAGCTAATTACCTAATGATTAATTAAGAATTAATTGAAAAGCTAACTGATATAAGTTGTGCACTTAAAATGGAAAGTTAACATAAATAATAATTTTTATGTTTTTAAAAAACTGAGTTTTATAGTTAGAATTTTTAATAAATTTTGAAATACTCTCTACCCAACCATTTATGAATGGTCAGTAAGAAGGTATGTATCATTATATAGGCGGTTAGTAAATTGATTACATATAAGATAATGCACAAAAAAATGTAACTGCTAATACACGAAAATTTGTAAATAAAACTTAAAACACAGGTATGCGACCATATTTACTTGTAATAATAACAATAATTATATTAAAAATTTATTCAAAACGAAAATTAAGAACTGTTCTTCAAAGATGGTTAAAAACACTGAACACAACACTCGCACTCCTTTAAACGCGACGCGGCGAAAAAAATATTACAGCGAATCTCGTTTCGCGAGAGCCGCAAGGTTTGGCGTGGTTGGAAAAGCGACTCGTTTGGCACCCTTGGCGGCTCTAGCGCTGGGGAGTTAGTTATTGTGGAATATCGCGTACGGGGCGCGATATTCCACAATGACTAACTCCCCAGCGCTAGCGCCGCCAAGGGTGCCAAACGAGTCATTCGCCCGGTCGCTTTTGGTAACCCTCCCTCGTCCTATGCGGCAACCCGCATTCCACACACAGCCAAGGCAAAGCAAATACGTCACGTGCGCTGTTTTGTACTTGGGTACTTGTTAGCTCGTCTTTGATCGTGAATTCGTGATAGATTTAAACAGTTTTAAAGAAAATTGTTTGGGTGATTTAAGAAAGGATTATTGCCTTTTGCTAGATGATGAGAAGAGTAATAATGATGAAATTATACTTAGATAATTCATCTGTGAGTCTATGTAATTAAAAAAAGAAGGTACTTATAACATGTACTTATTTTAGGTATATATGCAATTAAACGTACAAAGTATGTACTTTAAATTAGGGAAAATAAGGAGATAATGTAATATTAATTTTTTTATTTGATAAATTCTAAAAACATTTAGGAATAATTAAATAAATTGTACACCTATATATATGCTCAAGGTAATATTGTCATCATGTAAAAAATTCATTTGAAATTTATTTTTGATTTGGGCTGTGAGTCTATGTAATTAAAAAAGAAGGTACTTATGCAATTAAACATTACAAAGTATGTACTTTAAATTAGGGAAAATATGAAGATAATGTAATGCTAATTTTTTCTATTGATTAAATTCTAAAAACATTAAAAATTCTAAATTTTCAAGTTTTTATAGGAAGTTATTTGAGTAATATATTTGTGATTTCTCTCTATCAACTTTTCCCACTAACTGAAAAAACACCTATTAGGTAAAAGTTCGACTGAAATGGGAAACGTTAAATGGAGCCTTTCCGTTATAGCTTAAATATGTAAATAAATTGAAATGCAGGATTTGAGAGAACTCTGCAATATCAGATTTCTGAAAAGACAATACATCTACTTTAAGAAATTTATCTGTGAATTAATACCCTTAGAATAAAATTTAAGTGATTCTACACAAAAATAGGGTATTGACGTAATATGCATCCTACCACTTTTTAGTTACATAAAAGGAATTTGGCTATATCAACTTTTTAGACAGCTAATTACCTAATGATTAATTAAGAATTAATTGAAAAGCTAACTGATATAAGTTGTGCACTTAAAATGGAAAGTTAACATAAATAATAATTTTTATGTTTTTAAAAAACTGAGTTTTATAGTTAGAATTTTTAATAAATTTTGAAATACTCTCTACCCAACCATTTATGAATGGTCAGTAAGAAGGTATGTATCATTATATAGGCGGTTAGTAAATTGATTACATATAAGATAATGCACAAAAAAATGTAACTGCTAATACACGAAAATTTGTAAATAAAACTTAAAACACAGGTATGCGACCATATTTACTTGTAATAATAACAATAATTATATTAAAAATTTATTCAAAACGAAAATTAAGAACTGTTCTTCAAAGATGGTTAAAAACACTGAACACAACACTCGCACTCCTTTAAACGCGACGCGGCGAAAAAAATATTACAGCGAATCTCGTTTCGCGAGAGCCGCAAGGTTTGGCGTGGTTGGAAAAGCGACTCGTTTGGCACCCTTGGCGGCTCTAGCGCTGGGGAGTTAGTTATTGTGGAATATCGCATCCCGTTCCACCCCGTATGTTCGGGGACCGCATTCGGTTCGTAAGTACTGTTTTCCCGGAGCGTAGTTGATGCTCGCTTCTTTTCACATTGTAATTACTCTGTAGGAAAAATTTAAGCATGACCAGAGGAGCCTAATAATCTAGTGATACCTCTCAGATCGCGTTTATATCGATTATAGACAGTGTTTTCAACTAGATTTTCTTAAGGATTTCCCAAGTTGTATATATTAGCCCAGTAAATTAAGGCATAAAAAGGGGTGTTTAGCGCACTAATTTATAACTCGCTGAAAATTTCAGAATAAGTTCTCTATGACGTCTATAACTTATTCCAAATTAATGCATGCAAAAGGTATCCTCCTTCTACTATAAATGAGCATATATATCTGGAAGTTCAACACAGGGTTCCAATGTTTCTATTACAGTGTCTTAGGAGATCTTGCTTAGGGGAAATTTGAAAATTCAGGACCTACATCTACTGAATATCATTAAAATGATGAGGGAAACGATTTAAGTTTCTTACTTTATAGAATTTTTATTTCTAAATACATTTTTAGTAATAAATAAATACAATTTTGGATAAATCTTTTTTGTTATGTACTAATTTAATATATTTATTCCAGAACATCCCTTTCTTAAAACGCTTCTTAAATAATCTTATTAAAGTAAAATAGAATACCTTAATTTTAGTTGTTTTCGCAAAAGCTTGAGCCTATTAAAATGAAATCTGTCAAAAGAGACCAAGGACACTATTAACGTTGTTATAATATTTTATAGTCATCATTACTGAACATGCCTCCATTTGAAATGGAATATCTCAGTCAATTTTCCACGGATTTTCAAAATTTTTTTTACAAAATAATCCTGGTTTATAGTACTTTTAACCTTCCTACCCTCTTGAAAAAATAGTCACATATTCCCCTCGTGGGGTCTCTGAGGACCCCATGCGTAAAACATGCCTATGACTCTAATAAAGGTTAAAAATTCCTTAAATGGAGAAGAATTGTCATTTTTTATTTCTAGAAAGATGCTTCAGAATAATTTATCCAATTTTTTTGGTATTTTTCTCATTTTTTTCGTCTTATTACGGCTTAATTGGGTTTCTTTTGATACACGTTTTTTATAACATCTGGACCTTCAAACAAGAATTAAATTACAGAAATGAACTACATTGAAGTTGTTTTACTTAAAATATTTATAATCACACTGTTTAAAGCATACTAGTTGATATACCCGGTCTTGCACGGGTAGAATTTAGTAGTTTATTTTAAACGATTTATGAAGCTGCATAGATTCTCTATTCTGCATTATCAGCTACCTGTCACCCCAGATTAATTTATTTAGTATTATGAAACATGTAAAGTTTGGATTCTTCTTTTTAAAATTGAAATAATACAAAAAAAATGATCTGTTCAGATTTCTTAGTGAAATCAGTATCTCGCTTGCTTATGTAAGTTTTAACATAAAATTGGTTTTTTTCTTGATAATTTTTCGAAATCACATTCTGGACTTCCGTAAACACTCATAAATATTTGAAAGCGTTCTTATTTTTCAAAGAAGACTGAATATAAAAACCTATTTACAATCAACCATGAATTTATATTGTTTTTGTAAAGAATGTGTTCAACAGGAAGTAATGGCGACAGTTGTCTGAGTTTTTTTTTGCTGCAACTGTTAGATACTCAAAAGATTTCTATAAATAGCATATTTTTCTTAGAATGTGAATAAAAAATTTAAGAAATAGCGAGGGATTCAATGTATTTAGCCGCAATCTTCTTTTTGTAAAAAAAATGACAATTTCTACGAAAATATCTTTCTAATATTTCTCCAAACGTTCTAAACAAACATGCAAACCTTTTTTTATCTATAATACAACAAAAAATAAAATACTAAACTTTATTTGATACTGTTTTACCGCCATTCATGGCTGGGGTCTCAGAAGACCCCAGAGGGGGAATATGTGACTATTTCTCCCAAGACACTAAAAAATGGAATAATAACTACAAAATTTTTACCCATTGTAAAACTTTGCGTAATTAAGGAATAGTAGCATCGGAAATTGTCAAAACAAAAATGCATGGGAGATATCAAGCGTCAAAGTGCGTCTGGGGTCGAAAAAGACCCCAAAGGGGTAGGAAGGTTAAAAACACTCGAATTAGATTAAGGGATTTTTATACGGTTACAGTTATAAGGAAAAAAAGGTGAAAAAACGCGTAAATATTCACATTGATGTCATTTAACTCTCTGTATTCCAAATTTACAAGTTCTTTTATGGAAAAAAATTTATTGAAACTTATAAAGGGTCTTTTTCTGAATATAAACCTTTTACAGCATTAAAAAATATTGATTTTTCCTTAGTTATGAATGAAAGACTGCATTGCTTGGCGGCCATCTTTGATCGCCATTTTCGAATGAAGCTTGCGCGAGAACTTAGGGGACTTTTGAGGTTTGGTTATAGACGTCATAGAGAACTTATTCTGAAATTTTCAGCGAGTTATAAATTAGTGCGCTAAAAAACCCTAAATTTACTGGGCTAATATTTACTGATAGATCACTCTGAAGCATAATGCAGTATTTTTAAAAATCTTGTTAGATTATAACCTGTTTCAGATATGGCATCAAGGGGATGGCAGGGGATCCACCCTGAAAAATCGGACTAGGTGTATAAAACAACCCTGTTTTTAAGATCAACTTCCAACAAAAATTTTCCTTACTCATAAGGACTACTGACAACCATCTTTGAAAGTTGCAGTCTCTGTTTAGATGTATGTATCAGGGAAATTTTAAAAGCATAGTCAAGGGAAAGTCAGGGAATTTTTTCCCTCAGATTCTGTAGCCACCCTGTAATGGCGTATATAGAAATTTATTTCGGGAGGGGCCCAAAATTATTTTTCACTCCCTCCCAAGCAAATTGATTACGTTCAATGTAACTTTCTATTTATGTTTTGTTAAAATTTAAATCTAAAAGAAAAAGAACTTTTTATAAAAAAAAGTTGTGAATAATTTTGTTCCTAGTACCAAAGGGGGTTTGGGGGTCCAACCCCAAAAAAGTTTTGAAATTTGACTTTTAAAAAGTGTTTTTTAACCAGTTTTGGTACACCTAGTCCGAATTTTTTTATTTAAATTTATAGATATAATTTGCATTTGGGTGAAATTAATATAAAAACAAGTCCAAAATAATAAAGTGCCAAGTAGGAAAGGGGATCTGGGGTCCTCCCACAGAAAGTTTTTGGAAATTTGGCCCTAAAAACAGTATTTCTACTCGGCTTTGGTACACGTAGTCCTAATTTTGGACATATATTTTTAAGTAGGATTGGGATTTTGATGAACTTATTGTAAAAAGATTTTGAATACTAAAATTCCAATCAGAAAGGGGGGGTTTGGGGGCCCTCCCCCAGAAAATTTTTGGAAATTTGTGCCTAAAAAACAGGGTTTTAGCTTGTTTTGGTACACCAAGTCCGGAATTCGGGGGGGGGGGGCAGAGCCCCTTCGGCCCCCCCCCTATACACGCTACTACCACCCTGTCCAGCTCAAAGGCTGCAAAGTTTAACCAACGTATTCAGAAACTTTCGATGGGAAATACACGAGATGGGAACGAGAACGCGAGATTTTAAACGAAAGATATCTCTACTCCATAGCTGTCCTCCGCCATATTGTTCTGAGATTCGAAGCGCATTCCGATTGCTTTTACACTTTTTGTGGCCCGTTTAATAGTTCCAAAAAATCTAAAACATCTATTTACGAGGGTTGTTTTTTAATTAACTTCCGTTTTGCTCCTGAAAAAAAAGTAGTAGGAATTTCGAAATAATTTTGCTACTGGTAGATAGGTACATCCTTGAGGATCAATTTCCTTCATTACTGGAAAAAATCGGACATTTTTTCTATTATTTATCGAATTTACAAGCGCGCTCCTCGAACTTATTTCCCGCCAACCCATAGAGAAATTCTCTTTTTCGAAATTTTCCGATTTTTGATAGTTTAAAAATAAAAAACAAATGAATATTTAAAAATAAGGTTATTACGGAAGGTTACAAACATCTTTAATTACTTTTCATCGTAATCACCTTTGAATAGGAATAGACCATTTACCGTACCATTTCACAAGTTTTTCGATTCCGCTTCATGAAAAGTTTGATTTTTCGTTGAGCTTTGCATCCGTTCTGACAGCCGTTTTCCCCCTCAGCGCACACTTTGCCTGCTTATTAGGCTGGGTCGAAAAAGACAAATTTTCGAATATCGAAACGCTTCAGGTCTCAAAAGTTGCGTCTTGGCATACTGATTACTGGAAAAATAATCACAAAATTCCTAAAAATATCCCTGAAGAGCGCATCGGGCCTAAAGTTTGAGAAAATTGACAAAAATAACATTAAGTTGCAAAAATTCCCGAATTTCGTAAATTGTGTTCATAAACTTCAAACTTGGTGTAAGTATATCCTTTTAGTTGTCTGAATTCAAATAAAAATATCTGAAAAGTTAACTTCATTTTTTGAAATTCGAAAAGGAGGCCTAAACGTGGTGAATTTCAGTGAAAAAACCTAAAATTTAGCACTTGTAAAAGAAAGGCACTATTGAATGTAAACTCAACAAATGCATTTTTTATTGATGAACTAACTTCCTTCATACCTTTTCTTCACGTTTTGGTCATTTTATATAGTGCACAATTAAAAAAAATTAGTTACATGAAGACACAAAAAATATCTCCTGTGAAGCATGCCTAAATACATTACCATACAGTAAACTCCATTTAATCGTAGAAAATATACCTTATTAAGTCTGAGAAATATCTTTAAAGTTCGGTTTACAAACAAAATCTGGGATACAAGATCGTGTGTGAAAACAATGGTGCTTGTAGGAATCCTTCCCCATCTTTGTTTTTAATAGCTAACTCCGTCACAAGTGACACACATCTTTCGACAGCTTACTTGTGGCAAGAATAGTTTAAAAATATTATTGTGGTACAATGCTTTGTTCACATTTTATTTCATGTCTTCAGAAATTAGGTTTTCCAGCATGGGTGAGGAAGAGGGCACACAGTTTGTCCACTGGAGAGAATCAACCTAATCTACAAGCATAAAATTTAATGGCAGGAGGCATAACAGTTTTTGACCCCTTAATGAGCATTTTTTTCTATATAGATGGAGGGGTAGAAGTAGGTTGTGATAGAACACCAATTGACATTAGTTTCTAGCAGTGAGGGCCTGATTCAGCGTACATAGTAGTGTTTTGATTGCTATGACTTTTCAGACACTTGTTTCAATACTTAGATGGAGAAACTAGAGGACCATTAATTTTCAAAACGGGGCAATTGGCAAACTAACTGGCTGTCACCTGCCTACTGTAGTTTTCAAATAAATTTAAAGTGAATAATCCATGGATTAAAAACTGATCTTAAATAAGATCAGAGGTACTTTCTAAGTGTGGTTAAGGCACTACAGGTTGGTTAGTGTTTCTCGATCTTGTTGTAAAAGATCTTGAGTTATTAAGACACTCTAGTCTAGATGCTTATATGTGTCATTATTGCTTTAAAATAATACATTTCTGAAAGAAAACTCAATTTAAAAATGACAAATAGAATATTACAACATAATTTGTACATATCACTACCTTCTTTGATTCAACATAACAACATAAAATGTATTTGTAACGCTGATAGAACGAAGCTGCTGTGGACATAAACATAAAATTAAAATATGGACAGAGCATTGTACCACAGTAATATTTTAAAACTATTCTTGCTACAAGTAAGCTGTCAAAAAATGGGTGACACTTGTGACGTGGTTTGCTATTAAAAACAAAGATGGGGAAGGATTCCTACAAGCAACATTGTTTTCACACACGATCTTGTATCCCAGATTTTGTTTGAACCCAACTTTAAAGATATTTCTCAGACTTAATAAGGTATATTTTCTACGATTAAATGGAGTTTACTGTATGGTAATGTATTTAGGCATGCTTCACAGGAGATATTTTTTGTGTCTTCATGTAACTAATTTTTTTTAATTGTGCATTATATAAAATGACCAAAAGGTGAAGAAAAGGTATGAAGGAAGTTAGTTCATCAATAAAAAATTCATTTGTTGAGTTTTACTTTCAATAGTGCCTTTCTTTTACAAGTGCTAAATTTTAGGTTTTTTCACTGAAATTCACCACGTTTAGGCCTCCTTTTCGAATTTCAAAAAATGAAGTAAACTTTTCAGATATTTTTATTTGAATTCAGACAACTAAAAGGATATACTTACTAGGGTGGGTCATTTTCCTATGGCGAAAAAAAAATTTTACAAATTCTATCGGGCACAGCAAGAAAAGGGTGCCAAAGCGTCTCAAACTAACATGTGTAAAATATTATTCCATTATAATAACTCTTTTTGCCTCCGGATTGACCTCAAATAGAACAAAAATATGTAATTTTTCATATTTTTTTAAAAATTATATAAATTAAATTTTTTTGTCGATAACTTCTTAAAGCTCACAAATAAGGGTCTTTAAAAGCAATTTTAATCACATTAGCCACCTTTATGTATAAATCAATACAAAAACAACTGCCAAAGTGGCAATGTAATATGCTATCATATTAACAATAGCCGTAGAATAGGAGGATCTTTTTTTCCAACAAACAGTGGATTGTCAGTGGTACATATTTTAAATATTGGTAGTTCAGATACATTTTCCCTCAAGTTTGGTCAGTACAAAGCGCTATTTTTAATTTTTAAAAGTAGAAATAGTTATATTTTTCATAAATATGCCACGCTTTCAAAATTCAGCGGACCGTTATTTCACTGGCTGGTCTTGGGACCCAAATATGATCGCAAAAATTTGTTGAAACAATTGTCGAATGCATAGTTCGTTCATTAGGCAATATATCAGTTATGATTCACCTCAGTCATGATTGACCTATTTTTTTGCTATAACAATATACTGAAACCTAGGCCCATGAAATTATTACTACTTAGGAGGGAGGATTGACTCAAAATGGCTCCTTAGCATTCCCTTATGCGTTCATGAAAGTTAATATATAGCAAATTTAACTGTTTAAGATAATTACAAGTAAGTTTTGAAAAGTAATGTAGCTTATTTAAAAACTTAGGGGATAATACTGAGCCTTATGCTGAAAACGGGGATCTACTGCTCTTCTTAAGAAAATGCTTCAAAATTTGATTCTTAAAATGAAGTTTTAATTTATTTTTGGACATTAGTGACTCATATAGGTCACTTAGGATGGAATATTCCTAATATACGAAAGAAATTTCAAGGAAAACCCCAACTTTTAAACAATTATCCAAATGTTTTCCTTGGGGTCGAAATATAACTCAAAAAAGGTACCCACCTTCTGACAAATCCATTTTTATTAAAAATTTAATGTTTTTAAAATCCTACTCAACTGGCAATAAGATTTTCGCACATTTTTATGATTCCAGCAAGAAATTTTTGATTGCCAGTCCTAACCATTGAGATATTTCAAAATATGTTGTATTACAACTCAAGTATTTCAACTCTGGTTTCATTTATAATTATTTTATAGTCTTCAATGATGATTTTTATACCATTGTGCACATTTACATTCATGACGGATTCGTGAAATCGAGGTAAAAACTTTATTTTCACTTGTCCATTTTTACATGAAATTACTATATTAATCGAAACTTTGAGCCCAATCCGGAGGCAAAAAGAGTTATTATAATTGAATAATATTTTACACACGTCAGTTTGAGACCATTTGGCACCCTTTTGTCGCTGTGCCCCTGGGAATATGTGAAAAAAATTTTTTTGACCCACCCTAATACTTACACCAAGTTTGAAGTTTATGAACACAATTTACGAAATTCGGGAATTTTTTCAACTTAATGTTATTTTTGTCAATTTTCTCAAACTTTAGGCCCGATGCGCTCTTCAGGGATATTTTTAGGAATTTTTTGATTATTTTTCCAGTAATCAGTATGCCAAGACGCAACTTTTGAGACCTGGGGCCTTAGCATCAACATGTCGAAATGAGCACCGACATCGGAATTTGCCATATCACGTGCCCGATGACGTCAAATTCCGACACTTGCAAAAAATCCGTAGCATGAGCCGGTCCAAACCGACTGAAATGAATCGACGTCGAGATTATAGATCGAAATTGATGTCGGAGTGGCAACCAAACAAATCACTTGCCTCTGAGGAGGTGAAATCCCCGTTTCGATGTCGAATCGGTAGAAAGTGATTCGGCCGATGGTTTTGAAGTTGAACTAAAGTAAGTTATTCATAATTTTTTTCATCATTAGATCATTTTATGAGTGTTCTGAATTGTTTTTACAGTTTTATAACTTCTAAAACTATATTTTCATGCGTTTATATTTAACCCTACAGTGATCGCGTGAGTCGCAAGACTCCGAACATACATTAGTGCAATGAATGCAATTTTTCTAAATAAGAATTTTTAAATTTATCCACGTTATTAAGAAATAACTTAATAATAGTTTTTAAGGCGTTACTAGTGATTGTGCTCAAATATAATTTTATTGTGCCGACCTAAAACTGTAGTGTTAGTATGATTGTTGTGTTTATGATTCACAAATCTTAATGTGCTCAGACAAATTTTACTTTTTAAAGACAGTGCAATGGGTACTTTTGAAATTTGTATGGGACTTATCCCAATTTTTTTACTACTAAACTATATTTACTGTCAGCCAATGCACGGACTGTTTATGTTTTACATTCACAACCTTCAGTCTAAAGTAACAGTTTTGATTATATATCTATGAATAATTTTAATTGCATCTCCTTTCCGGTTTACCAATTTCTTAATTTGCTTGAACTGTAGGTGTACTAACTCTTCGTCTAGCGTAGAGATATCCCTACAAAATTCCGCAGGGTCAATCATCTTTACAGAAATGCTTTAATGCACTCATAATTTTATCCAAGAACACTTTCAGTTGGGCTTTAAGTTAATAATCAATAAGTTAATGTATAATATATTTCTAAATTTTATGAAAAAGATAATTGGTAATTGTAAGTATTGAGCCAAACTGGTTACTTCTTGCCAAGAACTACCCCTCCTCCCTTTCCTCTCCTTCGAAGAAGTTTTAAGAGTTGGGACTTAATAGGTTATCACAAAGGGGATGCTTAAGTAGCCAAGCTAGCTGCCCTAATTTCCTGCTTGGATTTCCTCGTTTCCAACCGCTTCCCAAAAAAAGATAGACTTATAGAGCTGTCACTAAATTGGCTGTAATTGGCAGCCGCCATTGGAATTTACATCAAATCTGTTCCCCAGATGATTAATTGAACTACTATTTCATTTTTTTACTAACGACTAGTTCAAAATTGGTTTCTGTTCACCTTATAAATTTTTGTAGGTTTTTGGTCCTTTGCTGTTGCATCAGGAGACTAGCTAACAACTATGTGTCTACATCAAGAAGCTGTTTTTTGAAGCAGTCGAGTGTTCTGTTCCTGATGTATTCAAGTTTTCCAGAAAAAAGTGACGGTAATATTTTCTAAAAATAGGTATATAATTTAAATTGGTTTATTCTATTTAGAGCTGCATCTATCTTAATCCATTACTACTTTCATTATATCATACCATATTGATACTGTAGGATAAGCCATGTACATTGTACAAGCACCATATATTATGATAAATCCCCCAAACAATCAAATATGAATACTATTAAAATATCTTAACTAGCGTTGGTACTCAAAATTTTTGTTATATAGTTTTATTTGTAATTTGTAACACATTGACAACTTAGTCAAATTGACAAAGTCGGAAAATATTTTATGTAAGTCCTTCACCACGACCATTGGCGATTCGGACATTCTCCAGATATTGACATTCATTTCTTTTTTCGCTGTTGAGGATCTACATAAATCTTCTCCAGCAAAATTTGCACCCGGCTAATCCTAAATATATCCTACTATATGTTTTTAAGCGTATTAGTACCTTGATAACATTTGCGGAACACTCTTTACTACTTGGTTCAATATCTGTCCTGCTAAATATCAAGCTATTTTAGATGCCTGAAATTAGAAATGACACTAAAATTGCAAACTGATAAATTTTAAATATACAGCTACATCAATGACAAGCATAATGTTGGTATATTGGAATATTTTATGCTAAATACAGCTTGGTGATATTTAGCAGGACAGGTAACAGATTTAAAAAATGACGTGAATGTAAAGAACACAGAAATGTGTTTTGATGTTCCGTTGAGATAGGTAAGTCCCTATTTGCACACACACTTGTCTAAACAGACGAGAGGTTTCAGCTTGCTCAAACGTCAGACCAATTCGCTTCATAGTACAGTTGGCACAAGTTAGTGCCAAGTTGCTGAATCTGCAGCATTGTTTTTATTTTTTGCTATACATTATAAGTACTTTGCATGGGCGCCCATATGTTTAAACTCAAGGGGGGTCCAAGAAAAATTTTTGGTTTTCAGTCAGGCATTTTTTTTGTTTCGAGGGGAGGAGGGTTTGGTTCAAAGTTATAGAAGTTTATGTTTCACTCATGTATTGTGCGTAGTACTTTTTACACCCTCTAATTATAGTTTTTCATCTTTTTACACGTAATGTAGAAATCTACTTGTTCACATTATACCTAGTCGATACTAAAAAGAGGGTCCCCCAGAAAATTTTTGAAATTTAACTATTAAGAGTTTAGCTTAAAATCATAATAAAGTATTGATATAGTAGAAAATATAAAATAGAATGCTGAATAAAAATTATTTATTATGGTTAAATGAAGATCAAACCAGTATGCATGTAATCGGGAATAGCCATTTTGTTTATCAGAAGACATATCTATTGCTCGATACCCAGTCGCTTCAAAACCTTCAAGGTGGAAAGATGTCAATCATCTAAGTAAAACTGAATTATATCACAATAGTTAATTTTTATTCTAATTTTAAGCATCACATACAAAAACTTAAAACGTTCTAGTAAAAAATATGCATTTTGCAGACATGCCGGTTTGATTTCACAACGATGAAGTGTTGTGACTATTGCTTCTATTTGAAGCATATTCACATTTTGTTGGACTTTAATCTTCATGAGTTTTTGTTTTTAGGATGCAAGGAATGTTGAAAGATGAACTGACATGCTGTAAGAGATGCCTGTTATTCCAATTGGAAGGGTTATGAAAGGAAAATCATTCAATTAATGTAGTAAGTATCTGTTATTGTTTTAAGTACTTGGTTCTACTCAATTATCCACTTGTCGAACTATTTTTGATAATGAAAAATGTCCAAGTCTTCCCAATATGTTTTTAATTTACTATTAACTTAACTTGAATCACTTTGAACACATATAATAAATAAAAAAATAACAAATTTCAACACGAATTTTAAAGAAACCTTAAACCTTTGTTTTAAAACTACTATGCATTAAATGGGTTAGTGCCAGTGGGTGGTTAGTAAAAGGGTATTGAAGTGTTTATTTCTTTGGTATCAACGTTTATTAACCTTTTCCGAGAAGGGGTTCTCAATCCTTGAGCTGTCCCCATCAATACTCCATTGTTTAAGACACATATAACTATGTAATAAATTGAACCTAGTGACAATTTTAAAATCTTAATCTTGGGATATGAGTCTTAATACAATTTGGGTTGAGTATCCTCAGCTTACAAGAGTAAATCAAATCAATAAATAAATCAGCTTACAAGCTTTTAAGAATGGCTGAACCGTGCTAAAGAACAAGCAAATCTTGCCAAGCTGAAATGTGTTCGGTTGGTTGGTGAGATGGTATGGAGCTAAAGAAAACATTTAGATATTGCCTAATTTTGTGTAACCACGTATGAAATTTTTTAAAAATCAAATTCCCTGTATCTTAATTGTGTATAGCATTTATTTCATCTAATGATTTGTTTCCTATTTCAGATTAACTTGGAATTGAAAGATAATGAAATTGATGTATATTACTGTTAATATTATATTTGTACTTGAATAAACTTCCAGTCTGTTTTTATCTATATATTTTCTTGTTATTTATTTCTTATTACTGTACATTGCATTTTGGTGAAAGTTTAAGTTTGAATTTTAAAAATATTTGATAATATTTTATATACAAGCTAATGTCAAAAGCTTTACATTGAGGCACTGGCAACAATGAGCCAACTAAAATATAAAGTTGTTGGAGTTAGCTCGTTGTTCTCAGGGAAATGCCTCAATTGGGAAAACCTCTCCAATCCGTGTTCTGAGGATGAAATTTTTATCCATTTAAAACAACTTGTGTTAATTGTTATTTGATTTTCAAGTGTTAAAGCAGGTATGGCCACTGGCATGCCACTTAGTGGCACAAAAAGATTAAGAATGTTTTGAAACTTTTTATCAAATGACATCTAAAATTGACATTAAATAATCTAATTTTAACATCTGTGTGTGTGTGAGATAAGTTGTATTAATTTAGATAATTAGGTAAAAATATCTGAACAATTGTAACTGACTGACCTCACAATAGGAGTATTAATCATTAGTATTCATTGGCAGTAAAACTATTAAGAATTATATAAATGTTAAATTTGGTTCATTTTTATTATATTAATTTTTTAAGCTCTTAAATTTTATTCTTAACAAAACTTTTGAATAAATTCAAGTAATTAAATCTGAGCTTTTGTTTTCTTACTATAATCCCTTAAAATTTCTAATATACTATACTCATAACTTATTAACAAAAGCTCCATACTTGGATAATGTATGGTGGTTGTTTTTGTAAAATTCATAAAATTAGAAGTGCAGAGCATAGACCTCATTAAATTGCAATATTTAAATAAATTTGTTTTATACAAAAATAGAATAATAAAAAAAAATTAAATGGTATCACTGAAGATGTAAAATATTAGGACTGAGTATTTTGATAATTCATGCTCTAACTCTAAACTATTATTAGTTTTAATCAAGTGAGGCATGAGTGTTTAGAGACTAAGACCTTTTTATAATTATGAATTTGTTTTCTTAAGCCATATGTAACCATAATGAACTAAGCCACACTCTAAGATAAATTTAAATAACAGTACATATAAAAAAATTAAGTATTGTATTGAAGACAGAATTGAAATTTGATTGCATTTAAGGCCCATAGGGAACTATTTATTTACTTAAATATAGTATTACATTAAGTGTTAAAGATACATTTCTAACTGTTATTGTTTTACGAACTATGTGATTTTATTGTTAACGTTTTTTAAACAAATTAACAACTTAAATAATATTAGTTTTGCATATTTCCTACAAATAGTTCAATAGATGCACATTTTTATGCTCATCGTTAATTTCAAAAGTTTGATAGGTTAAAACCAATGAGCAATCAGTTGATGATCCATTGGACAACTACATAAAAAATAAACTATTTTGAAATTTAATTAGAGAAAAAAAGATAATTCCTTTTTTTATACAGCCACCGAACTACATGCGCCACGACCAAAACAACCTCTCTTCATAAAGCAGCTTGTTTTGGGCATTTTGAAATAGTCAAAGTTTTAGTTGAGAGTGGTGCTTCTGTAAATGAGTGTGATAACAAAGGTGTAACACCACTTCATGTAGCAGTGGAGAATGGGCGTTTGGAAACAGTCAAAGTATTATTTGAAAGTGGTGCTTCTGTTAATAAGCGTGATAATCAACGTGCAACACCACTTCATGTTGCCGCTGATTGCAATCGAATTGATGTACTTGAGCTGTTAATCAGCAAAGGTGCAGCTTTGAATGCAAAAGATCGTAAGAGAAGGACCCCTCTTAATAGAGCAGCTTTGTGTGGGCATTTGGAAATAGTCAAAGTTTTAGTTGAGAGTGGTGCTTCTATAAATGAGTGTGATAACAAAGGTGTAACTTCACTTCATGTTGCTGCTGAATGCAATCGAATTGATCTACTTGAGCTGTTAATCAGCAGAGGTGCAGTATTAAATGCTAAAAATAATCGGGGAAGGACCCCTCTTCATGAAGCAGCGAGGAATGAGCATTTTGAAACAGTCAAAGTTTTAGTTGAAAGGGGTGCTTCTGTAAATGAGTGTGATAACGATGGTAGAACACCACTTCACCTCGCAGCTAGTTGCATTCAAATAATTGAAATACTTGAGTTGTTAATAATCAAAGGTGCAGCTTTGAATGCAGAAGGTCCTATGGGAAGTACCCCTCTTCTTGAAGCAGCGATAAATGGACGTTTTGAAACAGTTAAAGTTTTAGTAGAAAGGGGTGCTGCTGTAAATCAGGGTGATAACGATGGTACAACACCACTTCACGGTGCAGCTAGTTGTAACCGAATTGATGTACTTGAGCTGTTAATCAGCAATGGTGCAGCTTTGAATGCAATAGGTCGTATGGGAAGGACCCCTCTTCTAGAAGCAGTGTTTCATAATCATTTTGAAATAGTCAAAATTTTAGTAGAAAGTGATGCTTCTGTAAATGAGTGTGATAACAAAGGTGTAACACCACTTCACGCCGCAGCTCGAAGGAATCAAATGGAAATACTTAAGCTCTTAATCAGCAAAGGTGCAGATTTGAATGCAGAAGATCGTATGGGAAGAACCCCTCTTCATGAAGCAGTGATTCATGGGCGTTTGAGAGCAGTCAAATTTTTAGTAGAACATGGTTCTGCTGTAGATGCTGTGGATAAGGAGGGTAAAACAGCACTTAATATTGCAGAAGCACAAAGTTATATTCGTATTAAAATAGTTGCATATTTAAATTCCAAATTTGCTAATGTGAATGCTGTAGGCAGGGATGACGGAGTGTTAGTTCCTGAAAGAGTGTGTAGAAATACTGCAAAATTTGGTGAACCTTCATTTAAAAAAAGGCGTAGGCACTGATACGTTCGAGTTTTCTAAAACACATTTTCTTAAAGCTTCATCCCTTTGTTTAAATAAAAAAGCAAACTTTTTTCCTATAAGGAATTTTTCTTATAAAATTCTGCATGCAATTTATTTTTCTCTTCTTATACTTTTTTTAAATAAAATATCAAAGTTTTGATTTTCAATTTTTTAATAAAGTTTAAAAGAGCTGTATTTTGTTAGCATGAGTTATGAAAATATCTAAAATTATTTTTATAACTCAATTCTTTTGTTGACTTCTTTGAACCTGTTTGTCTGGATCATTCATATTATTTCATTCATGTGCTTCAGAACTTCTAGGGGAATTCCATTAAATTCAATGGTATGGTTTTGAACCAAAGAATGTGATCTTAATGATATGGGCCTCTAGAATCAAGCGAGGGCACTTGATTGCCGCTTTTTTATGGCACCTACACTAGGGTGTCCCAAAAAAAATACGACTTTTGAAATAGTTAACTCTCACCCCCAAAACTGTTCTTTCTGTGAATATAAGACACTGTGAATTTTTATTTAATTTTAAAAAAATATTTAGAGGTCCCCCAAGGTTATTGAACATTAAAAAAATGGCCAAAAAAAACAAAGTTAAACTTTAACATTTATATTTTTAAAAAATAACTATTAATGTTCAAACGTCGTTATTTTCATTTATTACACTCCTTGTAATTAAAATAAGTGGTTCGTCACCATGGCAACCAATAGAAATGCAATGGGAAATAACAACTAGTAATAAGCGATCGATTCAAATTACACAGATTTATAGAGCTATTTATATTGTTGTCTTAAATGAATTCTGTATTAATTATCTGGGTGGAAAATAATAAGCAACAGTATTTTATTACAATCAACGAGATTTTTTCGAAACGTATTAATTACACTGTTCAACTAAGTGTAACTTCAGAGTTTTTACAGGGATGAAAATAGTAATTTCTTATAGATTTTGGTTCGCTAAACATGAATATATCCATTTAAGTTCTATATTGACTCAGTATTATAGGGGAGCAGCCCCTCCCCCTTTTTTACGTTATTCGTTGACTTAATGACTTTGAATTCGATTTTAAGGGTCAAAAAGCATTTCTTCAAACTAACTTCCAATGGGACGAAAAAATTTGAAAATTTTTAAATATATTAAAATTTCTATATAAAAAAGCTCATCCTAAAAAAAATTTACAATATGGCAACAAAGCTGGGCTAACTCTAATGTAATATTTTGAACATTGTTTCAGTATCAATTAAATCATGTATATCAGATTTTAACTCAAATATACTGTTAGTTGGTTTAACATTTTAATTTAATTTATTAAACAGATAAGAGAGAGAGAGAGGTCCTAAAAAAGCATGTGATTTATGAAATATTTCTTTGTTTGTCTTGGGTATGAGATAATTTCCTTGCATAATTCTGTGTGCAAAGTTACTGGTTTTAATTTGATAGAAAGATTTGTTATTGATGATGAAAAGAGGCTAGTGGAAAATAAAAAGTTCTGTAACATTAAATTATCAATTGGAATTTTCACCACGATAGTTTTTCAGAAATTTGATTGCCCGTTTAAAAAAGGTTTTTAGAAATTGTATTTAATTAAGTGTATGTGATTGTACAGCTCCCGCAAAAAAACCGTTACAGTTATTTTTTAGGCTTGGCGATTTATCGATGATTTGGCGTGTCTGGCGTTTTTGTATTGTAAACAATGTGTTTTAAACAATTAGCCCATGAAAACGGTAGCTTTTTCAAAAATTTCATATAGAAGTTTTTTTTTTCGGCGAATTTATATGTTTTCGAGGGCGCTGATTACGAATATGAATTTTGCTCCCGTGTGGGGGGTCGGCTTCATATCGAAAATCGCAAAAAATCGATATTTTTTGCTCTTTTTTCGATTCTCAGCTTATATTTAAAATTTATAAATTTCTCGAAGATAATTTCAGTCACAAATTTGAAGATCAGGAAATTTCCTACAAAATGCACTATTCAACTTTGGTTTTCCGAAGAGTGGGTTTGCCGCTAGAGCGTGCTCAAAAACATCAGTTTTTTAGCATCTCCGGAAAAAAATGGAAACGCGTGCTTCTTACCCTCTACAAAACGAAAACTATTAAAGTTATCAACAAAAATTTCATACCATATGAAAGAACATTTAATTTTCTATCCATGACATGCTTTACATTACCATTTTTTTAGAAGGGGGAGGGAGCGAAGAAAAGATAGATAATTGAACTGTCGCAGCTTGCAGACCAAATGGTTTTTTGCGGTTGTTAATCTTAAATCTGCGCTATATTTCCGGTATATTACCAATAAAATGGGTTGTTTTGGATAAATTTATGATTAAGCATGCCTAAAAAATGAATTTTTAAATTTATATTTATTTTGGGTATTTTTATCGGATTTTCAACCAATTTTTAAATTTATAAATTAAATTATGGGAGTGTTTTAATGAATGAATAATATGTTTTTGGCATAGCTAAATCTGAATTTCAAGTTTATTTTAATTTTAAAAGTCTTCTTCACACCAAAAATCGCAAAAAATCTCAACCTTTTGCTTTTTTTTCCTCGGTTTTTTATAGATTTTCTAAATAAGTATTCAATTTTCGAAAATCTGCACCAAACCAAATTAAAGTAAAAGCAAAATTTCCAAACATTCGGCGCTGATGCATCGGTCGAGCCCTGTATGCACCTTTTGCATTTTTTAACAGTTTCAATATCCTGCATTTTATATTTTTCCCATTTAATATATATTATCAGTCTTCTAAATTGAATCGCTTATTTTTGAAACATGTCAAATGTCAATTTCTTGTTTTGAGATAATCGAGAAAACCTGTATAAAAACTCGCCACATTTTCATGAAAATGTTTAGTAATTTTTTTTCTTTAAGTAGACCTTAATTGAATATTTTTCACGCAAAAAGATTTTTTTAATGTTTTTATTCTTGTCAGAAAAAGTTATTAAAAAAATTTGCATTTGACAGATATCTGCAATAAACAAAGTATTCAAGCCTATTTCCACAGTTTAACTTTACATGGTTAAAAGTTAGTTTATGTGTTGTTAAAAGTAGGAGTATTAGTTGAAAATAACATTTTCTTGTTAAATACTAACCCATTAAATTATTATAGAACTTTTTATATTTTTTCTCTTTTGGTTAGTAGATGTATATATACCTTTTTTATAAACGATTTCAACTCCAGTCACAAAAATAGTGGTCAGCCAATCCAGAATATTAGTATAGACACCTTCGAAGTCAATTACATAGGTTTTTTAGATGGAACTTAGTGGACAGTGAATAGATTTTGCTTTAAAAGGCTATACAATCAGTTAATTCGTTCAATATTATGATCTGGGCTGTTGTCCCCTTTTCATAAAGGGATTCCTCGATCTAAAATCTCAATCACATGGATGTAATAAAGGGCCACAAGCATAAACATTCTAAATATATAGCTACCAAAACGTCCTTATTCTTGAGATTCGCACAAAAACTTTAAAAATATGGTTTTTACTTTGGCTTGATGGATCTAACGGATAATCTCTAAAGGATAAATTTTCCAATTGAATATAGTGTTTGTATTGAATAAAAAAAAAATCAGTCCCAAACAAGCTACAGATGAGACGGCATGAACAAAATTACCCGCAGTTTAAGTGAAGAAACCGGTCAAACGACGTCGTTTGACATGTTTCTACACTGAAGCTGAAATTTAAGATGGTGGAAAACTATTTTAAAATCACGTAATTTTTATAATTTTTACTTCAAAATGTGCGTTTACCCCTAAAGATTCCCATGATACCAATAACTCATTTTTGAAAAAAGTGGCGTTTGACATGTTTCAGAATTAAGCGATTCAATTTTGTCAGATTTATTTCATTTCCTAAATTAGTGAAATCAACAATAATCATTTGCTAATTAGAAAATTTATATTACTAATCAAATAAAATGGATAAACAATAATTAAAATAGTTTAACCATAAATATTAAATTTACAAGCTTATTAAAAGCTAAAATTTTTAAAATAAACTTCTCTCTGCTTCAATAATTAAAAAAAAATAAATATATTGAAAACCGATTTACTAGTTCTGTGGGTTACCAAACTTCAGTACTTGGCGATTGGCGACTAATTCAGATTTCCCATGTTATTTTTTCGAATTTTAACAGTCTGCCATTTCTTTTCTTGATGACCAAATTAAGTGAAACTTGGTTTTTAGGTGTTTTGTAGTATGCTCTTTCAAAAAATCGAATAAACATTGGGGTGTTCTTTGAAAAAATTTGGACTTCTTATTCCTCTGCGCCAGAAGACGACCTCTGAGAGAAAAATAGTCAATTAGTGTTTTCAAGCTTATACTAAACCCTGAAAATGACACCAAAAGCATCTTTCTAACCCCACCCGTTCGCACACAAAGTCTACTGTAACGTTTTTTTTGCGGGAGCTGTACACTTAAAAATAAAGAAGTGGTATCAAATGGCAACAGGGTTATATTAGGCTTCGCCACTCTTTTTAAAAATTTCTGAGGATATATAAATTTTAACCCCATACGACTTTAATTACTGAATATTACTTAAAGAGGGAGTAGGTCTAGGTCTTCCTCAAGAATATGTTGGTGAATGTCCCTAACAGCCGTATTCACCATAAACTCTAACCTAAAGTTAAGCCGCGAAAAACCGGAGAAAAACTCGTTTCTCTCGGATCAACGTTAAAAATTCATTTCACCATCGAAAAGTAACCACAGATTCTTCCACTGAACTCAGGTTCAAGTTAAAAAACCTAACCGTGCTCAAAGCTACGTTATACTTCAGTTAAAGACATCCGCCATCTTGAATCTATTAGTATGGAAAGGGATGAATATTCTATTATTCATAAAAATATACGCCATTTGGTACTTGTTATATGATGTAATAATTTTTCTTTCATTGTAAAAAGGTATCTTTACACGATTTAGAGTTTATATTAATATTGTAAGAAAGTAAAGAGTATGAATAACCAAAAGTGAATTCATTTAGCCTACCGCTTATAGATGGCAGCACGGCTGCCGGTTGAAATAATTGAAATTTTGATTTTTTTAACGGAGACTTTATTTCATTTAAACTGTTTTTTTATTGTTAAAATAGTTTTTAAGTTCAGGAAATATATCGGAATTTTTAAAACTGCTCATAATTATCAGGTTATTTATTTCTGCTATGTTTCTGTTCTGTCAGAACAAGAACACGATTTTGTCGCCATCTTGAATCTATTAGTATGGAAAGGGGATGAATATTCTATTCATAAAAATACACGTCATTTGGTACTTGTTATGATGTGATAATTTTTCTTTCAAAATCTTGTAAAAGGTATTTTTACAAGATTTAGAGTTTATATTAATATCGTAAGAAAGTCCAGGAGTTTCAATAACCAAAAGTCATTTCATTTAGCCTACCGCTTATAGATGGCAGCACGACTGCTGGTTAGGGTGTCCCTTAAAATCGAAGGTCGGGGAAACTTTTGCTCCACCCCCCAATTTTTTTCCTTTCGGTACCCTAAGACTGTGTGCAAAATCTTAAATCGATCAGATAATATTAACACGTGCTCCAAAGGGCCCAAAGTTAGAAAATTTTGACTTTTTTCTAATTTTTTTCCAAATTTTAAAAAAATATGTTTAAAAAATCCGTTTCCAAATAATGGGGCTCTAACACATTTAAACATTCATATTTGACCGTTTTTCATTACTAGTTAGGCCAAAATGCCCAGTTTGTAACCTAGTCATCAATCAGAAAATCATCAAATTTGTCCATTTTATACTAAGAATAGAAGAATCAAAAGGCAGTGGTAAACGACTTAAAACCAAAAAATTCCATGGCTTAACACCATCTGTAGACCATATTGATGTGGATATAAATTTTCTGGAGCTCAAATTAATTATGGGTTGCTTAATTACAGACGGAGACGCCATATTGGATTGCATTAAAGCTAAAAAAAATTCTGGAAAAAGGTATGGGCATGTTTGATATCTGTTAATAGGTCTTTGAGGTTTCTAAACTCAATCAAGACTAATAAAATTATCTTAGACAACTTTTTAAAGCTCTTTACACAACCATAAGGGCCAGCATATCTCCTAATACAAGTACAAACCATGTTTTCAGAACTATAGATATGGTAATAAATTCTAAACACATAAAACTGGCAAGAGAAATTCTGGAAACAAATTAAAAACAGACTCCAGTGTGTCCACGAGTATTTTATTTCGTAAGTTAGCTGAAAAACTGAAGTTAATACAAGATTAACCAGCTCTTCATAATAATTGAGTTATGCTATCAGACGGTAAGCAATTAACCCAGGTTTATAGAGACTGTTCTTCTATTTTTTCATAATTTTATTCGTCAAAGTAAAAAATACCTGCAATTGAACAAATTAGTCATTAAAATCTAAGACACTTATATTTTCTATTGAAGTATCATTAATATTATCAACAGTTTCTTAAAATCATTCTTTCTTTAAAGTCTTTTTGTGAGTCAGCTATTCTTAGCTCTGTAAGTTTCCTACCTCTACATTCTCACAAAGAAGGCTCTGACACTTTAAAATAATTTAATTCCATAAACAATTTTTACGAAAAATTTACTCGAAACGTTTGTACTTCCTCTTGGACGTTTACTGATGAAAGGTTGACAGTGCGAAAAAAATAAGGGCAAAGTAGAAGAGTTATTAAAATCGTAGTTGATATTTAACTTTCTTCCAGCCACGGACAAAACAACAGTGTTTAATTGTTTTAATGACACTAATAAATTGAACGGCTGGTATTTTTTATGTTAATGTATAAAATTATGATAAAATAGAAGAACAGTCTCTATATAAACATGGTTAATTCCTTACCTTCTGAGAGTATAACTAAATTAAATGAAGAGTAGGTTAATTTTGTATCAACTTCAGCTTTTCAATTAACTTATGGAATAAAATACTCTTGGACACACTGGAGTCTGTTTTTTAACTTGTTTCCAGAATTTCTCTTGTCAGAGTTTTGTGTGTTTAGAATTTATTACCATATCTATAGTTCTGAAAACATGGTTTGCACTTGTGTTAGGAGATATGCTGGCCCTTAAATGAGGAAGTTTCATATTTTTTAAATTTTCGATTTTGGGGTATATTAATACAATTTAAGATGTGAAAAATCCAAATCTGCAATCCAAATTTTCCTCAAAAATTTATTTACTGAGATATAGAAGAAATAAAAGTTGAAAAAAGTCGTAAACAAATGATGCAATCGCAAACGCTCAAAAATCAAATTTGACGTCACTCGACACTAAGCAAAAGACATTGTTGATGTTTATTCATTATTAAAATAAAAGGTCTTTATGACCTCATGGATCTGGTCTAGTTTCATTAGACCAGATGGGGATTAGTCCCACTTAATAAAAAATATTTAATAATACATTTTCCATAAATATTTTAATTTTAAGGGGGAAAATCTTAAAATATAAGAATGAAATGTTTTGAAATTAATTATTTGATTTTATTTTGGTGTTTTCATAGCTGATTTAACTTTTAAATTGGAAATTATAGAGCTTTTCTTATTAAAAATATTTAATCCTGATGTTTTCATATTTAAAATAGTGAGTCAAGCAGATCCACTCTAGTAGAGAAATGGAGAAATAAGCGTTTTTAGCCATAAAATCGTTAATTATTTGTAAATATTCGATTTTCGAACTTGGAAAACTTGGTAGTGATCGTCCTCGCCTCAGGATACGTCTATATACCGAGTTTTGTCTACGCCGGCTGCGTAGTTTAGGAGGAGATGCGAATTGTAGTCGTTTTGACATGCCGAGTGACATCACGAATCTGAAATCGCTGTTTTTCCCGCCTTTTCCAGAGCGCAAACTTTAAGCCGCAATAAAAAAATAAATAATGATCAGAATTAAAAAATATTTCGGTTTTAGGGTTTTCTCGTAAGGTAGGATCGATTTAAAAAATAAAAAAAAAATATGAAACTTCCTCATTGTGTAAAGAGCTTTAAAAAGTTGTCCAAGATAATTTTATAAGTCTTATTTGATTAGAAACCTCAAACACCCATTACCCGATATCAAACATGCCCATACCTTTTTTCCATAATTT
The DNA here is from genome assembly GCA_024610705.1 of Tetragnatha versicolor. Lineage (NCBI taxonomy): Eukaryota > Metazoa > Arthropoda > Arachnida > Araneae > Tetragnathidae > Tetragnatha > Tetragnatha versicolor. Next base: position 9,821,129 of record JANDEH010000018.1, on the reverse strand, counting down.
TTTTTAGTTTTGATGCAATCCAAAACTGGGCATTTTGTTCTAACTAGTAATGAAAAACGGTCAAATATGATTGTTTAAATGTGTTAGAGCCCTATTATTCGGAAAGGGATTTTTTAAACATATTTTTAAAAAATTTTCAAAAAAATTAGAAAAAAGTCAAAATTTTCTATTTTTAGGCCGTTTGGGGCACGTGTTAATATTATCTGATCGATTTAAGATTTTGCACACAGTCTTTGGGTACCAAATGGAAAAAAATTTGGGGGTGGAGCAAAAGTTTCCTTGAATTTTTGAAAAAAATTGTGATATTTTTTAACGTGGATTTTATTTTATTTATACTGTTTTTTTTATTGTTAAAAGAGTTTTTAGGGTCAGGAAATATTTCGGAATTTTTAAAATTGCCCATAATTATCAGGTTATTTATTTCTGCTAAGAAGGCAAATATGGCGGCCCAACTACGATACCCAGTTCGGAAGGATCGCTCTTTTCTCACGGTTCAGGTCACGTGGTGTTAGTTTCGACGGTTTCGACCAATGAGGATCAATCAGCAATTTTGTGGTCAAGTAACATAGATTTAAGTAACCGGAGTTGAAAAAATATTGGTGAAATGGAAATTGAACTCCGTTTTTCAGTTAACCTAACTTCCAGTTCCCAAACCTCAGTTTTTAAAGTCAGTTTAGGTTTATGGTGACTACGGCCGTTAAAATAGTGTTTCACCTAATATTTGGATACTCCATTTTGTCCCTTCTCGTGAAAAAGGTTGGTATAAGCCTTCATAACCATTTGCTACACTTCAATTTCAGGGGATGCAATCTCCCTCTCGAGAGATATAAGGGCCGTTCAAATATTACATAAGCACCTAAGGGGGGGAGGGGGTTTGCTCTTTGCTTATTTTTTCTGACAAGGAGGAGGGGGTATGAGTGATGCTTACGTAAGATACTGCGTTTTCGAAAGTATCTTGTTTCTTGCTTACATAATTTTAAAACAACTAAAAATAAATTTAATTAGGAAATCTGACGTAGCAATTTTTCTGGGGATGGACTCCACAAATATTTTGAAATGTTTTTGAATGTTTTTTTTTTGTGTTTTGACTCATTTTTGAACCCTTAGCCCTTAGGGTTACACTCAAAATAATAATATATTATATAATAATACACTCCTTGCGCATAAGTAACCTAATTTTCAAGGAGAAAAAAACAGTAAAGGGACGTCAAAAAATCGGGGGGGGGGGTCCGGCATTTTCTTACGTAATTATGGTGGTAGGGTTTGAGGTTTGCTTATATTTGCTAATAAGCTATATAACTAACAAGTATTTGAACGACCGCATATCAAGTTTTTCATCATAGAAAACAACCGAAGCTTTTCCATAATCTAAGCAGTAAATAGGTGGTTCGGGGGTCCTTCTTCGAAAAATTTTGGAATTTTAGTATGCTTAAAAGTTTTCTGAATCTATATTTTATGTGAATTTCAGGGAGCTTTGTGGTTCGCCAGTTGGAAACCCTAAAAAAATAAATATTTTAGAAAATTATTATTGTAGAGCGAGTGTTATGCGAGTTATTATGCGAGTGTTTAAATGAAAAAAAGATTTTATGTTTTTTTTGCATTGCTAAATCCGAATTTCATGTTTATTTTCATTTTGGAAGTCGCCTTCTTAACAAAAAATTCAAAAAAATTACAATTTTGCAAAGGGTTCAAACCATCCCCTTGCAATTTTAAAAACCATATGTATATATATATATTTTTTTCTTTGGAAAAGGGTTAAAAAATTGTTCGTTTTAAGTGGCATTAAGAGAATACTAAATGACCAAAATGAGTTCACTACTTTTTATAGTAAAATTTCAAAAAAAAATATTATGGGGGATAACCCCCTTTATACTTCTTGCTTGGGGCTGGATACTATTACCTAAGCTTTGAAATCAATTGCACGAATGTTCACATTTGAGTTATAATATGGTAAAAAAGAGGCTTTAGAAAAATATAAAGGTCAAAAAATCTCTTGTTAAGGTGTATAAAGGCTTCTAAATCACCTTTTGAATTAAAGAGGATGAATTGGGAAAAAAGTACAATTTACAAATATACACCGCAATAATTCCGGTTGGTATACCCAAAATATTTATTTTGATGCAAATTTAGTTATTAATTAATATAATCAACTAATTAATTTAGTTATATTTAACTAAGCTAGCTTATTCACAACGTAACCTCATTATTTGGTAAAAACACACCGGATGTTCGTTCATGTATAACTGTACAATTTTGCTTACCAATACTTCCGCTGGATGGCGCTGCGCGCTTCCCCTCAGTGCGATGTTTCCGTAGGGGGTCTGCCCTCAACCGGTCACTTCCAGTTGTGTTGGCTTCGTTCTTCGTTACGACGGACCCTCGTGTTTATTAGGCCTAACCATCGGAACTCCAGCAAAGGTGAGTGTGTTGCATTCTGCTGGTTTATTGGTTGTTGTGTTGACCCTTTATTATTGTATTATATTCCCATTTTTCCTTATTTTTTTGTCCTCCCTATTCTTCATGGACGCCCTCACAATAAAAAAGCGAGTCCTCAAAGCTAGGCTTGCCATGCAGTTTTTAGAGCTGTCTGGGGTCATACATTAAAGATTTGCCAGACATTTTTATGAAAAATCCTGACAATTCTCTTTAAAATTGCGTTGTTTTTAACATTTTCTAACATCTGTATTAATTTGGAGAACTTACTCTCCGTGAATTTTATAATGAAATTAAGTCAATATCAAAGAATTTTTGAAAAAAAAAATAATGTCGAGAATAAAGAAATAAAATTTGATATTTCTGTTCAATGTTTATTAGTTTTTTCTTATACTTTTTTAATCTTTGATGATTTGATATGGTACTTATTAAGAAATTTCAAAAATTATGTCCTGGCTTGGACCCAAGGAAATATGGTAAGCCTATTGAAGTGCACGTGACGAGGCTCGTGATATATTTAATAGTAATGAGTCCATGGAAATTAATTTGCATGAATTAAAACTCATAGAAGGGAAAATTAATAGTTTGAAAGTAGAATGGATAATTGCAGTCAAATTTTTTTAATCTTAACATGTTTAGAATGGCTTAAAACCCTCCAAAAACATTTTAATTTACCTTTCAAAGCCCTAAATTTTAAGTTATTTTAAATTTAAATTAGCTTAATTTCTGTCTAAACTTAAACAGCTTTTGACATTAAATGTACCTTGCTACCGCTTGTTGTTATCATCCCACTTTGAAAGATTGAGCTCTAATGTTTTTACAGCCCAGTATTTCGATGAAAATGGTATTTCCCAGAGACACATGTGACGTCACATTGTTAGGAGCTTTCTGTATTAAAATTTGTCATAATTATACTTTAAAAAAAGTTTGTGGGAAAAGACAAGCGTGTTTTTAAAATCAGGAGATAATTTTTAATAAATTAAAATTGAATATTTAGAATTTTAAGAGAGGCTTCAATTCTCCATTTTTGACGACCTCTTCTTAAGCTCATCGGCCTTTCATGGGCTCATGGAGGAGTTCGTCAACATTGATGAGAAGTTAAGATGATATCCATTGAACTCTTCCGTTTTAGCTGGAAGATTTCCGTTTTTTAAGAGAATCTTCCGTTATTCAATCAATTTATTCCGTTTTTTGTCCAAATAATTTAAGCAGCCTATTTTTCAAAGGACAGAAAGGTTGATGGTGGTTTGATAACAATTTTCTCAAAAAAGAATGAATCTTGCGCGTATCAGGCTTAAAGATTAAGATAAAGAACAACTATATAAGAAGAAACAAATTTGTATTAATCTGAAATTAGTTTGGTTCAATTCCGTTAGAGTTCCCGCTAAATATCGCCTTGTTTTATAAAAGCCAAAAAGTAGAAATATTGCTAATTAATTTCAAAGTCATAGTTGAAAATGTTTCATTAGACCAATAAATGTTCAGTTAATCAATAAAAATCAGAAAAATATGTCGATATTTGAATATAATAACGTTAAAAAAAACATGGCGATATTTAGCGGGAACTCTAAAGGAATTGAACCATTAGTTTTGTTTAATGTGTGGGTAAAGTAAGTTAGGTTAGAGTGTACTCATTTGATATTAAATTTGCTTTTGTTTGATTTTTGAACTAAAAGATATCCATTCATGTTACCTATTAACTTAGGTGTAGTAACTATAGTAGGTAGTCTTGACTTAGATTAAGAAAAAATGCCATGGGTACCTTGATTTTAAAATCTTCCTTCTTTTGAAATCCCAATGTTGGCAGGTACGCAAATTTATCGTAAAAGGGCTAATTGAGGATGATGTTAGGGACAAAAAACCCGGTTAAGGGTCACGAAGGAAGCAGCTTTCACTCGGAAAAGTCGAGGAGTGGATGTCGTTCCACGACTTGTTCAAAGCCAGGGTGGACAGTAACACCCATTTCACAGGGTGCCTACAGATCAGGGAAATTATTTAAAAATTGAAAAAATCTGGGAAATTTTTAGTAACTGATTCAAAAGGAGCGATGTAACCTAAAGGGTCTCAAAATGAGTCAAAACGCTACTTTTAAGAGTAAAATACCAAAAATTTCTGGGGAAGGATCCCCAAACCCCCCTCAAAATTTTGAAATATGTGCTCTGTTTTTCCTTCAAAAATTCTGTGTCTTACGAGGAGTGATGCTCATTTTGTGTGATATAAAGGGTATAAAAAAGAATTAAAACACTATTTTAAGGGGCAAATTTCCAAAATTTTTCTCAAGTAGGGCCCCTATAAATCCCCCTTAAAATGTTGCTGTTTATTATACTGTGCTGGATTTCTTTGAAAACTCTGCTGGTGCACTTGTGGTGTAGATAAAAAATTCCTTATAATGAGCTGAAATATGCTTTTTTTTGAGGGGGCAATTTCCAAAGTTTTTCTGGACCCGCAGACCCTCCAATTCTACTTGGAATTCACATTGTTTAAAAATTACGAATTAAATTCACCAAAATGAATATATGATGTTCAAGTCACATCAAGGGCGTATATAAGGGGGGGCGAAGGGGCCCTGGCCCCCCCCAAAATCCGGACTTGGTGTACCAAAACAAGCTAAAACCCTGTTTTTAGGCACAAATTTCCAAAAATTTTCTGGGGGAGGGCCCCCAACCCCCCTTTCTGATTGGCATTTTATTATTCCAAATTTTTTTACAATAAGTTCATCAAAATCCCAATCCTACTTGAAAATATATGCAGGGGTGGAAAATCTGCGCAAACTGCGCCGAAATTGGTTACCTGCGCCAACTGCGCCAAAAATGGGGAAAATTCACATTTTTGCGCCAAACTGCGCCAAAAACCCGATAATCCGTTCAATCTGAATCAGTAACCCTGAAAATCCAACTGATAAGAAAAGAACCAATATTCAGCCACTATGATCGATTCTCTTCCCGCTAGGATCGCTATGAAACGGGGTGGAAATAGGACGATTAGTAACTTGTCTACCGTCGCTTGGCGGAGAAAAACCGGTTTCTCTCCATTGTGGAATCGGTTTTCGTCCGCCTTCCGACGTAGACAAGTGCGTTGATTTGATTTTTGGCAGTGTTTTTCGGTGATAAGCAGGGTTCGTACCAGGGATGTGATTTTTCCGCGGAATTCCGCGTTTTGTGACTTTGTACCCAGATAGCACCGTAAGGTCTTCATAACCCAGTCGTAAGCTTTCCGCGTAAACCGGTTTTGCCTTTTCGCAAGCCTGTCGCGACAACCCGCTGAGACTTGCGGCAAGGCAAAACCGACCTTCGCTAGTTGACGTGTCGTAGGGCTTTCGTAGCCTTACGAAAAACCTTTTTAACCGGTTGGCGGCCGGGGTTTTCGTTGGGTCGGGAAAAAAACCATGTGACAAGTTGCCACGTCTAGGTTACTTTAGGGTTGGCTAAAAAGCCTTAGAAAGGGTTTTAGATGTTGGAAAGGTTGACCCAAAAGCTCAATTAAAGCGTATTCTAGATTTAGTATTGCATTTTATATTTTTTCAAAGTTTCTTGGTTTAATTATAAGAGGTCACAAAATTATTCCTCAAATAATGCACTTTTAGGAAAAATATTTGTGACACAAAATACTACAAAGAAACTTAGAAAAATACAAAATGCAATACTAAACCTAGAACTCTAGATAAAATAATTATCTACTTTTTAACTGGGTCAACACACCCAACTTATATTATGTTTAATTTTATATTCTAAGATTACAGAAAAAGTGTGTATGTAATTACTAAGATTTATATAGTAAGTTGAAGTAATATAAGTTAAAACTGAAAGTTTATATAATTTATAAGTAAAAATAAATTCATAAATATTTTTTTAAATTTCTACATCAACAGTGGTAAAAAAAACCCTTACCTTTGAAGTACTTCTCTTTCAGTTAAATGGGATATTAGCAATTTCTTTTTCTAAAATTTATATCAACACATCAAATGCAAGAAAAATCAAAAAGCATGGTTCCCACTCAATTTTGGATACAAAATTCCCTGACTTCTAAGTTTCTTGGTTAAATTATAAGAGTTCACAAAATTATTCCTCAAATAAGGCACTTTTATATTTGTGACATATAAACCTACAAAGAAACTTAGAAAAATTTAAGTTCAAATCGAAAGTTTTAATATTTCATATTTAAAAATGTATATATAAATGTTTTTGAATTTTCTATACACATCAGCAAAGAAAAAGAAAATAAAATACCTCTTTTCAGCTACTGGAGATACTGGCAAATTTATTTTTCTAACTATTTAATTTGTATTGGATATTTATTTAACACAAAAACAAATAAATGAAATACTAGTATAAAAATACAATATCTTTTATTTACACTTCAACCTATGGAAAATAGAGATGATAAAAAATGAAAAATATTTCACTGTCAGTTTATATTGCCTACTAGAGCACAAGTGCTAGGTCCTTGCGTTGCTCAGGGCATAATATTGTTAAACATCAATAAGAATTGGATATAGCGGAGTAATCATATTTTAGCCTGTTTATTTAGAATAGGCGCCTGAAACAGGATCAAAAACGCTCTTTACACAGCCCGTAGCCTATATATTAAAACAAAAGCACAAATAATTTTACTCCCACAATTACACTTCGGTGTGAACTAGTTCAAATATACACTAAGTACTCAAACACAACCCAAAATATATTTAAAAAAGAAACAAAGATTTAAAAGCTTAAGACTATTAACGAAAAATTGCACAGAACATTTAGATTTTCGGTATAATACATTACAAACAATAACTTAGTCTTCAATAATAATAATACTTAGGTTAGTAAATAGGCAGTTAACAACGTTAGCTGCGGCTAGACAGCGAGGGGATTAGAAACAACAACAAACAATAAAAAAGACAGTATCGCAAATCATTTTTCAAATTTTCTCTTTGGTTAAAATATACATTGCAATAAAAGATAATGTGTTCTATAGTTTCAGTGTCTTCAGCCCATTGCAACTTTTGGAATATCAGGATTCAGAGGGAGAATACTCAGGATCCCATTAGATGCACAGACAGACATAAACATAAGAAAAAATAAAAATACACATTCATTTGAATACAAAATTCAAGAAATATTGCACTGATAATTACACTTACTAGACTAATTTTTCTTCTAAAATATACACAAATGTAAGAAAAGTCAAAAAGTTTCATTTGACTGATTTACAAACTGGAAAAACTTTGTTCATCGAGGTAGATTATTTCAAAATAAGTACGATGGATAAAAAATAAATTCATTAAAATTTCAAAAAATTTTTTAAATCAGGGGTTCCCTAACTTGGCAGAGCTTTAAAAAAAGTCCGCTTTTGGCAACCATTTTCAGCTGGCACCAACTTGGCGCCGGGTGAAAACAGGGCCGCCATGTTTACCCAGGCTCAAAGCTTAGAATAAAATACTCAAATAAAATACTACATACACTAAGTAACATTTTTGCGAAGCACATAAAGAACAAGCAAAAGTGCGACTCAAATCAAATAGTATCTTTAAAATGAATAAATTTAAAATTAGTTACATACGTACTAAGTCGTTGACCATGCCGCTAAATTTAAAAACATCGCCAAAGAGAACACTAGACATATTGCCAACATCGGAATACCAAACTTACTTTATTGATTAAACCAGGGGTTCCCAATAAAATTTTGCCGAGGACCCCCTCTACAATTAATTTACTGACGAGGACCACTTGAACTGCTTAAATTTTCAATCAATAGACGAGATTAGTGATGACGTTTTTTGTTTTGTTTGGAACGGTAGATTCGATCCGTGATTGGTTACATACAGATCCGTACAGTTCACGGAGCTAATCACTGACTGAATCTACCGTTCCAAACAAAACAAAAAACGTCACACTAATCTCGTCTATTTCAGGCAACAATCGATTTCAAAACCAAAACTATCGGATTTTAGTCAATAAAAAAATTACAAAAAACAAAACATGGATTATCTGGTGGTAAACAGAGCCTGCGCCACCTACATTAATCTATTTGTACTACAGTGACAATTAACCAACAAAACTAACGAATGAACTGCGGAGTAGGATAATGGTTACTTCAAATTATGGAAAATAAAAAAATACTTAATTTCTCGCTTTCTTCTTACACAGCCCGCGGACCACCTATTGGGAACCTCTGGATTAAACAATCAAATTAAAAATTAAACTTTACAAAGCCACAGAGAAATGCTACAATTAAATATTATAATAATTATTTGGTTGGACTTCCCTTTTTGTCATTAAAATTGAAATAAAAATAGTTTCTCTTATTTTCTATTCATCCCGTTTTCAAGATTAATATTTAGCTATTTTAAATAAAACGAAAAAACATCGTTTATTTGGTTGTGCTTTGTTTTTGGGAAACTGGATCTGGCAATTCTAAAGCTGTACCCCACGTTTTTGGCCCGTGAACCCCCTGACAACATTTTTCGGCACAGCTGGGATATACGTCGACCAGCCGCCATATTTACTCAAGTTCAAATTAGATCTATATTATTGTGTGTCATCATTTGAGCTGTGGGTAAACATGGCGGCTGGTTGACGTATATCCCAGCTGTGCCCATTTTTCATACACCCTGGACCCCCTGTTATAGGGACCGTTCAAAATGGTTACACAACATTTTTCATGATTACTCCCAAGGGGTTGCCCGCAAATCCTCCAGGGATGCTACTTCAAACCTCATTTCCTATAAAAACAACACCGCTAACTCTAATTTACCAAAAAAAATATCAGGGCCCCTTATCAGGTTCTTAAATACATAGGAGTAACAAGAAAATGCCCAAAAGCAAAGATTAAAAGCAACTATGAAAAGCAAAATATCAATTCAAAATACCAAAAACAAAATATCAAATAAAATCAGAAAACCAAAATTTCTAGAGTGACATATTTATATCGTTAGAAATTTAAAAAGATCAGTGTATGAAAATATTAGGTAATTATTGATAAAATTGTGATTAAAGGATTATTGCATTTTAGGTTGCATAATTAAAAATTGCAGAATTACAGCACTAGCAATATTTTCAAAAGAAAAAAAGGCACTTATCAAGTCCTGGGTTCAGTTCTTGAGATCAAAAATCTCTTGAGGATCTTCGGGCAATGCCCCACAATATACACACACGTTGAAAAAAATTCTTCGGGCAATGCCCCACATAAAATGTAAAATGGTTTGGGCAGGTGCCCCACTTAAAATTTTTCACTTGCTCGAATAAAAAAACCTTCAGGCGGATGCCCCACAGATACGATGAGTGGACGTCGCCCCATCTGGTGAGGATTAGGCGAGACGCTTGCCAGCCAAATCCACGGACGGTGTAAAACAAACCATGCTACTTCTTGTAGTCTGATACCCTGGCGCAGGAGATCTATGTTTTCCTCCTCACTGCTAGTTATCAGTCTGCTGCCTGAAAAAAAAAGATGGTTTTAAAGCAAGAGGCTTCTCAGTCTTCAGATTTTCAGTTCCGCAGATGAATGAAAAGTTTTAATTTCTTGTTGTATTAATAAAAAAAAGGGGCACTGGATTCTTTATCTTTTCTCTGATAATCCGGTGAAAGTACAGAGTCCCGATTTCCTTTTTACACAATATTAATTGCAAATTTAAAATGGAGATTTAAAGGGAAAATATGATTATTGGAGTAAAGATATCTCTTGCAGTAACTTTGAAAAAATGAGAGTACTTGGTAGCTATGTGACTATCGAGTGAATAATGCAAAAAAAAGAAACTTACGATTGGATTGTTTGAAGAGCTCTGGAGGACGCCGGACGTTCTTGAAGGCCGGGCTCTGGAATTCTGACTGGCAGTGGTGCTACCGGAAAAATCACTGGACTGCTGCTGCCTGGTAAAAAAACAATACTTTAAGCGCAATGCAACTAATTTTTCAAATTTTCGGTCTCTCTCGCCAATTAAGGAAAAGTTTTAATATCAACGCATTGCAATAAAAAATTCATTTCCATTCAAAATTCTTTTCCATTATACCGGAGCAGTAAAGTCGCCAATAATAATGATACCAACGCCAAACGGAATATCGTAGCTGGTACCCTTTTGCCTCAACATTTTCAAAGCAATGCTGACGCTGAGAGCTTTGACTTCGACGTTGCGCTTTCAGCGGTTGCCAATCCTTCTATTCGGGCAGATGTTTGCTGGATGATTCATTTCTACCAACCTAATAAAGTAAAGGAATCGATAATGCAGATTTGTTTCATTCTGGATGATATTATAAAGGTTATGCTGGGTGTTGTGGCCAATAAGGTCTGCTTCGTGTGATTTGTTCCGGTAACTGCTTTCGCAAAACAGTCTGCTTGGCGAGATTTGCGCCGGCATAATGGAAAAGTACAACAAAAAAACAGTGGAGCACTGCGTTTCTCATCTTTTCACTGATTAACAGTATACCACTTATGCTTACTAACACAAGACAAAGAGTTGTAGACTTATTATCTACAACAGATGTGAAACGGGAATCCACAGCGAATATAGGGATAGTTGTAGAGCAGTCAGTCGAATGTGCACTGCTGTAAAGTAGTCAAAGTTTGGCGACTTTTAAAGTTGATAGTTGCTGTATGGCGTAGAGGACCAGTTTTGAATCTGTTGCAAAAAAACTTGGTAAATGAAGCGAATCCGGCCCGCAAGTTGAATTTGGCAATTTTTTTTTGTCGCCGTAATGGCATCCGATCATATTCCCAAATTTGCGTGAAAATCTGCGGGCCGGATTTTCTTCATTAACCAAAAACTTTTTAGATACTTAAAAAAAAGTAAACAAGGAGTGGCCAATGAATCATCTCTCACACCATTTGTCGACCTAGATTACTACAGTTAAAGGGATGTTAAAATTTATTCAAGACGAAAATTTTATACTAAACTCATACAAATCAAAGCTTCAAATTGTTGAGGGAGATATATTTACATTATGCTTTAATGTGTCAAAAGATATCAAGAGTTGAGTATAATGTTATCATGTATAAAAACTAATCAGTTTAACACATAGGACATTAGAATAACTATAGAAAGTATAATAAGTATGTATATAATGTTAATTCCTAACTTTAATACTGAAATAAGTCATTTTAAAAGGTAAGAATAAAATCGAAACATTACAATTAACTACGTAACCCAATTCTACCTTTCACCACTTTCATAACTTCACTTAATAATAAAGGTGATCTAGAGAGGAAATGTGATCGAGAGAAAAATTTTTTGCTCAAAATGTTGCTTGCCATACTTTTGAAGAGGGGAATTCAACAGAAAAGATAGTTAGTGTAAACAAATGGATGCACTTAACGATCTAACCCTAACAACCCGGCGAGCTTAACATCCAACACTGGAATCGAGCACCCACTGGTTGGAAATACATCGTAGTTGTGATTAAATAAGTAAAAAGTTAAATAGTACTCACTTGATGCGTTTGTTCAATTAATAGTTCAATCGTAGTTGGATCGGCTCGGTCCTAACAGCATCCTCCAGTTTAGCGCCATGTTGATGACGTAGGACTTCAGCGGCGTATCGTGGATTGGTCGAAGAAGCGTAGTCACGTGGTTGAATGTCACAACCTTTTCTTAAGCCACCTAAGCTTGCTACAGCAAGGTGGGAGATGACAGCCTTTTTCTTGCATTGCGTCAAACCTTACTGCATGGATTTTCGGAAAAGCCTATTTGCGTAACCCAACGACAAGGGGGGGAAAACCTTGTCGTTAGGTTCTGTTGTAAGCTTTTTTTTGAAATCCAATGACAGTGAAAAAAAAAGGTTGACCGTAAGGTTACGTGCTATCTGGGTATTATGTTCCGCTTTTTTTAACAATTTTCCTCAAACTAACTCTTCTCCGCGGAAGAAATTTCCACGGAGAAAAAAAATTCCTCTTCACTTTTCTCCTCTTCGATCTGGACACAGGGATGTGATTCTTCCACTTCCCATGAAAATCTGACTGAGCGGCAGGAGTTCGAAAGCGGGCCGTTTTCCGAGAAACGTCGACTATTGCAAGCGAAAGAGGTCCGCGTTTCTTTCATTTCAAAGCTCCCGTTTACGGCCCGTGAACTAATTTGGATTTTTCCAGATAATCTATAGTGTTTTTTTTTAACTTTGCCTATTATTTCCGAGAAAATGGCGATTTAAAGTGGAAAAAAGTTGGAAAAATTGCGATTTTTCACGCAAGTTTCGTGTTGCTTGCGGAGGGTTTTCTTCCCGCGACTTCTTTCTTGAACGGCCGCGGGTGCCAAATTGAAGTCGGCTTCTTCTTGCGTTGTTAGTGCAATATGGAAAAACAACTTTACAGTGGTTAGAAGTCATCGAGTCCGGTCTTTAGGATCACATTCTGCGGGAAAAGTCGAAAAATAGCGATTCTTCGCGTAAGAACCGTTTTTCCGGCGCCTAGTTGAAGCTGGTATCATTTCACATTGTGATTGTGATGCAAAAAAAACTTAAGCGTAGTCAAAGGAGCCTAATAAGTGTAGTGATACCTTTCAGATCGCGTTTTTATCGATTTCAGTGAGTGTTTTCAACTCTTTCTGACATCGCGTTTTTCCTGCAATACAACTGCGTTAGAAAATCGCCCTTCATGCTTTGTTGACCTTTATTCAGACCATTGATAGGGGTCCAGAACATCTGTCTGCAAAATTTCCATGAACTCTTAGGGGGGCTATGAATTTAAGGGGGTCAGCAGAGGAAGAAACATTCGTGGGAACTTTGTGTGTGACCTTTACTAAAATGGGTTACTTCACGTTGTACGTATGGTGGTTTTTTTTAAACAAAAGTCCGAATTTTTTTTGGGGCACCCACCAAAACGGTGCCATATTTGGTATAAAACTAATATTCTGAAAGTTTCAGCTAAAAAAATAATATTTAGACCCCGCCCCCGAGCGTCAAAGTTCCAAAAAAAATCGCGATTTTGCACGTTTTTAGCTATAAAATCCGACTTGGTGACATTAAAATACAAGACTGGTTTCATTTTGTAGAATATTTATTTAGCTTCAAGTTTTCTAATTGAAACTTATTTGTAAAACTTACAGATCATATGATACGAGGGGTTTCACTAACTCCCCCCGCAATATCAATTTTTTAAGGAGTGTCAAGAAATTTCTTTAAATTTGTCAGCTACCATAAAATGGTTCAATAATGTCTAAATAAGGGTTTTTGACTGCATTAGGCATAAAATTTAAGGGATTCAAAAAGAAAAAATAAGAATTTGAGAGAATTTTTTTACAAACTTATTAATTTATTTCAAATAACAATTACTACAAAACATTGCACTATAAATCACAAGAGATAACCCCGATATTATAAAAGTATATTTATAACATAAATATTATAGAAAATTTATTACAACTATGTTCAACTTTAAAAATAAAATGATAAAGTCCATCAATAATAAACACAGAATCAAAGAGGTAAAAGGCTTTAAAAGAGTACACTTTTTTGATACAATTTCCTACACTCGGCGACTACTTGCAATAAATATTGCTTCTGTTCTTCAACTTTTGTTATAGACAAATTAAAATCCTGTATAGCTTTACACCTCTTTCTGCAGTATCATTGACAACTTTCAAACTTTTAACGATTCTTGATGCTTTTAAAAATTCCAGGTCAGTATTTGTTGGGATTTCCACCTATTGGGATTTTTACCCTGTCGGGATTCTGAACCACACCCTGGTTTGATATTGGCGATGTTGCGCCAGGATAACGGAAAAATACGTTTACAGATATGCCGGTATGATTTCACAGCGACGATATAACAACTGAATTGATATGATATTCAATACATTTATAATAAAAAACAGTCAGAAATAGTTATATTAATGAGGTAGGGAAAAATTGTTAAAAGAAACCGGTTTAAACAAAATAACCTGTTTTTTTTCGGGGAGGGTTTCAGAACCTGATTGATATTGTCTTCAACAAAATAAGTCAATAAGTTCAAATTTAACCCTTTAAAAAATTTTCTAATAAGCTCCGAAAATGCAGTGTGCTAAAAAGGGGTCCCTCTTACCCCCAACCAACCCCAATTTTTTATTCCTTTCAGTCAGACAAAACTTTAACTTGTAAAGATGTTGACAGTTACGTGTGTTGTGATTAATAGATTATTTTCTTTGATAAACACTGGCCTGCGATGAGAAAAATACAAGAGAAGTAAGAACTGAATGTATTTTTTTTGGTGCTAATTTCAAATAATTAATGAAAAAATAAACCTTTTTAAAAAACAACGTTTTTAAAATGCACTAAAAAGTATAAAATAATTTTTTGTAACTCCTTGTAAAACGAAAAACGTGGGGATCATGCATTAGGTATTTAATCCAACTTAATTTCATCATTCAATTAAATAATTTTTAACTGTGGATATTAGGGCTCGACCGATGGCACTTTTTCGGCCGATGGGCCGATGCCGATTGTTTGAAAATTTCCATCGGCAGGCCGATGGCCGATGGTAATTATTTGGCCGATTGCCGATGCCGATGGCCGATGCTTAAGGCCGATGGTAAAAAAATGCAAACCCATTGGCATTATTTTTTTAGAAAAGCATTAAAACCTATCGCAGAGCCAGAAATGAAATATTTTTTGTGTAAGTTTTTGGGCAATTTTTTTCCTTGAAAACTTTTTTACTTTACAAGGAGCAATTCTCTCTTCGGATAGGGGGGTCAAAGGGTCTCAAAATGAGTTAAAACACTACTTTTGAGGGATGAACCCCCAAAAAAATTTTGACGCCTGTTTTACATTGTCCTTTTCTTGAAAATTCTGCCTATCACAAAGTAGTATTTCACATAAAAATAGTAGACTTGGAGGGGAAATCGCCCCCCCCGTTCCAGGGGCGTCATTTCAGTTTTTGGTTGGGGGCAAAGATTTTTTTTAAATGGGCCTGAATCACGCCGTAACTGGACTATTTTGGGGGGGGTTGCCTCATATTCATTTTTAAGGTATTCCCTAACGAGCGCATTTATAGGTTAAGTGTTAGAACACTGAAAAATACATGAAATCCAAGGGAAAATGGGGGGTGTGGTGTTCACCCCCAGGAAAATTTTGAAAATTTACCTTTCAAAGTAGTGTTTTAGCTCATTTTGAGACCCCTTGTGCTGCATTCAAAGAGAACAGTTTCTTGTAAACCACGGAATTTTCTAGGGAACATAAATGTAAATAAACGTCAAAGTGTCAAGTTTTTCAAACTCTTTGGGAAGCTCCTAAATGGAAATGCTTCTGTAAGTGGAAAAATTCTCAAGGGAAAAACTGTGTAACCGATGTAAAAACATTAGAGGGGGGTTGGGGTATGCCCTAGAATTTTTTTTGAAATTTCCCCTTTAAACTAGTGCTTTATCTCTTTCAAACTCTTTGGGGAGCTCTTAAAGGGAAAAACTTTTTGTAAATGGCAGAATAATAAGGAGAAAAAATCTGTATAACCACCGACGTAAAAAATTTAGATGGGGGTTGGGGATCCTCCCCCTGAAAATTTTTTGAAATTTAACCCTCAAAAGTGATAGTGTTTTAACTCCTTTTGAGACTTTTTGAGTTGCAACCAAAGCTCCTTGTAGAAGCGTTTGCTTCCCCATGACACCCATGCAGGTGCAAGTTCAAGATGGAGCAGAATTGCAGAATTACACTTTTTTGTCTATCGCTTGATGTTATTCTGTTTTCTGGGAAAAACATCGGCTTTTAGATGTTTTTTTAGGCCGATGGGCCGATTTTTTCTCAAGTTAACATCGGCCGCCGATGTCTCGGCCGATGGCTATTTTTTCAAACAATCGGCGCCGATGCATCGGTCGAGCCCTAGTGGATATAATGGTAAATAGAGTGATAAGAGTAGTAGCTGGTAGCTGTAAATATTATTGAATGATCCCCACGTTTTTCGTTTTACAAGGAGTTACAAAAAATTATTTTATACTTTTTAGTGCATTTTAAAAACGTTGTTCTTTAAAAAGGTTTATTTTTTCATTAATTATTTTCTGGTTTTTAGTTTTGTTGTGTAAAGTTTAGAATTCGCGACCTGAACCCTTGAACGCCTTTTAAGAATTTGATTCCTTTCTCTTTTTAATAAAACTAAAAAGTGTTTTTTTTCTGAACTTTAACTATAACACATGGCTTTACTCTGTTTTGTTAAAATCATTGCACTGTTTTTGCCTCTAGCTATTATTCAGATGACGTTGAAAATTTTTGAAACACTAGTAATATAAAAAAAGTGTTTTAAAAAATATTTTGGTGACAAACTTGTCAGTAACTAATTAATTAATAAAGTCAGTCCCTTAGTTTTATTACAAATAAAAACTTGCATGAAGTACTGCATGTACTACTTGCATTACTTTTATTCTTACAAATTTTCATTTTGCTAATATTTTATACAACACTTCTAAAGCCATCTTGATAACGAGAGGAGGCAAACTGCACAACAAAGATTTTTTAACAATAAAGTCCTATAGTTGAACTTCTAAGTTTTAAGTCCCCCTGGGGGTTCAGGGACAGCAAACTGAACCGAACTAACGATATCGTATTGTCATCCAGATCTGAACTGTGTTCAAAATTTCAAGACTCTAGCTCATGGGGAAGTATGCTTAAAATTGATTACTGAATTCCCCCCGAACAGACAGATAGACAGACAAGATTGAAAGCGACCTAATAAAAACGTTGTAAAATAGTCATTATGTATCTATATGTTGTGGTTTTTTTGAAATTTCAAAAAAAAGTTTTTCGTGATATGCCCTAATGCAGAGGTTCTCAAACTGTGGGTCGCGAGGGAATTTTTGGTGGGTCGCTACAAGATTTTGAATATTTTTATTGTTTTAAGGACTAGGGTTTTAAGGACCGCCCCCTGCTCGCTATCGCTCGCCAACCCCCGTTAACTGCTTACGCAGAGACTTTTGAACCGCTTCTCAATTCCACACAAAACTCAGCTCACTGCCTTACTCAATTTATAAAACATTCTTAAAACAGGGGTAGTACTTCTCCGAGGTATTCTTTAAAAAATGGCGGGTATTTATTCAGTGGCGGAATTTAAACAGTTCTTTTATGGTAACATGAATTGGCGGATCGCCTTAAATTCCAAGAAAATAAACAACAGGGCAATGTAAACATTCTTTTACTCATTTCCCCAAGGTAATGTTTTTCACAGATCTATTAAGGAAGCACTGAAACATCTCAGGAATAAATTTAACTTTCTTAAAATTTGTAATGATTGGCTGTGAAAAACCTAGTAATTATCGCAAACATCGCGAAAATTTAGAATTTTATCTTCATGAGAACAAACAAACGTCAAAGTTGTACCAGTTTCATAGCAATGACACGAATGTCTAGACTTCCAACATTTTCGATTTTTATCTTTATTTCTAAAACATTCACTCATGTTATCTAGTTGCTTGCGTTTTGGCATTATGAAATAAAGAGATACATTTTACTACCTTAAAAACATACCTGCAAAAGGATATAAAAATAATAATTATTGTAAAAAATAAATGCAAAAGTTCTCAAAATTTCCGAAAGCTAGTTCATATTTTATTGTAAACCGTAAACGTAGTAATGATTAGGTTGCCACAACGACAAAGATAAATATAAAAATATTAATTTGTTATTTAAAAAATAAAATATAAATTAATTATGCATAACTTTTAAATATAATCAAAACCGTTTGAATAACAAAAATATAAATATTGTTAAAAATAACCCAAAATATATTTTTTAAATTCGTGTTATTAAATAGAAAGATGATTATTTAATCTATTGGAATATTAAAAAACAGTGAATTTGTGTTTTCAATTGTTTCAAAATTCATAGTTTCTTGCTTTGTAACTGCGACCTTATCCGAAATCTAAAAATGGAAATATTGTAAAATTGAGATTTTTTTAAAAAAATCCAATAGCCTACTCGGAAATCCGGAAAGAATCCGAACATTTTGATACCAGATATGTGTCATTCGGTTCAGTAATTAAAAAGCCTTTCTCTGGAAACCATTCACCAAAAACTTTTTTTTAGAATATAGAGGGATTAATGGAAAGGGATGTTGGATATTTAATGGAAAGGATAGTAGGACCAGATAGCTTAACCAGATAGTAAAGAAAATAAGTAAATAAAACTTTTAAAAACTTGATGTTGAAAGCAAAATATAAGTAAAGAAACACTTTTCTGCACTTTAATATTATGGTGATGCAAAATATTCATTCTAATATAATTCAAAGAAGTATTTAAAACAGTGTTTCTACACGTAGAGCATCTCTCTACCGGAGACCAGTCGGATTTTTTTCTTAAGAAAAATATTACTGCAAATAATTACCCTCGGATAACTAAAAAACGAGCATAAACACTTTTTAATAGTCAAGCTTCAAAATTTTTTCTGGGTGAGAACCCCCAGACTCCCCTTTTAATCGGCAGTGTCAGTTTTGCAGTTTCAGACAAAACTTTACGTTTAATGCACTGAGCAGGGGCGTCATTTCAGTTTTTGGTTGGGGGGACAAGGATTTTTTGAAATGTCTTGAAACTAGACTTTTTTTGGGGGGGGGTTGCCTCGACTTCATTTTCTCTAATGAGCACATTTATAGGTTAAGTGGTAAAACATTGAAAAGTAGTAATTGAATGATATTACATATAATATCGAAATTTGACAACGTGAACTCCAAGGAAAAATGAGGGGTCTGGGGCTCACCCACAGGAAAATTTTGAAAATTTGCCTCCTAAAGTAGTGTTTTGGCTCAATTTGAGACCCTTTGGGCTGCATCCAAAGATAACAGTTTCTTCTAAACCACAGAATTTTCTAGGGAAAAGAGTTCTAAATTAACTTCAAAGTGGCAAGGGGCCCTCCCCCAGAATTTTTTTTAATTACCCTTTAAACTAGCGTTTCATCACTTTTTCAAACTCTTTGGGGAGCTCCTAAAGGGAAAAGCTTCTTGTAAATGACAGAATTCTAAAGGGGAAATACCGAGTCAACCAAAAAAAAATTTAGAGGGGGGCTGGGGTCCTCCCCCAGACAGTTTTTTGAAACTACCTCTTTAAGCTCGTATTTTATCTATTTTCCAAACTCTTTGGGGAGCACTAAAAAGGAAAAGCTTCTTGTTAAGCGGCAGAATTTTCAAGGGGAAAACACAAAATAAGAGATGTGAAAATTTTAGAGGGGGCTGAGGGTCTTCCCCCAGAAATGATTTTGAAATTTAACCCTCAAAAGTAGTGTTTTGAGACATTTTGAGTAGCACGCAAGGCTTCTTGTGGAAGTTACAGAATTTTCAAGGGATTTGCAGCTATTTTTCACATAAAAGTGGAAACCTTTGGGGGTGGTTTCCCCCCCCCCCTGCCCCCCTAAATGACGCCCCTGGCACTAAGGTTCAAGATCCAATTGTTTAATTCTTAACAAAACTAAATATTTAACCTAAAATTAATTTAAATTTAATGGACCAAACCTAATTATATCTTATTGCAAACTTGTGGGTTGTGAAATGAGCAATAATGATTTGAATGATGATTTGAGAACCCCTGCCCTAATGCATCATTAATAGTTAAAAGAAAAATATTTTGCTTCACTAATAGTTAAGTAATTTGCAGGAATGGATTCTTCATCATGTGTCCACCTACCTTCACCTACATCGCTGAAATCCTCAGTTTGTGAAGTGAAATATCCCTATGGAAACTACCTGATTCATCAACTGGTGCTCAACAATTCCAAGCCAAGTGACTCTTGCAGGGAAAGCGACATTCGCGCTGCACTTCGGTCCTTCCCTGCTGTTCAGGTGAATAAAAAGAACAAGGACGGATTCACTGCTCTTCATCTGGCTGTGATAAAGCGAAACTCTTTTATGGTCAAGATGTTGCTGTCGTGTCTTCCAACCCTCGATGTCGATGCCAAATGTGTTGAAGAATTTGGAAGAACTGCCTTGCATTTAGCAGCTTATACATATAATTTTGATAGCCCATATTTAAATGCTAGAAACAATTATGGCAAAACCACACTCGATAAAGATGTTAACGAAGATTGTTTGGAAATAGTCAAAGTTTTAGTAGAAAGTGGAGCTTCTGTAAACGAGTGTGATAACGATGGTGATACACAACTTCACGTCGTTGCTAGATACAATCGAATCGATATACTTGAGCTGTTAATCAGCAGAGGTGCAGCTTTAAATGCTAAAAATAATCGGGGATGGACCCCTCTTTATGAAGCGGTGGTGTTTGGGCATTTGGAAGCAGTCAAAGTTTTAGTAGAAAGTGGTGCTTCTGTAAATGAGTGTAATAAATGTGGTACAACACCACTTCACGTCGTTACTAGATACAATCGAATCGATATACTTGAGCTGTTAATCAGTAGATGTGCAGCTTTAAATGCTAAAAATAATCAGGGATGGACCCCTCTTTATGAAGCAGCGAAATATGGGCGTTTGGAAGCAGTCAAAGTTTTAGTAGAAAGTGGTATTTCTGTAAATGAGTGTGATAACGATGGTGATACACCACTTCACGAAGCAGCTCGCTGCAATCGAATTGAAATACTTGAAATGTTAATCAGCAAAGGTGCAGCTTTGAATGCAGAAGATCGTTGGGGAAGGACCCCTCTTCATGAAGCAGCTTGGTATGGGAGTTTGGAAACAGTCAAAGTCTTAGTAGAAAGGGGTGCTGCTGTAGATGCTGTGGATCAGAAGGGTAATACAGCACTTAAAATTGCAGAAGTAAAAAATTATATTGGAATAGTTGCATATTTAAATTGCAGATTTGCTAATGTAAACGCTGTAGGCAGGGATGATGGACTGTTAGTTCCAGAAAGAGTGTGTAGAAATACTGCAAAACTTGGTGAACCTTCATTTTAAAAAATGCGTAGGAACTGATATGCGAGTTTTCTAAAACACATTTTCTTACAGCTTCATCCTTTTGTTTAAATAAAAAAGCAAACTATATTAATAAAAACTAAAAAAGCAAAACTGTATGCAATTTTTTTTTATTCTTAAACTTTTTTAAATAAAATATCAAAGTTTGTAATGCTCTATTTTTTAATATAAAGTTTGAAAGAGCTGTATTAGGGCCTCCGCACAGAAAAGCTGAAATCCAGAAACTGGAGAAATTCGATCCCCGGCACCCGGTCCCATCGCAGCCTTGGCAATGCAAAAAGGGGTGTGGGGAGCGTTAATGATCTTTCTAGAGGGAGTCTGTTTACTCGCTGTCAAAGACTATCTCATCCCCCCTTCTTGCATGGACGAGGCTAGCAGGGGAAAGTGTGCCGGGGTTCAGTGATTTATATTTTTCCAGTTACGGCTCGAAACCAGTTTTTCAATGCGGAGGCCCTTAAGTATTTTTAAGTAACAGTTATGAAAATATGCCAATGGTTTTGAATGTAAATGTATAAGAGTACGAATACTTGTTTGGGCTTTCAAATCTCATTTTTTTTTCGAACTGTTCTGATTTTTATTTGGTAGATTGTTAAGAAGAATAAGACACTGGTAAAGTAATTTTTGTTTGGATTTTGCACGTAGAATTTAGCCGTAATAGGTATACGTGCAAATTTGTTGGGGGTACGAATAATTTCTGGTGTGACTGGTATGTAAATTAAGTTTATAACATACAGAATGAATGTATACAGAACTGTATATGTGGAACCACAAAAAGCTCATCATTGATACCTAAAAAAATTTACAATATGGCGACAAAGCTGGGCCGACTCTAAAATAATATTTTAAACATTGCTTTAGTATCAATTAGTTTATTAATTAAATCATGTATTCCAGATTTGAACTCAAACTTACTGTTGCTAGATTTTTATTTAATTTATTAAACAGATAAGAGGGAGAGAGGTCCTAAAAAGCATGTGATTTATGATATATTTCTTTGTCTTGGGTATAAAATAATTTCTTTGTATAATTCTGAGTACAAAGTTACTGGTTTTAATTGGATAGAGAGATTTGTTATTGAAGATGAAAAGAAGCAAGTGGAAAATAAAAAGTTCTTTCAACATTAAATTATCGATTGGAATTTTCAACATGATAGTTTTTGAGAAATTTGATTGCCCGTTTAAAAAAGGTTTTTAGAAAATGCATTTAAAGGGAAAAAATTTTAGATTTTTCTTATAATGTGATTGTACACTTAAAAATAAATAAGTGGTATAAAATGGCCACAAGGTTACATAAGGCTTCACCACTGTTTTCGAAAATTTCTGAGGATATATAAATTTTAACCCTATACAACTTTAATTACTACATATTACTTAAAGGGGAAGTAGGTCTTCCTCAAAAATATGTTGGTGAATGTCCCTAAAAATAGTGTTTCACCTAATATTTGGGTCATTCCATTTCAAATCATCCAGCAAAATACAAATTTGTCACCCATAGTCACAGAATTCAATGAAAATTTTTTTATTGATAGATATTACCTTCCTAATGACTAATATGAAATATTACTTCCATATCTCAAGTACTTTCTGAGAAAAAAAATGTCAAAATATTGAAAAATTGGAAAAAATGACATGTCGAAGGGTGTTTTTTTGGGACATGTTGTTGTGGGAAAAAAATTATAACTTCGCTAATTATAAAGATATCATGATGGAATTTTCACTAAAATGTTCCCAAGAATATGGGGATTTAGAAAAAAAATATTTAAAAAATCATATTTAAATACAAGCCCCCTCAAAATTTTCTAAAGTGAAAACTTTTGTAAAAATAACCAAAGAATTAAAAAATGTTTTCACAAAAAAGGCATAGGAGTTATCTGCACCAATTTTTTTTTTAAATTACACATAAAAGTGTAAACTAAAAGACTACAAAATAAAAAACATGGCTTTTTGAGTATAAATATGTTTACTTTTACAAAAACCAAAAAATTTTAACTTTTTTTGGCAAAAAATTGTAGTACGTAGAAATACCCAAAAAATTATCAGAAAGAACTTCTTTTGCTAACTAATTATTAAATAACTGTTTCCTGAAATATAACAATTTCTCTTTTGTGATGAGAATTTTCATGAATTAATTTAAATTCAGTGTTTATGACCCTCTCGCGTCGCATTAGCCAGGCTATGTCGCCTATAATCATTATTTCGTTGATTTTTATTAACTGCTGGATTAACCAGTCTTAAAACTAAGGTAAAATAATAAAACAATTTTACCTTAAGCAGTGTTCTCAAGTTGCAAGTTAGTAAGGTGTAGTTAAGTAAGCAAGTGCAAATTAGTAAGTTAGCAAATTTAGTAGTAAATTAGCAAAGCAAGTTCAACCGAAATTATTACACAAGTAGTATATACAAGAAATAGTTGCATATACAATATATATATATCAATTTATGACCCAAAAAAGTTACTTTAAAGAAAAGCTTCATTATATTATAACAGCTTTTTATAAAAGCAATGATTTTTCACGGAGATGACTCTCTTTGCCAAATGCAAAAGTTGAACTTTTTTTAAAATAGAAAATAAATGCATTATCTAAGAAACTGGCAAATAGCAGTAACTTTTTGAGTGTAAATCTCAGGGTTGGCAGGTTTTTGACATGCGACGGTTTTAGCCGGTTTAAACCATGGTTAAAACCGTCATGTCAAAAACCTCCCTGTCAAAAAGTGTCAAAAACCTTATTTGTAAAAAAAATTATAAAAGAAATGATTTAGCAGAATTGGATAGACTTCAATCAATAAAATTTCATAAAAAAATTCATCAAATTTATTAAGTTTTAGTTCAAATTTTAACTAATTACCTTGCTTAATTGAATGTATTTTTAATATTTTTTATTTCTTAGCGAAATGCTTTTGTATTTGGTGTCTATTTATGCATTTTGCTGCAAGGATTTCACATCTATTTTTATTTTTTCAATTTGGATATTAGATCAAAAGTTATTTCATTTTAAAGTTTTTTGTGTCACAGTATTTCCTTTCCATTCCAATCTTCCATTTCTCTCACCTACATAGTGATTGGTTGTTTTACAACACATGTTTTAAATAGATTGGTCCATTCAGTATTCCTTGTAATATTTGTTTCCCCACAGATATGAGTGATTTTTGGACAGTAGAAAATAACTGCTGCTAGAACAGTTGTTCTAGCTGTTGAAAGTCTGCTGTGTGTGTGTTTTAGAAGCCCTGATTTCCAAATTTAAAAATGAATTGAAATTAATATTAATTACAATTCATATTCAATGTATACTAAGGAGGAACATTATAATTAAACAAAAACAATGCTGTATCTTGCTATTATTAACAGCCTTCTTTTTTTATTTTTAGTGTATTTAAATTGTTTTGGGGTTTTTGACGGTTTTAACCAGTTAAAACCTGGTTTAAACCTCTGTCATGTCAAAAACTAGTTTTTGACGGCTAAAACCCAACCCTAAATCTTAACTCAAAATATTGTGATGGTTTTATTTTAATGTTTGAGGGAGTTGTAAACGCTAACAAGTTGTTCTACACAGAATTAAATCAATAGCATTATTATAAATTAAGCTGATGGTCAAATATTATGGAAGATGATCAGAATGTATCAGTATCAGCATGGAAAAACAAATCCCAAAGAAATGAAATAAATTATATAAAAGCTTGAGAGTATGTATAGATGAGTCACAAAACCCATGAATGCTTTTCATCTGGATTTTAAGTGGTTTGCCCTTAATATCTTTTTTAACTAGTCTTGGTGTATGTAATATTGTAATACATTTATGATTCATGATTGATAGATGCATATTAGGGTGGAGCGAAATGGGCCGAAAAAAACTTTTTTTTTATTTTAATGTTTCCTGACCCCACAAATGGTTCCATTTGGTAAAAAACTCACTCTGAGAAAATTTTATCACATTTGGTTAACATCTTCAGGTTCCACACAGAGTTAGAAAAATGAATCATAGCTTGAAAACAGTAGAAATGGTAATCTTCTTTAAAGTATCCGATTAGATTTTGATAAAAACTTATGAAATATTTATTAATAGACTTTTAAAGATTGTGTTTGAATGGAATACGTTTAGAAACTAAATAAAAAAACTAAAAAATAAATTTAAAAACTTTATTTTTCAAAATATTAGCAAAATTAGTACAGATTCGAATTTACTCTAGGCTAAATATTTTTTTCTAAAAACCCGGTAAAATTTTATGCAGAAGGTACAATTAAAGTATTTATCAATAAAAAGAGCTTAAACAATTCCATTTTTACAAAAATGTAAAAAGAATAGGTAATAAAACTGACTTATAAAACTAATATATTGCAAAAAATATTTTAGAAAACCCACTTGAGAAATAACTTGAAATATCTAACCTTACACAAAACACAAACAAAGAATACGAAAACAAAGATACAAACAATGAATACAAAGCATAAATTTCATAGTATATAAACAACTAGCTGAGAAAGTTTCATTGGGTTGTTGAGAACACTCTAACACAAAAATGTCATTCTTCAAAAAAACACATGTTAAGGTAGAACTTGCATTTTAAATCAGAGAATTTTCTATTCAGATAAATATCTTCTAATTCACCTAGGAGAGATAAAAAAGAGTAGAAACCTTAACCTTAATAAAAACCCTATTTAACTGGCTAAGATATTTAAATAAATGATTTCACTTTTTTTTTTCGAAAACAATTATTTTGAATTAATTGAATACTTTAATTTCATTTTAACTTTTACGGTACATCGTTTATTTACTCAGAAAGAGCTGTCCTTAATGGAAGAAAAAAACTTACCTTATTCAGTGGTATATTTAACTTACTCATAAATTCGAAAAAAAATCAGCCTTGGTGTTAAACTTCGGAAGTTCCTTGCGGGACTTGATTCCACTGCGAATGTATCCATCTCTGGCTTCTGCTCCACATACTGCCAATGACGCTTGTGTAAGAAGTCTCACATGCCTCTCTACTGCTTGAGAATGGCAAGGAAGCTCCCCTATTTTTAATTCTGAACTCCTTCTAATCATTCCTAACAAGTCATCATCACTGAGGCCCATGGTAGTGAATGGCTCCAGAGGACAGTCCCAGGGAATCATTTCAAAATAATCCTTAGCTTTAAAGTTCAGTTTAGGTAGATGGAATTGGCGAATTTCCCCTCTGCGTTCAGTTTTTCTTGCCTTAAGTATTCTTCTCAGACCAAGCTCTCGAACATGAACTCTTTCATCAACAAGCATCGCTATTAAAATATTTTCAGAGTGAGCAAAATAAGAATTTCGCTGAATGACTCCATAAACGATTGCCTTGAACTCTTCGGGTAAAAATGAACTCTTTTGTATCATTCCATAAAGGTGTTGTGGACCATGAGTGGAACTTGGGAATTTCTTAATTTCAAACCAAGATGGGACATAGACTTTCATAACATAATCCGCAAGGAGTTTCAATTCTTCTGTTGGTTGGATGATTGATATGTAAAGACGAAGAATCCTATTAGCCAGAGTTATCCATCTTGAATGAGATAACTTCCCAGGACTTCTGTTTGCTAATTCTGGAAGACACTGACCAGATGATACTGCCCTTGAAATATCGTAAAGATATTTTTGGTCTGAACTTAGATCATTTTTATCTACTATGGGTAAAACGACTGGAATTGGGACAAAACTGGTCACAACAAGTTTTTCACAATTTTCCAGAGATTTTCCTATACTTCCGCAAAACTGCTGTGGTCCATAAGTCTTTCCATCAATCTTCTGGAAGAGATGACGAAGAGGCAGTTCATTGGTGTGTAATAAGCATACAAACCAATGCAATTTATGACCAACGAAGACTTCAAGACGTCTAATTATGCCATTTTTCTTTCCCGTGTTAACATTTGTTCCATCACATCCAATGGCAACTAGTTCTGAAAGTGTAATTCCCTTCTGTGTTAGAAAATTAGTGATGCCTTTCATAATAGATTCACTGGATCCTGAATCCGTGGTGACATGTCCCATAAAAACTGAATTCGGTTCTGATAAGAGAACAACATGCTCTTCTATAGATGAAGTCCTGTAGGAAGAATTTCCCTTTTTTTCATTCAGTATAGTTTTGTCCTTCCTTCCATCGAAGTAAATGGCATGTAAATCTTGCTTTTCTTGTGTAAAATCAAGTTGAGACCGTACTTTATAACGTTCTCTTCTTACCTTACTCCTATCAATCACATGTTTTGTTGTTTGTTTAGATATGATCCCTACATCTCGAAGTAAAGATGACGCGATGGCAGCAGCTGATCTGTCTGATACTCCTGTTCTATCACACATGATGGCTAATTTTGGTAGAGGTGTTCGCATTTGACTAGTCTCGGAAATTAAGGGTGCAATATCATCATTTGATTTCAGACGTTTGTAGTCAGGAATGAAATCTATGTTATCATCAGGATTATCTTCTAATTCAGAATCAGTTCCTAAAAGGGAATTTTCCTCTATATTGGTCAAATTCTTCAAAGAAATTTCTTTGTATGCTCTTGCTTTAGCCACCCGCTTTTCCCCTTTCTGCTCTTTTTCTCTTAAGCGCTTCAATTTTTGACTTTCAGATTTATCAACTGACCCTATTACCATTTTTCTTTCAAGCCGTTGGTCAGCTAAGAATGTTTGTTCTAATATAGGAACCTTCACGGGACACTTGCATTTTTTGTAATTTAAACATTTACATGCAGAAATATCGAACAAAGTGATGCTCGCTTTGTCAAGGAAATCTTTTCTGATTTTCTCAAACCCCTTTCGAGATTTTGGAATTCTTTTTATATTTTTATATTTCTCATTGTAATTTCTTATAAGTCGAATAATTTCTTGTTGACTTACCACAGGCAAGGAGGCCTTCTTCCAAATTCTTTCAATGTCACACGAAACTATTTCGCTAATACTTTTAACTGGAGGATCTTTCTTGTTCCACTTCCACAATAAATCATTCTTTACCCAAAGGTAATGCTTCATCATATCAGAAAATGTGGGGAGAACCGTCTCCTTTAGCTGCTTTGGCGCCCCAAATACACAACAAAAAGAGTCACTTCTAGTAGCCATGATCCAGATACATAAATTACCTATCTTAATAAAATTACGCGCGTAAAGAAATCGAAACAAAGACAGCAGTTCAAGGGCAAATCATACCATATCGTGCGGCCACCTAGTAGAGCGTTTTGCGTTAATTGCTTTGATTAGAAACAATTTATTTGCATTATTAATTTCGTAAAAAAAAGTACCTTAGCATTTTATCATAGGTAAGGTATGATTAATTTATTTTATTCATATAATTCCATCAACAAAATTAATTTTTAAACGAAAAACGGCAAAATGTTTCAAAATAAAGACTATTGTTAATTTTCAATTGAGTTGTGGAACCTCAAAATATTAATATTTTTGGCTAAAATTTGGGGAGGATTAGTTTTTTACCATTTGGCACCACATAACAACTCAGGCAAATTGATTTTCAAAAAAAAGTTTTTTCGCTCCACCCTAATGCATATATTCTAATGTCTGGGATTCATCATTCAACAAATCCCTTTCATACACAAAAAGGTTGAGATTTGGAGTAATCATATTCTTTGGTTCCATGAGATTTCTTTACTTCTCATTTCAAAGGGCAGCACAAAGTGTAGCAAGTTAATAGTTATTTGTTTGACCATTGGCTAAAAGCAAACTACCTAAAGCCTTTGATCTTAGGAATAATTTTTTTAGTTTTATGAAAAATCAAGTATGTCAGAAAATAAACTTGAATCCTGTAGTGTTGGTAAGTATAATCGAACAGGTTCAACTCAATTGAAAGGTTTGTCAGACATTGCATCATTTAACTCATCTGAAATTATATTTTTTGAGTTTGAGAAGTGGAGTTAGTCCAGAACTTTTATTAACTGTTTGTGAATATCACGAAACCTTTTATCTATGTAACTATGAATCATATCAAACATCTTGTTTTGATCCATTTAAAATCCATAAGAAAAAAGTAACAAAATCTTTAAGGACTAACTATAACTTTAAGCTAATTTTTTCAATACAGCCACATTTTATAAATATTATAAGGTAGCATGTAAATCATTCTTTACTTTGTTAAAACTTGTGTTGTAAGTGTAAGCAAACTAGATGTGCTTGTTAAGACTTGCACTGAATCTTGACTTGAGACTTGACTGAAACACTGAATTTAAATTAATTCATGAAAATTCTCATCACAAAAGAGAAATTGTTATATTTCAGGAAACAGTTATTTAATAATTAGTTAGCAAAAGAAGTTCTTTCTGATAATTTTTTGGGTATTTCTACATACTACAATTTTTTGCCAAAAAAAGTTAAAATTTTTTGGTTTTTGTAAAATTAAACATATTTATACTCAAAAAGCCATGTTTTTTATTTTGTAGTCTTTTAGTTTACACTTTTATGTGTAATTTAAAAAAAATTGGTGCAGATAACTCCTATGCCTTTTTTGTGAAAACATTTTTTAATTCTTTGGTTATTTTTACAAAAGTTTTCACTTTAGAAAATTTTGAGGGGGCTTGTATATTTAAATATGATTTTTTAAGTATTTTTTTTTCTAAATCCCCATATTCTTGGGAACATTTTAGTGAAAATTCCATCATGATATCTTTATAATTAGCGAAGTTATAATTTTTTTCCCACAACAACATGTCCCAAAAAAACACCCTTCGACATGTCGTTTTTTCCAATTTTTCAATATTTTGAAATTTTTTTTCTCAGAAAGTACTTGAGATATGGAAGTAATATTTCATATTAGTCATTAGGAAGGTAATATCTATCAATAAAAAAATTTTCATTGAATTCTGTGACTATGGGTGACATGGTCTGGATGAAGTGACGT
Source organism: Tetragnatha versicolor (assembly GCA_024610705.1). Classification (NCBI taxonomy): domain Eukaryota; kingdom Metazoa; phylum Arthropoda; class Arachnida; order Araneae; family Tetragnathidae; genus Tetragnatha; species Tetragnatha versicolor. The sequence goes on along the minus strand of JANDEH010000018.1, from coordinate 9,791,079 downwards.
GGAATGACCCATTTGGATTCTCCATTTTGTCCCTTCTCGTGAAAAAGGTTGGCATAAGCCTTCCTAACCCCTTGCTACGCTCAGGGAGAATTTCAGGGCATACAATCTCCCTCTCGAGAGATATAGGGGCTGTTCAAATATTACGTAAGCACCTAAAGGGCGGAAGGGGGTTTGCTCTTGGCTTATTTTTTCTGACAAGGAGGAGGGGGTATGAGTGATGCTTACGTAAGATACTACGTTTTCGAAAGTATCTTGTTTCTTGCTTAAATAATTTTAAAACAACTAAAAATAAATTTAATTTGGAAATCTGACGTAGCACTTTTTCTGGGGATGGACTCCACAAAGATTTTGAAATTTTAACCCCGAAAACTAGTGTTTTGACTCATTTTTGAACCCTTAGCCCTTAGGGTTATACTCAAATAATAATATATATAATAATACACTACTTGCGTATAAGTAACATAATTTTCAAGGAGAAAAAACAGTAAAGGGACGTCAAAAAATCGGGGGGGGGGTCCGGCATTTTCTTACGTAATTATGGTGGTAGGGTTTGAGGTTTGCTTATATTTGCTAAGAAGGGGGAGGGGGGTTAAAAATGACCACGTAATATTTGAACTACAGTAAAGCACCGTTTATACGTCTTTTACATTTATACGTCGTTTTCGCCAAGTCCCAATTAATTCAAATAATCAAAATTGTTTTCAATTATACGTCTTTTCATTTATACGCCGTTTTATGTCGGTCCCTTGAAAGACGTATAAACGGTGCTTTACTGTAATTGAATTTTGATCAAATATTACGTAATAATGAATATTCTTACGTAATATTTGAACGACCTCATATCAAGTTTTTCATTTTTCATCATAGAAAACAACCGAAGCTTTTTCGTAATCTAAGCAGTAAATAGGTGGTTCGGGGGTCCTTCTTCGAAAAATTTTCGAATTTTAGTATTCTTAAAAGTTTTCTGAATCTATATTTTATGTGAATTTCAGGGAGCTTTGCGGTTCGCCAGTTGGAAACCCTAGAAAAATAAATATTTTAGAAAATTATTATTTTAGTGCGAGTGTTTAAATGTAAGAATTTGTTTTTTTTGCATTGCTAAATCCGAATTTCATTTTGGAAGTCGCCTTCTTAACAAAAAATTACAATTTTGCAAAGGGTTCAAACCATCCCCGGAAAAGGGTTAAAAAATTGTTCGTTTTAAGTGGAATTCAGAGAATACTAAATGACCAAAATGAGTTCACTACTTTTTAGGGTCAAATTTCAAAAAAAAAAATATTATGGGGGATGACCCCCTTTATACTTCTTGGGGCTGGATACTATTACCTAAGCTTTGAAATTAATTGCACGAATGTTCACATTTGAGTTATAATATGGTAAAAAAGAGGCTTTAGAAAAAATATAAAGGTCAAAAAATCTCTTGTTAAGGTGTATAAAAGGCTTCTAGTTCACCTTTTGAATTAAAGAGGATGAATTGGAAAAAAGTACAATTTACAAATATACTCCGTAATAATTCCGGTTGGTATACCCAAAATATTTATTTTGATGGTCAATTCCACGGGTAACTGACTGACATTTTTTAAGAAAAACGCTTAGTATTTTGTTATTTTTTCCCAAAAATAAATGATAAAAAAATACTTTCTACCCAGTTTATTGCTTTCTTGTTAGCTTTATCTAATGGCACAATTAAATTTTCAAAATATGTTTTTATCTATTTTTAAAAAATTTTAAACGACATGGTAACTGACTGACATTTGTGAAACATTTATGTCAGTCAGTTACCTTGTAGTTTAAAATTTTTTAAAAATAGATAAAAACATATTTTGAAAATTTAATTGTGCCATTAGATTAAGCTAACAAGAAAGCAATAAACTGGGTGGAAAGTATTTTTTATCATTTATTTTTGGGAAGAAAATAACAAAATACTAAGCGTTTTTCTTTAAAAATGTCAGTCAGTTACCCGTGGAATTGCCCTGATGCAAATTTAGTTATTAATTACAGTCAAATCCGCTTAATGTGATCACGGTTAATGTTATCGAAATCAACAGGTCCCGATCATTCCTATTTAATTTAATGTAAAATATATCCTTTAATGTGATCAACTATGTATCATTACCCCGCTTAATATTATCAAAATTTGTCCATATCCCCTTTAAAACTACGTCTTTTGAGTTCGTGTTTCATTTTGAAGGTCAATTTTTACGGCCGTATTCACCATAAACCTAACCTTACTTTAATAACTGAGGTTTGGGAACTGGAACTTAGGTTAACTTAAAACCCCAGTTGAATTTCCATTTCACCAATTTTTTTCCAACTGCAGTTACTTAACTGTAAGTTACTTGACCACGAATTGCTGATCGATCCTTATTGGTTGAAACTAACCATGTGACCCGTGATGTAATCGGAGTTGTTGTTGTATTTCTGTCAGCGAAAGCGTGCATATTTTCAATTCATTTCCTTTCTTCAAAATGGCCAAAAAAGGCGAAAAAATATTTCACAGCTTTTGAACGCAGCTTAATAATGAGCCTGTTGCAACCCCACCTACATATCATTGAAAATAAAGAGACTAATGGGGCGTGCTGGGCGAAAAAGGCTCAAGTTTATGAACTGATAGCAAAGGCCTTCAATGAGACCCCCCGCATTGCCTGTCAAAGAACGGCAAAACAGATCAGACAGTGTTACTTTAACATTAAAAAAAGCCTCGGGTCTAAAGCAACCAAAATCCGACAGGAAGTGCGGCTAACTGGTGGTGGCCAAATAGAGAAGGTCGCGATGACGGAACAAGAATATGCCTTCATCGGAAATACCATCACAATGCCCATAGCCACAACTGTGGACTGTGATGCAGGGTTGGAGCATATTTCTAGTAAGTGTAGTGGGTAATACTATTTCTTGACTCCAAAAAAACACGACGGACCAGTAATTAAAACAAACTCCTTTATTTAAGACGATTAAAAATACTCTCTCCTCTTACATACTCACACACACAGTGATCTCTGACTCACACAATTAAAACACGTGTATTTATAAAATTTCTCACTCATCAAAACACTTCAGTTCTTTTTACAATTTAAGAAAAATACTTATACACAGAGGCTCTACTCTCGGGGCTCGAACATTCTCCCCCCGTTGAATTACATTCAACTACAATAAAAATTCCCCAATACATAAGCTAAAAAAAACAAATTTACAAAATTACACATTATACAATAATTACTTGAAGAATATTTACAAATTAATTTACAGGGAGCAGGCACAACTTCACAATGGGTCTCTGGAATAGTCCTTTGGATGTTCGAACAGTCACCACTCGCACTCTAGCATCACTTCCAGGGTGTAATTTCACCACCCTCCCCATTTTCCACATTAGTGGAGGGGCGTTATCGTCCTTGATTAACACCAAGTCGTTGACCTGAATGTCCCTTTGAGGCCGTGTCCATTTCGGTCGCTGCTGAAGCTGCGTGAGGTACTCCACGCTCCATCGTTTCCAAAAATGCTGAAAAATTGACTGCCTCACCTTCCACCTCTCGCGATAGGTCAGTGGATCTTGAGAAAGGTCCTCCTCGGGCATGGCAGTCAGCTGTTCACCGATCAAGAAGTGCCCTGGGGTAAGGACACCCAAATCGGTAGGGTCATCAGACATGGAGCTTAGGGGGCGGGAGTTCATACATGCCTCTATCTGCGTGATCAAGGTGACGAACTCGGGATAGGTGAGTGATGCTGATCCAACGGCTCGTCGCAGGTGAACCTTCATGGACTTCACCGCCAACTCCCAGAGACCACCGAAATGGGGTGCTGATGGGGGATTGAAATTCCATTTTATTCCCTCAGCCGCCAAGTAGGAAGAAAACGTAGAGTCCTTTTGAGTCTGCAAAATACATCGGTTAATTTCATTATAAGCTCCCTTAAAGTTTGTACCACAGTCACTGAACATACAGGCAGGCTTTCCCCTTCTAGCTATGAACCTTTTGAGTGCTTCTAAAAAGGCGCTAATAAATAGATTTTCCACCACTTCAAGATGAACTGCACGAGTTGAAAAACAAACAAAAACACTTACGTAACACTTAAATTTCCTTTGACCTCTTCCTGTGCGGTATTTAATCATGAATGGCCCAGCAAAGTCCACACCCGTGTTAGTAAAAGGTCTACTAATGGGAACACGAGACGTCGGCAAATCTGCCATCATCTGCGTAGCCAACTTCCCTCTGTGTCTACAACAGACCACACATTGGTGAACGATTCTACGAACTACGGATCTACCTGAAATTATCCAAAAGTTTTGTCGCAACAGACAAAGAAGTAACTGTGGGGCAGCATGCATGTATTTCACATGAAAGTACCTTATGATTAAATCATTAATAGCATGCCTTTTTGGTAAGATAACAGGGTGCCGTTAAGATTCAGATATATTAGCATTTTTTAAACGACCACCCACACAAAGTAACCCATCACTGTCAAGAAAGGGATTAAGTGACAAAAGTTTACAGTTAGCTTTTAGAGATTTTCCCTTTTTAAGATAATCTAGTTCTTTTCCAAACTCACTGGCCTGTAAAACTTTAATGATACATTTTTCAGCAGCCTTAAGTTCTGCAGCAGATAGAAAACCACTAAGTTTCTTGACACCAGTACAGTTACTAAGAAATCTTTTGCAGTACGCTATAACACGGATCAACTTTGACCATGAGGAGTATTTACCCATGAAACTTGGGAACTCGGTCTTACTAATTAGGTGGCACCTAATTTCAGGATCACCCAATTCCAACTCTTCCTCAACATGGGGATCCGAATGAAAACTGGGAATGTACTTACCCAGGCCAAGGAAATCAGGTCCATTCCACCATAACTGGTTGTCCAGCAGCTTCTCCGGGGGTAAACCCCTTGACAAGAGATCCACGGGATTAAGTCCTGAAGGCACGTGACACCACTCAAAGTCTCTAGAAATAGCCTGTATGCGAGAAATTCTATAAGAAACAAATACTTTTAATTTTGATGGCTGCATACTTATCCAAGACAGGACGATCGTGGAATCGCTGTACAGGAACACCTTGGAAATAGGCAGTTTAAAGGTCCCCATTCACGGTCGCTCTGCTCCGCTCCATTCCACAAAAACACGTGCTTTTTGGAGCGATTGTTGACAGAAATGATCTCGCATCACTCGGAGTGGCTGGAACGACATTCCAAATCCGAACTCCACTCGTTCCAAACTGCTGATAAGGTTGAAATCTAGAGTCACATGATTTGATTTTTGACATCATGCGTGATGTAATTCATGACGTGAACCGCTTTATCGTTCCAGTTTTGTGGAGCATTTGGAATTCCAAAGTATTGGAAATCCAATGGCTCCATTATAAAATTTGAATTAATTATGAAGTATCCTAGTCAGCATAGAGTGTATTACGCCCAGGCTAGATTTAGTTTTTATGCTAGTAAACTTCCTTTTCGCAAAATTTTTCATCTGATATTGATTTTTGTTTGAAGGGTTCAAAGGATCGCTTAAATTATGAAAAATTAATTAGGAGATCAGTGACTAGATGCCCCCCTTTAAAAACTTTCCAATAATTTTAATCGTTTTCTGTTACCATAATTTTTATTATTATTCAAAAGTATCTTTTTTATAAATAGTTAGTCCAGAGGAATTTAATGTTAAAACTCAGGGGTGTAGTAAGATTTATTTATTTTTTTATAAATATTAAAACAAAAAATTTATTGATTTATTAGAACAAGATTTATTACAGTGTTATTTCTGGTTACAAAATTTTGAATTCCAGCACAATCTTGAAACAAAATTATTTTTAGGTGTCATGTTTAATAACTTCCTTAATTTAGATCCTTTTAACTAATCCCAACCATTTCTTCCAAAAATACTCCATCAAATAATTTATTTAGGGGAACCAAACTCTATTTTCAACTTAAATTAAAATCAATAAAGAGTAAAGACATACTAATAAATAATTACTTTTGAATTATTTACTTTCTTTTAAGAGTTTTTAAAAGTGTTGCATGCAAAGAAATTAGTTAAATAATCTTAAAATCAAATTTCAAACAGTTTATGTATTATCAAACTAGGATGGCTGAAAAATGAAAGGTTATTATAAACTAATAAATGCAATAAATCTTGGAAAATTTACAGGAAAACCAATGTGTGTATTTTTAAAATGTTTTTGTAAACTTCAAGTTGCTTAAAAAACTAAACATTGAAGAAATTTAATTTTATTTATATTCTCTATATTTAGAAATGATCATAATATTGAAATAATCCGTTTTTACTTTAATTGAAATTATTTAAAAACTCGAAAATTTATATTCATCGAAAAATATCTCTTGTTGTTTTGTGGTTAGGTTCCATTTAGCTTAACTTTTGAAAATAATCAGTTACTTAACAAAATCCATATTATTGAAGTCGGGATGCCAAACGATACTCTCTTTATTAATTAAGGGAATATTTGTATGTGTAGGTTAAAAGAACTCGGAATTTAAAAGGCACTGATTAGTCGCACGAAAAAAAAACTACAACTCTAACTTTCTTTCGCTTGATAAAGGTAACTCTTCGTGCAACTAACCACTTCAAATTTAAAAATAGATTTCAGTGGAAATAAACCCTAAATGCAAAAATAGTTGAAAGGATCCCCATTTTCTGTAATTACAATTTAAAAATTTAACTGCACACATATAGTTGTGTAAAAATTTATAATACAGTAAGTGATACCTTTTTAAAGTGGGTATAAAAAATAGTTTTTTGTCGTTAACTTTATTTTATTTCCCATTTAAATAAAAGCTGTCGACACTAGAAGAAAATCATCCATTTTGCTGTAAACAATGGCTACCAGGAAACAGAAAATGGAATGGGTGGAGCGGAGCAGAGCGGAGCTATTGTCTTATTTTCGGTTTTTCATCTTCTCGCTCCGTACCGCTCCGTTGGGAGCGGAGCGGAGCGTCCGTGAATGGGGCCCTTAAGAGAATCCAAAACTCTCACCACAAGATCGAGGCATTTCTTCATAACTACGATTTTAAGGTTTCTGGGCATGATGCTTTGTCGTGCTTCTCCGATTTCCACGGTAAACTAACTGCAATAAAACATAACTTCAGTTTTACTCCTTCAAACAAATCCAGATTTAACAGGAATGAATGGTTTAATCTAGAAATTTATAATATCATAAAATCTAAACAAACCCTTTATAAGAAGACTTTACGTTACCCGGGAGATACTTTTTACAAAACTGCTTACAAAACTACAGTTAAATTATTAAGAAATAAAATTAGAGTAGCAAAAAATAACTTCTATGAAACTAAACTGAGTGAATGCGATTCGAGTCGAAGGCAATGGAAACTGGTTAATAGTATCTTAGGAAAGGAAAGAAATCCTACCTTACCCGAACATAAAAATTGCGGCCTATTAGCTAATGATTTAAATACATTTTTCTCATCCATCAACGATCATATATTTAATCATAATAACGAATTCAAGAATTACATAGTTCCCTCCGTTAATTCCTTTCAATGGTTTTCAATAGAAGAGGTAGACATCAAAAGATGCATACGCAACCTAAACTCTAAAAAAAGTCCTGGCTCTGATGAAATAGACGCGAAATATTTAAAAATTCTATCATGCACACATCTAAGTATTTTGACCAAACTATTTAATGATCTTGTAAATGAAAGCACTTTCCCAAAATCATTAAAAATTTCAATCATAACTCCCATTTATAAAAAAGGAAATAAAAATGACTATCCTAATTATAGACCAATCTCCGTCTTACCATTGCTTTCAAAGGTATTTGAACAAATTATCAAGGATCGATTGCTTTCGTACTTGAATCATATACATTTTTTTTTCAAATAATCAGTATGGATTTCTGCCCAACTCAAACACTGAAAAAGCTTTGCTAGAGTTTACCAAATTTATCTATAATAGTGTTAACAATGATAAAAAAACTGTTGGTCTTTATTTAGACATTTCCAAGGCTTTCGATTCAGTACAACATAATATTTTACTAGAAAAATTATTTTTGATTGGCATATTAGAGGTCCCTTCCACAGTTTCATAAAGTCATATTTATCAAACCGCCATCAGATTGTTAAAGTACATAATACCCTTAGCGGATGTCTCCCAATAAAATGTGGTGTCTTCCAGGGATCTACTTTAGGTCCCCTTTTGTTTTTAATTTTCATTAACGATCTGTGCAACCTTAAACTATATGGTAAATTGATAAGTTTCGCCGACGACACAGTTTTACTTTACTCGGAAAATTCTACGGAAGACCTTAATTTTGTGATAAATGATGACCTTGTGAAAATTCGCGACTGGTTTTTCCATAATGATTTAAATTTAAATGTTGATAAAACTAAATATATGGTATTTTCCCTTACTCAAAACCAAGCACATAACCTCTCTGTAAAATACCATGAAAAATACTGCAATACTCATAATAATTGCACCTGTAAACCCTTAGATAACGTATCCTCAATAAAATACCTCGGACTTCACATAGACTCAAATTTGAAATGGAAATCCCATACAAAATATATATCAGACAAACTATGTACTGTGTAACTTTTATTACCTAAAACAAAAGATAAATAATAAATTACTAATTAATTTACATTATTCTTGGGTTCATTCACAACTTAATTACGGTTTAGTTGTGTGGGGAGGGGATTACATGATCAACTTAAAAAGAATTGAGAGGCTGCAAAAGAGATTCCTGAGGTTTTTAAATAATGAAGCGCACTTACACACAAATAATATTAACTACTTCAATTCCTTAAATATACTTCCAATTCGCCATCTTTTTTATTTTAAAATTTGCCTCCATCTCTATCTAAACCCCAACATTTGTCAAAAACACAATGTCGTAAACCTACGAAGACCTAACATATTATACTTTGTTCCTAAACCTAATAAGTCCATATTCTGTAAAAATTTTTGTTACATAGCCCCTAAGTGTTTTAATAAGTTACCTATACATATTCAAAATAGCCCTTCAAAACATTTATTCAAAAAACAATTAAAAGAATATCTGTTTACTATTGAGGATATTGATGATTTCTTTTGTTCTGTTTAATGTATGATTTAAAATAGTTTTAAGCACTTTAACTCATCATTATGGCAAAAATATAATTTATTGGCGCCCTGTTTGCCACTATATCCACCTCATGTATGTATTTCCTGTGTTTTTTTTTCCTCTTCTCCTAGTTTTTACTTTAAAGTGACTATGTGAATTTGTAAATTTTCTTGTTCTTTTGTTTGTATTTCAATAAATAATAATAATAATAGTAAAAAAAAAGTTTTGAGAGCAATTCAGCACCGCAAAGTTCCAGGCGAGGAATTGTCAGCGACCTCAGTGGAGTTACTCTTGACTTGCTGCACAACAAGCCAACACAAGTTTCGCCCTTGGTTATACACCTAAGATAGATCACAGCACCATAGGCATCCTTTGAAGCATCACTGAAGCCATGTATCTCTAGAATACCTGGATCCCCTATGCCGATGAACCGCTGTATTCTGATGCCCTGGAGGTACTGGAAAGATCCACTAAAGCGCTTCCACTCGCAACTCACATCAGATGGAACGTCTTGGTCCCAACCAATCTTCAGACTCCATAATCTTTGAAGCAGAATCTTCGCAGCTGAAATCACAGGTCCCAGAAGACCCAACGGGTCAAATAGTCTTGCAATAACCGAAAGAATTGACCGCTTTGTAGGTCTACCTTCCTCCACCCACTGAGATCGCAAAACTGAAGACATCCTCTCCTGGGTCCCACTTTAGTCCCAGGGTCTTAACAGAATCATGCTGATCCTCTCCAAAGCGATATTCTTGTTCACAAAGAGGAACATGTTTCATCAATTCTCTTTCATTAGATGACCACTTGTGCAGATCCATTCCTCCAGATTTCAGCATCGCAATGAGCTGCCTTTGTATCTCCACTGCAGTAGGGACATCCTTTGCACCAGTCAAAACATCATCGACGTAGAAGTCTGTGAGAGTAACAGCAGATGCCAACGGGAAGTTGTCCCTCTCGTCCATCGCTAGCTGCTTCAACACTCGAGTTGCCAAATACGGCGCACATGAGGTACCATAAGTTACCGTAAGAAGCTCGTAGAATTTTACTGCTGCTGAAGGACTCTCCTTCCACATGATGGTCTGGTGCTTGCAGTGAGTTGGATCAACCCAAATTTGGCGGTACATTTTTTTTCACATCAGCCGCAAAGGCCACCTTGTATTTGCGAAACCTCAAGAGGATGGCAAAGAGATCTTCCTGCACGAGACCACCCTTCATAAGACAATCATTGAGAGATAGTCCAGTAGAGGAGGAAACCGAAGCATCAAAGACAACACGAAGCTTTGTTGTACTGCTTTCGGGACGGTAAACTCCCAAATGAGGAATAACGTATCCAATATCATCACCTGACACTTCCTTCATATGTCCAAGCCCTTCGTATTCCTTCATGAAATCCGAGTATAACTTGGCCATGACAGGTTCTGCCCTCAGTTTTCTCCACACCGCAAGCAGTCGGTGATGAGAAGTTCTCGTTGACGACCCCAGCAAGCAATTCTCCTTAAAGGGAAGGCTCACGACGTATCTTCCGTCCGATCCTCTACGATGAGTTTTCATGAAGTGCTGTTCGCACAAAACCTCTTCACTACTCTCGTTCCGAGATTCTTCAACATTTTCAATCTTCCAAAACTTTTCCATTGTTTCATTTAGATCCGCATCCTGGATAACTCCACAGAGAAGAGCAGTATTGGGCCTAGGTACAGATCCGCTCACCACATATCCAAAAACTGTATTTTGAAGGATCAAATCATTTTCCCCTTGAAACTGACCCGGCCTCAAAAGTTCATAGAAAATCTCGGCTCCTATCAAGAGATCAATCTTACCTGGCCTATCAAAACTAGGATCGGCCAAAAGAAGACAATTTTTATCTTTAATTTTCACATTTAGACGTCCTGAAGGATAAATATTAGTGATCTTGTTTACCATGAAGAGTTCGATGTTTCTCCTAAAAGAATTACTGTTATTAGAAATGATCGTATTAATTTGATACTTTACAGTCATGGAAGAATCATTTAGGCAAGAAATTGCTAAATTAACTTTCTTTTTCTTTAGCTGTAGACGATCAGCACACTCCTTTGTTATAAAATGAGACATAGATCCTACATCCAAAAGAGCTCTACAAGGTATATAGTTATCAGAATAGTCTTTAACTAAGCATACAACTGTACTGAGTAAAGTAGTCTTGCTTACCTTGTCTTCAGAGCACATAGTTCCAACAAATTGGCTACCAGATTGGTTGTTGTTCTCCTCGAACACAGCCCGCTGCTCAGTGACGTCATCTACCTTCACCGACTCTTCATTCTTAATAACTTGAGGTCTATCACAAGTTTTAACAGACCTGAAACACAGTAAACTGTTATGATCTTTCCTACAAATTTCACAGCTCAAACTTGAGTTGCAATCTCTAACACTGTGATCCGACGAAAAGCATCTAAAACACAGCTGAGCCTTCCTGATCAGCTCACTTCTATCCACTGGGCTCATTTTTAGGAAGTAAAAACACTTCTTCAGGGGAGGGGATCCTTTTCGGCAAGTAAAACAATCCTTTCTTGAATCCGAGAAAAATACTCTTGGGACATTCTTTTTATCTAAAAATCTTGTATTGCGACTCGGTGGAGGAAGGGATGAAGTTTGTCCTCTAGAAGCTGTGAAGATATCACACTCTTCAGCGAGTTGCGTGGGGGCAAACCACTCATTTCCTTGTTTTAAGGCAATATGACTGGCAGTCTCCCGGCTTAGCGTCTCCATCAATTTATCAGAAATCATCAGATCTTTCAATGACTCGAAATTATCGACCCCTCTCAATTTCAAGTAATAAGCAAAACTCACCGCTAATCTGGAGGCGAATTGGACGTAAGTCTCTGTCAAACCCTTTCTTGCTTTTCGGAAGTTATCTAAGCAAACTTGAGGTGATGGTTCGAATTCCCTCAAAACAGCTTCCTTTACCTTGTCGTACTTGGAAACATCCGAATCTTTAACGTAGATCAACACGCTGGAGGCCTTTTCACCCAGAATGTTGATTAATATCTCAGCCTTGAATCGGTCCGGAACATTTTTCATGACGAAGGCCCTTTCAAGAGATGAGAAGAACAACCCCCAGTTCTCAGCTCTGATCGGAATTCTTCCAGCAAGGATCTTGACTCTTCACAAGATATTCCACAGAATCGGTATTTTCACTCTTGACATCATCGGAACTACCATTGTTTTTTGCTTCAGCCAATTTCTGTTGAGCTTCTATTAGCTCTAATTGAAATTTCATCTGTTCTGGTTGAAACCTCATCTGCTCCAGCTTCAGCTTTTCCAGTTCCAGCTTCTGCTTTTCAACTTCAAGCTTCTGCCTTTCAGCCTCAAATCTTTGCTTTTCGGCTTCCATTCTTTGCTTTTCGGCTTCTTTATCCTCCGCTTCCTTCCGATCAGCAACAATCGATTCCATCAAATCCTTGACATCTTCTGGATTGTTCTTGAAATCCTCACTCTTGCAGATTAAATCTTCAACATCGGCTTTGAGCATGTCTTCCTGAACCGGCAATCTTAATTCTCTCGCGACTTCAACCAAGTCTTGCTTTTTAGCTCTACGGAACATTTCGACTGGGATCAATCAGATCACTCGCACAATATAATCACACCAGAGGTAGCTAGTTCACTCCGCTCGACTTGACCACAAAATAGTGGGTAATACTATTTCTTGACTCCAAAAAACACGACGGACCAGTAATTAAAACAAACTCCTTTATTTAAGACGATTAAAAATACTCTCTCCTCTTACATACTCACACACACAGTGATCTCTGACTCACACAATTAAAACACGTGTATTTATAAAATTTCTCACTCATCAAAACACTTCAGTTCTTTTTACAATTTAAGAAAAATACTTATACACAGAGGCTCTACTCTCGGGGCTCGAACAAAGTGTTTTGTTGTTTTGATTTACATTTTTCAACTAAAATAAACTAACTGGTTCAACTGATATTTTTGGTGTTTAACTTTTTGTAAATGTCATTATTTGCCTTTGTTATAATTTTTTCTGGAATTCTAAGGCTATTGTGTGCATATTTAGTTTAAAATTAGTCAAATGGAGTATCAAAGAATTAAAAACAATCCCAGTAGTAATTAGATTGTATTTTTATTAAATGACTCTTGGTTTTAAATTTCCCTATCTGTATTGAGTGATGGTGAAAATTTGGTTTCAAATACAGTGAGTCCAAAAAGTATTCATATTCCCAAAAAATTTGTACTCATATTCCCATTACGGCTAAATTCCATGTGCTAAATCCGAACAAAAATTGATTCAGTTAAGTTTAATGTTACCGCTAAAAATTGCAATGCTCTTTTGGGCACCCAAAAGTATAAATATTGCTAAATAAAATCAAACTCAGGGTGGATCCTAGCAGAGCCCACGCCCTTGCCAAAGTTGGCGATTTTGGTTTTTCGCCAAGGGTGTGGGCTCTCCTAGATTTTTACCCAAACTCGTACATTAAGATGTTTAGTTAGGACAATAACTATCAGTGGTGGCTCGTACATGAACACATAGTGAAAAAGTAGAACTAAACTCAAATATAAAGATACATAAATATCAAAAGAAATACAATAAACAATTTTCAATTTCTTTTTCATAATCAAAATTCTACCACCCTCCTTTCACCTGTCAGTAAAAAAATTATTCCTGAAAACATGAAAGTTTTGTTAGTTCTTAAGTTCTTATGTATATTATACCGTCAACTGTATCGCTTAATCAAAAACATTATCCAATCCCATTGCTTTTTCTATTGATGTGCTGCTGAATTTGGCAGCTACTGAACGGTCGACGGGATAATACCGAAAGTATACCAATTTGTTTTTATCAAATGAAGAATACACTCTCATTTTTCGTTCCTTATTCGCACGTTTGACCTAAAAAAATTATCATTCCGAAGAAGCCTCGAGTTGTCACGGGAGAACATTTGGGTTTACGGCAACACATTGGAGATCTCCGTCTGCACAGATTTTGTGTGCCAGGGCATGCAGTTTTGAGGTTTAGCTTGCTTTTTTGAGGTCTTGATTGTTTTCCGACAAATTGGAAAAGGAGATAGAACTTTTTGAAAGTATCGTTAAAATTTTCTTGTCAACTAATTTGTAATATTTAATTCTATATGCAATACATAATGGATTCTAACAAGCACTATGAGTGAAGACAGACCCAGCGCTCGTCATGCTCTTAATTAAATATTTAAAAAATATGATTAGGTATTATGGTTTGTTTTAAATGAGTGTCAAAAATTTGTTTGCCTAAAAAAAAGTTAGACGAGTGGGCATCATGCATAAAAGTTGATTTGAGGTATTTTGTTACAGGCTAGGGGTATTATAAAAAGTAGAGCTTCTTTTTAATCATAATTTTTTGCTTATTTTCATGAAACGTATTTTTAAAAATAGAAATGCACGCAGTGAAAAATTTAGGGAACTTTTAATTTCTCTCCTAAAAGAGATAAATTTGTTCTAAAACAGGTTTTATTTATGTATTCGTCCAACATCCCTTCTCTTTCTTGCTCTTGTGTAAATTTTAATTCATACAAAAAGGATTCCTTTTTAACGTTTGAAATAATTGACCTCTAGAAGGTCATCCTGAGTACAGCTCAAGTTGGAATAATTGAGGTTACTATTTAATACCTTAAAATTAATTTACTTTGTGTTATTTTCACTGGGGATTCATGTGCACCTATGGACGGCACCAGACTTTGGTTTTAAAATTACTTGACAAGATATTTATTAGTTTTAAGGAAATTAAAATGTCTCCAAAATTCTTTTTTAATAGAATCTCCGGAACCAATGAGGGTGACTGCCTTTGTCCCTCCATCGACCTCCTCTGGTTTGGAAACTCCATCCACTGCCTTTTATCGGCCAGATTCCCCTGATGGTTCTGCAGAAAATATCCTGGAGGAAATGATTACTCCTCATAGGAGAAATACAGCCGAGGACTCTCGAGAAAACTTAGTAAGCCTTTTTAATTATAATCACCTTTACATTAGAACAGTGTTTCCCAACCTTTTTTGGTCCATGCCCCACCAAAGCCTTTCTAAATTTTCCATGCCCCCCGGTCTCAGTAGCATGTATAGAAAAAAATTTTGAGAGGGAGCCAAAATTATTTCTTAGCCATCCCCCAGAACTGGAAAAAGTAGTAACCTTCCCCCGAAACTCATAGAATTTCCCCAAACCTTATGTATTGCTCCTATGGAGCTGGCAGAGGCTTCCTCCGACCCAGGTTCGTAGGTTCGAGCACTTTTTCCAGGTCCGCCCTATATTTAATAAGTCTAATGAAGGCTTTCAGAAATTTTTAGGTAGAATTTGCATGCTAAAGAACTAAATCAAGTAATTGAGTACTAAGGGGGGTCTGGGGGTCCTATCCCAGCAAATTTTCGGAAATTTGACTCTAGGAAGCAGGTTTTTAACTTAGTTTGGTACCCCTAGTTGGGAAATTTTTGATATAAATTTTTAGGTAAGATTTGCATTTTGATAAACCTGAGGGGACATCCATAAATTACGTGAGGTCAAAAAGGGGGGGAGGGGTTTGGAAAAATCTCACCAAGGGGGGGGTCGATTAAAATCTCATGTCAACTTTTTAAGTTAGAAATTAAACAATTTTTTTAAGTTTGAGAAAGGAATAATACCCACAGATAAGATTCTGTGGTGATTTTTAGGCGGAATAGAGGTTAATTTCGCTCATTTTTATTAGCGAATCTCAAAATTTTCATTAACTATAAATTTATTTTTCAGGACACCATTGAGGAAAATGAGTTGGAGCATGAGTTGGAGCCCTCTAAACCCAAAAACCCACAGCGGTCCCTGAGGGAAAGTTTGATGATGTTTAGGAAAAAGACCAAAAAAACAACTGCTCTTTCTGCCGGCGCTAGAGCGGCAGCCTGCATTGAGAGAGAGCACGGTGAAACCCTTAAATATATGGAAAGGGATGATACCAGAAAGGATACAATCTTTCAAATGCAAAAGCAGCTTTTGAATGAAAAAATTAATTACATAAGAGAAAAGAGAGAACTTTTAAGCATAATCACGGAGCAGGTTAAGCAGAACAAATGTGATGCCGATAGCTTGAGATTTATGTTCAATGATCAATAAATGTATTATACAGGGTGTTTCAAAATTGCGTTGCACGGCTTTTATTCGGAACCAGCACTTCCTAGGGTCATGGGAGTAAGGTCTACCCCTAAGTAAGTGACCCTGAAGAATCCATTGAGATGACCTACAGCGCCCCTAGCGGCGTAATTAAAAAGTTAAAAAATTTCATTTAAAAACTATAAGAGATAGAGCAAAAACCTCAGTGAGAGTATTGTTGCCAACGTCAAGAAGAACTCATTGAAAAAAATTTGATCAAAATATCTTGAATATTCGCGGAGATATTAGCATGTGAAAATAGCACTTTTTCAGGGGTCAAAAAGTCAAAAGTTCGCATATTTGCAAATTTTTTTGATTTTTTGATTAAATTTTGTGTTCTTTCAACTAAAAAAACACAAAACTACACAATTTCACTGAAAAATTTGCAAATATGCGAACTTTTTACTTTTTGACCCCTAAAAAAGTGCTATTTTCACATGCTCCACAAAAGTGCCACAAAAGTGCCTCCTAAAAAAGTGCTATTTTCACATGCTATTTTCACATCTCCGCAAATATTCAAGATATTTTGATCAAATTTTTTTCAATGAGTTCTTCTTGACGTTGGCAACAATACTCTTTGGAGGTTTTTGCTCTATCTCCTTTAGTTTTTAAATTAAATTTTTTAACTTTTTAATTTCGCCGCTAGGGGCGCTGTAAGTCCTCTCAATGGATTCTGCAGGGCCATTTACCTAGGGGTAGACCTTACTTCCATGACCCTAGGAGGCGCTGGTTCCGAATAAAAGCCGTGCAACGCAATTTTGAAACACCCTGTATATTCACTATGGTGACATTTTCTTGCGTTATTTCTTTATTAGACAAACCACTTTTATCTTAAAAGTTAAAATCTTGAAGAACTAACTACCCATTGAAAGTTCCATTGAACTGAACTACCCATAAAGTACTATTAATGATTTGAAGCTACTTTGTAACCTCAATTTTATTGTATAGTTCAAAAACTTAGTTCAATACACCATTAGCTTATTTAAAAAAAAAGGCACTTTTATTATACCATTTTGGACATTGACCTCTAAATTTTTAATTTGGAGTTTTAAATAAATCTAGAAATTGAAGGTATTGAAAATAGTCTAGGTCTAATCTAGGTATAGTCTAATCTAGGTATTGAAAATAGTGATTCTCTCAAAGTTTAAGATCATGAAGAAAACTTGAATATACTAGGTTTCTTATCTATTTTTTGCCAATTGACTACTTTAATGAATAATCTTAAGTAGATAATTATCACTATATTTAAATATTCACATCTTTTAATTATATAATTAACTCAATTTTAAAAGAAATAATGTAGCATGTATTTCTGTTACCAGAAAGGTGATAAAGTTGTTTAAGAAAAATTATTTTAAAAAGTTCTGTTTTTTCTTAATGGTCCACCAGAGGAATAGAATGGTGGAAAAAAATTAAATAAAGTTTTTAATTAGTGGTGTAATCAATGGTAACAGAATTATGGTTAGGGAATTACTCAATGCATTTTTTAATGCTAAATTAGTCTAGATAACTAAAAAGTACATATGAATAAATACATTTGTTTTGTTGAGTACTTTTTAGTTATATACAAAGATAACAATTATTAATTATTTCAAATGCATATTTTGTTTTCTATGACTGTTTATGCCTATAAAAATCAGAATAGAAAAATAATAATTTAGACAAATTACAAACTTGTGAATTTGCTCTGATTCGTAATTCCGTTACCTAAGAATTGCCTTATTCATAAATGTTTGCAAACTTTCCTAAGCTGATGGATTGTTTCTAAGTATGATAAATCTAGGTGATAAGGAATAGCAAATATGAAGCACTTGTATATTGAGGATTAAGAAAGTCAAGATATATTTATTATCTTTTTTTATTACATTGTAGGATCAATATTCCACTTATAAATTAAGGAGATTGGTAATGGACAACAGTACTCATAAATTTCAATTCGAAAAATAATGGGCAGCAATAACATTGCGCTTGGCAAATCCATCTGGGGAATACGATCGACTGACACTGTTAATATAGTTTTCACCTTCTCGTTCCAATTGTTGCAGCAGAGTTTCTACCTGTGGAATGTGGATCCATGGGTGGTTCTGGATCGCCTATAAATTTTACAAATAAAACTAGTTATATCAGCAGTTGATTGCTTTGGAAACATGATATTCCCCTATAAAAAAGGGATTTTCTTATAAAGTTGGGGGTGCAATGCACCCACATGCCCTCCCTTAAATCTGCCCATGATGATGATGCCTGTCTCAAAAGAGTTAACTAGATCTTTCTTGAGAAAAAATACTGAGAAAGAACCAAGGAAAAAAATAATTATTTTTTTTGTAAAAGTTAAAAGTTTTGAAATTTGGGTTGTATATGGTACTGCAGCACCACAGTGTGTATGTAGAAATCCATGTGGAGTAATTTTAATGTTTTAAATTTGGACAAGTTAGTAATATACGAGTAAGTACAAAAATATCATACCAAGACGTACAGCTAAGTTGTGCAGAATACAACACGCCACAATTATGGCAGGCACTCGCTCCACATCACAGGTTAGGCCAATTGAAAGACAAGGAAATCTCCTTTTAAGGATTCCGTACTTTCTTTCCACTGTGTTCCTCGTTAACACATGAGATTTATTGTACCTAGAATAGACATACAATTTAAGTAAATAATAATCAAATAGATGTCAGTAGAAAGAAATAAGCATAAAAAATAATACTCAATAATTTTGATAATCCTTTTGTTAAGTAGACTTATACTAAATAGAGAAAATAAAACAGGAGACCAAATTGATCTGAAGTCTACTACACTCCAAACTTGAATGCAGGTTTATTTATACACACAGGAAATCAAAATCAGCATACGGGCGTCTTCTTCTTGAATGACAAAACAAAAACAAGTAAACAGAATAAGTTAAATTTCTTGGGACTCGAACGACCTTCCAATCTTCGTGGTTTCCTTACATTCTCCCACCCTATAACCGCTACTGGCGGTTATATGGGAAAATATTTTAACGAGGCGTCCTAGAGTCCTTAATACAGTTCCAGTTGAGGTGATCACTGTCGCAACACGAACCAGACCATCTTCTCCAGGATGTACAGCCGATATCCTCCCTAATGGCCAGCTGGCGGGAGACTGCTGAGCGTCTTTCAGGAGAACAACATCTCCGACCTGAAGATTTGGTTCGGAACTCTGCCACTTACACCGCTGTTGAAGAGATTGTAGATAGTCTTGGTTCCACCGCTTCCAAAAAGCCTTCCGTAAAAGTTGTACCTGTTCCCATCTAGCCGAGAGCTTCATGCCGCTGAAACCATCAGGGCCTTCTGGAAGAAAAGTTAAAGCATCCCCAACTAGAAAATGAGAAGGAGTTAGAACATTGAGAGAATCAGTATCTTTAGAATCGACGACAGTTAAGGGGCGTGAATTTAAAATTCCTTCTATTTGGACAATAAGGGTATTCAACTCTTCTAGAGTTAACAAAGTGTTACCCACTACCCTCCGAAGGTGAAACTTCACCGACTTGACTCCGGCTTCCCAGATGCCACCAAAATGGGGGGAAGCCGGGGGAATCATGTGCCAAGATATAGAACAACTAGTTAAATGAAAGGCCACTGAATCCTCTTGGGACAACTTGGCCATAAACCTTTCTAGTTCCTGCAATTTTCGCTTTGTTCCCTCGAAATTTGTGCCGTTGTCCGAGTAAATATTACGAGGACAACCTCGTCTGGAACAAAACCTTCTTAACGTGGCAATAAAAGCATCGGAGGTCAAATCCGTAGCTACCTCGAGATGCATGGCCTTAGTAGCTAAGCATATAAACAATGCTATATACCCCTTTGTGGTCTTAGATCCTCTACCTTTGTTCAATTTGAGAGTTATTGGGCCCGCATAGTCTACACCACAATTTAGAAAAGGTCTCTCTAATGTTACCCGAGGTTCGGGTAAATTACCCATAAGTTGAGTTTTAACCAGCCCTCGTTGTCTAGTACACACTACACACTTATGTATATGGTTCTTAATAAGTTTTTTAGCTCCAATAACCCAGTACTTTTGCCTTAAAATACTCGCTAAGTGAGTAGCTCCAGCGTGTAAATACAACGCATGATAAAGCTTTATTATCAATTTGCTTACAGCATGGCCCCCAGGCAATATAACAGGATGTTTAGAGGGAAAAGGAAGGGCAGAATGACGAATTCTTCCTCCCACCCGTACGATCCCCTTTTCGTCCATAAAAGGATAGAGGGATCTCAAAGGACTTTTAATGGGTAAATTCTTACCTTTTTTCATACACTCTAACTCTTGATCAAAATGCACCTTTTGCACTTCCCTAATTATTAAAGACAAACTGTCCTCTGTTTCTGAAGTGGTAATAGGGCCACTAGTATCAGGGTTGGTTGAACACTGTTCAGCAGTCACCCTTCTGCATTTGGCTATAAAGCGTTGACAATAGACAAGAATGCGAATAATTTTCTGGATAGAAGAATGATGTTTGAATAAAAATTCAATCGTGTCGTTTTCAGGTAAAGAGGTAGCACAACAAATAATTTTAGACCTCAACTCCCCATTTCCCAATTCAGAGTCCAAACGATCAGGAACGGTTTCAGGCCAAAATTTTTGTCCCATCTTTAAAAATTCAGGTCCATTCCACCAAAGGTGACAACCCAATAACTCATCAGGTCTAATTCCTCTCGTGGCTACATCTGCCGGGTTCATCTTTGATGGTACATAATTCCAAACAAATTTTGGAATAACCCCTAAAATTTTCGAAGTCCTATTTGACACAAAAGTTTTCCATTTGGAAGGATGTGATGCTAGCCAACATAGCACTACTTTTGAATCAGTCCAGGCGAAAAACTTTAATTTTTTATGATCCAAAGAAATACTCACGGATTCAAACTAGCGAGCAAGCAGCTCGGCAGCACACAATTCCAAACGAGGAATGCTAATTGTTTTGATTGGGGCTACCCTGGTTTTGGAAACAAGCAAGTTAACTTTTACCTCACCATTCTGTTCCTGACGGCAATAGATGGCTGCAGCATAAGCAGACAAAGATGAGTCACAAAATCCGTGTAGCTGCACTTCTCCTTCGTAACTGGCTACAAATCTGGGAATCCTAAGCTCACTAATTAAAGGAATTTTTTCCTGAAACTCTAGCCATTCAGCTTCCAAACTTTTCGGGATGGGGTCATCCCAGTCCCCCTCCAACAACCACAGCTTCTGAAAAAAGATCTTAAAATAAATTGAACAAGGTGAAAGAAAACCAAGTGGATCAAACAATCGAGCTGCATTAGAGAGAATTTTGCGTCTAGTTAAATTTGTTTCACTAGCAAGACACTGTTGAAAGTGAAACTCGTCGTTAAGCGAATCCCAATACAACCCCAAGACTTTGTCATCATCCTGTAAGGGAAGATCGGTGTTAAGATACTCACCATCCTTATGTACTCGTGACAACAGTTCAAGAGAGTTAGACCTCCACTTCCGTAAGGGAAATCCCCTTCGTTGCAAAACACAAGTGAGGCCCTTACCAACTGAAAGTGCCTCTTCTAAAGTGTCAGTACTCATTAAGAGATCATCCATATAAGTCCTATTTAGAATTGAACAAGATAATTTAGGATCACTTTTTTCGATTTCAACAGCTACTTGTTTAAGGCACCTCGTGGCCAAAAACGAGGAAGATGCTAAACCGTATGTAACCGTGTTTAATTGGTACTCTTCAATGCTATCAGTGTCACATAATCTCCAAAGGATCCGCAAGAATGTCCTGTCCACTGGAGCCACCTCAATTTGGCGGTACATTTTCTCGATGTCTGCGGAGAAAGCAAAACGACCAAATCGAAATTCCAGCAGAATAGAGAAAAGACTGTTTTGTATCTTAGGACCCACACCCAAACAGGAATTTAGCGACACACCGTTACTCGATTTACTGGAAGCATCAAACACAACCCTAATTTTTGAGGATTTCTTTACCGCAAAATGAGGAAGATAATATTTAGCTACATCGGGAACTTGATCAGATTCATCCATTGATTTACTCATGTGGCCTAAATCTAAATATTCCTTCATAAAGTCTTTGTATTTTTGCTCTAAATCAGGATCGGATCTAAATCTTTTCTCCATCCCCAATAAACGTGAAACAGCAACTGTTTTCGAATCCCTCCATTTTTCCTTATTGGTTAGAAACGGGAGTCTTACAACAAACTTTCCTACCTCATTATTTGAAAAGTTATCGGAAAAATGACTTTCACAAAACTGTTCCTCCTCATTCAACGACACTACTTTAGGCAATTCTTCTATCTCCCAGAAATTTCGTAGTATCTGATCAAAACTATCAGAATGGTTAACCGATAGACTTACCGAAGTTGGAGTGTCACATGCAGCCTTCCCACTCAAGATCCAACCCAGCTTTGTATTTTGTGCCACCACATCACTACCCGGATGAGTAGCTTGTCCAGGCAGTAATAATTCGAAAAATACGTCAGCACCCAATATACAATCAACCCCTCTAGGGACTGCAAGATTGGGGTCAGCCAGTGGCAAGGATTCAAAATACATTAAGTCCTTTGTATTAACTTGATTAGTAGGCAAAATGCTAGTTAGTTTATTCAAAATGTAGAGCTCAATTTCCTTACTTTGGTAGGGACAACAACGCGAAGATAATTTAACCTTTATTACACCCTTTGTTGTTCCCGCTTTGATTGAAGACAATCCTACCACCTTTATTTTGGCATACTTCCTTCTTAAACCCAATCGATTAACACAGGCTTCCGAAACAAAAGAGCTCTGGGAACCTGAATCTAACAAAACCCTCACCTCTTAATTCTTACCCAAACTGTCCTTAACTAAGAGCACTGCTGTGGGCAATAAGGCAACAGATTGTGTTTGAATTTTAGAAGACGCACAGTTACTCTGTAATCTAGACTCTTGTGACCCTACTCCTTTCAGCTCAGGAGCAACCTCAGTGGTAGTAGGAAAACTTTGAACGTTCTCGTGTAGCAGAGTATTGTGACGTTGTTTACACTTTATGCAGTTAAACCCCGATTTGCACTCGCGTAACTGGTGTCTATCTGAGAAACAATTATAGCAGAGTTTGTGACTCTGTACAAACTTCCGACGTGTTGCAACATCAAGTTTCAAGAATTTTAAGCATCTATACAATAGATGCCCCCCTGAACATTTCAAACATTTTGGGCCAGTAGAAGGCCTTCCCGCAACTCTCTGGGCTTTAGGTGATCCCAATTCTTTCCGAGTCACTGAATCGAGAGATTCTACACTTTCCAGTGTAGAACAACGCGAACTCAAAAACTCAATTAAGTCCGCAAATTTTGGAAAGTCTTCCTGTTCAGATTTTGTTGCCCATTGTTGGCAAGTTTCCGGATCCAATCTCTCTAAGAGCCAATGAATTAACCAAGGATCACGCCCACTTGCTTCATGACCCAAAGCTTTCAAACCCCTAACCACCTCGTCCGCGGTGGTCAGTTGACAGCTATAGTATTGATTTATTGGCTGTGCAGGAAATTCGATGGATAGGAGAGGGAATTATTGAAAAGAAAAATCATACTATTGTCTATAGCTGTGATAAGGAAAAACACATGTTTGGTACTGGTTTCATATTGAGTAAGAGAATAAGACCACTTCTGATTGATTTTGATTGCAGGACACCTAGACTATGCAAAATAAGGATAAAGGGCATTTTCTTCAATTACAGTTTCATCAACTTTCATGCTCCTACAGAGGACAAAGATGGCTCGGAAAAGGAGCTTTTCTACGAGGAGCTACATAGATTATATAATTCATGTCCAAAAAGTGACGTTAAGATCTTTCTAGGGGATGCAAATGCAAAAATTGGAGTGGAAAAGGAGTTCAGGCCAGTGATTGGCAAGTATAGTCTTCATGACATTTCAAATGACAACGGAAAAAGACTTATAGATTTTGCTACAGATCATAATATGGTCATACCAAGTACAATGTTCCAACATAAAAGAATTCATAAAATGACTTGGAAATCTCCTAATGGAAATACTTACAACCAGATTGACCATATATTAATTGATTCAAGACACAAATCGGATATAATGGACGTAAGAACTTATCGTGGGGCAAACATAGATTCCGATCATTTTCTGGTTTTAGCAGAGGTCAGAGCCAGAATATCAAATATTCGTAAAGCTCGTGGAGAACGTCTGAAAAAATATGATGGTGAACAGTTAAAGAAAGAGACTGTAAGAATAAAGTTCCAGGAACAAATTGAGAGGAGGCTCGAAGTGACTGATGATGCTTCGGAAAGGGATGATGTTAACAGCGAATGGAATGTTATTAAAAGAGCTCTTATTGAAACAGGGGACCAGGTTGTGGAAAAGGTTGAGAAAACCAGAAGAAAGGACTGGTTTGATAATGATTGTTTCAGAGCGACTTATAAAAAGAATGAGGCTTATAAAAGAATGATAAGTTCAAGGCATTCGAGAAATGCTGAAAATGCGTATAAGGAAGCAAGAAGAGAGGAGAAGAAGATCCATAAAGAAAAAAAGAGATTATTTTTCGAAGATCTTTTTGAAAATGTTGAACATTTAAGGGGATCAAGGGAAAGCAGAGCTTTCTTTCGAGAAATAAACTTAGGTCGCAGGGAATTCAAGCCAAGAACAAACTCTTGTAGAAGTAGGGAAGGAACGATCTTAAGCGACAGAACAGAGGTGCTGAGCAGATGGAACGAACATTTTGATCATCTGTTGAATGGTGATGTGGAGGAAGAAGATGAGATAGCAATAGACAATTTACAGATGCATAACCAAGAAATAGTTACACCTCCAACATTGGAAGAGGTCATCATGGGAATTGACAAATTAAAAATCAATAAAGCTCCTGGCCCTGACACGATACCATCTGAATTTATAAAAGGTGGGGGAATGGAGATTGCGAAAAAAATATATGATTTAATACTAATTATATGGGAACAGGAAGTAATCCCAGATGATTGGAAAATGAGTTTGACGTGTGTAATTCATAAAAAAGGAGATGTTCTGGAATGCTCAAACTATCGAGGAATTAACTTACTTTGCACGAGCTATAAGGTATTCTCAAATATTTTATTTAATAGACTTACTATATTCTCAGAGGGATTAATAGGAGAGTATCAAAGTGGTTTTAGAAGGGGAAGATCCACTACTGAGCAAATTTTTAGCATTCGGCAGATATTGGAGAAAACGAGAGAATTTGGAATTGATCTGCACAACCTTTTCATTGACTTTAAAACCGCCTATGATAGTGTTAACAGAAAAGCCCTCATCATAGCAATGCGAGAGTTTAAAATACCAGAAAAATTGGTGAGATTGATCAACCTAACACTAAGTGAAACTAAAATCATGGTAAAAATACAGAATTGTTTATCAGATCCATTAGAAATAAAGAATGGAGTACGACAGGGAGACTCCTTAGCCTGTCTTCTCTTTAATCTAGCTTTGGAAAAGGTAATAAGAGATTCAAAAATCAACAACAGAGGAACTATATTTAATAAGTCCATACAATTGTTGGCTTTTGCTGACGATATAGGGATTATTGCTCGAACACCGAGAGAACTGGAACAGGCTTTCATTTCTTTAGAGAAAGAGGCCTTGAGGATGGGTCTAAAAATAAATGAAAATAAAACTAAATATATGCCTTGTACGAAAACGGCACACAAGAGTACCCATCTAAAAGTTGGGAGATATTCATTCGAGGTTGTGGACAGCTTTACGTATTTAGGTTCTGAAATAAATAACAAGAACGATATGACTGCAGAAATACGAAAGAGAATAACAGCAGCTAATAGGTGCTTTTATGGATTAAGAAAGTATTTAAGATCAAATGTAATCAAGAGAAAAACAAAGCTATTATTATTTAAAAGCCTTATTAGGTCAGTTTTAACATATGCATGTGAAACATGGACATTGACTCGTGCAGATGAAGACATGCTGGGCATATTTGAAAGAAAGATATTACGGTGCATTTTTGGAGGAATCAAGAAAAACGGTCAGTGGATAAGAAGAACAAATTTAGAACTCTATCGATCATATAATGAACCAGACATCATAAGATTCATTAAGGTTCAAAAGATAAAATGGGCAGGCCACATAGTAAGGATGGATGAAGACCGCATTGTGAAAAAGATTTTTGATGCCCGACCAACTGGAACGCGTAGAAGGGGCAGGCCAAGTCTCAGATGGCTAGATACCCTGGAGAAAGATCTCTCTACATTGAAAATAAAAAATTGGAAATCCATTGCCAGAAGAAGGACAGCTTGGAAAAAACTACTGGAGAAGGCCAAGGCCCATCCTGGGCTGTCGAGCCAGTGAGGAAGGAATACAACCCCAAGACTTTGTCATCATCCTGTAAGGGAAGATCGGTGTTAAGATACTCACCATCCTTATGTACTCGTGACAACAGTTCAAGAGAGTTAGACCTCCACTTCCGTAAGGGAAATCCCCTTCGTTGCAAAACACAAGTGAGGCCCTTACCAACTGAAAGTGCCTCTTCTAAAGTGTCAGTACTCATTAAGAGATCATCCATATAAGTCCTATTTAGAATTGAACAAGATAATTTAGGATCACTTTTTTCGATTTCAACAGCTACTTGTTTAAGGCACCTCGTGGCCAAAAACGAGGAAGATGCTAAACCGTATGTAACCGTGTTTAATTGGTACTCTTCAATGCTATCAGTGTCACATAATCTCCAAAGGATCCGCAAGAATGTCCTGTCCACTGGAGCCACCTCAATTTGGCGGTACATTTTCTCGATGTCTGCGGAGAAAGCAAAACGACCAAATCGAAATTCCAGCAGAATAGAGAAAAGACTGTTTTGTATCTTAGGACCCACACCCAAACAGGAATTTAGCGACACACCGTTACTCGATTTACTGGAAGCATCAAACACAACCCTAATTTTTGAGGATTTCTTTACCGCAAAATGAGGAAGATAATATTTAGCTACATCGGGAACTTGATCAGATTCATCCATTGATTTACTCATGTGGCCTAAATCTAAATATTCCTTCATAAAGTCTTTGTATTTTTGCTCTAAATCAGGATCGGATCTAAATCTTTTCTCCATCCCCAATAAACGTGAAACAGCAACTGTTTTCGAATCCCTCCATTTTTCCTTATTGGTTAGAAACGGGAGTCTTACAACAAACTTTCCTACCTCATTATTTGAAAAGTTATCGGAAAAATGACTTTCACAAAACTGTTCCTCCTCATTCAACGACACTACTTTAGGCAATTCTTCTATCTCCCAGAAATTTCGTAGTATCTGATCAAAACTATCAGAATGGTTAACCGATAGACTTACCGAAGTTGGAGTGTCACATGCAGCCTTCCCACTCAAGATCCAACCCAGCTTTGTATTTTGTGCCACCACATCACTACCCGGATGAGTAGCTTGTCCAGGCAGTAATAATTCGAAAAATACGTCAGCACCCAATATACAATCAACCCCTCTAGGGACTGCAAGATTGGGGTCAGCCAGTGGCAAGGATTCAAAATACATTAAGTCCTTTGTATTAACTTGATTAGTAGGCAAAATGCTAGTTAGTTTATTCAAAATGTAGAGCTCAATTTCCTTACTTTGGTAGGGACAACAACGCGAAGATAATTTAACCTTTATTACACCCTTTGTTGTTCCCGCTTTGATTGAAGACAATCCTACCACCTTTATTTTGGCATACTTCCTTCTTAAACCCAATCGATTAACACAGGCTTCCGAAACAAAAGAGCTCTGGGAACCTGAATCTAACAAAACCCTCACCTCTTGATTCTTACCCAAACTGTCCTTAACTAAGAGCACTGCTGTGGGCAATAAGGCAACAGATTGTGTTTGAATTTTAGAAGACGCACAGTTACTCTGTAATCTAGACTCTTGTGACCCTACTCCTTTCAGCTCAGGAGCAACCTCAGTGGTAGTAGGAAAACTTTGAACGTTCTCGTGTAGCAGAGTATTGTGACGTTGTTTACACTTTATGCAGTTAAACCCCGATTTGCACTCGCGTAACTGGTGTCTATCTGAGAAACAATTATAGCAGAGTTTGTGACTCTGTACAAACTTCCGACGTGTTGCAACATCAAGTTTCAAGAATTTTAAGCATCTATACAATAGATGCCCCCCTGAACATTTCAAACATTTTGGGCCAGTAGAAGGCCTTCCCGCAACTCTCTGGGCTTTAGGTGATCCCAATTCTTTCCGAGTCACTGAATCGAGAGATTCTACACTTTCCAGTGTAGAACAACGCGAACTCAAAAACTCAATTAAGTCCGCAAATTTTGGAAAGTCTTCCTGTTCAGATTTTGTTGCCCATTGTTGGCAAGTTTCCGGATCCAATCTCTCTAAGAGCCAATGAATTAACCAAGGATCACGCCCACTTGCTTCATGACCCAAAGCTTTCAAACCCCTAACCACCTCGTCCGCGGTATCCGTAACATTCCGCAAGGAGTCCTCGGTGCACCGAACCATTTTGGGAATTTGCAAAAATGTCCCAATTAGAGATTTTACAATTTGTTTTTTATTGTCGTACCGTTTAGAAAGCTTGGACCAAGCTTCATTGTACCCAGCTTCAGAGACGGGAATGTATCTAATCACTGCGGTTGGTACTTCACCCAACAGACCCCTTAAATATTGAAATTTTTGTATCCCACTTAACCTATCATTGTTATGAATCACAGAACAATACAAATCTTTAAATGAAATCCATTCATTATAATCACCCGAAAATGGTTGAATCTGCAATCTAGGCATTTTAAACGTTTCAGTAAGGTTACGTGCATTGTCCCGAGATACCGCAAGTGCTTGTGACACTGACACATCATCCAATCGTGTCGTCTCGGCCGTAGACAATTCCGTCCTATCCGATTGTTTCCTATTCCAAGATAAGCGTACCAAGGTCTCTTTTACCAAAAAGTACCTTTCCTCTACTTCAGCTAATTCAGACAATTCATCTGACAACTCAGAATCCAACCTGCAGAATTCTGCAAAAATACATTCCAACCGTTCCAATCGAACGTGAATTTGCTCCAAGGAGATATTCGGGTTATCCTCCAGAAACTTTTCTAGTCGAGTGAGAGAACTTTTCTCTACCCCTCGCAACTTAACTATACTATCCTTCGTCATTTTAACAAACTGAGCTAACCCAAACAAACAACAAGTCCAAATCAATACCAATTGAAATGGCCTTCATCTCGTCGGTGCCTCCAACTTGTTAAGTAGACTTATACTAAATAGAGAAAATAAAACAGGAGACCAAATTGATCTGAAGTCTACTACACTCCAAACTTGAATGCAGGTTTATTTATACACACAGGAAATCAAAATCAGCATACGGGCGTCTTCTTCTTGAATGACAAAACAAAAACAAGTAAACAGAATAAGTTAAATTTCTTGGGACTCGAACGACCTTCCAATCTTCGTGGTTTCCTTACACCTTTATTACTTCCAAAAATATTTATTTACAAGGAAATTTTATCTTCATTTTTAAATTATAAATAATATGCAGCAAAATATTACATAGCTCCCAACTTGATGGAGAAAAAAATAGGAGCACTTTCGTAGACTACATACCCACCTTTTTTCCAGACTTGATTTAAAACTTAAGCTGCTTTTTTAGTTCATAGTAGAATTACGAAGAACAAATAATTTTCGGTAAAAACCTAAAACGAAGTCTATGAAGAAGCAAAAACATCATCCCCCTTAAAGTAGATGAAAACAAAATCATCCATAAGCTACAACTACGGGCATCCAAAACGATTTAAATAATTATCATGGTCCTTGCTCCATTACCAAAACAGAAATTAATGCTTTTTCTAGAAAAATGAAACTTAAAAAAAGAAAATGTAATATTGATTTTATATATATTTCACTCTTCTTGCCTTTTAATAACAGAAACAAAAATAAGACCAACTCCGATTAAATCGGAGTATTTGGCAGCTATTATATTATAGGGGAGAGTGCTGTACCTAAGGACGGTTGTACCTTCAGCCACCACATTTTAAAATTCAGAAAAAAATGGAAATTTGAATTTGTGGTTGAATTTGAATGTAAACAGATGCTATCTAGTTGCTAACGTGAAATCAGCTCTTTAAAATAATATTTATGTTTAATATAATAAATTTGCTATTTTTAGGTGCTCAAAGTTTTCTTTAGTACATCACTACATTAATATGTTTCTTCCCCTTAAATTATAATACGATAAAATGAGATATAAAGGGCGAATTCCCGAGATTTTGACTTTTTATTTTTGATATTAGAAATTGTCAGATCTCAATTCTTTTATTTTTTTATAGAACTTTAAATGCAGAAACACCTGGTGTTGTACCTTCGGACACCATACGTGTTGTACCTACGGACACGTTCTTGTGGATGTCTGTAGCTAATCGGGGTTTTCGAATCAGGTTTCATTAAAGTGAATGCATTTTAATGCATATTAAATTAATTCTAAATGGTTATCTATTTGTCGGTGATTATTTTCAACGGATTTTTAGATGAAAAATCAAATATTTGTGATCTAAACTACCTTTTTAAATTTTTGATTTTATTTTGCATTTAATGTAAAATATGGTATAAAATCTTAGCACCCTATCACATTTAAGTATGATGATTACAAAAAACTTAAAATTTCCACAGAAGATTTGCGAAAGTTATTACGACCAAATGCTTGCAAAACTAAATATCGATCGAATTGTTTTTGAAGTCGATCAGTGAAGTGATCAGATCTATCAGCATGATTGATGAAACTATTACCTCAAACTTCGATCTGAAAATCCTATGCGATTTATGTATTTTTGGTAAAAGATCAAGACTTTTATCAATCATCTTCGTTTTAATGATCATTTACGATCTAAAACTACATTACTTTAAAAAATCTATTCCCAATTTTAAAAATGCTTGAAATAGTTTATTAAAAGGTAATACACCAGTAAAAATGTTCATTTTAAGCTTTTTTCAACTAAAAATTTCTATTTTAAGGGTGTCCACAGGTACAACTGGGTCTGTCCATAGGGAGAGCACGTTGTTGTACCTATGGACACAAATTTCGTCAAGTTATTAAAATGAATTAAAAATCCAATTTTGAAGATTTTAGCTAATAAAAAATATCATCCTACTCACAAAGGTTAGGACTATAGGTTGGGCACTTTAAATGTTAAAAATATGATTTTACCTGTCTTAGAAAAATCCAAACGTGATTTTTGTCCATAGGTACAACACTCTCCCCTACAAATAGAAGCATAACATTATGATACTCTGTTCATTTTGAAGTGGCACACGAAAATATTTCCTTCCCCACCACCGAATCAGTAGCCATGGCAACTATCAACTTCACGGCGACGAAGAAGGCTTACTATTGGCCGCGCGCAGAGCGTAGCCATGGTTACGCTTCTAGCGAGGGGGAAAGCGCTATTCTTCAGGGACCAGTTCAAAATGAATAGAGTAGTGTTATGGATCTGTGTTTTGTTTAACTTTCGTTACAACTGAATGTTGTTGATTCCAGGAAAGGTAGCTTTATTGAAGTTTATTTTTAATAAAGTTTGAATAATTATAGATATCACCACTTTGACACACTATTTGATCATAAGAGCATCTTGTGTTTCAGTGGGATTCCAGACCATTAAAATACATAACTGTAACACACACGAGCCTTATTTAAAAATAAACTAAATTGATATACATACCTTACTTCTACGTGATTCCTAGGGCTACTAAAAGGAGTCATAAGGTACAATTCACAGCCATACCCGCTATCTCCAAGTAAGTGATAATTTTTATAGAGTGGATTCGTCTTCATTTCTAGGCAGGCAGCGCTATTATTAAAGATTTTGCTGTCGTGTACACTGCCTGGCCATCTCGCGACTATGTTTCTAATAACTAGATCAGAGTCAATGATGGTTTGCACATTGAGTGCAAAATAGCCCTTTCGGCAGTGAAATCTCTCGGCGTCTTCACCACCAGGAGAAACTATACGGACAAAAGTCCCGTCGATGGCTCCGATAACACCCGGAAACCCATTGATTTCAAAAAACTTCCGGGATACCTGAAATAAATTTTTACTTCTATAAGAATATTGCACTTTTATATTTGATTTTCAATTTTATGCAATAAAACCTATTTATAATGAAATTTCATAAAAGTGTTTATTAGTAAAAACCAAAAGAGCGTGTATCATTGTAAAGAGAATCGGAACAGCTTTATAATAAGTCCGGTTTTGGCGCCGGCCGCCGTATTTGAAACCCGGCTGCTATGTTTACGGCCTGTTGGCCATAAAATAGCGCCAACTTGGCGACCGTTCAAAAAGCGGACTTATTCTAAAGCTGTACCAGAGAATCTACTATACAATACAAGCAATTTCACAAGATCACTTTAGAAGTGCATTAATATCATCGAGGTGGTTTAAAGAGCATATACAATAAACACTAATATTTAAAATATCAATTGAAATACTGGTATCTCTTGTTAACACCACCCTGCTTAGTACAAATTCCCACATTATATCTACATCTTTCTCTGATCTCATGGAAAAGTAGGTGAATAGCTTTCTTCTACGTGTACGGCGATTTTTGAAAGTCGCCAAGGGCGTTAACCTCTCGGATACAATGTATCGATATATGGCCACTTGGTGTCTTCTAAAAGCGCCAAGTGAATTAAAAGTCGCTGTACCCGTAGACAAAAGCTGTTCCCAAGTAGATATTTTTTATTTAAAAACTACCCACTTATAATGCCCCTGCTTAGAACGACTTATAAATCATAAGAGTGAAGTATACTGGCTTTAACCCCCTCGGATCCCTTTTATCTACAGCCACCGTGGTAGACATAAATACCAAATATGTTGCACAATTTATAAAAGTCGTAATGAGAGGAGTTTTTGATTAAATATTAAAACATATGTACATTGAAAGATTTACATACCTGCTTACATTCCTCTTCACTCTTAGGTAGAAAAATATAGTCTGGCAAGAGTGTGGCAATAGCCTCACTAACTCTATGTACTACCCGGCAGACTGTGGTCTGGCTCACTTGGAAGAGGTCTGCAATGGCCAGTTGCATACAGGCAACGGCATAAAACCGTAAGGCTATGAGCACCTGTTCCACTGGCGTTAATGCATTGTTCTTGTCCGACTTAAAGAGCAGCTTATCATATATTAAAATGGTTAGTTCGACGACACTTTCTTTGGACAGACGGAATCGCTTCTGGAACTCCTCGTCGTCGTACTCCATAAAACAGTCTTTTCTTTCTTTAAATTGCTTATGTTTTCTTTTTTCCAACCTTTCAATTAACTCCAACCTCCAACCGTTCAATAATTTTAATTTCCCGCAATCTTTCCATGGTAGTTCACGTTACGTAATGATAGTGTTGGTAAACACAAGTATGATATGAAAAATCTATAAAAAACGGATTCTGAGCATGCGCGGTTGGTGTAACTGAAGTATAACCTAGCTTTGAGCTCGGTTAGGTTTTTTAACTTGAACCCGAGTTCAGTGGATGAATCTGTGGTTACTTTTCGATGGTGAAATGGATTTTTAACTTTGACCCGAGAGAACCGTGTTTTTCTTCGGTTTTGTGACTTAACTTTAGGTTAGAGTTTATGGTGAATACGGCCGTTACTAGTAAACATCTGCCCCATGAGATCATCCGGTGCTTCTTTTTTTCTGAAACTCAGTATCAGTTAGAAAAAGAAAACATTCTGCATAAGTATTGAAAGAAAATAAAACGAAGAAAACGGTTATGAGGAGATCCGAATCAATGTTTGTGATTGATAAAAGAAACCACCAAGATCGACGCTTTGCAGATGTGTCTGATAAGAGATTTTAATTTTGCCTTGTTTACTGGAATTCATTTCACTTAATGAATAATAAATAAGTGATTTATTGGAGTGGAAAAAAGAGAAATCTTTCTATACAAATAAAAATACAAAGTAAGCGATTATTTTACTTTTATTAATTGAACTACAGCTGAATTTCCCCCTCAAAATTTTACCTAGTTTAAAAATAGTGTTTTGTGAATACATTTATTACGATTACATGATTTTGATTTGAAAGTAAACAATCTAGTTACACTGTTTGCTGCTTTTTGATATGAGATCAC
Source organism: Tetragnatha versicolor (assembly GCA_024610705.1). Lineage (NCBI taxonomy): Eukaryota > Metazoa > Arthropoda > Arachnida > Araneae > Tetragnathidae > Tetragnatha > Tetragnatha versicolor. The sequence goes on along the minus strand of JANDEH010000018.1, from coordinate 9,756,804 downwards.
TTATTGTTATCGTTATCGATCGGATTATGTTATCGGTTTAGTCTCGGACAATTGCGATCACATTAAGCGGACTCGACTGTAATTTAATCAACTAATTAATTTAGTTATATTTAACTAAGCTATCTTATTCACAACGTAACCTCATTATTTGGTAAAAACACAGTTGGCGGACTGATCAATGGTCACCACTTTTTCCGCTATAGTCGGCTAGACTAAAAGCTCTTCCTCCGCTCTCTTGCGTTACCTTCCTATACCGTGCTGATGAGCCCTAACAAGGGCGAAACCGGTCCATGGTTGGAGGCGACGCTTGAGAGCTGGAGTTTTCTCACATATTCCTCTAACCAGAGGTAGTGGTAAAGCACTCCGTTTTCATACCTGTCCTGTCGGGAATTAAATCTGTTCTATGGAATGCGAAGTTCATTCCGGCAGATAGTGGCGGACTGATCAATGGTCACCACTTTTTCCGCTATAGTCGGCTAGACTAAAAGCTCTTTCTCCGCTCTCTTGCGTTACCTTCCTATACCGTGCTGATGAGCCCTAACAAGGGCGAAACCGGTCCACGGTTGGAGGTGACGCTTGAGAGCTGGAGTTTTCTCACATATTCCTCTAACCAGAGGTAGTGGTAAAGCACTCCGTTTTCATACCTGTCCTGTCGGGAATTAAATCTGTTCTATGGAATGCGAAGTTCATTCCGGCAGATAGTGGCGGACTGATCAATGGTCACCACTTTTTCCACTATAGTCGGCTAGACTAAGGCCCGATCTCACCAACCTTCAGTTAGAGGTAAACGTCAGTTAGGTCATGTTTAACTGGAAGTTTCCGTCTCACCATTGCTAAATTCCCTTAACTGCCGCTTAAACTTCCAGTTGAGACAAACGGTACTTTAACTACCAGTTTGGAGCTTAAACTCCAGTTAAGAGCATAATTTCAGTCGTGCTGCCATCTATAAGCGTAGAAGTGAAATACAACTTGGATTTTTTATATATACATTGATTCGAATTCTTGGTTTTCTACTGCATGAACTTTTATAAGACTCTTGGAAAAATCAATTTTGATCAATTTGAGACAGAATATACATCATGATTGCCATCATTACTGTCTAATTATTCGTATTCATAATTAACCAATATTTCATCCAAGATGGCGGCTATTCAACTGCAAAACCTTGAAGCGTAACTCCTTTTGTTCATACGCGTTGAAAAAAAGTAGTTTTAAGTTATATGTGCTGTAATGCATATTAGTGTTTATATTGGCAAATAAAAGTAGACGTTTAAGGACTTGAGTGTCTTTCTAATTATGTTTTAAACAATTACAAAAGCTAAGTATCAAAATAGTTTATTCGAGCTTTTAAAGCTCCGGTTGGTTAAACGGCGAAAAGTTAACTGGAGGTTTCGTTGGTGAGACGACTGCGATTTTAAAGCTTCAGTTATATTAAACTGCCAGTTGGTTAACTGTAGGTTACCAGAAAGTTGGTGAGATTTGCCCTAAAAGCTCTTCCTCCGCTCTCTTGCGTTACCTTCCTATACCGTGCTGATGAGCCCTAACAAGGGCGAAACCGGTCCACGGTTGGAGGCGACGCTTGAGAGCTGGAGTTTTCTCACATATTCCTCTAACCAGAGGTAGTGGTAAAGCACTCCGTTTTCACACCGGGGGCGCTAGCATGAAGGTGTGGAATACGCAGTCACTAGTGATAAAATTACTCATGACGTCACATTCCCACACGTCGCAAAAGTGTCCTAGCACGAAGGTCTCGACTACGTTTCACTAGTGACTATTGCTACCGACTATTCACCGTTTCTTATCCACAGGCCGATAGCACTCGATAACGCTTGTCCACAGTGGAGAGAAAAGTATATATCCTTTTGTTATATATTTCTTCGACACAATCGGGCTTTTAATTCAATCTTCAACCGGGAAATTGCTTGTTTTTACATATATAGATCTTCGATGGAACGTTTTAAGTAATTTGCTGCAGAACTATTTCTCAGCGCGTAGTCGCAGAATTTTACTTCGTTTTTATCTGAGTGAAAAGGTTTTATGGCCGTCGGTGATGTGTTAGCATCACTGGTTAGCAGAGGATTGAGGATAATGTGCAAAAGTGCAGTAGAATAGTACAAAATACTATTAAATGCTGTATTTTCACACATTTTGCTTCAAATTTGTAAATTTTAGTCCGATATCTGAAATTGTTTGTAAATATTGAATGTCGGGTTTTCCCTCTTATTTTTACAAGTTTTATAGGTATTGTTTGACCTGGGTTAAAAAAATAATATTAATTATAAAACACAAGTTGTATTGACGAGTTACTAGATAAAATATTAAATTTAAAAAATTATATTAATGAATACATGATTTTCTCAAGACCACATCGCTTCCTTAGTGCTGCCATCTGTTAAGAAACACTACAAGTAATATACACTGTTAATACAAATTTTTACAGGCACTAGATGTCCATTACTTTCGTAATATATTAATGTTTGAAGACTTATTTCGGTAATAAATAGCTGTTTTAGATTTTTTGAAACTATTAAAACGGGCCACAAAATGTGCAAAAGCAATGGAAATGGGCTTCGGAATCTCAGATCAATGGCGGACAACGCGTTTTTGAGGAGACGGGAGCTCCGCGACGAACGTTTCCAAAATAATCGTTTCGAGTACGAAACAGTATCGAAACGTAAGATTTTTCATCTTTTGCGCGTTTCGTGTCTCTCTTGTCTTAAAGTTCGTGAATACGGCCCTATATCACTAGTTAATAATTATATCACAGACCGCGGAAGACTACACAATTTGTATCGTTGGTGAGAAGATGCTCTCATTTGATTGGTTAGCTCCCTTCTCCACAGGAAACGGGGAGAAAGTTCTCACTAGGGGGATGGTGCTAAGGCAAAAATGCAGGTCTGGACAACGTAGTCCACAGTCTTTGTATAGTTACTACTACCGATAACTTGTCGCTAGTGACTAATAGTCCACACCATCGTGCTAGAGCCCCGGATGATGTTCGTTCATGTATAACTGTACAATTTTGCTTACCAATACTTCCGCTGGATGGCGCTGCGCGCTTCCCCTTCCCAGTGCGATGTTTCCGTAGGGGGTCTGCCCTCAACCGGCCACTTCCAGTTGTGTAGGCTTCGCTCTTCGTTACGCCGGACCCTCGTGTTTATTAGGCCTAACCATCGGAACTCCAGCAAAGGTGAGTGTGTTGCATTCTGCTGGTTTGGTTGTTGTTGACCCTTTATTATTGTATACTATATTCCCATTTTTCCTTATTTTTTTTGTCCTCCCTTTTCTTCATGGACGCCCTCACAATAAAAAAGCGATTCTTCAAAGCTAGGCTTGCCATGCGGTTTTTAGAGCTGTCTGGGGTTTCTTATACATTTAAGATTTGCCAGACATTTATGTGAAAAATCCTGACAATTATCTTTAAAATTGCGTTGTTTTTAACATTTTCTAACAAATGTATTAATTTGGAGAACTTACTCTCCGTGAATTTTATAATGAAATTTAGTCAATATCAAAGAATTTTTGAAAAAAAATAATGTCAAAAATAAAGAAATAAAATTTGATATTTCTGTTCAATGTTTATTAGTTTTTTCTTATACTTTTATAATCTTTGATGATTTGATATGGTACTTATTAAGAAATTTCAAAAATAATGTCCTGGGTTGGACCCAAGGAAATATGGTAAGTCTATTAAAGCGCACGTGACGAGGCTCGTGATATATTTAATAGCAATGAGTGAATGAGTCCATAGAAATTAATTTGCATGAATTAAAACTCATAGAAGGGAAAATTAATAGTTTGAAAGTAGAATGCATGGAATGGATAATTGCAGTCAAATTTTTTTAATCTTAATATGTTTAGAATGGCTTAAAACCCTCCAAAAAACATTTTAATTTACCTTTCAAAGCCCTAAATTTTAAGTTATTTTAAATTAAAATTAGCTTAATTTCTGTCTGAGCTGAAACAGCTTTTGACATTAAATGTACCTTGCTACCGCTTGTTGTTATCATCCCACTTTGAAAGATTGAGCTCTAATGTTTTTACAGCCCAGTATTTCGATGAAAATGGTATTTCCCAGAGACACATGTGACGTCACATTGTTAGGAGCTTTCTGTATTAATATTTGTCATAATTATACTTTAAAAAAAGTTTGTGGGAAAAGACAAGCGTGTTTTTAAAATCAGGAGATAATTTTTAATAAATTAAAATTGAATATTTAGAATTTTAAGAGAGGCTTCAATTCTCCATTTTTGACGACCTCTTCTTAAGCTCATCGGCCTTTCATGGGCTCATGGAGGAGTTCGTCAACATTGATGAGAAGTTAAGATGATATCCATTGAACTCTTACGTTTTAGCTGGAAGATTTCCGTTTTTTAAGAGAATCTTCCGTTATTCAATCAATTTATTCCGTTTTTTGTCCAAATAATTTAAGCAGCCTATTTTTGCAAAGGACAGAAATGTTGATGGTGGTTTAATAACAATTTTCTCAAAAAAGAATGAATCTTGCGCATATCAGGCTTAAAGATTAAGATAAAGAACAACTAAGAAGAAATAAATTTGTATTAATCTGAAATTAGTTTGGTTCAATTCCGTTAGAGTTCCCGCTAAATATCGCCTTGTTTTATAAAAGCCAAAAAGTAGAAATATTGCTAATTAATTTCAAAGTCATAGTTGAAAATGTTTCATTAGACCAATAAATGTTCAGTTAATCAATAAAAATCAGAAAAATATGTCGATATTTGAATGTAATAGCGTTAAAAAAACAGCGATATTTAACGGAATTGAGCCATTAGTTTTGTTTAATGTGTGGGTAAAGTAAGTTAGGTTAGAGTGTGCTCATTTGATATTAAATTTGTTTTTGTTTGACTTTTGAACTAAAAGATATCCATTCATGTTACCTATTAACTTAGGTGTAGTAACTATAGTAGGTAGTTTTGACTTAGATTAAGAAAAAATGCCATGGGTACCTTGATTTTAAAATTTTCCTTCTTTTGAAATCCCAATGTTGGCAGGTACGCAAATTTATCGTAAAAGGGCTAATTGAGGATGATGTTAGGGACAAAAAACCCGGTTAAGGGTCACGAAGGAAGCAGCTTTCACTCGGAAAAGTCGAAGAGTGGATGTCGTTCCACGACTTGTTCAAAGCCAGGGTGGACAATAACACCCATTTCACAGGGTGCCTACAGATCAGGGAAAAGTCAGGGAAATTATTTAAAAATTTAAAAAATCAGGGAAATTTTTAGTAACTGATTCAAAAGGAGCGATGTAACCTAAAGGGTCTCAAAGTGAGTCAAACCGCTACTTTTAAGAGTAAAAATACCAAAAATTTCTGGGGAAGGATCCCCAAACCCCCCTCAAAATTTTGAATTATGTGCTCTGTTTTTCCTTCAAAATTCTGTGTCTTACGAGGAGGGATCCTCATTTTGTGTGATATAAAGGGTATAAAAAAGAATTGAAACACTATTTTAAGGGGCAAATTTCCAAAATTTTTCTCAAGTACGGCCTCTATAAATCCCCCTTAAAATGTTGCTGTTTATTATACTGTGCTGGATTTCTTTGAAAACTCTGCTGGTACACTTGTGGTGTAGATAAAAAATTCCTTATAATGAGCTGAAATATGCTTTTTTTTGAGGGGGCAATTTCCAAAGTTTTTCTGGACCCCCAGACCCTCTAATTCTACTTGGAATTCACATTGTTTAAAAATTACGAATTAAATTCACCAAAATGAATATATGATGTTCAAGTCACATCAGTGGCGTATATAAGGGGGGGGCGAAGGGGCCCTGCCCCCCCCCAAAATCCGGACTTGGTACCAAAACAAGCTAAAACCCTGTTTTTTAGGCTCAAATTTCCAAAAATTTTATGGGGGAGGGCCCCCAAACCCCCCTTTCTGATTGGCATTTTATTATTCCAAATCTTTTTACAATAAGTTCATCAAAATCCCAATTCTACTTAAAAATATATGTCCAAAATTTGGACTAGGTGTAGCAAAACCGAGTAGAAGTACAGATTTTAGGGTCAAATTTCCAAAAACTTTCTGTGGAAGGACCCCCAGATCCTCTTTCCTACTTGGCACTCTATTATCTTCAACTTGTTTTTATATTAAGTTCACCCAAATGCAAATCCTATCTATAAATATAAATAAAAAATTCGGACTAGGTGTACCAAAACTGGTTAAAAACCAGTTTTTATAAGTCAAATTTCAAAACTTTTTTGGGGGTGGACCCCCAGACCCGTCTTTGGAACAAAATTATTCACAACTTTTTTATAATAAGTTCTTTTAGATTTAAATTTAAAAAATATATATAGAAAGTTACATTGAACGTAATAGATTTGCTTGGGAGGAGGTGAAAAGTAATTTTGGGCCCCTCCCGAAATAAATTTCTATATACGCCACTGAGTCACATCCATATTGAGGGCCGTATTCAGAAACTTTCGATGGGGAAAAACACGAGATGGGAACGAGAACGAGAGATTTTAAACGAGAGATATTTCTATTCCACAGCTGTCCTCCGCCGTATTGTTCTGAGATTCGAAGCACATTCCGATTGCTTTTACACTTTTTTTGACCCGTTTATAAAATCTAAAAGAGCTATTTATTACCAAAACAAGTCCTCAGACATTAATTTATTACGAAAGTAATGGACATCTAGTGCTTGTAAAAATTTGTATTATCAGTGTACAATTACTTGTGTTGTTTTTCGACAGATGGCAGCATTATCGCTCGAGCTCACAAAATTTCTATCATACACTGTAAAAAAATCTTTCTTCAATAAACGGAAATTTCCCGGCAGCACAGCTGCCGGATTATTTTCATCATTTGAGAAGGTATCCGTATTTTCTTTTTCCGTCATTTGAGGGAATGTCCGTTTTGTATTTTTCTGTCAAAGGAGGGAAACCTTCCGTTATTTTAGAGAACGTTCGTTTAATATCTTTTCGTCATTGGAGTGGAACTTTCCGTTATTTTAGGGATTGTTCGTTTTATATTTCTGATATATAATTTTCCTGATTATAATTTTGAAAAAAAATGACAAACAATCCGTAAAATCCAAATAGACGATTCTTTTAAATAATTTACACTACCGATCACAGTAATACAAGTCTAGTCAAAAGTTACAAGTTATCACAACTATTTAGATCACATTTTTGCGATCTAATAAGACTAGTTAGGTATGCAATATTTTAAGACTTCAGCTACGTAGTGAAGAAAACGATCGTACGATGTTTAAATATCTGTTTAAAAATAGTATATCAGAGTATTTCTATTTTAAAGCATGGTAACGTTTACTACCAATAATACAAAAAATAAAAACAATATCTTTTTGCTATTTTTGGAAATTTTAATAAAATAATATTTACTGGGGTTCGAACCCGCGAACTGCTGCATGCTAATCAGGCACGCTACCACTGCTACAGCGGGGATTCAGTAACAGTAAAACTTATAATAACATGTTCTTTGTTTGTGACTGTGAAGGTACGTCACAAACGAACTTAGGATTCTAGAGGATTAATAACTACCTTACCCACATAATAAATTTGCTGAAGGTTCGTTTCGCCTGAAGAAGCTTGCACAAACTTCCATTACTTATTTACAACTATATTTGAGTCTCACCAAAACTAGTGGAGAAATAGTACAATACGCATGCGTGAGGAGAGGAAAATTAAAAAATGGAAACTTCACGATGAAAATTCCGTTTTGTAGTTTACGGAATTAATCCATGAAAAATTCACGGAAAATAATACGTTAAAAGACGTTCTTTTTTTACAGTGTATATCATCAATAATTTTCGATCATATTCGTTTGCATTTTTTGCTTCACAGCACCTAAAACTCTTCCATTGTTAATGATGTTGGGGAAAAGGACATTATTCCGCCAAAAAATCCCTCAGTATCTTATCTGTGGGTATTATTCCCTTTTCATACTTAAGAATATCGTATAGTTTCTAACTTAAAAAGTTGACGTGAGATTTTAATCGACCCCCCTCCCCCTTGGTGAGATTTTTCCAAACCCCTTCCCCCTTTTTGACCCCACGTAATTTATGGATGTCCCCTAACAAAGGGTCCAAAACGATTTATTCAAAAGTTGGATGGATGTGAGAGCGCCACGATGAACTATAAATGATTGACAGAGAGATCGGCAGTTCATTTTGGTGACCAAACCTGTGATTGGCTGTCACTCAATCTTCTATTTTCGAAGGAGAAGGAAAAAGTTTTTTAAACCAATCAGGCTTTTTACCCCGCCTCTCGTGACGTAGATGCGATCGCAGCGCCAAATATGCCCCATATCCATCCAACTTTTCGATTTCCATTTAGCGCCCATGGCGACGGACCAGTGGCGAATCCAGAGGGGGGGGCTGTGGGGCTGAAGCCCCCCCAGGAATAAGACATTCAAGTTTTGGTAATACTAGCTGTAAAGCCAAAAAAGAAATTTCAACACGTTGCGGATATTCGGTGGTGTTACCCAAAGGGTCTCAAAATGAATCGGAACCCTACTTTTAAGGGTAAAACTTCCAAAATTTTCTGGGGGAATCTAATAAGTCAGCATTTCCTTGAAGCTTAAGGGATTTACAAAGAATGATCCTCTTTGATGTAACCTAAAGTGTCTCAACATGAGTTAAAAGGCCACTTTTAGGGGCAAAATTCAAAAAATTTTCTGGAATAGGAATCCTTAAACCCCTTAAAAATTTTCCAATTCATAATAACCATAAACTTTTTTCCTTGAAAATTCTGCCGCTTACAATGAGTGGTGCTCTTTGGGTGGAATCTAAAGGGCTTCGAAATGAGCTAAAACACAATTTTGAGGGACAAATTTCCAAAATTTTCTCTGGGGGAGGACCCCCAGACCCCCCCTTTTATTTGGAGTTGACATTTTTAAAAAAATTTCGAAATTTAGTGCACCAATATTGAAACCTTACGAAGTCATCTCACCTAAAACTTCGTATTCCTAAGGTTCGTTAGACCTCAGAAAAGATGTCGAGTAACCCCCCCTAAACAGAAATCAAGCTACGGCACTGGCAACCCCTCTCCCCCTTCAGTTGCTTACATAATATTTGAACAGCCCCTAATAGCAATTAAGTTATTTGTGAAGCTCAGCCCCCCCCAGACAAAAATCCTGGATTCGCCACTGCGACGGACTCTGTGTTCTAGTACTCTTTGGTCGTTCGCACAGCCGCAGCAGTGGAGGGAGAAAGGACTTTTTTGTAAACTTTAATTACTTATTTTTGGCTGACCCCTTTTGTAAGAAAATATCCGAAAATAAATCCGCGCTTTATTAGAGTAGGCGGGAAAGCTATAGTATTTTAATCATAACGGCTAATGCGGAGGATTTAAACACTGAATCTAACTGATTACAGACATCATGTAAGTTTTTTTATATATAGCATCCATTTTATATACACTACAGTATGGAGTATGCTAGAAACTTTTGGTACTTATATGGGTTTGGGATAAATGTATTATTTTTTACAGGGTTTAAATTTACGTTTATGGTACTAAATTTTCATTATAAAACCTGAGTGAAGTTACCTTTTTAATAACATAATGCTTAATTTCAGAAGGATTTTTTGGGGGTTCTGATAAATTCAAGTTGTTATTGACTAGCCAATACTTCTGTGAAATTAAAGTTTTTTTTAATTTAAAGATATCTTTATAAGCAATGGTGTTTACCGTGTTATAGTGTAGAATTAATAGAAAGAACTTAATGATGGAAGAAATTTTTAGAATTTTATCAATGAGATACTTATTATAAGTATTAAACCTTGAAGTATTATAACGTTCTAACCGCCTCAATAAAATTGTATTTTTAGAAGAAATATTTAATTTATAAATTATAATACTGAATGAAAGAAATTTTTATCATTTTTTTTAAATTGTTCTCAACTATTGTTCGGGAAATTCCCAATTAATCTTTTTTTGTAATATCAGGGTTACTCAAAATACGACCCACGGCTGGAGTAGAAACTCTGACACTACCTAAACCCTCTGATTTATAGAAATTACCCATTGAAATATAAAATAATCTTCATATATGCGTTATGATTTTTCTTTCACTTTTTCTATTCGGAAAACATTTTATCACCTAATAACAATTAATAAGAAACCAAATTTTTAATTAGAGTTTCAAGGAAAAAAATTTATTATTCCTTTTGATCAGCATATTGTGCAGTTTAAGAGGGTCCCAGAAAAAAAGAGCTATAAAGTCGAAAAATTAAAAATTTACCAGTGGTCAAATGGGATTGACCTTCGTTCAGGGACCCCCAAAACAACAGCGAAACAGAAAGAGAAGGTCAGAAAAGCTATAAAGGGCTAGAAAAAGTAGATTGACCACTGGTCAAGACCAAAATGTTTCCCGTCTCAAGGCGTTTAGTTTGGGCCTAATGACCTTCTGCAGTGCCAAAGCATAGAAGTAGCAAAAAAGTTAACCGGACTGACCAATGATCAACCCGAACCAAAATGACATGTTAAAACAATAGAGAACACAAAATATCAATTAGAAACTCCAACATTAATTTATAATAATTTTTAGCCATATAGAGCAATCTTGACCAGTGGTCAAGCAACCCAAAATATTCGTAAACTACGTATCAAAATCAATGGAACAGAACAATAAAATGAAATTTCGTACTAACCAGTCGCCCGTGATGTTTTAATTACTACATCCCAAAAGCAATCTTCGTTCTGAAACCAGACAATCTATTAGGATGAAAGTGGTCTAAGTCCATTAAAGTCAATTTAAAGCACTTCCAGTTGAAATTTGATAAAAGTTGTTCCGCAGCAAAAATTGTATCCATGGCTAGAGACAAATCTACCCCAGAAAGTAAAAATATAAGCAATCCTGATTTTTTTGCAGATATTTTTAGAAAACCTTCAATTACACAAAACGATGTTCAGTGGACTTAGACCACTTTCATCCTAACCACCTCATATACAAGCACAGAATCGTACTTTTTAAGAAATTTTTTTCAATTTTAGTCGACAAATTCGTCATATACGCCCCCCCCTAATGAATTCTGCTTAAATACGCCCCTACTCCCACTTACCCCAACCAACCCTAATTTTTTATTCCTTTCAGTAAGACAAAACTTAAACTTGTAAAGATACTAATATTGACACTTATGTGTGTTGATTAACATATTTCTGATAACACTGGCCTGCGATGACAAAAATACAAGAGAAGTAAGAACTGAATATATTTTTTGGGGCTAATTTCAAAAATAGACATAAAATTTTTCCATCACATTTTTTTTTGAAATTTCAATTTTGAATTAAAAAAAAGGTTTTCCTTGATATGCCCTAATGTATATGCATCATTAATAAATAAAAGAAAAATATTTTGCTTCACTAATAGTTTAGTAATTTGCAGGAATGGATTCTTCATCATGTTACAAACTACCTTCACCTTCATCGCTGAAATCCTTAGTTTGTGACGTGAAATATCCCTTTGGAAACTACCTGATTCATCAACTGGTGCTCTACAATTCCAAGCCAAGTTACTCTTGCAGGGAATGCGACATTCGTGCTGCACTTCGGTCCTTCCCTGCTGCTCGGGTGAATGATAGGAACGCGGCCGGATGCACTGCTCTTCATCTGGCTGTGATAATAAGAAACTCTTTTATGGTCAAGATGTTGCTGTCGTGTCTTCCAACCCTCGATGTCGATGCCAAATGTGTTAAAGCAAAGGGAGCAACTGCCTTGCATTTAGCAGCTTCTACATATTATTTTAAAAGCCACTATTTAAATGCTGGAAACAAGCATGACAAAACCGCTATCGATAAAGATGTTGATGAAGATTGTTTAGAAATAGTAAAAGTTTTAGTAGAAAGTGGTGCTTCTGTAAATGAGTGTGATAACAAAGGTGCAACACCACTTCACATTGCAGCTAGTTGCAATCGAATTGAAATACTTAAGCTGTTAATCAGCAGAGGTGCAGCTTTGAATGCAGGAAAATGTATGGGAAGGACCCCTCTTCATGAAGCAGTGATGAATGGACGTTTTGAAATAGTCAAAGTTTTAGTAGAAGGGGGTGCTGCTGTAAATGACGATGGTGCAACACCACTTCACGTCGCAGCTCGATACAATCGAATTGAAATACTTAATCTGTTTATCAGCAGAGGTGCAGCTTTGAATGCAAAAGATCGTATGGGAAGCACCCCTCTTCATGAAGCAGTGAGATATGGACGTTTTGAAGCTCTCAAAGTTTTAGTAGATAGTGGGGCTTCTGTAAATGAGTGTGATAACGATGGTGACACACCACTTCACGATGCTGCTCGTTGCAATCGAATTGATGTACTTGTGCTGTTAATCAGCAAAGGTGCAGCTTTAAATGCTAAAAATATTAGGGGAGAGACCGCTCTTTATAACGCAGTGTTTCATGAACATTTTGAAGTAGTCAAAGTTTTAGTAGAAAGTGGTGCTTCTGTAAATGAGTGTAATAAATGTGGTACAACACCACTTCACGTTGCTGCTCGTTGCAATCGAATTGATGTACTTGAGCTGTTAATCAGCAAAGGTGCAGCTTTAAATGCTAAAAATATTAGGGGAGAGACCGCTCTTTATAACGCAGTGTTTCATGAACATTTTGAAGTAGTCAAAGTTTTAGTAGAAAGAGGTGCTTCTGTAAAAGAGTGTGATAAAGATGGTGAAACACCACTTCTCGTCGCAGCTCGATACAATCAAATTGAAACACTTGAGCTGTTAATCAGCAGAGGTGCAGCTTTGAATGCAAAAGATGGTATGGGAAGGACCCCTCTTCATGAAGCAGCGATGTATAAATGGAAATGGAATTTGAAAACAGTCAAAATTTTAGTTGAAAATGGTGCTGATGTTGATGCTGTGGATAAGAGGGGTAATACAGCCCTTAAATTTGCAGAAGCATTAAATAAAACAGAAGTAGTTGCATATTTAAATTCCATATTTGCTAATGTGAATGCTGTAGGCAGGGATGACGGAGTGTTAGTTCCTGAAAGAGTGTGTATAAATACTGAAAAACTAGGTGAACCTTCATGTAAAAAAATGCGTAGGAACTGATATGCGAGTTTTCTAAAACACATTTTCTTAAAGCTTCATCCTTTTGTTTCAATAAAAAAGCAAACTATTTTATTATAAGGAATTTCTCTTATAAAATTCTGTATGCAATTTATTTTTCTCTCTTATATTTTTTTAAATAAAGTATCAAAATTTGTGATTCTCTATTTTTTATTAAAGTTTAAAAGCTGTATTAAGTATTTTGTGAGTATGAGTTATGAAAATATAGAAAAATTATTTTTATAAATGAATGCTTTTGTTGACCTCTTTGAACCTGTTCGTCTGGATCATTCATATTATTTCATTCATGAGTTTCAGAAAATCTAGGGGAATTCCATTGAATTCAATGGTAAGGTTGTGAACCAAAGAATGTGATTTTATTGATATGGGCCTCTAGTGCTTTTTTTATGGCACCCATACCTTTTTGATGTCATTATGGACCTCAAGAAAACATTGCAATCACGTGCTGTCAAATTAGCAGTGTTCGGCAACTAGTTGCCAAAAAGTAGTTTACTACCAATTATTAACTACTCTTGGAAAATCTAGTTGCAACTAGTAGTTAACTACTTTTTTCTGGGACTAGTTGCACCTAGTAGTTAACTACTTCCGAAAATTCAACTACTAGTTGCAACCAGGCACGGCTCCAAGGGGGAGGCACTTTTCCAGACAAGATTCCCTTGTGATACCACTGGGGGTATGGGGGGTCCTCTCCCAGAGAAAAATTTAAATTTGATTTTAAAATTAGGGTTTTAACACATTTTTAGAAACGTTTTGAGTCTAAGGGGGGCACTTTTCAACACTATTACTTTTACTTTTTGACCCAACTTTACTTTATGGGGTTTTCCTAAATAAAACACTGAATACCCCATTTTTATACTAATGTAGACCTGTAAAAGTTGGGTTTTTACTCATCTTGAGAACCTTTTTGGGTCTCCAAGGGGGGGGGCACTTTCCAGAGTGCCACCCCCCTGGATCCGCCACTGGTTGCAACTATTCTATTTATTACTTTTACTTTTTGACGCAACTTTACTTTATGGGGTTTTCCTAAATAAAACACTGAATACCCCATTTTTATACTAATGTAGACCTGTAAAAGTTGGGTTTTTACTCATCTTGAGAACCTTTTTGGGTCTCCAAGGGGGGGGGCACTTTCCAGAGTGCCACCCCCCTGGATCCGCCACTGGTTGCAAGTAGTCTATTTACATTCATACCCCAGGGGTTCTTAAACTGTGGTCACCGGACCCCCGGGATCCTCAGTTCCCCAGCGCCTTCCTAGGGGGTCCGCGAGTTACCTTGGGAAACACTCAAGTTATCTTTGAGTGTTCCCCAAACAGTTTCAAAATGAGAGAAAACATTAGTTTAACGAGAAAATTAAAAAAAAATTGGGGCACTTTCCAGAGTGCCACCCCCCTGGATCCGCCACTGGTTGCAAGTAGTCTATTTACATTCATACCCCAGGGGTTCTTAAACTGTGGTCCACGGACCCCCGGGATCCTCAGTTCCCCAGCGCCTTCCTAGGGGGTCCGCGAGTTACCTTGGGAAACACTCAAGTTATCTTTGAGTGCTCCCCAAACAGTTTCAAAATGAGAGAAAACACTAGTTTAACGAGAAAATTAAAAAAAAATTGGGGCACTTTCCAGAGTGCCACCCCCCTGGATGCGTATTCGCAAAAGTGCCCCCGAGTTGGGACGGCTTGGCAATATTTGGGGAGAGCGGCTGGCGGTGTATGATTTTCTGGCAACCACGCGGAGAGCGACGCGTGCTTTCGTGCTTTCGCGTTTTTTTCATTCCGCTCACTCTGAATATTATATTCGCTGTTCTGACTAGTTTTGACCGCGCGCTTGCCATTGATTTAGATTAAAATAAATCATTAGTAAAATAAAAAATGTTATAAATTAATCATGAAAAATTATTTTATTATATTACTTCCAAAATAAAATTTCACTTTCTGAAGTAAAAATAAACCCATTTCATAAAAACGTGGGTTATATTATATGGTTCAAATTTAATTTTTAAAGCAGTGGATTTAATAATTGTTTATAAAATTATCAAATTTATCCTAACTGTCCTTGCCATTGATTTAGATTAAAATAAATCATTAGTAAAATAAAAAATGTTATAAATTAATCATGAAAAATTATTTTATTATATTACTTCCAAAATAAAATTTCAATTTCTGAAGTAAAAATAAACCCATTTCATAAAAACGTGGGTTATATTATATGGTTCAAATTTAATTTTTAAAGCAGTGGATTTAATAATTGTTTATAAAATTATCAAATTTATCCTAACTGTCCAACTGTTCTGTGTTCATTAATACAATTTTGAATGACCATTTTTGTTTATGTAGAAAAATAGCAAGTGAAACTTAGATGTACTGCATCAAAATTAGTTAATCACTTGAAGCTTACATTTTTAAGTTAAATTTTTTCATGTGTGACATTAAATACCTAAAGAAAAAGCATTGCAAAGTAACTGTAATATGTTTCTGAACACATTTTTTTTATCACAAACTTAAAAATTTTCAGTTTTTCCCGAGTGGAATCCAACTTTTTTGGGAAAAAATGCTCAATATATGGTTGAAACTTCATTATTAAGTATTGTATAAGTATATCATCTAAAACATTTTTAATTGATACCTGTAAAACAATTCTGTAAAAAGTATTTGAAATTAACATTTAAACTTTTCCCGAAAGAAACAAACCCTTTGGGAAAAAAAGTTTTTTCCCCCAAAGTTTCCAGGGTTTTCCCAGCCATTCCCATCTCTACAATTTACGCAGTGTATTCATGTTCAGTTGAACTCCTTGTTCAGTTCAATAGACTCCTAATGTATCCTTTTTTCTTGAAAATGTTATGTACTTATTCAAAAAGTTCCATTTAAAATTAAACAAGCATTCGAACCCAGAGAGAAAATAAAATTTATATTTATGGTTTCAATTTACATGTAAATTACCACATACCAAGAGCTTTTTGCATATCAGATGTTTTTCAATCAAAGTAACTTTCTGTGTTCTAATTTAATGGGACAACTAACACTTGATTACTTCTTTAAAAGCAAATTCTTTAGTAGAAAAATATTTTTTAACTAGAGAAAAAGTTCTTTTGAAATACTGTTCTGAGAATTTCTCGGGTATTTATTTTTATTTAAAACAAGAATTCCAAAACCCCATTTTCATTTATCTATTTTGTCTTTGTGTGAATTGTATATGTTCTCCATTATTTGCTTAATAAATTTGAAATATTGCTCTATGACTAAAAGTTAGGGAACCAAGGGCCTTCTTAATTCATAAAATACCCTGTGTGGTTTTCAAATGTTGTTGCATACCATTGGCGCAGCAACTCAAATAATTATGTAGTCAGTTATTAAGTGTTCAAATGTTATTTACAATAAAATTCTGTAACAACTCAATTAACTGATGTAGAGGATAATTTCCAAAATTTTGGTTGAAGTACTTCTTATATTACATTCAAGTATATACTAGGGTTTACCCCAAAAATTTTATAACATTTCATTGCTATATTTCAGTTCTCTTAAAAGACATAGTAATTGAATGATTTGTATTTGAAAAAAGTGTAAATAAAAACAAAAATTAGTGTAAAAAATTTTGTTCCGTATTTTCTTTGTAGATATAATCATTAAAAATTAATGCCCTTAACAAAATTTCATTGTTTTATCCTGTCTACAACAAAAATCACCCTTAAAGAACTAAAAATTGTTCAGAGTTGTTGGGAGCAGCGCGAGAAGCTTAGGTAACCTAGTAGTTGTCGTTGCACTAGTTGTAATCCTAATTTCAAACCATAGTACTTTTTATGATCAATTTGTTAAATACATTTGTTTCAAACTTGAATTTTTACTAGGGAAATTTAGAACTAAAAATTAAATTCAAAATAAATTATTTAATTAATTAAATAAGGGATTCACTGAAAACACCTACACTATTTTGCCGTCCTAAGCAAAAGTGTACACTAACGCAATTTCTCACAGATTTACTTTGTGAAAAATCTCGCCAATAGAGTATTTGGCAATGGATAGCAGCAACCTTTTAACAACGCCAAAACTGCCAACAAAACAGGCAGAATGAACAACTAAGCTGCATGAATTTTCAGAGATAGTAGTTTTTGATTCTAAGGCGACGATATTCTCGCCAATTTAAAAACATGCCAAGGGAGAAATAAAATGAAGTTTTAAAAAATCTTGTTTACGTACATTTTGCTTAGGACGGCAGTATTCTTGTCTTAGTATGTGTGATCTATGCAATTTAAACTTCATGATAACTTCTTTTCGCCAAAAATAGACATGGTAAAGAAAATTGTTAAATTAATATTTTACTTACCCATTGACTAGGAACTTACTAGAGGGTATGTTAAACTAGTGAAAAAGACAGATTTGCTGCTGTCATTACACCATAAACCATCTGTATTGTTAACCACTTAACAGTTACATTTATTTAAGAATAATTGACCAAACATGGAAAATTTTTTTGACTGTTTAATTTTGTTCTTTATATTATAAGTGTTAAAAATAATTTTTCATTAAAAAAATTAAAATTAAACTACAAGTGTATTAAATACTTTAACATAGTACGCATAAAAAAGTATTGGATAACACACACATCTTATTAAATTAGGAGAAAGATTATCCAAACATGATGTCTCACAATCTCTACACGACTAAAAATCACAAACATCATCGAAACAAACTCAGTTTGGGCTTCACAAAACGGAAACATTAATTTTTCTTTACCCGAGCAGAGCTCGGGCGACACTGTTAAGGGGTTAATTAAGTATTTATCTGCTTTTATTTTTAGCCAATTTTCAGAGAGAATATATGAAATTTAGAAAGTATTCTGAAAGTAACCTGTAGTAACTAACAATGACTTTATTTCCATACATATATATGTATTTATGATTATTAATAGGCTCTGTACACTTGTGTAGTATCTATCCTTAAAATAACTCAGAACTTGACTTAATAACTCAGAACTTGAGAATAAATTAGAATATGAAAATAAGTTACGTGTTTTTAAATTCTTACTTGTGTGAAATAAAATAAACAACATGATGTCAAGTTACCCAAGTCCCAGAACCGTTTATACAATGACAAAACCGTAAATATACAAATTTTCTATTTTAGTAAACATTCGGGGAATGACCCACATCTAGCTTAATGTAGTGAAAAGGGATTTCCAAAAAAATTTCATTACTTCCGAGAAACTGTCAAGGCTCTTATAGCAACAGCAAGTCTCTTAATGAAAATAATTCTCAAAACAAAGTCAGTATGTGACTTGTTCTTAGGTGTTGTCATCCTGTCTACCAAATGAAGTTAAAAAGGTTCCTTCAAGCAAACACTATTTTTAACATTAGGTACCCATTGCAAATCAAAACTTTAGTTTACTTTAAACATTATTCTCACTCTCAAAACACCTAAAGAAGTTGAATTCAGAAAGAAATTACCTTATGACAACATAATTGTTGTAATAATTTTGCATAATTCTAATGATTGGTTTATTACAGCTAACTTACTAATTCAGTTGAGTAAATGGTGGTTATTTGTTTGTAAATAAAACTACTATAAGCATTGCGAGTGGCTCCATCTATCTATTCTTATGGCTTTTTTTCATGTAGGGCTTGAGTTCTGTGAAAGGAAATGATTAATTGCATGTTTCTATTTAAACAGAATAAATTAAAGGACAGCAATTTTTTTATTGAAAGATTCTTTATTTTATAAGTTTATAATACAAATTCATAGCATTTTTCAGTATAACAGTGACCTGCTTATTCTTTCAGGGTCCTTACATGAGATTATAAACAAGTTTCACTACATTTTAAATTTTTAGGGCTGTGCTTTAGAATTTAAAATAAATTTTAGCGAACAAATATTAAACATTATTATTTTATTTTGTATTTATGTACAAATTATAACCAAACACCAAGTGTTTTGGGAAAAGGCTTAAATGTAGTAATAACTACCAAATTAAAATTTACCAATGAAGCTTGTTAACTTTATACCTTGACCTATAAGTATGACTTAAAAATATTGAAGGGAAATAAAACAAAAATTAACAATACCAACTCAAAATATAAACTATTGTTTTCTAAAATATTTTTATTAGTATTGGAATTACATAATTATATTTAATGTTTGTTTAGTAAAAACATTATGATTTAGTACTATACTAATTAAAAAGTAACTAAATTAATTGACTTACTTGACTTAAGTCTCTTTACGCCTATGTGGCGCATGAGGCCGCCAAACTAAATTAATTACTATATTAATATTTATTTGATTTTTTTTACAAAAAATTTACATAACTAGAATAGGAAAAGGTACAGCTTTAAAAGCGTCCTCCAGCCGCCATGTTTAATCACAGCTTATTAGTTATAGATACAGCTGCATAGTTATAATTATTATTATCATTATTTGATCCTAAAATAATAGTGTAATTAGTGTAATATTATTTAAATCTAAAAATCTCTTCCTAGAAAAAATAATCTTTAAAACCTTATTAATATTGCATAAATAATTTTCAGTTCATTTTTAAAAAGTTTCAATATTAATAACTAGATAAAGCATTTCTAACCACAGAGTATAGAGCTTAACAGAGTGTTATCACCATAGACCAGGGGTTCCCAAACTTTTTTGACCCGTGGACCCCCTGACGACATTTTTCGTACCCCGTGGACCCCCTGTCTCTAAGGGACTGTTCAAAAAGTAACTAAAAATATTATGTTTTTTAATATAAATTTCTAAACCACGCATAAATTTTGTAATTTTTTCAAGTGTTTTTTTCGTGCATTGATAAGCATTTGATTTCACACTTTTACATATTTTAAAAGAAACCATTTTTTTTTAATTTTTGCCTTCACACAATAATTTTAAAGTAATTATAACAATCAAACATTAAAAACGTTTGAAATAAAAACAAATCTAAACTTTTAATATCACTACATTTCAAGGCACAAAAACTTTTAGCTTTAACAATAAAAATTTTGGTAGCAAACTTGTCACAGTGAGTGAGTTATTCATTCACCCAATCATAAAATTTCAGAAATAATCACAATTAATACATGGCATGTTAAACAATATTTAATTAAGTTCAACTATGAAATGAAGTCAAATTATGCATTACGGAAATTAAATTTAAATTTATGTAATTGAATTATGCGGGGCTGTTAGGGGGCTCTTCTCCGCGATAAGAGAATTTAATGAAATTTTTCCCGTGAACCTTTGAAAGTCGCCGTGGACCACCTAGAAGTTTCTGTGGACCCCCAATTTTCATTTTCATGCCCGTGGACCCCCTAGAAGTCGCTGTGGACCACTGGGGGTCCATATGGACCACTTTGGGAACCGCTGCCATAGACGCTAATGGCAACTTTCTTAACAGGGCTTTTCCCATTAAAAAAACCTTAGGCCAAACGGACCCACCCCCTTTAATACCACGTCATTCCTGCTAATTCTGTCATTCACCCACTGAAGCTGTCACTCAAATCCAAATCGCCTATAATCAGAGTAAAAATCAAATCAAATCGCGTTCTCTGATTGGCTGCTAGTGAACTGAATTAAAATCTGCAAGCTGAATTAAATTAATTACCTAAGGAGGAATACTGCTGTTTGACATCTCTGTTAAGCTCTATACTCTGTGGTTCTAACTGATATTTGAATATTGATACTAATTTCACTTCTCTACAAAAACAAACTTTCCTTGATCTGACTTAAATTAAAACCCTTAAAATACAGTGAATTTCGAGTTTTTCTAAAAAATACTTTTTAATACTCATTGTAATTTTATTAACTAATTAACTAGTGTTTCACCAAAATGGAAAACATAGTGAACATTAGGGCTCGACCGATGCATCGGCGCCGATTGTTTGAAAAAATAGCCATCGGCCTAGACATCGGTGACCGATGTTAACTTGAGAAAAAATCGGCCCATCGGCCTAAAAAAACATCTAAAAGCCGATGTTTGGCCGATGTTTTTCGCAGAAAACAGAATAACATCAAGCCATCAAGCGCGATAGACAAAAAAGTGTTATTCTGCTCCATCTTGCTCCAAATTCAGTTTTAACTTGAACTTGCACCTGCATGGGTGTCAATTAGGGGGAACAGGGGAGGTGGGGGTATTGTCCCCTCCAAGTTTACTATTTTCAGGTCTGCTACTTGGAAATTCAACATTTTCAGTTTAAAAGGGTCTGTTTCACCGGATGTGACTCAAAAAGCCAAAAAATGAGCAGAAACACTACTTAAAAGGCAAATTGTGTAATTAAAAGGCAATTGGCAACCCTGTGTAAAAATTTTGACAGAATACAGTGTTTTCCCCTGAAAATTCTGTCGCTTACAAGATGCTTTACCCTTTGCGCAGTGGCGTATATAGAAGTTTATTTCAGGAGGGGCCCCAAATTATTTTTCACCCCCTCCCAAGCAAATTTATTACGTCCAATGTAACTTTTTATATATTTTTTGTTAATATATAACAGAACTTATTATATAAAAACATATAAAATAATTTATTATATAAAAAAAAATTGTGAGTAATTTTGTTCCAAGGACCAAAGGGGGGTTTGGGGATCATCCCCCAGAAAATTTTTTGAAATTTGTCCCTAAAAACAGGGTTTTAGCTTGTTTTGGTACACCAAGTCCGGATTTTGGAGGGGGCCAGGGCCCCCTCAGCCCCCCCTTATATACGCCACTGCCTTTGCGTGTCCCCTAAAGAGTTTTAAAAAGAAATAAAACACTTGGTAAAAGGGGAATCTTCAAAAAGGTTTTTGGTGAGGACCTCCGCCCCTTTGAAACTATGACTTTTTGCTTCAGGAAATTTTGTGGTGTGTAGGGAACTGTTCTCTTAAGATATATCCCAAAGGGTCTCAAAATAAGCTGAAACTACTTCAGAAGGCCAATTTTCTAAAATTTTATGGGGGTACAATCCAGACCCTCCTTTTTTACCGGGAGCTCATGTTATAAAAGAACTCACGTTAGGCCGCAAGCGATACTATGTATTTCCACAATTTTATTCCATACAATGAAGAACCAGTTCCAGCTTTTCAGGGGCGTAGCCAGAGGGGAGGATTTGGGGATAAGCCCCCCACCCGAAATCCAGAAAACTTCCTTTTTTGACTTTAGAAATGAACAAAATTTATCCCATACCGCCCAAAACTCCAATCTCCCTATCCACCAATCTCCCTATAGGCACCAAAACAGTGTGTAAGATAAGGTTAGTGGTTTAACCTTTCCCCGAGGTTTTGACAACAGTTTTATGATATTTTTTCCTTTTAAAATTCCGCGAATCTTTTCTGAGAGCGCATTTCCCATTCCTTAATCTTGATTTGGGGTAAAACTGTAATTTTAAATATCTTCTCTTTAGTGGGTAACTTATTTCTGTTTTTTCAATATTCTTCTATAATAATTCAATATTCTATTAACAAATTAATTTTCGAGGTTAACAAATAATAAATAGACGTCAGATTTTTGAGGGGAGCTAGATGTTTTGAGCTAAAACTGTTTATAAATTTTCTACTTTTAAGCTAGTGTTTTATTTTGAAACACTTCTGGAGATCCCTCAAAGCAAACCAATACTTAGTAAATTGCAGAATTTTCAAGAAAAGAACAATGTTAAACAGGCGTCAAAATTTTTTTTGGAGGTTCATCCCTCAAAACTAGTTTTTAACTCAATTTCAAATCTTTTCACTCCCTTATCCGAAGAGGATTGCTCCTTGTAAGTAAAAAAGTTTTTAAGGAAACAAAATTGCCCAAAAATTTTTACAAAAAATATTTCATTTCTGTGATAGGTTTTAATGCTTTTCTAAAAAAAATGTCATTTTTGCATTTTTTACCATCGGCCTTAAGCATCGGCCATCGGCATCGGCAATCGGCCAAATAATTACCATCGGCCATCGGCCTGCCGATGGAAATTTTCAAACAATCGGCATCGGCCAATCGGCCAAAAAAATGCCATCGGTCGAGCCCTAGTGAACATAGTTTTTCCATGCTTAAAAAAATAAAATATATTTACATTCTATGTTATTTAGATTTTTTTCCTAATTTTCAAAAATGATGACAGTTGTTGATCATAGAAATCATTTTTAAATCATGAAAAGCTGATACAGTAAAGCACTGTTTATGCGTCTCTCGTTGATAGGTCTTTTCAATTCATGCATTGTTTTTGTTAAGTCCCCATTCATTCCATTTCCTATTCAATTTAATTAAAAAACAATCAGTTTATATGACCTGCAATATTGATTATACTATGTTGTTTCCTACCATCTCAAAATTCAAAAACATTATTAATCAGTTGTTACTTGCTACAGGTTAAATTTCTCCACACCAGATGTAGTATGTGAAGAAATTACTTCACCTTCCACAACAGAATCAATCAACCATATTGAAAAGCTTAGAGCTTATTTTTTCTATGTCGGAACACAAGTGAAAAAACATTTCACGAACTAAATTCGCTTCACAACACTGTAATTCAAGACAATCTTCAATTCAAATTACAACGAAGGACAGTGGTGTGGCCAGAAAAAAATTTCGGAGGGGGATGTTGATATTTCGGGAGGGGATATGGGGTATTTTTAGTGGTTTTCTATGGTCATAAAGGAAATTTCCTGAGTTTCGGGGGGATATATCCCCAAATCTCCCCCTCTGGTTATGCCCCTGATGAAGGACTGTAGAATAAAAACAAAACAGTAGAATAAATTATATTTGATGTGAATGTAAAGCAATAATGGATTCGGATGTATTAAGGATGTGCAATATGTACTCAAGATGTGATAAATAAACTAATAGTTAGGATAAACCAATGAGATTAGTTCAATGTTTTAATGGAATTTTAAAGTTCAATTATTATTACTTTAATAATTACTATAAGCTACTTATGTTTAGTAATTTAATACTTTGTGAAAAAAAATTCTATCCAATAGTATTTAAATTTGCGATAGGAGTATTGAAAACCCAAAATTCAAAGTTGTTTTAACTTACATGTAATGACAGTCCCTTGAAAGAAGTTTACACAGACGGTGCTTTACTGTACAAAGTAGAGTTTTTAAGAAAAGGAAAATCAAAACCACTTTCATCACATTATAAAACCATTTGAACAATTACTTTGGAGGGCTGTCTCTCAAACCCCACTTGCTTAAGAGCATAAAAAGTTGATAAACATAATTCGGAACAGCTTTAGAAAGAGTCCACCAGCTGCCATGTTTACCCACAGCAACATGAATGTTGTTAGCATTAACATTACTATTAGATCTTATAGTTGTCTTATAGCTTACTATTAGATCTCTAATAGCAATTTACTAATTTTTATTATTTTAGTATCTAATAATACTAATAATATTAATTATTAGATCTCTATGATTGTCAGTCAAAATTTGAGTTGTGGGTAAACGCGGCGGCTGGTGAACTCTTTCTAAAGCTGTACCCATAATTCATATAACAGTTGTTGTCTAGCCATAAATTGGGCCATTTTAAAATATCTGGATTATTCAATCACTTTCAATTTGCTACTATAATATAGGGTAAAACATTTCAACACTTAAGACTTGAAATATGGTATTCAAGATTTAAAACGCAAAATAAAGCACAACACAAATCAATACCTTAGAATTACAGATAGGCGAGTAAATAACGTTAAGAGATTAGCAATAATCTCGGTAAGTATGTTTCTTTTTTGCCGAAAACTTAAGCTGCCCTATAAAAACTTACTGAACTTACTCAAATTATCTAAGCCGCATAGCAAAAGAGCGACCACGTATAGTTTGTTTAGGATACGTCCGCCATTAGTGTTTTGCTTTGCACTGTTTTTGCGCCAAAGTTTCCCAGAATGGCGAGTTATCCCACTCAACTCGAACAATGTCGCCAAAGCGGCCCAACTCGGGGGCACTTTTGGGAATACGCCCCCTGGATCCGCCACTGGTTGCAAGTAGTCTATTTACATTCATACCCCAGGGGTTCTTAAACTGTGGTCCACGGACCCCCGGGATCCTCAGTTCCCCAGCGCCTTCCTAGGGGGTCCGCGAGTTACCTTGGGAAACACTCAAGTTATCTTTGAGTGTTCCCCAAACAGTTTCAAAATGAGAGAAAACATTAGTTTAACGAGAAAATTAAAAAAAAATTGGGGCACTTTCGAGAGTGCCACCCCCCTGGATCCGCCACTGGTTGCAAGTAGTCTATTTACATTCATACCCCAGGGGTTCTTAAACTGTGGTCCACGGACCCCCGGGATCCTCAGTTCCCCAGCGCCTTCCTAGGGGGTCCGCGAGTTACCTTGGGAAACACTCAAGTTATCTTTGAGTGTTCCCCAAACAGTTTCAAAATGAGAGAAAACACTAGTTTAACGAGAAAATTAAAAAAAAATTGGGGCACTTTCCAGAGTGCCACCCCCCTGGATCCGCCACTGGTTGCAAGTAGTCTATTTACATTCATACCCCAGGGGTTCTTAAACTGTGGTCCACGGACCCCCGGGATCCTCAGTTCCCCAGCGCCTTCCTAGGGGGTCCGCGAGTTACCTTGGGAAACACTCAAGTTATCTTTGAGTGTTCCCCAAACAGTTTCAAAATGAGAGAAAACATTAGTTTAACGAGAAAATTTAAAAAAAATTGGGGCACTTTCCAGAGTGCCACCCCCCTGGATCCGCCACTGGTTGCAAGTAGTCTATTTACATTCATACCCCAGGGGTTCTTAAACTGTGGTCCACGGACCCCCGGGATCCTCAGTTCCCCAGCGCCTTCCTAGGGGGTCCGCGAGTTACCTTGGGAAACACTCAAGTTATCTTTGAATGTTCCCCAAACAGTTTCAAAATGAGAGAAAACATTAGTTTAACGAGAAAATTTAAAAAAAATTGGGGCACTTTCCAGAGTGCCACCCCCCTGGATCCGCCACTGGTTGCAAGTAGTCTATTTACATTCATACCCCAGGGGTTCTTAAACTGTGGTCCACGGACCCCCGGGATCCTCAGTTCCCCAGCGCCTTCCTAGGGGGTCCGCGAGTTACCTTGGGAAACACTCAAGTTATCTTTGAGTGTTCCCCAAACAGTTTCAAAATGAGAGAAAACATTAGTTTAACGAGAAAATTTAAAAAAAATTGGGGCACTTTCCAGAGTGCCACCCCCCTGGATCCGCCACTGGTTGCAAGTAGTCTATTTACATTCATACCCCAGGGGTTCTTAAACTGTGGTCCACGGACCCCCGGGATCCTCAGTTCCCCAGCGCCTTCCTAGGGGGTCCGCGAGTTACCTTGGGAAACACTCAAGTTATCTTTGAGTGTTCCCCAAACAGTTTCAAAATGAGAGAAAACACTAGTTTAACGAGAAAATTAAAAAAAAATTGGGGGGAGGACCCTAGCCCCCTCAAAGTTTTGATTTCTATCGACAATTTTTTTTCCTTGAAAATTTTGACGTTTACAAGGAGCTCTTCTTCTCTTTGGGTGTATCCAAAAATGCCTGAAAATGAATTTAAAACACTACTTTTAGAGGCA
Source organism: Tetragnatha versicolor (assembly GCA_024610705.1). NCBI lineage: Eukaryota > Metazoa > Arthropoda > Arachnida > Araneae > Tetragnathidae > Tetragnatha > Tetragnatha versicolor. The sequence continues at coordinate 9,730,313 of JANDEH010000018.1, read as the reverse complement.
AATTTCGAAAATATTCTGCGGGACTCTTAAAATACCCAGTCAGATTACTAAACTTATTCTAGTTTTTTAAAAAAAGAACTATTAAAAAAGCATATATGAATGTAATTATAACTAAGAATGAAAATACCCCCTCCTCAAAGCTCTATATGAACTCCGTCTTCCAAACTCAATGGCAATTAGGTAGTTTCTTTATCTATACCCTATTGGAAAAAGAATTATCTTACCTGAAAAAGTATACCGGGTTATGGAGTACACGGCTTCCATAAGCCTGAGGCGGCTGCTATAATTAATTAATCAGGTTAAATTACATACTTTTTATTTACAAGAATTATTAAGATTAAACAGATAAGGTTATTGTTTGATCAATTTCAAATTGAATTCAAAGTAGATATTATGTTGATGAATGAAATTTCCTGCGTGCTGTGATTTTGAATTATTGTGTTGATGCTCTTGCTGCGTTTTACCGCACTGCCGTTCGCCACAGTACTCCCCCTCCTCGCAGACGCCGCAGTCCTAGGTCTACAGTTACCTACCCGACGACCAGGGCGAGTTGTATAGGCGGAGTCAGTGGTTACTGATGAAGCTGTGTTACTGGGGTCAGACCCTGAAGAAACTGGGGGAGGTAGAGGAAAGAAGTCTGCATTTTCTAAAAAGGCTGGCTTTAAGCGATCTTTACTTACTGTAGAATGTTTTCCCTTTATGACTAGCGTAAATGTCTTCGGAGTACGGTTTTCAACTCTATAAGGTCCGTCATAAGGCGCTTGTAAGGGTTTCCTTACTGTGTCATTACGCACAAAAACATGTGTACAGTTCTCTAATGCTGGATGTATAAAAATCTTGGGACTTGAGTGAGCCGAGGTTAAAATGGGTTTTAAAGTCTCCATTGTTGATCGCAGTCTCTTGAGCAATTCATGGGGTTCAACAGCTACTGTTGGTGTATCAAGAAATTCCGCTGGCAACCGAAGAGGAGTCCCATAGACGAGTTCGGCACAAGTACATTCCAAATCATCTTTCATGACAGATCGGAGTCCCAAGAGAACCAGAGGTAGGGATTCGGTCCATTTGAGATTGCCATGGCATTTGAGGCTCTGCTTAAGTGATCGATGGAAGCGCTCAATTAAGCCATTGCTAGCAGGATGATACGAGGAAGAGCGAATTCTTTTGACCCCCAAGACAGAGGAAAGCGTTCTAAACAAGTTGCTTTCAAATTGCCTGCCTTGATCGTTTGTGATGGTCGAGGGCACCCCAAAGCGTGCGATCCATTGACTGATGAAAGCTCGGGAAACTGTCTCAGCAGTGATGTCTGGAATAGGAATTGCCTCTGGCCATCTTGTGAAACGGTCGATACATGTGAGGATGTAAGTGCAACCATCTGATGGAGGAAGCGGACCCACCAAATCCAGATGTACATTAGGGTGGGTCATTTTCCTATGGCGAAAAAAAAATTTTGCAAATTCTATCGGGCACAGCAAGAAAAGGGTGCCAAATGGTCTCAAACTAACATGTGTAAAATATTATTTGATTATAATAATTCTTTTTGCCTCCGGATTGGCCTCAAATAGAACAAAAATATGCAATTTTTAATATTTTTTTTTAAAAATTATGATTTAAATTTTTTTGTCGAAAACTTATTAAAGTTCACAAATAAGGGTATTTAAAAGCAATTTTAATCACAATAGTCACCTTCATGCATTATTAATTCAAAAATAACTGCCAAAGTGGCAATATAATATGCTATCAGTAGTATTACCGTGCTAATAACTGTATACCCCCCCTATGATCATCGCGATGAACTCCTAGATGTGCCGTGTTAACAACTGTATACCCCGCGCTGATCATCGCGATGTACTCCGCCTCGACATGAGTTTAAGGCTACCCCCTCCGAGATCCATCGGGTTAGTGTTTACATACCCTCTCGATAATCATGGTAATCTCCTCAATACATATGCATAATTCTCTTATGTAGAAAAGCGAGGTTATTTTTTAAAAAAGATTTTCTTACACAGAAGGTGTTCGTGGTTCAGTGGTTAGCGCATGTGGCTAAATCACTGAACCACGAATACTTCTTGACGAGTTCAAAACCTACAGAGAAAAATTTCCTTGACAAAAACATTTTAATTTAAAAGATACGAAGTTTTTAAATTAATCATTTATATAATAGATGGTAGCACGAGAAATGAACAGTGCTGTTTTTTTTTTCAAAACAATTTGTCCATTTTTGATGAAGAAAATTAGTACTTACTAGTCGAATAACCTACAAATCTGGTGAATCCGCTCACATCATGTAGGTAGCGGCTTTTCTGAAAGAATTTTCCATTCCACAGGTTTCTATATTGATCTTCCATTTAGTCAATAGATACACGCCGAGAGTATCCTTGATGACTCCTCGATGTGAGTCGGTCTGCATTTCTTAGTCTATAAGATATTCGACCAGCCAATATGGAATTATCATGTACACATTAGCTGGTCGAATATCCTACAGACCTCTGGATCTGCCCGCATATGCGGATACATAGTCAAGAGAATAACAGTTATTATTTCCACCACCAACTCAAGCATTTCTTCTCGAGTTCGGAAATTAAAAATGTTCAAAGTATTTCTGACATCAACTTGAACATTTCTTTTCAAGTTCAGAAATTAAACTCATTATATAGAACATAAAATGTGGATATTTCAATTTGTGAGCATTTCTGACACCAACACGAGCATTTATTCTTAAGTTCAGAAATTAAACTCATCAAACCAAAACTCGAGATGTGATAATTTCCGACATCAACTCAAGCATTTCTTCTCGAGTTCGGAAATTGAAACCATGTTCAAAACCAAAGTGTTTGTATTTCTGACATCAACTTGAACATTTCTTTTCAAGTTCAGAAATTAAACTCATTATATAGAACATAAAATGTGGATATTTCAATTTGTGAGCATTTCTGACACCAACACGAGCATTTATTCTTAAGTTCAGAAATTAAACTCATCAAACCAAAACTCGAGATGTGATAATTTCCGACACCAACTCAAGCATTTCTTCTCGAGTTCGGAAATTGAAACCATGTTCAAAACCAAAGTGTTTGTATTTCTGACATCAACTTGAACATTTCTTTTCAAGTTCAGAAATTAAACTCATTATATAGAACATAAAAAATGTGATTATTTCAATTTGTGAGCATTTCTGACAACAACTCGAGCATTTATTCTCAAGTTCAGAAATTAAACTCATCAAATCAAAACTCAAGATGTGATAGTTTCCGATACCAACTCAAGCATTTCTTCTCGAGGTTAGGAAACAAATCTTTATATCAGAATATATAAAGGTAAAATGCATACCATATCTTGAGTCTATCCAAGAGCATGATCTTCAGCTGATTTGACAGCCTGAGGACTCACTAAAACAAGTGAATTGGCTAGCTAAAACACAACTCACATGCCTCAGTGTTCTTCAGGCCTTTCCAGGTCCTTTATTTTCTTTTCCAAAGTACAATTGGTCCCATATATATATGAAGCACATGAATATAATGTATAACAAACGAATTGAACACATCAAACACAAATAGAAAGCATTTTTCGTCGGCACAGTGAGAAAAACACGAATCTTCTATTAATTAACATGACAGATTCGCGTCTTTGTCATTGTGCCGACGTTATATAAAACGGATATACGAAAAAACCGTTCAATACTAAAACCGTTCAATAAAATATAAAAAAATTAATTACATGTGTAAAGCTATGATTTTTTTTGTTTTTTGAACGGTTTTTGTCTGAACGGTTTTTGCACTGAACGGTTTTTTCGCGTCACCATATAAAACAGCTAAATAGAAAAAGTATTTAAAAACATCTGTATATTTTAAGTCCTTCATCAGTAATCAACCCTTGATATCTCAAACTCAATTATCTTAAAACATCTTTCCTTCCTTGTTTCATCGGAAAAATCCTAATTGACATATTAGGTTTAACCTTTTAATTAACAAAACTTGGATTTTAAATACTTCCGTCTTCCTTTCTCTTTGAGATATCAAGAATATAGACTAATAAACATCATCATTATCCAGAAAGTCATCATTTTCAATTAAAAAGTGTCCATATGCGAGAGAGCTTACACCATCATCATTAAGATATTTCTTGTCATAATAAGCTGATAAACTTGTTTTGTTTTGTGTTATTGTTTTTATATCATGGTTTCTCGATAGAATAGACGTTTGTTTATGTTTCAAAACTGATTCAGATTCTAAAACTTCCCTGTACATATTTAGTGTAAAATCCTTTAGAGTTGATCTTTTTATTCCTTTAGCGGTTTTCTTACAAGTGTCACCATAGGAAAAGGCATACATTTTACTTTTTAATCCTATAAATTCTTTTATAGGTTTTACCGTTTCACTTTTAAGGAATCCTAGTTTACCTTTATGTTTTATGTCATGCAAAAAGTGGTCGGTAGGAAAATTACTACAATCCATTATATCAGAAAAGGAGTTTTTTAAATCTTTATACGCATCATCTGTGTAAATATTTAGATAAAGTGAGTCTGTATCCATATACAATAGTTCGCAATTTTTATTATATTTTTTTTTGAAATATGAATAATATAGTTGATACATGTGCAGCTTCGAGAGCTCTAAGATACAAAATCCGGCATATATAGGTTTATCAAGGATGAGGTTAACTTTCTTCATTTTAAAAATTGTAAGATTATCATTTATCGGTTCAAAATATTCTAATAAAGGACTGGCCATATTTTTTTCACAGTCTTTTGCTGTCAGAGATCCTTTCACTGAGATTTTTTTACGTTGGTTTAGCATAAGGCGCCCAAAGAAACTATTGTTCATTTTTTTGAAAAATGATTTTGTGAACTCATCTGTAGCTAAGTTTCGTTTATTATTATTAAAATCAATATAACTTTTCAACCAAGGCTGTTGCCTAAAAGCTAATATTTTATGTATTTTAGAAACTACAATACCTTGTTTGATATAATATTTTAGATTTAAGTAATGAGTAATATAATTTTTTTTGGGGTATAAGTTTGGGGTTAGCTTTTTACTAGGAAGCGTGTGTCGTAAATTGAATTTATCACAAAGTTTTTTAGAATAAGGAGAAAGCATTTCATATGATATTTTTAAGTGCTCCACTGCTAAAGGTAGGTCATTAGTTTTTTCATGTATATTTTCTGGATAATTTAGGTCTACTTCGAGTATGAACCCAACATCTGAGTCGCCACCGTGGTCAAATATATTAAAATTTAAAATTTCTTCATTTGTAAGCCATGTAAAATTACCTATGGGCAATGGAAGGCTCATAACAAAACCATAAAGGTTATTGGCGTCCAATGCCAAAATATAGTTATGAGGCTTATGTGGGTTATAAGTGTCGGCTACATAAGGATTATTAGCATGCATGTACCTTCTCCCCAGCAGACTAATCCCTCCTCTCATCTGAGACTCGAACCAAATGTAATCGTTTATTTCGCCTAAAAGCTGCAACTCCACCTTTGTAAATTTTAACCCTGCGTTAAATGTTAATTCGGAACTCGTTAGGAAGTGAGCTGGGTCGAGTTCATAGTAACGCATTGCGGTACGACGGAAAGATGTGAAAATTTCCGCTAGCATTATGGTATCAACATTTTGATACAATTCTAAATATTGTGCGATATTTTTACATTTGAAAGTTCTAAAGACTAATTTTGCATGTTCGTAGTCACTTTTACTGATAGGAGAGTTTGTAAGTATGTTAAAAAAAGCTTCTATAGGCGGTAAATGGGTTTCTTTTAATTTTGAAAATTCATCAATGTAGGAATAAGGGAAAACTCCTTTTCTTTTTAATAAATAACGATTTGTTTCATTTTTATAAAAACTGTTAAAAATTTTAAAGTCATGGTTTGAAGTTTTAAGATTGTTTACTAAAGTATCCAAAGACGCATCAAGAAATTGAAATGAATCCAAAAACTTTAGATTGTCCAATGAAAACATTAAGAATTTCTGCATATTTACAGGTATTATACTAATTGCACTTATAAAGTTTGTCGGCAAATTTTTTAAAATTAGATGAGAATCGTAGTTGCGGGAATTATGTATAACTATGGGTATAAAATATGTAGATCTATAATTAAGATTACATGACTGATGTGCCAAACCTCTAATGTACCCTTCACCCCAATGGCAGTGATCTCGCACTCTGATATCATTCTTTTGAAATCTTTCCTTGCAAATATGACATACCTCACGATCATAGCTAGAGTTCGGATTGTCAATCATTCCCGCTACTTTGCGCATTTTTTTCAAAAGTTTTTTAGAAATTTCGTTTAAAGTTTTTAGAAACTCTTTTATTACATCCTCTCCAGAGTAGTATTCGTGAAAAATAATACTATCGTTTTCATCTAAAACAACAATACTGTAGCTTATGGGCTCGTGTCTTTCTAACTCGGTTGTGTAGCTCTGTGATGGACATTGTAGGACTGTAGATACTTTTCTAGTCAATGCCTCAAAATCGGCAAAGACTATACAGGGGTGGTACAGCATTTTAGAAAGGTTAGTAAATTTGAGGATGGTATTCGGTTTAGGAAGGGTGACCTTTTGTGGTTTTAAATTTTTACACAAAATGTGGTGCGATTTCAGAGTGCTCTGTCGAGAGAACCCACATAAACACTTTTTACAAAAAAAATGTACCCCATTCTTTTTGTGCATTAATCTATTAAAATTTTTAATTAGAAAAAAATGCTTCTTATAAAACAACAAATCTATTTCATAACACATTTTTGATTGTTCACTTGTATACATTGGGAATACTTCATTTTCTTCCCACCCAAAAACGTTTACTTTTAAGTTATTTATTTTTTCAAATAATTTTATCTTTGAAATTTTCATCGGAAATGAAAATCTATTCAGATTTAACCTTTTTAAATACTTCTTATACTTAAACGATAGATTTGAATTTTTATTTATAGGATACAATTTTGCTAGAATGCTGTAAACGAAGCATCTATTGTCATTACATTTTATGTTTAGAAGAGCTTTTTTGTTTTTTAACTTTGCTGGGAGAAGAGAATTTCGACAACCGCCCCTGAAGGATCTGTAATTTCCAATATGCAAATCAACTATCGTTATATGCTTAATTACCCACCCACTTCCATTCTTAAGAAAGTTATCTATGTTTTCAAATATTTTTTTAAATGCCGAGTCTATTGCGCTGTATATTTGAAATCGAGATAAAATTCTTTCGGGATAACTACAAAAGTAAAAAACGTTATTTACTTCTTCCTCGTCGATATTTTTAAAAAAAATTACACTCAAGCAAATAATCAATCTTACTCGTAAAACTACGTTAGTGTTTAAAACATCAAATATAGCATCTCTAACATCTCTATAGAGAGTATGAGGATCTTCATATAACACTGTTGCACGTAAAGTTCTAGCGTAACCTCTAAATGAACACACTATTTCTCTAAATTCAGGCATTATTTAAAATATTTAAAGCAATAATAAAAATAAAGCAAGCTTAATAAAGTAATTCAAAATATTTACATTATATTCACATGTATTCATAATATTCACAGGTAGGAGATAAGCCATATGGCTACTCACTTTCCTTTACGTGCTCTTTCATGGCAGAGCAAGCTTTTTGCAGGGTATCCAGCTGTGCCAACGGTATGTTAAAGCGATTTCTCACTGTTTCGGAAGATCCTTCTTGACCGCTTACGGATTTTGAAAATCCGATGTAGTAAGAGTTTCGGAACTCCTTTAGTTCCATATTCAAGCCTTTGCCCAAGTTGATGACATACGGAGGAATTTTCTTGCTTCCTTCTAATTCGCAGCCGAGGTCTAAATCATACCGAGATGATTTTGGTGCTTTCGGGCGTTTCGCTGTTGGCTTGTTGATGAGTAAATCCTCCTCATCGTTGTCAGTCAGATCGAAACATCTTTTTCTGGCTGAAAATATGAAAATGAGCTCAAAAACAAAACTAAATGTTACCATTAAAACATCCTACCAAAAGAATTTTCATTAATTATACTATCTTTAAATTTTGAAACGATGTATTAACCCCTTAACTGCCGTCGACGTAAATATACGGTTGGGAGATCCCGAGTGTTAAGTGCCAATGGCGTATATATACGCTTTGTAAAAGTATGATGTGTTGCACTGTGTTTTTACCAAAAAAAATGCCAGGAATAACCTTGACAGTGTTTCCAAAGGAATTCCTTATTTCTCTGAAGTAGGGGGGATGAATTTGAACTGCGTTTTTTTCTTTCGCGATAAAAATAAAAGCAGTTAAGTTATGGCCTGTGTTTCTTTTTGAGTTTTTATTCTTTTTTATGCTATATTTTGTGTCTAACAATTCCGTTTTATTTCTCTTTGGATAGAAAATGATTTTTATTTTTTTAAAATTTGTTTGTCTGCAAGGAATAAAGAAAAAACGTTCATAACGGATCGATTTGATTTGCTTCTTATTTATTACTATTTTTTCTTTATTAGGTCATGATTCTGGTTTTAACTGGTACTCCAAACGTTGAGAGAATGCAATTTCTTTATATGAACGAAATAAACAGTCTTTTGAGTAGTTAAAGAGTTCAAAAATAAACGCGCGCTCTGCAAAAGTGTAAGTACGCGCGTGCGGGAGAAAAACGCTGGCACTGGGGAGCCACTTTTTGCGGATTTCCGTGGCAGTTAAGGGGTTAAAGGATAAATTAAAATTTAAATAGAATCTTATACATGCCAAAAATGTACTCCATATAAGTATAAAATTTAAGAATCTGCTACCCTAAACATCCTACATCCCAAGTATTTTCATTAATTATACTATCTTCAAATTTTGAAACGATGAGATGAACTAAAATTTAAATAGAATCTTACATATGCGTAATATGTAATCCATATTAATATAAAATTTAAGACATAGCAATAAGTATTTTCATTAATTATACTACCTTTAAATTTTGAAACTGTACATTAATCGATAAACTATAATTTAATCTTACCTTTAGACATGCTGAAAATACACCCCATATTAGTATAAAATCTAACTCACGTTAAGAACTAGAATTAAAGTAAACTCTCACCGTTAGACATGTTGAATTCAGATGCGGGCGAGAAAGCGACTATCCAAAGCAATGCTTTTGAATTGCTCTGGAGCGGTGCAGAGTGTTTTATAGTTTCAAGAGTTTCACATCTGAAGAGAACCCTGTCTAAATAAAGAGGTGAGTTGAAGAAATGAATGGCGAAGTACTTTCAAGTGGATTTGCATTCATGGGTGTTTATAGAATGAAGGAGAACACCGCGGTGTGAATAATTCTTTGTTTGAATTAGTTCCTGTAAGAACAAGGGTCTCCTATCAATCGCTTTACTTTAGTTGTGACGTTTTAATGGATAGAGAGGAATGCTTATTATATTTAGATTTAATATGTGTTTGTTACCATATTTGGTTTAGGAATTAACATCAAATGGTTAAGAACCGTTCATGCAGACAAATATTTCCTTTCCTAGGAAAGGACATATTTTAGTATTGACTTTTTTAAAAAGACAGAACACAAAATTTGTTTTCAAAACTTTTATTTCAGACACAACTAGTTTGGTTGGTACAAGTTTCAATAAACAGTCATATAAATCTAGCAAGCTCGCAGGCGTTGCTACATTTTCATAGAGCAAACATTAGATTTTAATAGACATACAATATCATCGTCGTTTAAAATTAGAAAGTATCTATATCTAAATCCGTCATCTGGAAAGTGCATTTCCGTCTGCCAAAGACAAACACCAGCAGATTCCATACGGTGCAAAATATTGGGATATAATATACGATCAATGCCATACAGGGAATAATTTTTATTTGAAGCAGTGCGATGCAAAAGACATGCTCCAAATCTATATTCTCTACCCTCCTCATGCATTAAACTCGCTATTTCTCCATTGGAGAGGATTTTAAAGTAACGTAGATTTTTCCTGTTTTCTTGATTCAGTACTCGACAGGACAATACTCTTTTCACACAATCGATAATGCTGTTGAACAATTCATAGTGAATATAATCATAGGTCAACTGCGAGTCTAAAATGAGATAGCCGTATTGTGCCATGATAGACTTCCACTGATGAAAATTCCCCGAAGAGAAAGAACTTATAGCTGTCGAGAAAAAAATGTGCGCCGACGCATTCGTTAGTTCTTTTTGATGATATCGTCATAGGATGTTGTTTTAACCATTGAGGTTCCACAATAAGGCAAATGTATTTCTTTCATGAGTTCATCAGCATCAAAAACTATGTAATATCCAATTTTTAATTTCTGATTAAATCCATGATGACATTCTAAAACACAAGCTTTTGCACTGATAATGCAATCTAGTAGATTTAGAAACAGATCATTTGAAACATTTTCGAGAATCTTGTGTTGTTCAGAATCAGGTGTTTGATATAAGTATATATATCCATATTTGCAATAAGGGGTTTCTTCATGCAATAGTTTAATTGTTTCTGAATTTCCTAAAATTTTAAAATAAGCGACTGTATCACTTTTATTTAATTTTTGCTGTATTCCACTCCGTACACAATTTATTATATCCACAAATAAACCGTTGCTAATACTTTTAACCTTCTTAGCATTAGCTTCGAGAATGATATAACCGTAGCGCTCCATGATGAAACGTTGAATAACTACTTTCATATATTTTAAAGTGCTTATCAAGATGATATTTTTTAATTTTTTTTGTTCACGTGCTACACAATTTTTGATACACTAAGAAGCGTTTGACAATTTTGATTCAATGAAGGTATTGGTGCATTACCGATTTTGAAACGTTGATGAACGAAACGTTGAACGATACGTTCGTTTTCGCATACGTTCGACATTCGTAGTCTGAGTGGTAATCCCCTCGTTATATGCCATAAGAAATAAAGGCAATAGAGACCACAAGATCTGGTTTTTATGTGTTGAAGCGTCTGTCGATTCCATTCGAAACATAGTGAATTTTTTTCGATGAAGGATTTGATGTTGTTAGTCGGAGGTGTTCCATAAGAGCAAAAGAACGTGCAACACCCACTTTTATCAAAGTACATAGCCTGCCAATGTTGTCCTTTGCAATGCGAGGGATCGGTGTTTACAATAAAAGAACTGTAATGGTTTCGTTTCGAAGGTAGCTTGTCACTTGGAAATACACCTCCAAAAGAAGTTTTGATCTTATGATCGCTGACCGCAAGTCTCGTCAATATGGAAGTATCCATGACTTTAATAATCAAGGAAGATATTTCTGCTTTTATCAATTTCTATTAGAGCTTGCATTTCCATATATGCTATTAAGGTAACTGTTTCACTAAGATCAACATCGAATTTCAAATGAATCGATAAATCACCACTTCTTGTGACGTTTGCATATGGATCACTAGCAGAATAGTCTTGGGTAAGATCAAATACATAGAAGCATAAATTGTCTTTATACTCCATAAATGTTACGTTTGTATTGTGTTTTCCGAGATCTGTAAACAAACTCAAATAATTTCTAGCATAAATATCTTTTGCATAGTTAGGAGTATAAGCAGTGGCAGGAATCTGCATACCATTCTCTGTTAAAGAGATATAACTCAAGTTATAATTCTTGAAATTGAAAGGATTCTTCTTGAAATCCCCGTTAAATGCAGAATTCGAAACCATAGCTAAAATCATTCTACTAGGAAGAGCACCATTGACCGCATTTGGAATCGTAACACTTCTTAGTCCGGAGCTTAACGTAAAAGTTTTCATTTCAATTCTTGTGAATGGCATTTGAACGAGAGAATGTTCCAAAGCTTTCTCATGTCCGATCAGTATCGAACTTGAAACTTCACATCGTCTCACGAAAAGGCTGATATTTTCAATATTAAGACAGAAAACTCCGTTATTTGCTAATAGAGTGAACGCATCTTTGGCTTTTTCCAACTTAATACGTATGGACACACCGTTTATTAATAACTTGGACTGACTTCCTAAATCCAAATGAAGTGCACCATACATATCAAAGAGCTCGCCCTTTTTAGTGCGATTCCATCTTTGTTTTAGCCCCTCGTTTCCTCCTGCAGCTGCTACATCCAAGTCTTCATATTTCCCAACAGTGTCTTTGTGAAACATTGCGGCTGTCAACAAATTCTTTTGAGAGGATTCTGGATGAAACAAGGTGCTCTGAATAAAAGCTTTGTAGGCATAATTGTTTTCTGAAGAAATTTGTCTTTCATTCAAAGAGACATGACATTCAGAGAACATGGTATTTAAGAGATAATTGCAGGGTCCACATTTATCAGTATCAACGAAGGCTGTACCATCAGCTTTTAAAATCTTTGCTTGAACATTGAGGAATACATGAGAGAGATCAAAATATGAATCGCCCAGTCCAGATATCAGAAACTCGATTGTGTTGCTGTCCGAAATGGCTGCTACAGGGTGAATTTCTATGAACGTTGAACGGTCGATTGCTAGTTGAATTTTCGATGTTTCAAACAGGTCTAATTCGCTCTTAGTGCAGTAACAGTTTTCCATTTTTCAGAGATTTGAAAACACGTCTTTCGAACACCTCTTTCGACGTTTCATCTGAATTTTCTTGCTTTGTTTCTTTCTTTTAATGCCACTGGTCGCACCACCACCCCTTAGTTTCCGAAATAGATCGTGTTTAATCTCTCTTCCAGATTCCCCCATTCGATTACGAGAAGCTTCTCTGAAAGATTTACCTTGCGAAACGTCACGCATGATATTTTCTCCTGCTGTCAGCAAGTGCTTGCCTAGATATTTGCCCGCTTTAATTAGAAGCGGTTGGGCAAATCGACGCAAATTACTGAAAATTCCATAGCCTCTTTGTATAGGGAAATCTGATGAAAAATATGAGCCATTGCCTGACTGTTGATTACAATAGTAATTAATACAATCCTTAGGATCCAACACTCGTCCGTGTTTATGCATGTTTAAAGTCATGTGTGAAGAAAACATTATTTGTGAGCTGCTTTATAAGGATTTTTTCCTAAACGACAGAACCAAGCTTGTTTTACCAGATATAAATTTTATAGGTGTTCCGCTACTCGTTCTTAGTTCGATCTCAATAACATCGATGTGTTGTTTTTTTATGCGAAAGTAAAGAGGGACAGGAAAATGTTTTACTATTTGGTCTTGACGTTCGTTCGCGATAGGTATGATTTTTAAAATAGATGCTGACGAGTCACCAACAAGTGATGAAGATACGATATCACTATACACATATATCTCCGTTATACCTGCTGTTAATTCTAAATTATACTCAGAAACATAAACTCCTTCTGTGAAAGAATTTTGCGTAAATCCAAGTATGTCGATTAGTTTTTCTCCAAACGTTACTTTAATATCTTTGAATACTTTCAGTTCGACTTTAGAATTAGGTAACTCTTTTAACTGAATATGATTAAATTCATTAAAAAAGTCTTTTGCTTGGCGATACATTCCACTAGGAATTTTTAAATTGTATGTTCTCTGTACAAATCGAAATGATGGAAATACTTCGTTGATAATGATTTTGAACGTTTCACCTTCAACATTGTCTAGTGGTTTTGAGTAATTAAACACAATTTCGTTACCATTGTCAGAAACAATAAGGGAAGGAGTATTTATACTTAGAGAGGTCATCAGTTTAGAACAGGAATCACGTTCGAATAGGAGATTTACATGTTCTTTTAATTTTATAGTCACATAATTCCCAAGTTTTTTAAACTCTACTAGATTGCTTCCTACTGCGTTCGAAATTTTTGTATTGATCTGTTCCACTAGATTGTCGTTTGCCATGTTGTCTAGTAGTATATCATGCGTGCGTCTTGGAATAGCTTTATTAGCTTTGAGTGTTATGTATTGATTTTTAAATTTCTCCAAATTTGGAGCTTGATAGCTCACAGTATATACATAATTTTTTCCAGAAGCAGAAGTAAAATCATCAACACTTGGATCAACCTTAAACAATCGCAAAAATTGATCTGCGTGCTGTGTACTAGTGTACAAATCCCATCCATCTTTTAAATGTATACGTAATTTTGATCCGTTCTCTCTAAGAGTGAGCGTGAGAGGAGGGTTTTTACCTAAAGATTTCTGAATGTTCGCATTTACCCCCTCCACAAAGTCACCATGGTCTTTACTATAAAGAGGTATTTCATATTCAGGTAGAGTAGTCATTATTTCTTCTTTTACTAACTCTTCAACAGAATAGTTATCATTGTATCCAGGATGAATAGTGAAAAACCGACCAGGTATGTTTGCTTCCGCCAAGCAACATTCCCATGTCCCGTTCAATGTGATTGGATAGGCTAATTTTGTTCGATAGCGATCTGGAGTGTTGTCTGGAAAGTAATTCATACTAGCGTTCGATGGTAAAATTATATGGAAATCTTCTATGTTTTGATCCATTCTGCCTTGATCCACGAATTGAAGGAATCGTCAAATCCTGACCACTTTACCAGAAGCTTTCGAGATGGTCCTTTGCCTTTGGTGCGAATAATTTTCTCGATTGACCAATAGTCATTAGGAGATTTTTCGATCTTTTGTAACTCTTCGGCGTAAAAACGACCATCAATCTCTTTCTCGTTTAAATCTTGCAGAACATAAGTATGTGGGCTTGTAGGATATCTTTTATAGATTTTGAAAGCTTCTTCAGTCCACCCAGGTAAGTATCCCTTTCTAAAGGTTCTAAGAGCTTTCGATATTCTCACAACATCACCTACAGCGAAACGAAATTTTGATTGTGAGCTGTACTCATAGAGTCTCTTATATATGGTAGGCTCGTCATCGGCTGTCACCTCGGCTGGCTTAAAACCATGACTACTGTGTACGGAGTGGTTATATGATTCTACTAGTGACTGTAAAATATCGTGATACTTATATGAGTTGCGATAGGTGAAAACTCTGTGCATGCGCGAGCGTAGAGTTCTATGCATTCTTTCCAAAATGGCACATTTGGCTTCACTTTTTGTAGAATAATGATGAATACTGTGTTTTTTTAACATATTACTAAAATCTTTATTGTAGAACTCACTCCCTTTGTCTGTTTGTAAATTCAAAGGTTTCGTTTTTCTAAAGATCTTTTGAAAAACTTTCACAATGGTAATGGATTTTTTATTTTTGATAGGAATGGCTCTAAAAAATCGAGACATTACATCGATGATAGTAAGAATATAGCGATAACCTTTGTTGTACTTTGATAGCTTTTGAACATCTACTAAATCACTCTGCCACAATTCATTCACTCCGTAAGATATGGTTTTTCGTCTCTGAAATCTGTAGCGAACTGGTTTGTGTAAGGTATACACGTCTTGTTTTGAAAGCCAGTTTTGCACATAATTTCTATTAATACCACTTGCTTTTGATAATCGCTTGACACCTCCAAATGATCCTGGTTCTTGGGGATTGAAGTAGAGTTTCCTTAATCGCTCCATCTTATCCATGGTGAATTTTTTTTCTCTTCAGAAGAGGATGAGCTTGCTTTGTAGTTTACTGGTGAAGTTGATGGACTTGCTTCCGACAATAGTGGATTCATTTCTGAATACGACAGCTGCTCTCGAAGCCTTTTATTCCCTATCCACTGATGTGGAATGTTAGCATCGTAAATAGCTTTGAAAAACTCATTAAAACCTTTCGGAGGCGGTTCAACTTTTTTAGTATCTCTCATAAGGTAGTTAAAAAGGTCTATAGCATTGCTTCGATACGTTGGCTTTCCTTTTACTTCTAATTCACCTTTTTCATTAAATGTGCAATTAATATTTTTTAATTTTTCCAAGATAGGGGAAACATATCTCTTCAGTGTTTTTGGAACAGCATATCCCAAGTATTTAGTCAGCACGCTATCACTTGGTACATCTTCGGGAGGCGCCATAGTTTCGGTTATTGGTATTGTTGATAAATTCTCCATCAATTCAGGAGGTATTTCAAATTCTTTCTTAGGTGGTGGTGGTTGCATTGCTTTTTGATACTTTGTTATTAATTGAGAGAGCAATTTAGCTCTCATATCGTCGGGTATATTATTTTGTCGAAGTAAACTAAGAATGTTGTCTTCCAACCGAATTTCCGGTTTGTTTAACTGGTAATATTCAGACACCAGCTCCGATGGTACTAATGCCATTTTCTTTGCCATTTCTATATTCTTTTTCCAATGGCTTTACCAGCGATTCCTCCCAACAGACTTAATACGGTAGGAAGAATTAGAGGTAAAAATCCACCTGTTTGTTTCGAAAATAATTTGCGTTTTCTGTTAATAGGTATTTTTCTGTCTGCCAATTGGCGAATTACTCGTTTGTAATTAGCAAGTTTTTTTACTTTAGCACAGGGTATATTCCCTGACAAGAAATTCTGGCAAATCTCACACAAAGATTTGATTTGCTCACTCGAAGCAGTTCTTAAAATAGCTTTTCGCTGTTCTGGAGTTGCATTGGATAGTAAATGTAGTAGATGTACATTCCGTCTAACTCTATTCATTTCAAAGGCAAAAAGACCCAATTTATGATACCACGATCTGGAAATATGGATTGTCGGAGACGCTGCTCCTCTGTACTTCTTGGGTGAACATCAACGAGCAAGTATGTGAAAGGATCTGTAGTTGCTCTTTTATAAGCATCTAAAAAATATTTTCCTTTCCCTGGAAACGCTTGCCTAGCGAAACAGATGACTTGTGAGAGATCACGGCTGTTGCGGAACATGATAAGATAGTGCGTGTTCAAGCTAATATCACGCATAACTCTAACACGAGGAAACAGATTTTGAGTGATCAAAATAATACTAAAATTCTTGTGGTGTGAACCAACCGTAAACATGGAAGCAACATCACTAGTCAAATCGTTCATCATGTCATCAATCACGATTAAATCATATGTCTCGTTCTTTTCTGGCAATCCGCATACAAAAGTTATATTTCTCTCTTCAGAAAACCACGGTTGCCACACTGAATAACACCACATAATTTTATTCATATTGTTTTCATATACCTGTTCTGCAATCATTTTTCTCACGAGTTGTGTTTTCCCACTCTGTGATGGACCAGTCACCATACAGGTTGAGGGATGTCTCAGTTTTAGCATATTTGACATAGCCAAAGGAATTCTAGTTATAAGCTGTATACCTATCCTTTTGAAAAATAAAGTATATAACGAACACGGAATTCTCTTTTCCAGCATGAAAGAGAAAAATATCTGACAAAATGCTTTAACTCATGTGAACACCTTCCATCCAATGAGCATTCTGATAAAATGCCTTGGTTCACTTTGCTTATTCACTTTTATGTGTTTGTGTACAATATGAATATGTGATGGTAGAGACACACCGCAAGGGTCCGTTTCAAACAGTCATCAAGAAGTTCATCGCGACGATCATAGGGGGGGTATACAGTTATTAGCACAGTAATACTACTGCTATCATACCATTAAGAGCCGTAGAATGTGAATCTCTTTTTATAGCGGATTTTCAGTGGTACAGATTTTAAATATTGGTAGTTCATAGACATTCTCCTTCAAGTTTGGTCAGTATTAAACCGTATTTTTAATTTTTCAAAATAGATACAGTTGTGTTTTTCATAAATATGCCGCGCTTTCGAAATTCAGCGGACAGTTATTTCACTGGCTGGTATTGGGATCCAAATATGATCTCAAAAATATGTTGAAACAATTGTCGAATGGATAGTTCGTTCATAGGCAATATCAGTTATGATTCGCTCAGTCATGATTTACCTAATTTTTTACTATAGCAATTGAGTGAAACCCAGGCCCATAAAATTATACTTCTTTGAGGATTCATTCAAAATAGCATTCCCTTATTCGTCCATAAAAGTTAAAATATAGCAAATTTAACTGTTAAGGATAATTACAAGTAAGTTTTGAAAAGTAATGTAGCTTATTTGAAAACTTAAGGGATAATACTGAGCTTTATGCTGAAAACGGGGATCTACCGCTCTTCTTAAGAAAATATTTCAAAAATTGACTCTTAAAATGTGGTTTTAATTTATTTTTGGACATTAGGGAATCACATGGAGACACTTGGGATGGACTATTCCTAATATGCCAAAAAATTTCAAGGAAATCCCAACTTTTAAACTATTATCCAAATGTTTTCCATGGGGTTGAAACCTATAACCCAAAAAAAGGTATCCACCTTCTGACATATCCACTTTTATTAAGAATTTAATGTTTTTACCATAATACTCAACCGACAACAAAGGTTTCGCACATTTTTATGATTCCAGCAAGAAATTTTTGATTGCCAGTTCTAACCATTGAGATATTTCAAAATATGTTGTATTACTACTTACTAGTCAAGTATTTCAACTTTGGTTTCATTTATAATTATTTTATAGTCTTCAATGATGATTTTTATACCATTGTGCACATTTATATTCATGACGGATTTGTGCAATCGAGGTAAAAGCTTGATTTTCGTTCGTCCATTTTTGCATGAAATTACTATATTAATCGAAACTTTGAGGCCAATCCGGAGGCAAAAAGAGTTATTATAATCGAATAATATTTTACACATGTTAGTTTGAGACCATTTGGCACCCTTTTGTCGCTGTGCCCCTGGGAAAATGTGAAAAAAATATTTTTGACCCACCCTAATGTACATGGTCGAAACGTCGGGATGGCAGAACAAATTCCTTCAGAGGAGTGTGCGTATGTCTACTCACTTTCGACCGCTGGCACTCTAAGCAGGATCGTGCCCATTTAGCAACATCTTTAGACATAGATGGCCAACTAAATCGGGATCGGACGAGTCTTCCTGTGGCTCTGATTCCCGGATGTGCCAAGTTGTGAAGGGACTCGAAGACGCATTTCCGGAGATCCTTAGGCACATATGGTCTAACCATGTTATGACTGGTGTCACAGTAAAGCTCGATATGAGGATTTACAGTCCGTGGTTGTAATAGAAGAGAGTGGTTAGAATTCTCCAGCAATTCACGAAGTTCTTCGTCAGTCTTCTGGGCCTTTGCCAGATCATCCAGATCAACGGACGGAAGGTTCACAGAATTTAAGCGAGATAAAGTGTCAGCCACAACGTTTTCGGCACCTGATATGTGCTGAATGTCAGTGCAAAACTGAGAAATGTAATCAAGTTGTCGAATCTGCCTGGGAGACCAAGAATCTGATTTTTTTGAAAAAGCAAACGTCAACGGCCGATGATAGGTGAAAATAATAAAGGGTTGGCCCTCTAAATTATGTCGAAAATGTCTTACTGACGAGTAGATTGCCAAAAGCTCCTTATCGTATGCACTATACTTTTGCTCGGTGGGAGAAAGTTTCCGAGAAAAGAAGGCAAGAGGCTTAAACACTGCTCCTGAAGACGTATGTAGGGCAGATCCGATTGCCACATCTGAAGCATCAGTCATCAAATAAAGCTGTTGGTTAGGCTCCTGAAAATTAAGGGTTACTGCGTTGACTAAATCATTTTTACACTTTTCAAAGGAAGCAAATGCGGAATCTGTCCATGGAATTTTTCTATTATCGTTCTTTCGAGAATTTTTCATATACTCTTGCAAGGGAGCCTGGGTAGCAGCGGCTTTTGGAAGGAAACGGCGATAAAAATTCAACATTGCAAGAAAACGCTTGAGTTGGGCTATTGTCTCTGGTTTTGGAAATTCTGCAATGGCCTGTGTCTTTTGAGGTAAGGGCTTAATGCCTTCAGATGTAATTAGACATCCCAAAAAAGTGACAGAAGATTTACCGAGGACGCATTTAGAGGGATTTAGTTTTAAACCATGCTGGGCTAAGCGATCAAAAACTTGTACCAAGTGCTGTTTGTGTTCGTGACGGTTGCTTGATGCTATTAAAATATCATCGAAGTAAGGTATACAAAACTCAAGCCCAGACAAAACTTGATGAATATATCTCTGAAATGTCTGTCCTGCATTTCTCAAGCCGAATGGCATAAAAGCGTACTCGAACAATCCAAAAGGGGTTGTAATTGCTGTTTTGGGAATGTCGCTAGGATTAACGGGAATCTGATGATAGGCACGAGAGAGATCGACCGTAGAAAAAATGGTTTTTCCGACACAAATTTGCATACAATCTTGTATATGCGGGACAGGATATCTGTCTGGCACCGTTACTGAATTTAGGCGGCGGTAATCACCACACGGACGCCAATCACCGTTGGACTTTTTAACCATATGTAAGGGGCTGGCCCAAGGACTATTCGAAGGTCTTATTATACCTTGTGACATGAGGAATTCGAATTCCTGTCGCGCAGCCCGCAGCAACTCCGGTGACAGACGCCGGGGTCTTGAAAATAGAGGTGGACCAGTTGTCTCAATATGATGATAAGTATGCATAAGATTTGAGGGCGAGTTAGGGAGAGAAGGATTAGTGAGCTGTGGGTATTTATTGAGAATTACATCAAACTCCGACTTACCCAACAGAACCGACAATCCAGCGCACTCAGTCCCTTGTGTAATTTTTCCTTGTGTAGTAAGTCTCGTTACTCTATCTATGAGGCAGCTGTTTTTAACATCGACGAGCAGATTAAAGTGTTTAAGAAAGTCCAAGCCGATTATTGGTTGTTTCACGTTGGCAATCACAAAAAACCAGTTGAATTTACTTCGCAATCCGAAGTCAAGTGATATTAATTTTTTTCCGTAAGTAGCAATTTTGTGCCGTTAGCCGCATAGAGACATAAATCAGCAGAGACGGACGCTCGCGAGCTAAAACTTCTCGGTAACACAGATATGTCTGCCCCAGTATCAATTAAAAATGAACGAAGAGTGTTCTTGTCGGCCAACATAATTCTATTAATTAGGCAGCCCCTCCTGTGGCCACTGGAGGACCGCCTTTCTAGTTTTCCGACGGCTCGTTAAAAGAGCACGGCGAGTTGCACCTTCTAGCCAAAACACCAAAATTTGTGTGGTAGAAACAAATCCCGTTCCTTGCCTCCTGAAATATGCGAGGTTTTGATGGGGATCGGTCCCGAGATTGACGCCGTCGGTTGTAGTTCTGCTCGCCCCCTCGTATTGTACCTTGAGACTGATGTTCTCTCCATGAAATCACTTTCTCAAGCGCTGTGGTTAGTTGAGACACTTTTTCCTCCAGTTTATTTAACCGGGAATCAGTGTGAGAAGTTACAGTATTAACTTGGAACGGGGCTGTATTATCGGGGATATCGTTTATCCGGTCAGCAACGGCAGCCAATCTCTCGAGGTCTTCATTTAAAGCCACAAGCACTGTTTGCGTGCTAGTAGGGAGTCGACCTAGCCAGAGAGTCTTCAGAAGTTGTGGGGCAGATTCCGTAGTCGGGCCTGGTTGGCGAGATTCGGATAAGTCGCCAAATCTGGCGGTTGTTTCAATTGATTGCTATTTACAGCAACCAGTTGAAACAACCGCCATATTATTGTATTTTTTACATACTCGTTACTTAGTCTACTAAATATTGAAAAATATTATTTAAATTTTGAATTTTGAGGTGGGTCTTAAACTTTATTTTTATCTAATGACATTTTTTAAGGAAAAGGTTAAATTTTTTATACTTTTAAGAGGTTATCAATATTAGTTTCGAGTGTTTCAAGTTGCAAATCTGATGAAAGCAAGTTTATGTATTAATATCAAATAATAAAATGCGCATCGCATATGACATCGCGACGTAATTTAAAGTAGCAATTGTTTATTTATTTCAAAATGCAATTGGTAAGTTTTCTCCTTTAATTATTTCATTTTCAATAATAAAATTACTTATTTTTCGTATTTTGTAATTATCAAACTAGGGTTTTTTGAGAACCCTGAATTTAAAGCTTTTTATTGATGAAATTATTAGCTTACTCTGTTACTTGCAAATAGCTACATCAGCTATCACACACTATCAACTTGGCGAAACTTTTGTCGCCAATCTCGCCAACCAGGCCCGACTACGGAATCTGCCCCGAAGTTGTTCTCCAACAAGGCCACCGGATAGCCTCCGCATGTGAGTAAGAAGTTGAGAGGGCCGTTGGTCGCCGAGATCTACTCCCTGCAGGAGAGTTCTAATATTAAATTCAGCGCTCTCAGAATATGTAGAAATTAGCCTTGCCTTTAGGGTTTCGTATTTATTTTCTTCCGGCGGTCTCAGAACCATGTCACTTATGGAGTTGAGAACATCAGAGTCGACAGCTGATATCACATGAAAAAATTTCGTCTCATCTCTTGTAATGTTCGCTAGACAGAACTGAGCTTCTAACTGAGAGAACCATAATTGTGGGTTGTTCTTCCAAAAGGGTGGGGATTTTATCCCTACCCGCGAAATTGTCGGTTCGGCTAATGGTGGAAGAATTGTCGGTAGACGTGGCGAAGGATGGTCAGTAGGCATCATGACTACTCAAGTGATGAAGACAGGAAAAATGAGCGATGAAGACAGGAGAGTGTTCTACACTAAAGGGTCACCAAATGAGGCGGCTGCTATAATTAATTAATCAGGTTAAATTACATACTTTTTATTTACAATAATTATTAAGATTAAACAGATAAGGTTATTGTTTGATCAATTTCAAATTGAATTCAAAGTAGATATTATGTTGATGAATGAAATTTCCTGCGTGCTGTGATTTTGAATTATTGTGTTGATGCTCTTGCTGCGTTTTACCGCACTGCCGTTCGCCACAAGCCGGTATATACTGGTTATACTGGATACAGTATGATGATGGACCCAATATATACTGGAAACAGTATCACTTATTTTACTGATTCCAGTATTTATTGGGGCTGGGGTAGTATCTGATCCAGTATCGCACAAGAATGGATGTTTCATAAACCAGATGTAGTAAGGGGAGTTAAGCTCAAAAACGGGCCTAAGTAGGAACAAATTGCAACAAAAGTTTTTTTGACCGATTTCAATTCTACTAGATGTACTTAAAGGGAAAACGAAAGTTTACCAAAATCGGATGACCCGAAGTGGGTTATTTTTCAAGATGGCTGCCAAAAACCTAGAAAATCAAGAAATCCTAAAATTGTTGGATTTAAAACGTAAATAAACGTTCTTTAATGTATGATTTGAGTAAAATAGGTATGGTACTGGGTAAAAAGAATGGGGTATAAAACTAATTTGCGAAATCTGGCAACAGGAAATGGTTTTTTATTCAAGATGGCGGACAGTACTTTCAAGTAATTGGTGATGATTCTGAATTTTTATTAAATATGTTTTTGCAGATTTTTATAAGATATAATATCAAATTTATTATTATTTCAATAATTTTTAATTATAATTAGTGTAATAATGCCCAGGAATCAGCTTACAATTAGATGACCAAAAGGTACTGCAAGTTTTCTAGGCAACCACTGATTGAATGTGTGATGGTTAAGTATATGTAACAAGCTACATTCTACTTTTTTATCATTTACACAGAAGTTCACAGCTCGGACAGCTTTTATTAATGAATAAAATTCTAGCCTCACTAGAATAGAGTAGAGAGCCTGTATATACGAGAGAGGTGACAACCTGGTATAGCGCGCTGATTGGTCAACAGCGTTTTCTGTTCACCGCAGGTTTCCCTCCATAGGATCAGCATTGGAGCGAGACCAGCGGCATGATACAGTTCGGACAGAATTGGAGATTTGGACAGTTTAAACTGCGCGCAAGGATGCGCAGAGACGCTTTTAAGCGAGTTGTCGTCTCTCTCTCGTATACAGGCTCTCTAGAATAGAGAGAGATGCCCTAGATATTTCACAAATTTACGCAAAAGTGTCAAATTTTTCACCATTTTCAGCAAACCCATCTCTAAGAAACATTATAAGTGGTGTTCAGGCAAAAAAAAGGAAGTAAATGTTTATGATATTCCAGTCAGTGGGAAAAATATTGTCCAAAAAATTTTTGGAAAAGATGTGTTCACCTTTGCTTTCAGAAGAACTGACAAAGTGATGACGTTTAGCTCTTTTTCTGCTATTTCAGTGGCACCAGAAAGAACCGTTGTTACAGGATTTCTTTTTCAACGATTCCTTATAGTGTGAAAAACTGGACAATCAAATTTACAAGATATGAGCTAAGTCCATATCCAACCTCACTGTTTGAAGGTTTGCACATTTTAAGAAAAGCTGATAAAGGGCAGCTAAGCCCATGCTATTAACCTTTTACAGGCCGAATTAAGATCCAGGTATATTTTAATTAATTTTTTTACACAAATTACCTTATAATGGTTCAATTAAGAGAAATTATTAATATGAAGGCGGTAAAAAAATTTTAAGTGGGATTTTCACCATGTTCCCAATTGAGAACATTGGCCACTTCCGACTATACTTCGACCGGGGAAACAAGCGTAGACTGAAATGATAAACAAATCAAATAAACCCCAAATTTTGGGGAATAACTAACAAAATCAACCTTATTTACAATTTATTTTTGTGTTTAAGCTGTAATTTTATTGAAATTTTAGAAATTTGAAAACAATTAAATGGCAATTTCATGTGACACATAAGGAAAATACCAAAATTTTATACCTTATGTTAGTAAATTTTATACACTAGCTTTAAAAATACAATTTTAAATTTCGGGTATCTAAAATAAATAAAATATATATGAGAAATTGATTAATTATAATTTTCCTATCATCGAAAGCCAAGTTTTTATTTTACGACACACAAGAAAAATTTTGAAATATTTGTACATTTATAAATGGGATTTAAAATGAATCATATTAATTTGTACAAAAATAATGATCAAACATTTGAGTAATGAATGAAATAATTGGTTTTTGAATGTAGCATTAATACATTTATAAGAAAATTTCAATGTCATTACCATAGTCATTACTAAATAAAGTCTGAAACATAGTATTCTTATTATCTTATATAAAACGCATTTTGGATTCCATATTTTCGAAAGTTATTTCTTATAGATAGTAAATAACACAATTCCAGACGTGTGAAGCTACTAACCTATCTTTTTTACTAGCATAAATTCTCTGCGATAAGCTATTAACTTTGGGAGCCGACTTATTCAATCTTTATACACATTCATCATTTCTCTGAACAAAATCGTAGATTCAAATGAAAAAAATATACAAACAAATCCAAAAACAAACCAGCTACTTCCTTTCTGAAAGGGGATTCCCCTTTAAGCAATTATATAACCTTTTTATTCTTTACGAAAAAGAAATACCCCCGTTCTACTGAGTTCTATAATACAACGCCATAATACTAACTCGGGTTTCCCGTGTATAGCGGCGACAGGCCAATGTTCCCAATTGGGAACATGCATGTTTCGCAAGCTACTACAAGCATGTTTTTAATATTTATTAAATAAACTGAAGATATCTATTTAAGGTAAGTCTTTTCCAATATTCTCACCAAATTTTGGAACATTAGGACAATATTTCGATTTTTCATGAATTATTTTGTTTACCTCTATCAAAAAGCGTAAAAATGGCCTATTTTAAGATTTTTTGTATTTTTTTCTCATAAAGATAGCAACTTCGTTTGAATTTTAAAAAATCAAGTCATCTTTTAACTTTACATGGTAAAATGCTCAACAGTATACCAATAGTAGTTATTTTTTTATGAATTTTCAAACACGATGTTCCCAATCGGGAACATTGGCCTGAAAAAGGTTAAAGAACTTAACTGTAGCAAACACTCAAATATATCTGTCCCAAAGAACAGAAGCATATTTTCCGGATTGAGGTTACCTATTACGCAAGCTGAAATGGGTGACACATTTCAAAAAATAGCTGAACAATATGTGGAATATACAATTAAATATTATGGATTTGCAACAGTGGTGTTTGATGGGGTACGAAAAAGAAGCTTCTGTTAAAGACAATACCCATAAGAGGATACAAAAAATTTTTCATCTTATCTACCACTTTACCAGAGATACTGAATTTATTGGAAAGCAGGATGAATTTCTTTCTGTTGGATACAACAAAACTATTCTTATAAAATTGATCTCAGAAGAAATGTTGGAGGATGCAAAGTCCATATATCAGAAGGTGATTCTGATGTATTGATATTGCAAAGGCTGCAATGAAAAGTGCCCAGAAGTGTTCCGCAACTCTAACAGGAAAAGATACAGACCTGCTTGTTCTTTATTGTATTACTCTGATGTAAATATTAAACCTGTACATACGATGGAATATAAAGACACTCCAAAACTACATCACATCAATTATACAGGGTGATTCAGAAATAATCATCAATAATTGGGGGGAGGTAGAGGGGCCCTAGAAAAGCATATTTCGAATAGGGATGGTGGGGCGCAGACTTACCGTTAAAGAGCTAGGACCTAATATAGTGCGAGCGCGTATCGAAAGGCCGTTTTACGAATTATATATTTTACATTGCGAATATCACGTCAACTTTTTAATAAAATTCAAATTAACTGTGGAAAAATTGAAGCATAAAAAACAAAATTATTGAGAAAAATGCTTCAATACTAATTTTTATTGAAAAGTTGGCGTGATATTCGTAAACAGCACTAAAATATAGCCCAGAGACATGTATCAAATGCATATACTTCGAAATTTAAAAATTTAAATTTTTAAAATTAATTTAAAATTTAAATTTTTTAAAAGATATTTTGTCTTTTTACAATTTAGTTATTTTAAAAATGATTTATTACCAAATATTGTCTAAATATTTTCCTTATTACTTGATTGAAAGATTTTACCCGTATTTTCAACGTTAATTTTCATAAATTAATTAATTAACTAATGATTTAATCACCAATTGTGGTTTTTTTAGGTTATAGAGGTATATATCTACAACATCCATGGAAAAAGGACCTTGGTAAATGCCTCAAACGTTTTTAACTAGAATTTTTAAAAGGTCGATTTTTAAGGCCAAAAAAATTGAAAATTTGAAAAAAATGTCCGATTTTTCTCCATTTTAGTATGTTATTATTTAAGTATATTCTAATTTAGAACCGTTAAAATTATTTATTTTGCAATTATATTGTGGTTTTGAGTGATGTTTTAATTTTTTCGACTTTCCAAATTTTGAATTAATTTTTAAAAATTGAAATTTTAAATTTTTTAAAATTTAAAAGGTATATTCGTATTCAGCACTGAAGAATAGCCAATAAACATGTATCATAAGTCTCTATTTTTATAATTTGATTTTTTGAAAAAAATTGTCGGCCATTTTTTTAAAATTAAAAAAAAATTTAATTTTTGTCCATCCGATTTTGGCAGATTTTTAGTATGTTATTATTGAGGTCGACACTCATACTACCTGTGCTTCTGTATGGAAGCGAAACCTGGACACTAAACCTAGATACCCAACGAGCCCTGGAAATCTTATTAAGTTATTTCATATTTAAATGTTCAGCGATCTGAGTTTATATGATATATTTTTTCACATCACTTTGTATATTGATTTGATACAGTGGTGAAAATTCTTTTTCATCGTTTCAAATAAATTTACAGTCTGTGATATAAAATTTTCATTCATTCAAACAAAACGTATGTAAAAATAATTAATGAAAAAAAAAACCTTTTTAAACAACAACGTTTTTAAAGTGCACTAAAAAGTATAAAATAATTTTTTGCAACTCCTTGTAAAACGAAAAACGTGGGGATCATGCAATAATATTTACAGCCACTACTCTTGTCACTCTATTTACCATTATATCCACAGTTAAAAATTATTTAAATGAATGATGAAATTAAGTTGGATTAAATACCTAATGCATGATCCCCACGTTTTTCGTTTTACAAGGAGTTGCAAAAAATTATTTTATACTTTTTAGTGCATTTTAAAAACGTTGTTGTTTAAAAAGGTTTTTTTTTCATTAATTATTTTCTGGTTTTTAGTTTTGTTGTGTAAAGTTTAGAATTCGCGACCTGAACGCCCCCCCCCTTCCAAATTTTTACAAATGTTATTACATCTTTACCTGAATTTTAAAATACTATAAACTGTAAAATTTAATATATATTTAAAAGGTTGTTACATTTTAAAATAAGTATTATACATAAAATATTATTATAGATAAATCGTGCTATAAATTTTCACAAGTTTTTACTACTCGGAAACTATACTTAAAAATTTTTTTAAAAATTGACGCTTGAAAAACAATTAACATCCAGCTAAAATGTATTACTTGAAAGTTCAAGACAATTAAAGACATATTAGATTAGGAAGGCAATTAGATTAATTACAACAAAATATAACACACAAACTAAATGTTACAAATTTTCTTATTTAAATAATTACAGCTTCAGATGAAAATTGAACGTATATTACTATTTATTACTTAAGTTAACAAATAACAATTGCATTTAATCGCCTTTATTACCCTTTTCAATCCTTGTTTAATATTTTTTGTTCGCCCTCTTACAAAAAGAATACCGTAAAACCTCTTTCCAAGACTTATCGCCAAAACCGCAAAAAGAGCGATAAAGAGCCTAAAGCATCAAATCGTATTTGCGCAAAATTCTCCAGATCCTCTTTGAGCGCTAGTGCTGCCTCTGGTGGGATTCCTACACGTGCGGGTTTGGAAATACGCGTCCGGCGTTCAAATCCCAGGCTGGGTGGGCAGGGTCCACTCAGCCTTTCATCCCTTCAGTGGGTCGATAAACTGAGGACTAAGCATGCTTGGGAACTAAACACTGGGGGTCTCACGTTAGACTGACCACCTAACTGGGACATTTGCCTAGCACCCTAGGCCCCACGGTCACGAAAACGAAGATGGGCATCGTAGGCTTTGGCCCACTAGGGCTGTTGCGCCGATGGTTTAGTTTTTTTAACTTAATAATTTTGTTTCAAATCTTGATTTAAACATTTGACTAATTGAACTTTAAAAATGCAGAATCACCAACTTTAATTTTTTTACTAAAAAAGTATAAAGAGAAAAATAAATTACATAGCCTTTGAAGTTTTGAGAATAACTTCAAGTTTGCATGGGTGAAAGACGGAAAGATTTTTTTGAGGGAACACGAAAACTCAAGGGTAATCAGAATTGTAAGTGTTGACGATCTCTTACATGTTACCAAAATGTAAATTAAGTTCCTTTGATAGTCTTATTGATAACAACTGCAAATATTTTTATATAGATTCCCTAAATGATTTCAATGAATTTCTTTCCCAACCTAACACAAATACCTCATGCTATATTAAAATAGTCCATTTTAATATCAGGAGTATCCGTGCTAATTTCGACGAACTCCAAGCTTTGTTAAATTCTTCATTTGATTTAATTCACATACTAGTTCTATCTGAAATTTGGATCTATAGCAATGAAACCTCTTTTTATAATATAAACAACTTTGATTCATATTTCTATTGCAGAGACATAAACAAATCTGGAGGTATAGGTGTTTACGTAAAAAAAAATTGTAACATCTTTAATGATTGTTTATTTACTATGAACACAGCTGAATCAATACTGTTATATAGCAACCTTCTTGATTTGACTATCATTTGCCTGTACCGTTCCTTAGGCTTTAGCATTAATTGCTTTAATCTTGAATTATCAAACAAACTAAAAAACATAAACTCTAAAAATGTACTTTTAATTGGTGACTTAAATATTGATGTACTAACTAGTTCAAATCCTGTTGATGATTATCAAGATATTCTTAGTTCTGAAGGCTTCACCTTGCTCATTGATGGTATAACTAGATCTCGTTCAAACTCCTGTTTAGATCACTTGATTTTTCGTGGTTTTGATATAAGTGCCGAATCTGCCATTTTTAATAATAACTTAACTGACCACTACCCGATTGCCTGTAAATTAAAATGTAAAGCCTCATGCAGTGAAAAACCTAAGATGACAAAGATATCAAAAGTAAATTATGATAAAATAAATGATTTTCTGCTAAACTATACTTTTCCCTTAAATTTAAATTCTGAGGATGTGGACCATTTATATAACAGATTCGCAGACATATTAAGAAATATTTTGATAAACTGTACACAATATTTAGAGTTCCCTAATCGCAAAACCAATAAAAACTGGATAAATGATGAGATCCTAAAGTTAATTAAGTCAAAGGAAAAACTCTATAAAAAACATAAAAAATATCCTTTTGATATAATTCATGAACAAAATTATAATCGAATTCAAAAAGAGCTGAAAATAAAAATTAGAAACTCTAAACATAATTATTTTACGTCCGAATTTTTAAAGTGCAATAGTATCAAAAGACAATGGGAATTTGTGAATCAGATCATTAACTCTAATATAAAGGATAAAAAACCTTTAGCCAATAATAACAGCCTACTAGTAGATAATGTCAATCAGTTTTTTATAAACATGGGATCTAATGCTTTTTACACTGAATCTGTTAACTTTAAAAAATACCTAGCTAGTCAATCTAACTCTTTTTTTCTTTCTGAGACAGACGATGTGGAAGTTAAAAAAATTATTTTCTCACTTGATGATAAAAAATCCCCTGGTTATGACAGAATAACACCTAAGGCCCTTAAAATTATAGCTAATATTAACATATCGTCGCTTAAGGCGCAAAATGACATAACTGCATTTTCCCTATTTTGCAGGAGATGAAAAAAACAGTTTGGCTATTAATTAAAGAAAATAATGTTATTATAGTTTTAAACCTTCATTTTAGGCCTTTTTGACCGGGGATTGAGATGAAACGCTTCTCTGTGGCGGCGTCCCTAACAATATCAATGAAAGGCGTGCAATTATGTCATTTTGCCTTACGAATGCAGTTATGCTAAAATGACAAAATTGACGATTGCAGCGATTTGAGTCATTTTTTCGCAAAATCGTTGGTGCCAGGTGATCCGGGGCCGGGATTTGCATAAAGATTGATGCATAACTCAAAATGGCCAAAATGTCAGTTATGTCATTTTGCGCCTTAAGCGACGATATCCGTCATAACGAAAATTATAAATTTATCCCTTTTAAAAGTTGCTTTTCCTGATTCATTAAAAACGGCTTTGGTGGTTCCCCTTCACAAATCTGGTGATACTAATAAATTTGAAAATTACAGACCTATATCTCTCTTACCCATATTTTCTAAAGTCATTGAAAAAATAGTACATTCTAGACTTTATAATTATCTAAAGGTTTTCAATATAATTTCTGAAAATCAATTCGGATTTCTGCCTGGTCTTAGTACCGAACATGCATTATTAGAATTCAATAAATTTACATATACTAGTGTTGATAGAAATTACAAAACCGCCGCTGTCTTTTTAGACATAGCAAAAGCATTTGACAGCGTTAATCATAGTATATTAATCGATAAGTTATTTTCAATCGGAATTCGTGGAGTAACTTTAAATTGGTTTATTTCTTATCTACAAAACCGTAAACAGTATGTAAAATTGGGTGATTTAGAAAGCAGCATTTTAAATATAAGGTCTGGAGTGCCTCAGGGTTCAATCCTTGGTCCTTTACTTTTCTTAATATATATTAATGACTTTTGTAAATTAAAATTGAACGGTAAAATTATAACATATGCACACGACACAGTGATCCTATACTCTTGTTCTACCTATGAAACATTACAAAATATCATAAATAATGACCTTTTGGTGATTAAAGACTGGTTCCTTGCTAATAAGTTATCGATAAACATTAATAAAACCAAATTTATAAATTTTAGTATTTACGGACCTTCTGAAAATCTTTGTCTCTATTATCATCTTCCCGATTGTAATAATAACTGTAGTAACTGTAATTGCCCCCCTCTTCAACAAGTCTCTTCTATAAAATATCTAGGACTAACCGTAGATTACAATTTAAAATGGAAATCTCATGTAAAATATTTAACAAATAAACTTCGCTATATTTTCCATAAATTTTATTTTATTAAAAAGATAATTAATAAAAAGTTCTTGTTTCAGCTGTATCACTCTTGGGTAAGTTCTATAATAAGTTATGGTATTACAGTCTGGGGAGGAGATTACTTAGAAAATATAAATCCAGTCATTAAAATTCAAAACAAAATTATTAAGTTCTTAAGTAGTTATCAACTTCCTTTACTTGAATCTTACAGAAAATTAAATGTCTTACCCCTTCGTCACCTTTTCTTCTTTAAAGTTATATTTCATTTTACTAAACAAGAAAATAGCCCTGATCTTCGAAGCATCAGTTATAGTCTGCGATCAAACAATTTATATTTAGTTCCAAAAACAAAAAAAGAAATTCTACATAAAAATTATTATTATTTATCTCCCAAATTTTTTAACAGCTTACCAGAGGATCTAAAATCTGAGAGATCTCCTTCCAAATTTAAAAAATCTTTAAAAAACTACATTTTAACAATAGAAAATATTGAGGTGTTCTTTTGAGAAATTTCTAGAATTGCTCTTTACTTATTTTAATTACAATTTTATTCTGAAGCTAGCGTACAATGGTCTAGATTTTCTACTAACTATATTGGTTTCACATATTTTTTTTTTACAATATTTTCATGTATGTGTTATATTTTTTTCCACTTATTCTGTGTATATTAATCCATCTGTTAATGTCTTTTTGGTTACCCGTATGGGCCTATGACCCCTGGGTAACTCATATGCCAACTTAAATTTTGTGTTTTTTTTTTTCTTTTTTCGATTTAATATGTAACTTTTTTTGTGTGTAAATAAAAATTATTGTTATTATTATTATTATTATTATTTCATAAGAGAAATTCATTATGGAACATTAGTTTGCATTGGTTATTTAAACAAATGTACATAAAACTTTAGAAAAATATGTTTTAGGAAAAACTAACGCTCCTACGAATTTTTTTAACCGGTGGTTGACCAAATTTTGCTACATTCAAATTAGCATGTCTGCATTTTAAGTATTCAGCTAATTTAATGTAATTTAGTTCTTCTGCAATTCTAAGCGCTGTTTTACCATTCTTATTTTCAGCATCTAAAGCAGCGCCACTGTCTATTAAAACTTTGACTGCCTCAAAACACCCGGACCTCGCTGCTCCATGAAGAGGGGTTCTTCCAATAAAGTCTTTGACATTCACATCTGCACCTTTGCTGATTAGGAGCTCAAGTATATCAATTCGTTTGTGTACAGCGGCCACGTAAAGTGGTGTGACTAGCTCATCATTCATAACATCTACATCAGCACCACTTTCTAATAGAAATTTGACTGTTTCCAAACAACCAAGACATACTGATACATGAAGAGGGGTATTTCCAACAACATTTCGAACATTTAAATTGGCACCTTTTTTAATTAGGAACTTAAGTATATTAATTCGATTGGGAAAAGCGGATTCGTGAAGTGCTGTACATCCATCATCATCCCTAGCTTCCATATCAGCACCACTTTCAATTAAAACTTGTACTGCTTCTAAACACCCATTCTGCACTGAATCATGAAGAGGTGTCTTATCACCCTCAAAAGCTCTAGTATTCACATCTGCACCTTTGCTGATTAGGAGCTCGAGTATACCAATTCGGTTGTGCCTTGCGGCCTCGTGAAGAGGTGTAGTGTAATCAAGATCCAGAGCATCTACAGCAGCACCATATTCTATTAAAACTTTAACTATTTCCAAACTATCTTCTTTTACAGCTTTATCCAGTGCGGCATAATGGTGTTCACCTTTTTCTCTTCCCAAATAATCTCCGGCAGCTGCTAAATGCAAGGTAGTGCCGTTATTTTCATTCCTACATCTGGCATTAACATCGACGGTTGGAAGGCACGACAGCAACATCTTGACCATGAAAGAGTCTCGCTTCATCACGGCCAGATGAAGGGCGGTGAATCCCTCATCGTTCAATCTCGCATTCAACGAAGCACTAGGAATGAACGACCGAAGCACGTATCGAATGTAGTTTTCACTGCGGAAGTCTCTTGGCTTGTTGCAATTGTTGAGCACAAACTCATGAATCAGGTAGTTTCCATTAGGATACTTCACGTCACAAACTAAGAGTTGGAGCGACTTGGGTTCAAGACAAAATGCAGAAGCCATACCTGCAAAGTAAAGCAGAAAATCAACAATTTTCAAATTTTTAAAACTTTTGAGGCATTTCTAGGTTATCTCCCTGCGAATATTTTAGTTAAATGGTTTTACAACAAAAAATATATAGAATTGATGTTTGACTCATTAGTTAATTCTACAGATAATCTAAAAATAGGGCTGTGATTTATACGTAACTAGCGATGACGTGCTAGAACCGGGCTTCGCCCGGGTTTAAGTTTTTTATAAATATCATCTGGTGTGTTACAGATGGGCTTCGCCAGTCCATTTTAAAGAAGATTATTTTGGTGCGTTTCAGATGGGTTTCGCCAGTCCATTTTTAAAGAAGATTATTCTAGTGTGTTACAGATGGGCTTCGCCAGTCCAAATGTGGAAATAGTTAAATAAAGGAGCCACTTTTATGTTTATGCTACAACAATGGATTTTAAACGGCAACAATCGAGAATACGCCTACAACAATTAATGTTACATCTTCTGTTGTTATATTTACAACAATACGGTTTTGCCATGAATTTAGGCACGAAATATGGGTTTTTGAGCATAAAATGGACCAAAAAAGTTATTGGGATGCATCGATTTTAATAAACCATATAATGTAAATAAACCAAAATACGTGAAAATAAACATGGTCTTAATCGATTCAAAATCTTTTTAAAGCATATAGAATTCAAGAGAACACTTTGATATCAGATTCCTGAAAAATTATGTAATTACATATAAATCCTAGCCCTACTAATAAATCAAAAATTGAAAATCAAGAAAACATTTCAAACAAGTTGAAAAGTTAATGAATTATCAAGTAAATAATCGTAATGCTAATTCAATTTAAAAAGACAAATCTTCAACAACAAAAAAAATAATTTTAAAAAATTCTTCTGAAATTGCAAATTTTTATATCGGTTTGTGATGTATGTTTATATAGGAACTATTATTTTTTGTTGAGAAAAAGTGAAAAAATCATCTTTACTTTCCTTTTGTTTTCAATTTCCCCCCTAAATTTTATGTTTTCTGTGGTAATCTTCTAATGGGCGGGGCAAAAGGGAGAGGCCTGAGAAGGCCTATCAAATATAGCTTAATATCACTTTTTCAGGATAAAAATCAAAACATTTTCTGGGGGAGAACCCCAAAACCCCTCAATTTGATACCGATTTCATAAGGTTTTTCTCTTAAAAATTCAGCCTCTTACTTGAAGATTGTCTTGAAAATTCTGCGGTTTATTAGGTCTCAAAATCAGGTGAAAATGACTTTTAGAGGCAAATTTCACAACATTTTCTGACCCCCCGTTTCCTTTGGAGAAGCATTATTATCAGAAAACAACTTTCCAGTTTAAATATTTTAGCATAGTTTAGCATTTCATTTGTTATGAAATCCCCTTTAAAAAATTTTGGGGCTAAAACATTATGCGAAGCAAAAAAATCTAGTAATGGCCCTTATAAAACTTTCTCCCCACTTTCATAAACGTTGCCCTGGATATCCTCAAGGTATTCGCTGAGATAGGAAACTAATAAATGTTAGTGTGTAACGGTTAAAGACAATATAGAGTATAAACCTTAGACATAGTCATAAAAGTGGTGTATATTGGTATAGTAAAGTGGCCATGCCTTATCCAATGCCTCACTTTTCGACGCCCCCTAGTTTTATGAGAAATTTTCATTTTTATGACTTAGGTGTGGCATTAGCCCCGGGGCAATGCCGATCCGAAGGTCATACTACTCAAAAGTATACTTCGGAGCTATAATCGCTTCAGACGTTATTTATAACCCATTTGATTTATTTGACTTTAATGCTGGTGAGTACAGTCACCACATAGGTAAATAATTAATAAATAGTGATCTTAGATTATAAAAACAAAATTTTTGGCTCTATGAAAATCATTTATGAAAGACGAAAAAACTACGTAAATTCAACCTAATCGAATGGCGTTTTAGAGAGGGCTTTAGGTGTCTTTGCCTACTAAATTGATGCCGCTCTACAACTTAGTAATTCAATTAATTAGCAAATCTCTAAAAGTTGTTAAAATAAAAATTATAAATCCTAAAATTGGCAATAGGGGGCGTTGAAAGTTGTAGCATCGGATAGAGCATGATCACTTTACTATAACTAGACCCCACTTTCATGACTATGGGCCGTATTCAGAAACTTAAACACGAGACGGGAACGAGATGGAAACGAGAACGAGATATTTCTACTCCACAGCTGTTGTCCGCCATATTGTTCTGAGTTTCGAAGCGCATTCCAATTGCTTTTACACTTTTTGTGGCCTGTTTAATAGTACCAAAAAATCTAAAACAGCTATTTATTACCAAAATAAGTCCTCGGACATTAATATTGGGTTGTCCGAAGTTTCGTGTTTGAAATTTTATGAGAAACTGGTAATAGGTGGAGATATCAAACAAAGAAGATTTTGATCTATGTATATTTATGAACATAATGTGTGATTTTGGTTAATTCTCGTGATATTATTTTTCTTCGAAAGGGCGGTTTGAAAAAAAGACAACGAACGACGATTTTCGCGTATTTTTTTCTTTTGTTTAAAAAACTAGGAAGAACGCATAACTCATAGCTAAAAAAGGTTTGGCTGTATATTTGAAATGTTTTGATTCAGATGTCATAGTTTCAAGCTGATTCAATAAGTTTAAGGTAGGAATTTTTGGCTTTAAAACTTCATATATTGGTAATTTAACGTCTTTTTAAAGCACGCCTATTGTTTTTCTAAGCAGCTGGTATGAAGCAAATAAAAGGCAGATGTTTTTTGAACCATAATGCTTGTTTAAACGGTTTCAACATTGAAAGCATCCTTTCATAATATAGTTGAATAGATTTATTTCTAAATTCCAACGAGTTGTTTTTATTGTAGTGTTTTCGTATGAATAAATTCAGGGAGTGTAATTCTGATAAGCTTAAACGTTGCGCGCTTGAATTGTGCGTACTGCTTTCTGACAAAAGTTCAGAGATAATTTAATAAACTGCATAATTTGAATACTTGGGTCTATCTGTAAGCTTTTTTTATTGATTTTGATGATTTTTTGTGAAAATTTCTTTGAAATGACTAACATTACTGAGGTAAGTGTTTTTCAAAAGATGCTATGTTTGAGACCGAAATTTCCTAAGTTTAACTTATCGAATTATCTTGAAACTATGACATCTTAATATAAACATTTCAAGTATACAGTAAAACTTTTTATAGCTATGAATTATGCGCTCTTCCTAGTTTTTTAAACAAAAGAAAAAAATTACGTGAAAATCGTCGTTTGCGGTCTTTTTTTCAAACCGCCATTTTGAAAAGAAATAATATTACGAGAACTACCAAAATCACACATTAGGTTCATAAATATACATAGATCGAAATCCTCTTTGTTTGAAATCTCCACCTATTACCAGTTTTTCATAAAAAAAATTTCAAACACGAAACTTCGTTAAAAGTAACAGAACTTATGGGACAACCCAATATATTACGAACGTAATGGAAATCTAGTGCCTGTAAAAATTTGTATTATCAGTGTATAAATACTTGTGTCGTTTTTCGACAGATAGCAGCATGATCACTCGAGATCTCGAAAGTCCTCTTTTCCAAGTGACCGAGGATTCTGCAACATTCCCGTCTCGTTTCCATCTCGTGTAAAAGTTTCTGAATACGGCCCTATATCTCTTGGGTCTCCAAACTACAGCCCGCGGGCCGGATGCTGCACGCGAGACTATCTCATCTCTATCTCTAGTCTTTATGGGTGAATATCAAAAGTTTTATCACCCCGACGACCTTCAATCAGTGAACTAAAGACAGTTCCCGCATCTCTTTGTGTGAGCATTCTGCAAAACTCTTTTGTTGTTCGCTGATTGACGGTCGTCGGGGTAATAAAATTTAGATGCACCCTATACGAAAAAATTACGGTGTACTCAATGAGGTATTTATACTTTTTTGATACATTATGGTTTAAAACTCCTAGATTTCTGATTTTTAAGTTCACAAACGTGTGTTTTAAATTATTTAAAATTCAATTTTATTGTTGCCAAAACGTCAGAAAAGTCACGTTATCAGAAAACGGGCTTCTATTGGATGTGACATCACAGCGCATGAAAACCATTGTGTTTACTGTTTTCACGTGATCAGAAAACGGGCTTCTATTGGATGTGACATCACAGCGCATGATTTGTGATTCGAAAGTGTTTTCGTGCCCAAACATAAAACGAAATTTCAAAAATTTATATCTCAGGAACTAGGCTACGAAAATTCTTGATGTAAACGTCATTCTTCATGGTTTTTTATGTATTAGGTCATCCCGAAAGTTTTGTCGCTCTTGGGAGCATCTGTGTACAATGTATTTTTTGGTACTTTTCCATTACGGTAAACCCTATTTCTATTTAAAGCCAATTCGACGAATTTTGGCTCTCTTTTTTCTGGCTCACTTTTCCAGCTTTCCTAGTTTATACGATTAATACGATTTTGTTTACTTCAAGTTGCCATTAATTAAAAACTTTCAAAATTCAAAGGAATTTAACTTTAATTTTAAGTCATATTAAGATTGTACGGAAGATCTTATTTATTTTATAAATTGAAACTATAATTTTATACTACTTTTGAAGAGCGGCGGTAGAATATCCAGCGATCTAGATTCCTGCAAATGATCATCCGGATCTTTCCTAATAGAGGGTAAAGAGTAGCAATCCAGCAATTTCATATGAAGGATTGTGATCAAACTCTCCGGATGCCTCACAAAAAATTTAAATCTAGGTTAAATTTTCCACACTTGTTAAAAATACTTAAAACTTTAATTGTTTTATGGAAGTAGCCAGTTTATTTAAATTTAAAAATCTTAGAAAAAGGAAAACTTTGAGCAGAAAAGAAATGAAGTAACATGTTATCATGGATTTAAGGAAAGCCTAGTTGTCGATCAGTCTCCAAAATCAAGCCAAGATGCCAAATTGACGGTAGATAAAGTTACAGTTTATATTGGTATCACATAATGGAAAAGTGTCAAAAATATCTTATATACAGATGCTCCCAAGAGCTACTAAACTTTCGGGATGACTGAATAGTACTATTTTAATAAAATTTATTCTCAAAACGCGAGAATACCTCATTAAATAAAAGACCCAAGAGGAAAGGACTAATGATAAAAAATGTGAGTTCACCTTTGTTCGACAGTCGGTTCTTGTTCACGGTCAAGTCCAACGGCTCCATTTGTGTTGGAGAACTCGCCTAAATTGGTGACAAGCTATTATAATACACTGTAAAATATTGCTGTGAGATATAAGTTTGTTCATGAAACAGTAATGAGGTTAAATTAAGTTTACAGCTGATAAAATCAAAACATCATAGAAGGAGAATATAATCTCATTACTAAATCCTTTTCGTTTTAGAAAACAAATCCTTGTTTGAAATTAATTTTAATGATGGGTAACTAATACTGGTCAATAGGTATTTTGGTGGAGATAGATTTTTATGAGGAGCTCTATGAGTGTTGAAATTTTAATGGGGTTGTGGAATGTGGACACTTTTTAACAGATGACTTCATAAAATACACTGCAAGTTCAAGGCACTACCAATAGCTTTATGCAATAAAGCTTCCCCAGTTAGAATTTCTGGCTATGCTACAGTGACGTACAGTCAGAACGCAAGAAACTAATAATGTGTCCACAACTCATGTTTTCCTCAAAATTGAGAAAAATAATTTTTTGCAACAGGTGGATTTTTTTTGGTATTGCAAAGAAATGGTTGACTTACTCGGTCAGGATTCATTATGCAGGTAGGAGGTAACCTAAACAGTGGAACATATGCAGGTAGGGATGTAATGGAGATAGTCTTCCAAAGTCGTAAGGAACCTATCGTAACCAGAAATCTATCACACTGAAAGAGAAAAGAATAATAAACATTTAATAATATTTCATTTAATGGAAGAATTATTTATACAATTGTTTTAACCTTTTACAGGCCGAATTAAGATCCAGGTATATTTTAATTAATTTTTTGCATAAAATACCTTTTAATGGTTCAATTAAGAGAACTTATTAATAGGAAGGAGGTAAACAATTTTTAAGTGTGATTTTCACCATGTTCCCAATCGGGAACATTGGCCACTTCTAACTATACTTTGAACGGGGAAAAGTTGAAAAAAACTTAGATACGTATAAGTCTATTTAAAAATTATAACAATAATCTAAAAATATAGTTAAATGAAATTTAAAATTTTTAAACATGCAATTAACCCGTTGGGACTCGCGGGGTCATTTTATAACCCCAAGCTCACACTAACATTCCATTTAACAGAAAACCAAACACCTGGGAATTCTTTACTTCTCAGTAGCTGGGTTTCTGACCCTAATCTGCATGCCTGAGCAGTTTCGTGGAATTCGGTTTATTTTTCCGCCCTCTAGATCCTTTTTGTTAGCTTTTGGGGTAATGGAATGACCCCCGCGAGTCTTTTCGTAAGTGCTGTGCATCCGTTTTTTCGTACTCCGCCATCTATACAACCCACTGATAAGGGCCCAAATCATTAATAAACAAATTTCAAGAAATTCTCAGGGGGTTCTATTTCATTTTAGTACAAGGAAAAGGAAGACACAGGTGCAAGTACTTTCAATACTGGTTCCCAAGACAGTTTTATGACTTGTAATTCATCAGACCACTGTACCCCACCCCTTACATTCTTTGCTTTTGTATTGAATGGGGAAGGAGCTAGGAAAGTGTATTGAGATAACAAGTTTTCGAAGAAAAAAATACCCAAGTTTGAATGTGAGGAGACAAAAGTTGGAAGTAGGATAGAAATAACTTATATCTCGGTCTCGTATCCAGTGGCCATGGGGGCCATGGCCCCCCCGAGAAAATTTCAAAAATAGTTAAAAACCCCTTTTTCAGAGCTAAAATTCAAAAAAAAATTTATGGTAATTCATGCGATGTCTGACAAGAATAAAAACAACGCAAGGGGGGCCATGCTCATCCCGAGAAAAATTCCAAAATAGGTAAAACCCCCTTCTGTTTTGTCACCTATCTTCGGACGGGGGAGATGCTTGAGGCTTGGTGTGGATAGTTGAAAATGGAGTGTCCAATTTCGTTCAGGTGCAGTTTCAAATTGTTGAATTATATTTTAATTGTTGTTTTATTGCCCCTTTCCTGTTTTCGCTTCCGACGTAAGTCACGTGACTTGACCAGGGGACGACTGGGGGTGACATTTTCCACTTGAAAAGGTGGTTCAGTTACTTTTTTGTAATTTTGTTCTCGAGAAGTTGGTATCTCAGTGCTGCTGGATTAGAAGAAAAACTATTTTTTCCTTCCCAGGCTTCAGTAATGGTAATTTGTTTTAGCAGTTAATCAGGGCGTTATCAAAGCCCCCCCTGAAATTTCAATGTCAATTTTACTTAAAAATTAGTCTTAAAATGCATAAACCCCCTACTTTTAAGGCTCAAAATTCAAAATGTTTCTTGGGGAGAACCCCAAACTATTATTACAGATTACAGTCGTTCCTTGAAAATTTTGGGACTTACAAGAGGTCTGGTTTGAAATCCCGACAATCAACTGCCCGACAGCTCAAATGCCCGACACCGTTTGCCCGACAGATACGATTGCCCGACAAGTCACTTGCCCGACAGGTCACTTGCCCGACAGTACGATTGCCCGACAGGGACGATTGCCCGACAAGTACGATTGCCCGACAGGGACGATTGCCCGACAGGGTCGATTGCCCGACAAGTACGATTGCCCGACAGGGACGACTGCCCGACAGGTACGATTGCCCGAAAGGTACGAATGCCCGACAAGTACGAATGCCCGACAAGTACGATTGCCCGACAAGTACGAATGCCCGACAACTCATTTTGGTCTCTAATTTTCCGTTCTACTATATTACATTGCCGAAACAGGATATTTAATTTATGGGATTTTATTTATAGGAGCTTAATACTTTTGGTCTGGATTGGCTCTAGAAAGCTGCTTTCATGTTGCTTGACCACTGGTCAATATTACTCTATATACTTAAAAATTATTATAAATTAAATGTTGGAGTTCCCTATTGTTTTAACATGTTTTTTTTGGTTCCGGATGACTAATGGTCAGTCCGGTCAACTTATTGCTGCTTCTATGCTTTAGCACTGAAGTAGGTCATGTTGGGTCTCAAACTCGGGTCTAGACCAGTGATCAAAGCTATCAACAGCCAGTGATGGTCAATCCACTTTTTCTTAGTACGTAAACTCCCGTTAGTACGCCGTTCAAGGGGATTTGTGAAAACGTCGTAATAAGCGGTACGACGCTATATGCGGAATTCCATAAAACACCGTTTCTGCGATATACCTAAAACCCATTATACCTAATCTGACCTAGAAACCTTTTTAAGCGGGATTTTATCACTAAAATAGAAGAGACAGGCAACCCCTGTTCATTTGCAAATTGCTGCTTATTCATAACACCTTCTTCTCGTCATAAAGCTTGATTATCTTCAATTTATCATCGAAACTCAAAGCTTTCCCTTTTACTTCCAGAAGAACTTGCCATTTTAAACTTATGTGCCGAGAAAGAATGGATACTGAATAAGGTATCTGTACTTACACAACAGTGGACTAAACACTGAGCTATGGAATACGGAAGTCGAATTGGAGAGGAGGGGGAGAATTTCCAAGAAATTTAGGGAGGGTTCTGATTCGTCACAGGACAACCCACTTGCCCTGCAAGACACTGGTCATCGTTGAGGGCGCAATGGGGGACCATTCGGGGGCAAAAGGGGAGCGGTTGGGAAAAACCAGTTCTATAAAACCAGTACCATATTGTTCTACACGCGTTTTCAACGGTTCTGTAGCTCATACATTATTTGAAAGGAGCTCGACGACGCAATAACCGGGATTTTTCTTCGGGGGACTGGAGAAAAACGTCGAAATATGCGGGAAGTCGTAATAAGCGGGGGCGCTATAAGCGGATAGTTTTTAATGATAAAAGGCCTATCGGTACCAGGGACCGGAGAAAAACGTCGTAATATGCGGGACGTCGCACTAAGCGGGGGCGTACTAACGAGAGTTTACTGTATTTATAGCTTTTCTGACCATCTCCTTCTTTCTCACTGTTGATTTTGGTAGCCCTGACCTTTGGTCATTCTCTTTGACCACTAGTAATTTTTGGACTTTTTAGCTTCCTTTTTCTCTGCTTAATTAACTAGGGACTCCCTAGTTAAGTAGGTGTTACTAATTCTATTTCCTGTTGCTTGACCACTGGTAAAAAATACTTTATATGGCTTAAAGTTTTTATAAAGAAACTTTGGCGTTTCTAATTAATGTTTTGTATTTCCTATTGTTATAATATATGTTTTTGGTTCCGGAAGACTATTGGTCAGTCCGGTCAACTTATTGCTGCTTCTATGCTTTGGCACTGAAGTAGGTCATGTTGGGTCTCAAACCAAACGCCTTGAGATGGGTAACATTTTAGTTAAAATCTCTTGACCAGTGGTGAATCAACTTTGTATCGCTATTTAGAGACTTTCTGACCTTTTTCTCTCTCTCATA
This sequence comes from Tetragnatha versicolor, assembly GCA_024610705.1. Lineage (NCBI taxonomy): Eukaryota > Metazoa > Arthropoda > Arachnida > Araneae > Tetragnathidae > Tetragnatha > Tetragnatha versicolor. The sequence goes on along the minus strand of JANDEH010000018.1, from coordinate 9,687,063 downwards.
GTTTTTAGGGGTCCCTGACCTTTAGCCAATCCCATTTGACCACTGGTAATATTTGAGTTTTTCGACTTTTTAGTTCCTTTTTTTTCTGGAATCCTTTCTTACTGCCTTTAATATACTTGTCAGGGTCTGGTTCAAAATTCCGACAATCAAACGCCCGACCAACTCATAATTCCACCTGTTTGGACGACATGTTAATTGCTTGACAGGTACGATTGCCCTACAAAAAAAAATTCAAGCAGATTCTTATCTCCTCGTTTCGTCTTAAAAATGGGTTTGGATCTATCCCTTCTAAAATTTTTAATCCTTTTTAATAAAATCAAGAACCTCGGTTAAATTTAAAATCGCCTTTTGATTTTCGCTTTGAAGGGAATCATGAGGTGGTAGTTAAAAGCGGGTGAAATGTTTCAGAATATGACACAAACAGAATTTATTTCATCGAGTGAGAACTAATCTTTTACTTTTACCTTTTCTTAAAAGCTGGGTTCGCAATTCGTGAGGTCGGAACTTAGTTAAAAAAGTAAGAACTTAAAAGAATATTCCGAGACACGTGAGGTAAGGGTCTGATTCATGCATTCACACATCCATGCTAATACTCATATACATATAACAATTCGGAACTAATTCAGAACAAATACAATTGTATCAGAATGGTTGAAAGCTACGTTCTCGGTTCTTTCCAATTTTATTCCGTTGTTCTGTTATCACTTGATCTTGTCGACACTATTGTGTATTCATGATTTAGCAGTTTCGGAAAATGGCACAGATATGTGATTTAGTACCCTCTCAAAGAGGTAATCCCAAGTTAGTTGTGTATGGATATTTGTTCAGCAAGGACAAAAGTAGAGGTGATTCGTATTATTGGTGCTGTGAAAAAAGAAAAACTTTCCACTGTAGAGGATTTGCAACCACAATCCTAATAGATGGAAAACATCACCTACAGGGCAAAAAGGACCATAACCACGCTCCTGATGCTACTAGAAAACCCATTTCGATAGCAGTGGATGGAATTAAAAAAAATCTCGGCTAACTCGTGACTGTCCTGCTCAACTTATCCAAGATGAAATGAATGTAGTTCCCGTACCAATTCAACCTTCAATGCCAAGTCGCGGTGCTCTACGACAAGTGATTAAAAGAATTCGCAGAGAAGATATGCCAACACAACCAGATTCCTTGGAAGGAATCGACATCCCTGCGGCATTAAAAACAATCAACGGAGAAAATATTCTGGTAAAAGATTCATCTGTGAATAACGAAAGAATTCTCTTGTTCACATGTAAAAAGAATGTGCAATTTTTATCTGAAGCGGATTACTGGATAATGGACGGGACTTTTAAGACTGTTCCCAGACTTTTCTATCAGCTGTACAGCATTCATGCTCCTGTTGGAAGTGGTGACAATTCCAAAGTGCTTCCCCTGGTCTTCGCTCTAATGACCAGCAAGTTAGAGGAGTGCTATACTCGTTTACTCGAAGACCTGACTGATTTTGCTGTGGAAAAGGGGTATGATTTATCTCCAAAAATCATTATCAAGGACTTCGAGAAGGCAGCGATTAATGCCTCCGAAAAGGAGTTTCCAAATGCCTCTAGCAGAGGATGTTTTTTCCATCTTGGTCAGAGCATTTGGAGGCGCATACAATCTGCAGGGCTGGCTACCCGATATGGAGAAGATGAGAGTTTTAGCCTCCAACTTCGACATATAGCAGCTCTGGCGTTTCTACCACCGGCTGACATACCGTCAGCATTTGATGAATTAAAGCCACTTTTCCCGAACGAGGCAATGCCGGTGATACAGTGGTTCGAGGAAACATACGTGCTCGGAAAAATCCGTCGAACAACAGGTACCGGATCAACTGTCCGCAGCCCACCGTTGTTTTCTCCAGAATTTTGGACTGTGCACGAGCGGTCAAGTCTTGGGATACCAAGAACCCAAAACCAAGTGGAAGCTTGGCATAGACGCTTCGAGACGCTCGTCGGCTCATCTCACGTAGGTGTTTACACCTTGATAAAGGAGATCAACAAAGAGTTTTTGCGAGTATTAAGAAGAGCTGAGGACATCGTTCGGGGAAAACCTCTTTCCCCGACTCGTAGACAATATGTTGACCGAGAGAATCGCCTGTCAACTGTGATGGCTAACAGAATGAACAGAACAATTTTGGATTTCCTACGAGGCATTGCTCACAACATTGCATTTTAATGTAATAGCATTTAGTGTAGGGCACATTTGAACCCCATCCACATTTATCTTATTTTGTTTAATTTTAAAAATCGTGAAAAATATAATTTCATTTTAAATTCATAATTTTTTTGAGATGTTATATTATGCCTAAAAATGTGACCTTGGTTTCATATTTTTATTACCTTAAGTTTGAGAGAAATCATTTTTTAACGTTAGTACTCGTAAAAATGTTTTTTGTGCATTATTTAAACGACTTAACTAATTAACCAAAAGACTAGTGACTGGTGTCATTTTGTTTGAAATTTTATATACTTTTAAATTATGGGGATTACCCAAATTTTCTTTGAATTTTTTTTAAAGTGGGAAAAAATATTTTTCTGTGTTTTTGAAAAAAATGAAAGTTTATCTTCGGAGTTTTGGTCAATTTATAGAAAAATGATGAAATTTCATTAACTTTGACTCAACCCATTCCGCGGGAGCTCAATATTTTACAACGTTTTTATTAGGTCACTTTCAATCTTGTCCGTCCGTCCGTCTATCTGTCTGTTCGGGAGGAATTTAGCAATAAATTTTAAGCATACTTCCCCATGAGCTAGAGACTTGAAATTTTGAACATAGTTCAGATCTGGATGACAATACGATATTATCTCGTTAGTTCGGTTCTATTTGCTGTCCCTGAACCCCCAGGGGGACTTAAAGTTTAGAAGTTCAACTATAGGACCTTATTGTTAAAAAATCATTGTTGTGCAGTTTGCCTCCGCTTGTTATCAAGATGGCTTTAGAAGTGTTGTATAAAATATTAGTAAAAGGAAAATTTGTAAGAATAAAAGTAATACAGAGTACATGCAGTACTTCATGCAAGTTTTGTATTTGTAATACATCAAAGGGACTGACTTTATTAATTAGTTACTGAAAAGTTTGTCACCAATATATTTTTTAATACACTTTTTTCTATTACTAGTGTTTCAAAAATTTCCAACGTCATCTGAATAATAGCTAGCGGCAAAAACTGTGCAATGATTTTAACAAAACAGAATAAAACCATGTGTTATAGTTAAAGTTCAGAAAAAAAAACACTTTTTAGTTTTATTAAAAAGATAGAGGAATCAAATTCTTGGAAGGCGTTCAGGGGTTCAGGTCGCGAATTCTAAACTTTACACAACAAAACTAAAAATCAGAAAATAAATAATGAAAAAAAAAACCTTTTTAAAGAACAGCGTTTTTAAAATGCACTAAAAAGTATAAAATAATTTTTTGTAACTCCTTGTAAAACGAAAAACGTGGGGATCATGCAATAATATTTACAGCTACTACTCTTGTCACTCTATTTACCATTATATCTACAGTTAAAAATTATTTAAATGAATGATGAAATGAAGTTGGTTACCTAATGCATGATCCCCACGTTTTTCGTTTTACAAGGAGTTAAAAAAAATTATTTTATACTTTTTAGTGCATTTTAAAAACGCTGTTCTTTAAAAAGGTTTTTTTTTTCATTATTTATTTTCATTAGACTGAAATGTTTTCTCGTGAATATTTCATTTCTGATAAGGCAACTTTTTTCAGTATGCCTTTTTGAATTAAAAAATGCTTTTTGTGATATGCCCTATGTATAATTGTACATGTCTTACATGTAAATTTAAAAATTAATACGTTTTTGTATGTAATGCTATGTTTGTCGTCATATTCCAGCGTGTATAAACTCACACTGGGGCACGCTGTATATTATATACCATGCAACTTGTGTAAATTCAGCCTAAGAAAGAATCGTAAAATTTTTGATGGCCTTATTTGTCTACTTAGCGTATAATGTTTATTGTATTATGTCTTTGTACTTACAAATTTAATGAAATTTGTATTCCTGAATATTTCGCTTAAGTTTCTATAGCTTAGTCAACTTCTCACTGGATTTTTTGTTGAAGAAAGTTCCGATTCTTTAAAATGTCTTATAAATTATTTTTGTGCTTTACTGTAAGCTCACACACGGCTTATTAGATTAATATCAGTATTGACTCCATCAGTAAGCCCTATTCCACAGGAATTATAATTTTTATAATTAATGCTTTCAATTTTTTTAAAGTTTTTTAAAGCATTTTTAAATGTACTAATAGAGTATAGAAATTTTGTAATGAACACAAGTGCTGCTAAAAATACTGCACAACATGTACACAAGAGTTTCAAAGTAATTGTATGCTCATTTATTATTTGTACATTGTGTTTATTTAGTGTATATTTTTACTAGAAGTTGATAAACCTCTAATATTCCAAAGTTTGTAATTTAAAAATATAAGAATTTCTTTTGTGTTAAATAAATAAATGTTTAGTTTACCAATATTAGCAGTATATTAATTTTTCATTAAATAAAGTATTTATAAACCTATAAAAAACTAGAATTTTGTTCCAAAGTATATACTAATGTAATATAACTGCAATATACTTTAAAAAAATCTTTAAAAAAATACATAAATAATTATTACCTACTGTCTAACCCCTAAATTTTACAAGAAATTTTCAGATCCCTATTATAAATATAAATCATCTATAAAAAAAGTATAACATTATCGAGCAATTGTTTAGGATTAAAATAGTTTGTGAGACTTATTATGACTCATGTGAGACAATGAGGAAGTTGCATGATTTTTTTATATTTTTTTAATCGATTCCTCTTGCAAAAATAAGCAACTACCCAAAATTTGAGGCCGATCAAGAAATTTTTGGATTGCCAAAAATATTAACAAAAATCCCCTTTTTAAGAGCGCGCGAAAACGCCAAGAGTTTGGATGTGACGTCATCTTATACTAAACATTGTCGTAAAGCAATGAAGTTGATGGTATTATTGCTGACGTCATCTTATAGTTTAAACAATAAACGTTTTCAGTCACGTGTTTTTTTCTCGACTTTTAAATTAAAATATTTAATTACCTGTACATTTTTTTAAAAAACTGACTAGATATTTCATTTTACCATACAAAAAACCATACGAAACACTTGTTTTTTTTTGAAAATCTGACACATGCAACTTCCTTATTGTCCATCTTTTTTCAACAGTAAAATATGGGATCCTATCGCGGAAAAAAGGAGCTTTAAAGAATAAAATTACCAATTTATAACAAATTACCAATTTGGGATAGACCAAAGGTCAGGGACCCCTAAAAACTATGAGAGAGAGAAAAAGGTCAGAAAGTCTCTAAATAGCGATACAAAGTGGATTCACCACTGGTCAAGAGAATTTAACTAAAATGTTACCCATCTCAAGGCCTTTGGTTTGAGACCCAACATGACCTACTTCACTGCCAAAGCATAGAAGCAGCAATAAGTTGACCGGACTGACCAATAGTCATCCGGAACAAAAAAAACATGTTAAAACAATAGGGAACTCCAACATTTAATTTATAATAATTTTTAAGTATATAGAGTATATTGACCAGTGGTCAAGCAACATGAAAGCAGCTTTCTAGAGCCAATCCAGACCAAAAATATTAAGCTCCTATAAATAAAATCCTATAAATTAAATATCCTGTTTCGGCAATGTAATATAGTAGAACGGAAAATTAGAGCCCAAAATGAGTTGTCGGGCATTCGTACTTGTCGGGCAATCGTACTTGTCGGGCATTCGTACTTGTCGGGCATTCGTACCTGTCGGGCAATCGTACCTGTCGGACAGTCGTCCCTGTCGGGCAATCGTACCTGTTGGGCAATCGACCCTGACGGGCAATCGTACTTGTCGGGCAATCGACCCTGTCGGGCAATCGTACCTGTCGGGCAAGTGACTTGTCGGGCAATCGTACCTGTCGGGCAAATGGTGTCGGGCATTTGGGTGTCGGGATTTTGAACGGGAACTCAGAAGAGGAAAAAAAAGAGAAAAGGGACTCCAAAACGAGTTAAAACCCTGCTTTTGGGGTCAAATTTCCAGAAATTTTCTGGGGGAGGACCCCCAGACCCGCCTTTGGAACTTGGAACTCCATTATTAACAGCGTTTTTGTAAAGAATTCGCCAAATGCAAAAATCCAACCAAAATGGAAATTAAATTCTTCAAAATGTATGTCCGAAATCCGGATTAGGTGTACCAAAACGAGTTGAAAATCTGCTTTTTAGACTTAAATTTCCAAAAATTTTCTGGGGGAGGACCCCCAGACCCCCCTTTAGGACATTAGAAGACAATTTTGATATTGAAAATTCTTCGCCCTTCCCCCCCCAAAAAAAACAATCCTGGATCCACCGCTGTCTACTTACCTTGGTCACCACCAAAATCGACCTAAAGTTTCCTAGAAATTTTTGGCCAAACCTCCCCGAAAAAAAGTCTAGTTACGGCCCTGTAATTAATCGTTATACAAATTAACTATTGTATGCAATATTGAGTAGTAAATGACTTCAAAATTAATAAATCTTAAGTCTATGCTTTCGAATAACAAATTTCCTTCTTCCATTAATTAGCAAAAGTTTTTGAAATTTTTTTTTCTTGAACAGGATAAATTTGATTTCATATTTTAACTGTTTTTCACTTCAAAAACACAGTTCTTCTAATGATCTAATTAAAAATATTCATTTTGCATACAAATAAATGTTTTTATAGAGAAGTATCGTATTTTTCCAAATGGCCCCCCCGAAACTTTGGTCTGGATCCGCCCCTGCTCGTATCTATAATTTGTGTTTAAATTTTTTGGCAAAGCCCAAGTTAATACCATCGGTGATAATTGTCTTTACCGAAAGGAATATTAAAGAAATTCGGTATGTAGTATTTTGAAGTAATTAAATTGATTTCTGAATTGAAATGACTTGTGTTATTTTGTTTCATATGTGTGTATTTTGTAATAAGAAAAATTAAAATATCAAACTCAAAAAGTTATTTCTCAGCGTAGAAAATATTGCACATTGTATGTTTTCTTAATCAGTTAAGTTTTAATGTCTAAAAATTTATGGTTCCGATTGAAAAAATATTTTTAACGATGTAGAAAAGAGCGAAATAAGGTTGGGGTTATTCCATAACCCCCGCGAGTCTCAACGTTCGCCCGGGAGGCGCGAGTTCCACCGGGTTAAGTATGTTTTAAAATATTTTTACTTGAAAGTTCATCTAGCTTTTAAATAAAAAGTTTAAAAAGCACCTTAACTCCCAATGCTGCATTTGGACTACCACCAAACATAAAATCCTAACATATGTAAAACACGCGATTGAAAAGGACTACACTTTTGGAAAACACATTTTTTTAAAGAATATGATAGTAAGATGTTGAAACCTAAAAAGGATTCACAAAATAGACAGAAGTGTGTCGATAAAAGAATGTTGTCCACCTACCTCCTGGTTGGGGTACGACGATGACAACGCAGCAAGTTTACTCAGACGAGATTAACGCTAAAGTCCATGTTACACTACAATAAATTCTCGTAACTACCACGCTCACTGCTCAAATATCGAGGACAAAAAAACCATGTGCTCCAAGTCCAAGCCTAACGCTCCGCGAAAAATCTACACACACCCCGTACAAATACCCTGACCAACAACTCAACGTGACCAGACCTGACCACTGCCAGCGCCCTCTAGAGTGAAAAATATTAAACGAGTAAAAAGTAACGTTTTCAAAACATTTATATGGAAGGTTTTTTTTTATGTTTTCAGGAGAGCTGATTAGAAGTTTTCTGCCACGTAGAAGGTCGGCTTCATATCGAAAATCGCAAAATTTTTGCCTTTTTTTCGATTTAGAATTCGAAAACTATAAATTTCTCGAAGATAATTTCATCTACAAAGTTGAAGTAAACAAAATTTCCTACAAAAGCAATACTAAACTTTTATTTTTATAAGATTGGTTTTGCCGCTAGGGCGCGCTGAAAAACAACGATTTTTAAGACTTTTTGCAAAAAAGTAGACAACGCCCTCTTTAAAATAAAAAGTATTCACGTTATCAACAGAAATTTTGTACCACGTGAAAGAGCATTTAATTTTCTATAAATAGAGTACTGTAACTGATTGAATAAGCTAGCAACCCAGGTAGCACAAAAATATTGGCCAACTGCGTGCGAATACTGGCCGATATCGCCAGTGGCGTAACTAGAGTCCAACTATGTCCGCCAAATTGGCATCGACATCTATCGCCAAGTTAAATTTTCGGATGGCTCGGTATTCATTGTTTATCTCAATTTTGATTATTTCTAATTATTTCTAATTAAAAAAACTTTCCTGGGCGTCAGATAGTTAAAAGCTTGGTTTTTACTTGGAAATGACGTTTATTATCAAGTAAAAATTATTTTTTAAAATAAAACAAATGGCCGAAAAAATTCTAAAAATCAATGAATAGTAATATCCGCGGTTGGGTCTGCTCACTGCCCTTCACGCCAGCAGTATGTGTACTGTTTCTGTCGTCAGTTCGATTCTGACCACACCCCTGGGTGTATTTTCCTTCTTGGTGTCAGTAAAAATTCTGTTGTGTCTGTCTTACTTGACGAAGGTTTATAAGAGGATCCTTGAGATCAAGCACACAAACCGGAAAATATATGTTAACCAAATCAACAATCAACTTATGATGCTGACTTATCAACTGCTTGATTTGTGTCAGAAGCATTTTGACCCTATTTTTTTTTGTCGAGTAGTGTAAATCATTTTTTAGCTCATCCAATTTTTAAAAATTAATATTTAATGCTTCAAAACTTAAATGGAATATTTGTATTCAGCTCTAAAATAAAGTCTATTTATATGCATCAAGATCAAGTCTCGGTCACTTTTAATTGAATTTTTTTTACTTTCTCGGCCATTTAAAAAAATTATAAATACTTTTAGAAATTAAGTTTAAAATATTTCTTAAGTGGAGTTAGATTGAATAATAATAGTACTTGTGGTTTTTTTTGTTTTTCAAAGGATGAAGAAATAAGAAAAGCTTGGGAAGTACAGGTTTTGCCTGTGTGCTAATGTTTTTTTCTCCTCTTTTGTATTCAATAAAAAATTTTATCCAATATTTTTTCTTTTTGTAAAATAAATTTGACGCTGTTATTTTGCCAATACCTTGAAAGTTGAAACGCCTTTTTAATCTGAATCTAAAAATAAATAAGCAAAATAATTTCAATCAATAGCATAATGACGTCAATTCTAATTATCAAGGATAATTTTATATAAAAATCAGGGTAATGATGTGGAAATTATTGTATAATTGCATTTATAAAGGTTTTAAAAAAAATTCAATAAAAGAAAAATAAGTTAAGTCGTTTAATTATTAATTAAAAGACACCAAAAAAATAATTGAAAATTTCATGGATTCAGAAAGTTTACAAAATAATTTTTTAAATAAAAATATCCGACATATAAAGGTAAGCAATTCAATGCTAAAAAATTGCTGTTTAACTGCATTAAATAGAGTTTAAATGGAAATATTAAAAACTGCCCAATTAAGAACCCGCAACTTAAACATTTAAAGAAAAATATAGGAGTTCAACCTGTAAAATGAGTTATAATTAGAGTGTTGAGTTCCACTCCTAAGTTGAACTTCCTATGCTTCCCTATTATTTGAACTACATAGTTGGGATACATACATTAAAATTAATTTTCAAAAAGAAGTTTTTTGGAATCTCAGAAATTTTTTTTAACGTATTACACAATGTTTATGATCATATGAACAAACAGGGCTCGATTTCAGCCGGAACGGTCCGGAACGGCGTTCCGGAACCTCTTTTTCGGAAAAAAAATTATACAGTCGAGTCCGCTTAATGTGATCACGGTTAATGTTATCAATCGGATAATGTTATCAAAATCAACAGGTCCCGATCATTCCTATTTAATTTAATGTTAAATACATCGTTTATTGTGATCAACTATGGATCAACACGCCGCTTAATGTTATCGAAATTTGTCCATATCCCCTAAAAAACGCTCTCTTTAAGTTTCGTTTTGAAGGTTAATTTCTTTTTTCTGAAACTCGGTATAAGTTCACATCAGTTACACTATTATGTTTCTTTGCTTTGATTGTAAGAAAAATAAAAATTCTATGCTCTCCGACAGAAAACAGTTAAAGAGGGAATCCATGCTTGTCATTTGATATCAACATCCCCGACTTGCAGATGAGGCAGATGTATATGATAAGAGATTTTTGTTTTTTTTTCTTGTTTTATGGAATTTAGATGAATTTCTGTGGTTATTAATGTTTCTGAGCCTTTTCTATGTAAAATTTTAAAAAATACCGATGATATCTAGACTGGAAGGGGAAAGAAAACAAATTTATGAGCGGAATCGCATAGGAGTAGGGTTAACATAACTGAAAATACTAAGTAAGCAATTTTTTTATTTTTAGTAATTGGACTACTCTTATATTTTACCCTAAAAAATTTAAGTTGCTCCCAGTACATAGTGTAAAATTATTTCGAAAACAGTAATTATGGTTTCATAAATATTTATTAAAGAAAACACTCTAGTTCCACTGTTAGCTATTTTTTATAGGAAATCGCTTATTGTTATCAATCGGATAATGTTATCAGTTTAACATCGGACAAATGCGATCACATTAAGCGGATTCGACTGTATTATATTTCAAGGGTTTCCTAACTACGGCCCGCGAGACCCATTCATCAGGCCAGCGGATACCTTTCTATGTACGAAAAAAGTCCTAAAATGAATTAAAACCCTGTTTTTACTGTCAAATTTCCAAAATTTCTTCTGGGGGAGAACCCCCAGACCCCCCTTTTTGTACTTAGAATTCAATTTATCAGATTTATTTTCAGATTAAGTTCATAACAGTGAGAATCCTACATAAAAAATATAAAATATAATAATATTTGTGATTTAATTGTAAGGTTGTTACTTAATATTGTTCTTTTAAAACATTATTGTGAACCCCCATTTGAACTACCCACAATCCGCTCCTGGTGTTGATTTTTTTTATTTGAACCAGATTTGCCAGATCGCTGGGCAAATTTGCAAAGAAAATTTGCAACATCTTAAATTCTACCATTTAAGGACTTTAACTACGCATTATATTCCTTAAATTGGCAAAATATACAACACTAATGGCTCATTGATGATAAGCCGTCCCGCTTCCTACAAGAGGCACCCTGTTGGGAAAAGAAGTATAACCCACTATAAAAAAAGATGCATAAAGAGTTCATCTTATTCAATAATTAAGTTAGAACACTCTTCCTAATCTAGTCCAACACATTTGAATTTATTTTTTTTAATTTAAATTTGAAAATTAATGCTTAAGTTTTTGTTTTAAAAAGTATTCGCTTTTCCAGTTTACCAAAAATTTTACCGTTCCGGTACCTCTTTTTTTAGAAATCGAGCCCTGTGAACAAATGAGACATAATTAATGATTACAAAAAATGTTTAGCGTTAAGTGGAATGGAAGTGATCGTTGCTAGTCAATTTTAATTATATTCTATATTTATATTGATCTGTAATCGCATTAAGCGGAATTGACGGTATTTGCGAGAAAACATGTCTGAAAACTTTTCTGCCGAGATCTATTTCAGCGCCAACAGTAGCGATAAAGAGCCGAAGAAGCTCCAAGTTGTTCCAAGTCACGTGGTACACTCGTTCCCCCGGCTCACACCACAGACTCCTTCCATAGCTCTCTGCCTTCTATTCTTCCTCTATGGTTACGACGGACCCTCGTGTTTATTATTAGGCCTAAGCATCCCATCTCCGAACTCCAGCAAAGGTGAGTGTGTTGCATTCTGCTGGTTTGGTTGTTGTGTTGACCCTTTATTATTGTATTATATTCCCATTTTTCCTTATTTTTTTGTCCTCCCTATTCTTCATGGACGCCCTCACCAGTAATAGAGCGAGTCCTGAAAGCTAGGCTTGCCATGCGGTTTTTAGAGCTGTCCGGGGTTTCATACATTAAAGATTTGCCAGATATTTTTATGAAAAATCCTGACAAAACTCTTTAAAATTGCGCTGTTTTTAACATTTTCTATAACATCTGTATTAATTTGGAGAACTTACTCTCCGTGAATTTTATAATGAAATTAAGTCCATATCAAACAATTTTTGAAAAAAATAATGTCGGGAATAAAGAAATAAAATTTGATATTTCTGTTCAATGTTTATTAGTTTTTTTCTTATACTTTTTTAATCTTTGATGATTTGATATGGTACTTATTAAGAAATTTCAAAAATATGTCCTGGGTTGGACCCAAGGAAATATGGTAAGCCATTAAAGCGCACGTGACGTGAATAAATTTAATAATGATGAGTCCATAGAAATTAATTTGCATGAATTAAAACTCATAGAAGGAAAAATTAATAGTTTTAAAGTAGAATGCAAAGGAATAGATAATTGCAGTCAAATTTATTTTTTAATCTTAATATGTTCAGAATGGCTTAAAACCTCCAAAAAACATTTTAAATTACCTTTCAAAGCACTAAATTTTAAGTTATTATTTTCAATTAAAAATAGCTTCTTTTCTGTCTGAGCTGAAACAACTTGTGACGTCAAATGTGCCTTGCTCCAGCTTGTTGTTATCATCCCGCTTTTAAAGACTGAGCTCCCCCCCGGAAAATTACCCCCTTTGTACTTAAAACTTTTTATAATAAGTTCATCAAAATCCCTACTCCTACTTAAAGATACAATGTATTTTTGTGCAATGTAATTTGGACATGTCATGTCCAAAATTAGGGCTAGTTGTACCAAAAGTTGAAACCCTATTATTTGAAGGGTCAAATTTCCAAACATTTTCTGGAGGAGGAACTCAAGATCCTTAAGTTCGTTCCATAAATCAGTTCAGACTAGGTATGCCAAAACTAGGTAAAAACCAGTTTTAAGAGTCAAATTTTCGAAACTTTTCTGCCCCCCCCTAGGGTGGTCCAAAAAAACTTTTTTCAAGCTAGCCCAAACGTCGCCCCCTAATTTTTTTACATTTACCAATAGTATCATCCTCCTTTAATTTTAGCTTTCTAGTCCTATTTTTAGGGGGTGCTCAATCACCCTTCTTTTTGACACTTTAAAAATTTTATGGATTTGCTTTTAGACATCCCGTGCTTAAAAAACAATTTTTTTTCGTAAAGGCTGATGTTTCTAAGTGTCAATATGCCTTGTTATATTGTATTTAGTTTAATTTTTATATTTATCAAAACTTTTCTCTGGATCCGCAAAATGCGTTAAAATCATCTGTGTTAAAATCCTGTTTTTCAGTGCGTTATAACAGCAAAACTATTCTTTGAAAAATAAAATGTGAATAGTGCATTTTGTTGGAAAATTTGTTTACTTTAACTTTTTAATTCAAGTAATTTTCGAGAAACTAATATTTTTTTAAATATACGAAAAAATCCGGAGATAAAGTGAAAACTTTGCAATTTTTTCACATATTTTTGCGTTTTTTGATATGAAGTTGACCTTCCACGTGAAAGTGAACCAGATATTTGGAATCAGCACTTCAAAAAACATATAAAAAATTTTTTTAAATAAATTTTTTTTTGAAGCAACTGCTTGTCATAGGACTTTATTACTATTTTGAGCTTTTATTGAATTTTTGTTACTTTTTAAAACAAATTGCATATTTTGTAACCAGAATCATGTTCTTTGACCCTTAAAGCATAATATTTGACCCCCAAAAGTGTCTTTCTATTATTAAAAGAACCGAAAATAGGCCCGCGGGCGGCCATTTTGTTTTTGACCGGAAGTCCCAAACGGCCCTTCCGCCAGAGTGCTTCTGGTCGATTTTGGATTCAGCATGTTTTAAACTATATTTCCACCAATTTTGGTGACTCTTGCGCAATCTGAACAATTATTCCCTTCAACAGCTCTGCTATTGTTGCTTCCTAGTCAACAAAAAACTAACTCGTCAATATTGTTTCTAAACATTCATACTTAAAAAAAAATGATGCTTTTAACTGTTTTATTTTCAATTTATTATCATATATTAAGTGTATAAATAAAATAGGTGTCAAAATAATTTATCTTTTACTTATTTTTTAGCCAATTTAGCCAAAATTTCGAAAAAAATTAAAAAGTGCAGTTTTTTTAGGGCCATTGAGCACCCTCCTAAAACTGAAGTAGGAAGTTGAAACTTTGCCAGAATAATACTATAGGTAGATGTAAAAAAATGAGGGGGCGACGTTGTGTCTAGGACGAAGTTTATTTTTTCCCATAGGAATGTGGACCACCCTACCCCCCATACTACTTGGAACTAAATAACTCGCAACTTTTTTATTATAAATTCTTTAATAATGTAAATCAGTGGCGTATATAAGGGGGGGGCGAAGGGGCCCTGGCCCCCCCCCCCCCCGAAATTCTGACTTGGTGTACCAAAACAAGTTAAAACCCTGTTTTTTAGGGTCAAATTTTGAAAATTTTTCTGGGGGAGGATCCCCCAAACCCCCCTTTAGAGTGCTTGGAATTTTATTATTAAAAACTTTTTTACAGTAAGTTCAAAATCCTACTTGAGAATGTACTATGTATGAAATTCGGAAAGTGTATCAAAACCAAGTTGAAATCCTGTTTTTAGGATGTAATCTCCAAAATTTTTCTTGGGGATGACCCCCATCATACATCCCCTTCTGTACTTAAAACTATATTATTTATAACTTTTTCATTAAATTCATCACATTTTACCCGAAAATTTATATCCAAAATTCTAACTAGGGGTTCCAAAACTAGTTAAAAACCTGGTTTATAGAGTCTAATTTCCAATAATGTTCTGGGGGAGGATCCCCAGACCCCCCTTTTGTAATTGCAACTTAATACATCATTACTTTTTAATATCAAGTTCTTTAAGTTGCAAATTCTGCCTAAGAATATACTGAAGAAAATTAAATATACATGAGATGAGCTGGGAAACAATTTTGGGCCCCTCCCGAAATAAATTTCTATATACGCCAGTGATGTAAATTATAATAAAAAATGTGTAAAAAGCTACAATTTACGTAATGAATTTGCTTCGAAAGGGGTGAAGTATAATTTTTGGCCCTTCCCGACAAAAATTTGTTTATATTTCTATATACGCCACTGACATACAAGCAAAGAATCGTATTTTTAAAGAAAATTTTTTCAATTTTAGTCGGCAAATTCGTCATATACGCCCCCCCTAATGAATTCTGCTTAATTACCCCCTACTCCCACTTACCCCAACCAACCCTAATTTTTTATTCCTTTCAGTGAGACAAAACTTTAACTTGTAAAGATACTAATATTGACAGTTATGTGTGTTCTGATTAATAGATTTTTGATAACACTGGCCTGCGATAAGAAAAATACAAGAGGAGTAAGAACTGAATGTATTTTTTGGTGCTAATTTCAAAAAAAGTCATAAAAAGATTCTATCACGCCGAAGTTTCTCATGAAATGTCCTAATCTAATATATATATGCATCATTAATAGTTAAATGAAAGTTATTTTACTTCACTAATAGTTAAGTAATTTGCAGAAATGGATTCTTCATCATGTGACCAACTACCTACATCTCTGAAATCCTTAGTTTGTGACGTGAAGTATCCCTATGGAAACTACCTGATTCATCAGGTGGTGCTCAACAATTCCAAGCCAAGTGACTCTTGCAGGGAAAGCGACATTCGCGCTGCACTTCGGTCCTTCCCTGCTGCTCAGGTGAATAAAAAGAACGAGGACGGATTCACTGCTCTTCATCTGGCTGTGATAAAGCGAAACTCTTTTATGGTCAAGATGTTGCTGTCGTGTCTTCCGACCCTCGATGTCGATGCCAAATGTGTTTATGTGTATGCACATGGAAGAACTGCCTTGCATTTAGCAATTTATACACATAATTTTGATATCCCATATTTAAAGGCTGGAAACAATTATGTCAAAACCACACACGATAAAGATGTTAATGCAGATTGTTTCGAAATAGTCAAAGTTTTAGTAGAAAGGGGTGCTTCTATAAATGAGTGTGATAACTATGGTGAAACACCACTTCACATTGCTGCTCGTTGCAATCTAATTGATGTACTTGAGCTGTTAGTCAGCAGAGGTGCAGCTTTGAATGCAGGAGATAGTATGAGAAGGACTCCTCTTCATGAAGCAGCGAAGAATGATTGTTTGGAAACAGTCAAAGTTTTAGTAGAAAGGGGTGCTTCTGTAAATAAGTATAATACTTATGGTGAAACACCACTTCACATCGCTGCTAGATGCAATCGAATAGAAATACTCAGGCTGTTAATCAGCAGAGGTGTAGCTTTAAATGCTAAAAATATTTGGGGAAAGACTGCTCTTTATATTGCAGTGTATCATGGGCGTTTGGAAGCAGTCGAAGTTTTAGTGGAAAGGGGTGCTGCTGTAGATGCTGTGGATAAGGAGGGTAATACAGCACTTAAAATTGCAGAAGCACTAAATGATATTGAAATAGTTGTGTATTTAAATTGCAGATTCGCTAATGTGAATGCTGTAGGCAGGGATGACGGAGTGTTAGTTCCTGAAAGAGTGTGTATAAATACTGCAAAACATGATGAACCTTCATTTAAAAAAATGCGTAGGAAATAATATGCAAGTTTTCATAAAGCTTCATCCTTTTGTTTAAATAAAAAAACTATTTTACTATTATGAATTTCTCTTATAAAATTCTGTATGCAATTTTTTTTCTCTCTTATACTTTTTTAAATAAAATATCACAGTTTGTGATTCTCTAATTCTTAATAAAGTATAAAAGAGCTGTGTATTAAGTATTTTGTTAGTATGAGTTATGAAAATATGTAAAAATTATTTTTATCTCTCTATTTTAAAAAAAGGTTTTTAGTGAACGGTTTCCAGAGAAAGGCTTTTTAAATACTGAACCGAATGACACATATATGGTATCAAAATGTCCGAATTCTTTCCGGATTTCCGAGTAAGCCCTTCGATTTTTCAAAAAAATTCTCAATTTTAAAATATTTCCATTTTTTTAGATAACAGATAAGGTCGCAGTTACAAAGCAAGTATTGTCGATCTAATTATTATGCATCCAATCACAACGACCAATTGACGCTATATTTTAAGATGAAACATGTTTTTTTCACCTTTTAAAAAAGTACTTTCTTGATGAAATATCACTCAGACTGATAAAAACAGATTCTAAAAACTTACATGATCGCCATTTTATACTAAAATTTCACACTTTTTATCCAATATTTATAATTTTTAGTCTGATTTTATCGAAATTAATTGTAAACATAGAGTGATGTTTTGTCTCTTATTATTTTCAATTGCTGAAACGGTATTGTTTAACAAGTCTAGGTTTAAAAAAATATTTGAATGATAAACACTAGGCATATTATACTACTAACGAGTTACTTTAAGATAATGGCTTTTATCAATTGGAAAACAACGTTTATATTTACACAATTTAAATTTTTTAAAATTGTAGACAATTGTGACAATTTAAATTGTGTAAATATAAACGTTGTTTTTCAATTGATATTAACATTTGCACAAGATTCTTTTCGCTATAATGGCTTTTGTTTGGTCCGAATATTGATAAAAAATTATAATTAGTTATTTTTATAACCATAGATAAAAAATAATTAAGATGGATATTTTTTAAAAAATTTCGTTTATATTTTTGATAAGTTCGAGTTAATATATATTCAAACTTTTAAGGGAGATTTATTCATGGAGGGGATTTGGTGAAGTATTTTTGGAAAGTTGGTTGACGTTTTTTCTGTAAATTGTTTAATTGTTTTATAAAGTGTATTACGTTTAGCGAGTTGGAATTTGTGGGAATTGCGAAGCAATTCCAAAAGGTCCTGCGTCAGCAGTTTACGGGGGTTGGCGAGCGATAGCGAGCAGGGGGCGGTAGCTCCCTAGTAACTTAAAATTATGCGTTCTTTTCGTTTTGTTCCCATGTTAACTCTATGGAGAGGTTCCTTTCGGCCGGCCGCCAGGCCGAACCTTAAACCGATTTGGACAAACTTGGTCTTGATCGAAAGCTTTCCACCCCTAGATGAGCCAATAATATAACACGATCCCCCCAAGCATTCCATTTTAAAATTATACGTTCTTTTCACTTTTCTCTAATGTTAACTCTATGGAGAGGTTCCTTTCGGCCGGCCGCCAAGCCGAACCCCTGAACCGATTTAGACAAAATTGGTCTTGATCGAAAGCTTTCCACCTCTAGATGAGCCAATAATATAACACGTTCCTCCAAAGCATTCCATTTTTGAATTAGAAATTTATTTCAATTTACCCCATTGTTTTAAGGTAATATTTTTACCAACACTGGTAAAACGTCTTTTAAAGAGCGTGAAGTAAATATACTTTGAAGTTAAACTTCAAAGATTTGACGGTTCACTAGATTTATCCCAATGGAATACTAGGCACATTTAATTCAAAAATTTTACTTTAAATGACAATTATTTCAATGTGATAAATTTGTGACAATGTCATGGGAAATCGGAGACAAAACTTCTTTCGAAGATAATGAATTAACTGCATATTTAATGTGTGTTTGTGTGTGTGTTTGTTTGTTAGTCTTCTATACAAATCTACAGTTTTCTTCCGATCGGGACCAAACTTGGTATACCTACGTAAAAGAATCCCAGAAAAAACATAGGCTATGTTTCGAAGATCTAGAACAACCCCTTGACCCTCTTTTGACCGTTTTTATGGTAATTTTGCTGAAATAGCTTTATTTCTGCTCAAAAAGAGATCTGCTTACCCAGTTGTTACAGAAAAACATAATTCAAAATAACAAATTTTTAAACGAAAAACTAGATATAAGTCTAATTAAAAACTAAAACAATAATCTAAAAATATAATTAAATGAAATTTAAAATTTTAAAACTGGTAAGTATAGTATAAAATATTTTTATTTTGAGTTTAATTTTAAATAAAAAGGTTCATGGAATAGCATTGTTTTGTTAAAATAATCTCTATGGAAACGAGGATGCAAAATCAATAATGATGATCATATAGTTGCTTTTAATAAAGTTGGTTAACAAACCAAAAACTAGAATTAATATTCAAAACCCTTTCCAGTGGAAATATTGGATTTTTTCTTAAATTGTAGGAATATGTTTTATCTATTAGATTTTCCCAAAAACATAATAAAGTCATGAAAATATGATTAATTAAGGACTCTAATTGAGAATTTTAATTGATTTTTGGGAAAATATTTTTCCAATATTTAGATGTTTTTATGGGAATCATGTGGTAAATTCAAAAATCGGTCAGAATTTAAAATGCTTGATTCGACAACTTTCACTCATCAAAGTAAGGTAGCAAATGTATTAAAAATTTTAAAGAAAAAATCTCCATCTCCACCCGTGCAAGGTCGGGCATATCAGCTTGTATATATGATATATATTTTTTCTTTTGAAAAGGGTTAAAAAAATTGTTCGTTTTGGGTGGCATTCAAAGAATACTAAATGACCAAAATGAGTTCCCTACTGTTTAGGGTCAAATTTCAAAAAAAATTATGGGGGATGACCCCTTTTATACTTCTTGGGGCTGGATACTATTACCAAAGCTTTGAAATTAAGTGCATGAATGTTCACATTTGAGTTATAATATGGTCAAAAAGAGGCTTTAGAAAAAATATAAAGATAAAAAAAATCTGTTGTTAAGGTGTATAAAGGCTTCTAGTTCACCTTTTGTATTAAAGAGGATGAATTGGAAAAAAGTACAATTTACAAATATACACCGTAATAATTCCGGTTGGTACACCCAAAATATTTATTTTGATGCAAATTTAGTTATTAATTAATTTAATCAACTAATTAATTTAGTTATATTTAACTAAGCTAGCTTATTCACAACGTAACCTCATTATTTGGTAAAAACACACCGGATGTTCGTTCATGTATAACTGTACAATTTTGCTTACCAATACTTCCGCTGGATGGCGCTGCGCGCTTCTCCTTCCCAGTGGGATGTTTCTGTAGGGTGTCTGCCCTCAACCGGCCACTTCCAGTTGTGTAGGCTTCGCTCTTCGTTACGACGGACCCTCGTGTTTATTAGGCCTAAGCATCGGAACTCCACCAAAGGTGAGTGTGCTGCATTCTGCTGGTTTAGTTGTTGTGTTGACCCTTTATTATTGTATTATATTCCCATTTTTCCTTATTTTTTTTGTCCTCCCTATTCTTCATGGACGCCCTAACAATAAAAAAACGAGTCCTCAAAGCATTAGGCTTACCAAACGTCCGGGATTACCCCGGACAGTCAGGGGTATTTAGAGCTGTCCAGGAAAGTGTCCGGGGTTTCATAAATTTCAGATTTCCCAGACATTTTTATGAAAAAATCCTGACCAATCCGTTTAAAATTGAGTTTTTTAGATTTTCTAAAGTCTGTACTACTTCAAAAAAACTTATTTTCAGTGAATTTTGTGATAAAAATTAAGTCAATCAAACAATTTTTGAAAGAGTAATGTTAAATGAAAATATAAAATGTCATATTTGATTTCTGATTAAAGTTTATTAATTTGAACAGTGCATTCTTAGCTTGTAATCTTTGGTAGGTTTTATAGAGCACTTATTAAGAAATTTCAAAAATGTGTCCTGGGTTGGACCTGAGAAAATATGGTAAGCCTGCGTGTTTTTCAAAGCCAAAAAGTAGAAATATTACTAATTAATTTCAAACTCATAGTTTAAAATGTTTCATTAGACCAATACATCTTCAGTTTATCAATAAAAATCAGAAAAATATGTCGATATTTGAGTATAATAACGTTCAAAAAAACATGGCGATATTTAGCGGGAACTCTAAAGGAATTGAACCAGAAGTTTTGTTTAAAGTATGTGTAAAGTAAGATAGGTTAGTGTGCTCATTTGATATTAAATTTGTTTTTGTTTGATTTTTAAACTAAAAGTTATCCATTTATGCTAATTATCAACTTAGGTGTAATAACTATGGTAGGTAGTCTTGACTTAGATTAAGAAAAATGCCATGGGTACCTTGATTTTAAAATCTTTCTTTTTTTATAATCCCAATGTTGGCAGGTATGCCATTGTATCGTAAAAGGGCTAATGTTAGGGACAAAAAACCCGGTTAAGGGGCACGAGGGGAGCAGCTTTCACTCGGGAAAGTCGAGGAGTGGTTGTCGTTCCACGACTTGTTCGAAGCCAGCGAGGACAATAACACCCATTTAACAGGGTGGCTACAGATCATGGAAATTCTTTAAAAATTGAAAAAATCAGGGAAATTTTTAGTATCTGATGCACAAGAAGCGATGTAACCTACTAAAGGGTCTCAAAATGAGTCAAAACTCTACTTTTAAGAGTACCAAACTTTTCTGGGAGAGGATCCCCAAACCCCCTTCAAAATTTTGAATATGTGCTCTGTTTTTCCTTCAAAATTCTGTGTCTTACGAGGAGTGATGCTCATTTTGTGTGATATAAAGGGTATAAAAAGGAATTAAAGCACTATTTTAAGGGGCAAATTTCCAAAATTTTTCTGAAGTAGGGCCCCTAAATTCCCCTTAAAATGTTGGTGTTTATTATACTGTGCTGGATTTCTTTGAAAACTCTGCTGGTGCACTTTTGGTGTAGTTCAAAAATTCCTTATAATGAGCTAAAAAATGCTTTTTTGAGGGGGCAATTTCGAAAGTTTTTCCAAAACAATTATATATCTTTTTAATTAATATTTCACATTAACAGTATTTTTAAAAATTAAATAATTATTTATTATAAAAAACTTCTATTTTATAGAAGTATTTCTTTGTGTGAAATAACTAGTTAGATGTGTTAAAATTATTAGGAAAAGCCGAAAACCCTTTAGATGCAGAGACTTCAACTACTACGGATTCTGCGTAGTTTCTACGGATGCCGTCGTTAAACTACGGACTACGGATAACATCGAAAAAGCTACGGAAAATCGGATATCTATCAAAAAGCACTTAAAAGCAGGGGCGTCATTTAGGGGGGGCAGGGGGGGGCAACCGCCCCCCCCCAAGGTTTCCACTGTAATGTGAAAAATAGCTGCACATCCCTGGAAAATTCTGTAACTACCACAAAGAGGTTTGAGTCAAACTCAAAATGTCGCAAAAGAAGTTAAAACACTACTTTTGAGGGTCCAATTTCAAAAATTTTCTGGGGGAGGACCCCCGGCCCCCCTCTAAAGTTTTCACATCTCTTATTTAGTGTTTCCCCCCTTGAAAACTATTCCTCTTACAAGAAGCTTTTCTCTTAAGATGCTCCCCAAAAAGTTTGAAAAAGAGATAAAACACTAGTTTAAAGGGGAATTAAAATTTCTGGGGGAGGACCCCTAGCCCCTTTTAAAACTTTGACGTTTATTTACAACTCTTTTCTCTAGAAAATTATGTGGTTTATAAGAAACTGTTCTCTTTGGAAGAAGCCCAAAGGGTCTCAAAACAAGCTAAAACACTACTTTAAGAGCCAAATTTTCAAAAATGTTCCTGGGGGTGAACCCCCAGACCCCCCCATTTTCACGTTGTCACATTTTGACATGATATTACCTTAAAAATGAAGATGAGGCAACCCCCGCCAAAAAAAACCTAGTCACAGCAAGGTCCAGACCCATTTAAAAAAATTCCTTGCCCCCCCCAACCAAAAACTGAAATGACGCCCCTGCTTAAAAGCGCAAGTTTTTTCCCAATTATGCTCTATTTTTAGGATATTTTCAGTCTTCATAAAACAGGGTGGCGATCGGGTTTCGCGTTGCATGCGGGGTATTCCGTTCTTCCCTCAACTTCTTTCGGGCGGCGCAGCGGCGGGCGCCGAGTTGAAATCGGCTTCGTCTTGCGTTGTTAGTGTGGTGTGGAAAAAACAACTTTATAGTGGTTAGAAGCCGTCGTCCGGTGTTTAGGACCGCATTCGGTTCGTAAGTACTGTTTTCCCGGCGCGTAGTTGATGCTGGCTTCTTTTCACATTGTAATTACTCGGTAGGAAAAATTTAAGCATGACCAGAGGAGCCTAATAATCTAATGATACCTCTCAGATCGCGTTTATATCGATTATAGACAGTGTTTTCAACTAGTTTTTCTTAAGGATTTCCCAAGTTGTATATATTTACTAATAGATCACTCTGAAGCATAATGCAGTATTTTTAAAAATCTTGTTAGATTATAACCTGTTTCAGATATGGCATCAAGGGGATGGAAGGGGATCCACCCTGAAAAATCGGACTAGGTGTATAAAACAACTCTGTTTTTTAGATCAACGAACTTCCAAAAAAAATTTTCATTACTCATAAGGACTACTGACAACCATCTTTGAAAGTTGCAGTTCTCTGTTTAGATGTATGTATCAGGGAAATTTTAAAAGCATAGTCAAGGGAAAGTCAGGGAATTTTTTCCCTCAGATTCTATAGCCACCCTGTAGTGGCGTATATAGAAATTTATTTCGGGAGGGGCCCAAAATTATTTTTCACTCCCTCCCAAGCATATTTATTACGTTCAACTTTCTATTTATTTTTTGTTAAAATTTAAATCTAAAAGAACTTATTATAAAAAAAAGTTGGGAATAATTTTGTTCCTAGTACCAAAGGGGGTTTGGGGGTCCAACCCCAAAAAAGTTTTGAAATTTGACTTTTAAAAAGTGTTTTTTAACCAGTTTTGGTACACCTAGTCCGAATTTTTTATTTATATTTATAGATATAATTTGCATTTGGGTGAACTTAATATAAAAACAAGTTCAAAATAATAGAGTGCCAAGTAGGAAAGGGGATCTGGGGTCCTCCCACAGAAAGTTTTTGGAAGTTTGGCCCTAAAAACAGTATTTCTACTCGGTTTTGGTACACCTAGTCCTAATTTTGGACATATTTTTAAGTAGGATTGGGATTTTGATGAACTTATTGTAAAAAGATTTTGAATACTAAAATTCCAATCAGAAAGGGGGGGTTTGGGGGCCTTCCCCCAGAAAATTTTTGGAAATTTGTGCCTAAAAAACAGGGTTTTAGCTTGTTTTGGTACACCAAGTCCGGATTTCGGGGGGGGGGGGGCCAGGGCCCCTTCGGCCCCCCTTTATATGTGCCACTGCCAACCTGTCCAGCTCAAAAGCTGCTAAGTTTAACCAACGTATTCAGAAACTTTCGATGGGAAATACACGAGATGGGAACGAGAACGCGAGATTTTAAACGAGAGATATCTACTCCACAGCTGTCCTCCGCCATATTGTTCTGAGATTCGAAGCGCATTCCGATTGCTTTTACACTTTTTGTGGCCCGTTTAATAAATCCAAAAAATCTAAAACATCTATTTATTACCAAAATGAGTCCTCAGACATTAATATATTACGAAAATAAAGTAATGGACATCTAGTGCTTGTAAAAATTTTTATTATCGGTGTATAATTACTTGTGACGTTCTTCAACAGATGGCAGCTTGATCGCTGGAGCTCTCGAAACGGTCTCTTCCGAGTTGATTTTCGTCCCCGTCTCGTTTCCATCTCGTGTTAAAGTTTCTGAATACGGCCCTAGTTACGCCTCTGATTCCAATCAATACGTTAATGCTTCTGAATTTTAAATAAAATACATGTACCACCACTGGTTTATATAAGGGGAGCCCACTCTCCGAAATCCGGATCTGGTGGACAGGCTAAAACCCTGTTTTTTAGGGTCAAATTTCCAAAAATATTTTGGGGGGAGAAGAACTTTATTATTTAAAACTTTTTATTATATATCCATCATTAATTGTTAAAAGAAAATATTTTGCTTCACTAATAGTTAAGTAATTTGCAGGAATGGATTCTTCATCATGTGACGAACTACCTTCACCTACATCTCTGAAATCCTTAGTCTGTGACGTGAAGTATCCCCATGGAAACTACTTGATTCATCAGCTGGTGCTCAACAATTCTAATGCCGGCTTTACACCGCCGCTGTAGGAACTGCGGGAGCTGCAGTAGCTACACGTTTTTAGTTCCAGCGACACTAAAGAGATGGCGCTAGAATCGCGGCGGCACCCGCGACTCTAGCTGCAGCCCGCTGCAGCCGCTCCTTCCGTTGCGACTGTCACGTGACCGGGCCAGCGTCCCTTCCCTGGATCAGACCCCTTGAAATACAGATTTATGGCTCATTTATTGATTTCTGACCCGATTTGAGTCCCGTAAACGGCCAATCTGGGTTATTTCTGAGTTCCGGTTACGATATTTTGAGGTTTTAGGTTCCCTAGAGTTGATATTTGCCCAGGATGGCAAATGTAAACACAGCCCAATGACCAAAACAAAGACTTTGGGGGTCAATTTTAGGCATATTAAATTATTTTTTCAAATTAAAAATAATTTTCCCATCAACCGGAAGGTGGTAGGAATGCTCCGGTCGAGGTTTTAGAACCATTTGACAAAATTTTTTGTGCAAAAATTCCCCATTGAAATAACATGGGAGAAAAAACAGAGTTCAGGAACATACTCCAGATTGGCACTTTTCATGATTTTTATAATCTATATTTGTTTTTCCTTATATCTTAGATATATTATCCACATTTTGAACGTGGTTTTAGGACCTTAAGCACCTCCGGGATTTTTCAATGAATTTTCAAAGTTGGGAGTTAGTCCATATGGGGGGTCTCTTCCTCTTGTCGCTGCGGTACCGCTATTATCGCAGCGATTTTTGGCTCACGATCGTTTTCAAGGCCTCCTATTGGTTCTCTTGAAAAAAAATCGCCCGGTCTTCCCGCTATCGTTAATGCAGCTCCCGCAGTTCCTACAGCCGTGGTGTAAAGCCGGCATAAGCCAAGTGACTCTTGCAGGGAAAGCGACATTCGTGCTGCACTTCGGTCCTTCCCTGCTGCTCAGGTGATTAGAAGGAATGAGGACGGATTCACTGCTCTTCATCTGGCTGTGATAAAGCGAAACTCTTTTATGGTAAAGATGTTGCTGTCATGTCTTCCAACCCTCGATGTTGATGCCAAATGTGTTAAAGCAAAGGGAGGAACTGCCTTGGATTTAGCAGCTTCTATAAATTATTTTAAAAGCCCATAGTTAAATGCCGCAAACAGTTATGGCCAAACCACACTCGATAAAGATGTTAATGAAGATTGTTTGGAAATAGTCAAAGGTTTAGATGAGAGTGGTGCTTCTGTAAATGAGTGTGATATCAAAGGTGTAACACCACTTCATGTAGCAGTGGAGAATGGGCGTTTGGAAACAGTCAAAGTTTTATTTGAAAGTGGTGCTTCTGTTAATAAGCGTGATAATCAACGTGCAACACCACTTCACGTCGCAGCTCGATACAATCGAATTGATGTACTTGAGCTGTTAATCAGAAGAGGTGCAGCTTTGAATGCAAAAGATCGTAATAGAAGGACCCCTCTTCATGAAGCAGTGGATGATGAATATTTTGAAGTAGTCGAAGTTTTAGTTGAAAGGGGTGCTGCTGTAAATGAGTGTGATAACGATGGTAGAACACCACTTCACATTGCAGCTAGTTGTAACCGAATTGATGTACTTGAGCTGTTAATCAGCAAAGGTGCAGCTTTGAATGCAGAAGGTCCTTTTGGGCAGTAGCGGATTTCTAAATAGGCTAGCTATGCTATAGCCTACGGCGGCAAATTTTTGTAGGCGGCAAATTTTTGACCGCAGAATTTTTTTCTCAATACAAAAAAGGAGAGGAGAAATGAAACACTAAACATAAGCTCAGACGAGAACGTCCTTTCAAAAAAGCGAATTATGTAGTTTACAAGGAACTGTTCTCTTTTTTACCCAAGGGTCTCAAAATGAGCTAAAACACTACTTTAATGGGCTATTTTAAAAGAAATATCCGGGAAGAACCCCTAAACTCCCCTCTCAAATTTTGATAGCTGTTATACAGTGTTTTCCCCCTTGAAAATTATGCTGCCTACAAGAAGCTTTTCCCTTTTGGTGCTATCTCCATAGAGTTCAAAAGTAGATAAACACAAGTTTGGAGGAAATTTCCAAAAATATTTTCTGGGGGAGGACCTGTGGTCCCCGTTTGACGTTTTATACAGCTTTTTTCCTCAGAAAATTCTGTGCTTTTCAAGGAACTGTAAGGGTCTCAAAATGAGATGAAACACTTCTTTAAAAAGCAACCCCCCCATTTTTACTTCGAGCTTACATTGTAATATTTAGTGTAAAATATTACGGCAGGGCAGTATCCAAGGGGGGCCCCGAAATTTTAACGCCAATTTTTTTTATTACTGTTTTTCTTTAAAAATTCGTCTTAAAATGTGTGTACCTAAAACCCCTACTTTTAACGTTGAAAATTCAAAATTTTTCTGGAGGAGAACCCCCAACCCTCCTTGAAATTTTGAAATCCATAATTATAGTCGTTCCTTGAAAATGTTGGGACTTACAAGGAGTAGTCTTCTATGGGTTGCTTTAACCCCCTCCCAATAGGAATAAGCACTAACAGTGAGTAAGAGGGGAAGTGGGAACTCGGGGGTGGGAAAAAAAGGGAAAAATGACTCCAAAACGAGTTAAAATCATGTTTTGAGGGTTCAATTTCCAGAAACTTTCTGGGGGAGGACCCTCGGACCCCCCTATAAAACTTTATTACTTACAGCTTTGTTATAAAAAATTCCTCAAAATGCAAAAATCCAACCAAAATGGAAATTAAATTCTTGAAAACGTATGTCCGAAATCCGGATTAGGTGTACCAAAACAAGTTGGAAAATCTGCTTTAAAGACTTAAATTTACAAAAATTTTCTGGGGGAGGACCCCCCTTTAGGACATTAGAAGACGATTTTGATATTAAAAAATCTTAGCCCCCCAAAGACTAAATCCCGGATCCGCCGCTGTCTGCTTACCTTGGTCACCGACAAAATCGAACTAACTTTCAAGAAATTTTTTTGCCAAAACCCCCTCGAAGAAAAAGTCTAGTTACGGCCCTGAGTCACGGCGTGCCCCCAACCCAAAACCGAAATGACGCCCCTGTTTAGTTTTGTAAGCAGAGCCGTGCTAAGGGGGCGGCCGCCCAGGGCGCCAAATTCATGTTTGAAAACTATGTTTTTTTGCATGAGTTGTTACTATTAAAAATGTATTCCTGATTTCATTTTGCCTTCCACTTGAGGCTCAGGAAGTGAATAGAACCATAGAACACGGACACTCACACGCCTTTTGGGAGAGACGCCATGGGGGTCGCCTGTTTGCGTCTCCATTTGCGGGTAAACGCCAGATGGGTCCACTTCCAGTCTTCGGTTGCAATGTTGTTTTAAGACACAGTAGGGGTGACGATTGACAGAGAATGGGGTGGACATGTGAAAGATTTATGGACCAGACGGACTAGGAGGTTTTGTTCTGCCTGGGGCTTACTTCAAAGGGGGTGCTGTTGTCATAACAAACATTTCAGGTTTCTTTACCAAAGAATTCCATAGTCTAAGCGGTACAAGTTGAAACACTGCACTTTTTGATGATGGTAAGCCATTTGGTACACTGATTCCATGGACCATAAGAATGAGTTTTCGATCAGGAGTCCGTCGAAATTTCCCTTAGAATTTAAATATTTAACTTTTTGTGAAATTTTTAAATTCGCGTTTTACACCATAACTATCAAACTTTTCAACATGTAAGGTGACTTTTCTATACAATTTGAGGTCGCAGATTACAAATATGAAGTCGAAAATTTCAAAAAGATGCTATTTGATATGTTTTTTTGAAAAAAACTAAATTTTAAAATTTAAAATCTTCAAAAACACAATGTTAAACATAAGTTGTTATCATTAAATTTTTACCAGTTATTAAGCTATTTGTAACTTTAAAAAATCCAAAATTTCAAAGCTTTACCTTTATTATTCACCGAGATATGAGACTTTAAATTTGGAAAATTTTCAAAATGGCGGCCATGCTTGATGCGACTACTCATCAAAAACTTCCCATAACTCGGCAAATTATTGTTCAAAATGAATAGTTAAAACCTTTTTTGAAAGAAAAGCAATGCCACTACACTATTAAGACATCAAAAGAGCAATTAAACCACTTTAAGTTAGTTTTAAATAACTAAGACAGACTAATAATTTACTATGAGAAGCATGTTAAAAGCTCTAAAAAATGCTTTCTTGGTGAAAAACTGTTCTAAATTTTTTATTAAATGTTCACCATGATATAAATATGCGACATTAAACCATTTAAAGAAAAATTTTGCCTTACAAGCGCCTGGGCGCAAACGCGAAAATACCTAATAAACGCGCGTCAAATAAACTTTTTCTGTCAAAGAATCACAAAATCGTGCTTTCTATTATGATTTTCTAACAACTTTTTAGCCACTTCAAGTTTAAAAAACAAACATCCCTTACCTTTTGTATAAGAAAAAATGCTTAAAATATAATTTTCAGGTTAGAAATTACCTTTCAAATGAGTATTTTCTAGACAAACCTTTACTCACTGAGTTAAAACATGAAATATCAATGAGATTCATAATGTATTAAAATATGTTATATACATTTAAACTTACCGAACACTTTTTACAATTAGTAATCGTTGTGTATTTGAAAATCGAGTAAGGGTAATACATCTAATCATTTTCTAAATGGTAATGCATAACACCATTTAAACTTTAAGCAATTATTTTTTAATCGGTATACAAAATTAAGACTATGCGTCCTGCTAGTTTGCTACAAGACTACTTAAATTTAAAGCCCTGGGTACTCTACATTAGGTAGAGTATCCAGGGCTTTACTTAAATTATACCAGCCTTATAAGGAATAATAGTATTTTCAACTTAGTAGATAGTATTTTCAAGTGCTTGTTTACTTACCTACAACTTTACTATTAGGTTTCAATGTCTTTAAATTTATTATAAATTAAGAATATCGGGAAAGTCAAATGCATCCAAATGATTAATAATCATCGTACAAATATTTGGATTTGATAAGTTAATAAGTAAGGCTTTTTTCTTAAATGAGAGTCGTAGAGACAATATATTTTTCCTGTAAAAAAACATATTAAATGTGTACCATGATAGATCAAGATTTTTCTTTTAAGAAACGTATGCCTCTCTTGAGAATTGGTATATTTTCTATATTAGCTAGAATTAAAAAAATAAAGCATATACTTTGCCTATACTCCTTTCAGTAGGTAATTACAACACTAAGATAAGAATTTCATTAATTATATAAAGAGTTAAAGGTATTAAATAGCCTTTTAAGGATTTCAAATTATTTTATTTATTCTTTTGGCACAAATTCAAAAGTATTGATTTAATTTTTGAATTTAACGTAAAAGGTTAAGTTATAGGTCTTCCTCTGAATTTTGGCATTCACCTCTACAATTCAGGCACATTAGTATACATGGTATTCCTGAAGATTTGCAGGAGCACCTTGCATAATCCATTTCCGCATAACTTCTAAGCTTTCTAATTTTTAAAAATAATTCATAAAAACAGCAAATACACAACGATTGCTAATTGTTAAAAAATGTTCGGTAAGTTTAAATGTGTAACATATTTATTATGAATCTCATGTTTTAACGCAGTAAGTAAAGGTTTTTCTAGAAAATACTCATTTTAAAGGTAATTTCCAACCGGAAAAATTGTATTTTAAGCATTTTTTCTGATACAAAAGATAAGGGATGCTTGTTTTTTAAACTTGAAGTGGTAAAAATGTTGTTAGAAAATCATAATAGAAAGCATGATTTGGTTAAAATAATGTTAGAAAATCATAATAGAAAGCACGATTTTGTGATTCTTTGACAGAAAAAGTTTATTTGAAGCGCGCGTTTATTAGGTATTTTCGCGTTTGCGCCCAGGCCCTTGTAAGGCAAAATTTTCCTTTAAATTGTTTAATGTCGCCTATTTATATCAGGGTGAACATTTAATAAAAAATTTAGAACAATTTTTCACCAAGGAAGCATTTTTTTAAAGCTTTTAACATGCTTGTCATAGTAAAGTATTAATCTGTCTTAGAGTTTATTTAAAACCAACTTTAAGTGGTTTAATTGTTCTTTTAATGTCTTAATAGTGTAGTGGAATTAATTTTCTTTCTAATAAGGTTTTAACTATTCATTTTGAACAATAATTTACCGAGTTATGGGAAGTTTTCGATGAGTAGTCGCATCAAGCATGGCCGCCATTTTGAAAATTTTCCAAATTTAAAGTCTCATATCTCGGTGAATAATAAAGGTAAAGCTTTGAAATTTTGGATATTTTTTAGTTCAAAATAGCTTAATAACTGGTAAAAATTTCATGAAACTAACTTATGTTTAACATTGTGTTTTAGCAGATTTTAAATTTCAAAATTTAGTTTTTTTCAAAAAAACATATCAAATAGCATCTTTTTGAAATTTTCGACTTCATATTTGTAATCTACGACCTCAAATTGTATAGAAAAGTCACCTTACATGTTGAATAATTTGATAGTTAAGGTGTAAAACGCGAATTTAAAAATTTCACAAAAAGTTAAATATTTTAAATTCTAAGGGAAATTTCGGCGGACTCCTGATCGAAAACTGATTCTTATGGTCCATGGAATCAGTGTACCAAGTGGCTAACCATCATCAAAAAGTGCAGTATTTCGACCTTTTTCGTCGTGTACCGCTTAGACTACCAGGAAAAATCTTGAGTGCTCGGGGATGGAAAGAACGTTCAATTAGTTCCATTGCCATCTGCTCAAAGGGGTCATAAATAAATCGAAGATAAAGTATTCCGCTTCTTGAGCTCTTCATCAGCTATTGGTCCATTCTACGAAAAACTTATCCTGTGTATTCGGGGGTTGGTTTTCATCTCCCCTTTCATTGAATGTGTTCACGAGACCGCTTCCATATAAGCTCTATTTTGCTTCTCAATTGGCAGTATAGAAGAGTTTAGCCTTGAACAGAGAGAGACCTTCTAAATATATGTAATGTAAGTTCAAAAATGCAAATTGGAACATCGTTTTCTGGTAAGTTCCTATTTGTTTTTCGTATTTTACTGTATTAATCAGTAAATTTCATAAAAATAATTGGATATTCATACTTGCCAACTTTTAAGGTTTGTCTGTAAAATGTTCGGATTTTCGTTTAGTTTACGGTCTTACTGATGGATCGGAAATTTCTGCGGTTATTGCGTTTCTTTTCACTTCAAAATCAGATTCCTCTGCTAATCCCTGTCCATTTTATTTTCACAATTTTGGTCTTTTTATTAAATTAATTTTAGACTTTTTTTGTAAGTCTTGGATTCGCTCGGAAGTCTCCTGAGTCTTCATGGGCACTCTCCGCGTAAGTTTGCTTATCTTGTTCTTATTGAAATGCGAAAAGAACAACTTAACCGAGATAAGACCCTGAAAGATGCTTCGATGCATGAAACTTGTTTTCAATCAAAGTTTCATATTATTTCCCTTAGTAGTAGTAGATACGAGTGATAATTTATGAAAACATTTACTAGAAACTAGATGAAAGAAAATATTTGTTTATTTCTTAGAAACTATTGCAGATTTTTAATTATATTTTATGGAATTTTACATGCTGTTTTATAATTGAGTTAATTGCTGTTTTTAATTGAGTTGAGTTTCAAGGATCAAATTTTTTTAAAAAGTAAAAAAATTCTGGTAGAGAACCTC
Source organism: Tetragnatha versicolor (assembly GCA_024610705.1). Classification (NCBI taxonomy): domain Eukaryota; kingdom Metazoa; phylum Arthropoda; class Arachnida; order Araneae; family Tetragnathidae; genus Tetragnatha; species Tetragnatha versicolor. The sequence continues at coordinate 9,654,608 of JANDEH010000018.1, read as the reverse complement.
CAATCCCCAAAATTTGAAGTTAATTTTAGGTAGTGTTTTTCTCATTAAAAATTCTGATGCCTAAATGAAGAGGTCTCCTTTAGGTGTTTCCCCAGAGTGTGTCGAAATAAAGAAGACTTCCAGTTCCCCTCCAAAATGTTACGTCTATTTATGATTATTTTCCTTTAAAATTCAGTGATTTTTAAGGTCTCAAAATGAACTAAAACTTTTTTTCCGAGACATTTTTCAAAATATTTCTGGGGGAGACCGCCTAGATTTACTTAAGCTCACATTAAAAAATTTCGACAATTTGTGCAACACATTCAAGAGCTTCTTTCAAGTGATTAAAAGTTTAACGCATAAATAAAGGTACTCGTTAGGGGTACATTAACATTAAAAACGTTGAGTCAATCCCCCCGAAACAAAAGTCTGGTTATTGCCCTAAAATTTTCCCACATAAAAAATTGGACATAAAAGGGGTGGTTTCAAAAATAAAGGGGGCGCCAATGAGCAACCTCCGCCCCGGGCGCCGTTTTACCACGGCAGCATATAGGCGGCAAATTTTGGTTCAGCCTATAGGCGGCACATTTGGAAATCCGACACTGCTTTTGGGAGGACCCCTCTTCATGAAGCAGTGATTAATGGGCGTTTGGGAGCAGTCAAAGTTTTAGTAGAACATGGTTCTGCTGTAAATCAGTGTGATAACGATGGTACAACACCACTTTACCTCGCAGCTAGTCGCAATAAAATTGATATACTTGAGCTGTTAATCAGCAATGGTGCAGCCTTGAATGCAATAGGTCGTATGGGAAGGACCCCTCTTCTAGAAGCAGTGTTTAAAAAGCATTTTGAAATAGTCAAAAATTTAGTAGAAAAGGGTGCTTCTGTAAATGAGTGTGATGAATATGGTGCAACACCACTTCACGCCGCAGCTCGATGGAATCAAATGGAAATACTTAAGCTCTTAATCAGCGAAGGTGCAGATTTGAATGCAGAAGATCGTATGGGAAGAACCCCTCTTCATGAAGCAGTGATTAATGGGCGTTTGGGAGCAGTCAAAGTTTTAGTAGAACAAGGTTCTGCTGTAGGTGCTGTGGATAAGGAGGGTAAAACAGCACTTAATATTGCAGAAGCAAAAAGTTACATTAATATTAAAATAGTTGCATATTTAAATTCCAAATTTGCTAATGTGAATGCTGTAGGCAGGGATGACGGAGTGTTAGTTCCTGAAAGAGTGTGTAGAAATACTGCAAAATTTGGTGAACCTTCATTTAAAAAAAGGCGTAGGCACTGATACGTTCGAGTTTTCTAAAACACATTTTCTTAAAACTTCATCCCTTTGTTTAAATAAAAAAGCAAACTTTTTTCCCATAAGGAATTTTTCTTATAAAATTCTGCATGCAATTTATTTTTCTCTTCTTATTCTTTTTTTAAATAAAATATCAAAGTTTTGATTTTCAATTTTTTGATAGAGTTTAAAAAAGCTGTATTTTGACTTCTTTGAACCTGTTTGTCTGGATCATTCATATTATTTCATTCATGTGTTTCAGAACTTCTAGGGGAATTCCATTGAATTCAATGAAATGGTTTTGAACCAAAGAATGTGATTTTAATGGTATGGGCCTCTAGAATCAAGCGAGGGCACTTGATTGCCGCTTTTTTATGGCACCTACACTAGGGTGTCCCAAAAAAATACGACATTTGAAATAGTTAACTCTCACCCCCAAAACTGTTCTTTCTGTGAATATAAGACACTGTGCATTTTAATTTAATTTTAAAATAATATTTAGAGGTCCCCCAAGGTCATTGAACATTTAAAAAATGGCCAAAAACAAAGATAATTTATGTTTTTAAATTATAACTATTAATGTTCAAACGTCGTTATTTTCATTTATTACACTCCTTGTAATTAAAATAAGCGGTTCGTCACCATGGCAACCAATAGAAATGCAATGGGAAATAACAACTAGTAATAAGCGATCGATTCAAATTACACAGATTTATAGAGCTATTTATATTGTCTTAAATAAATCCTGTATTAATTATCTGGGTGGAAAATAATATGCATCAGTATTTTATTACAATCAACGAGATTTTTTCGACATGTATTAATTACAGTGTTCAACTCAGTTTAACTTCAGAGTTTTTACAGAGATGAAATAGTAATTTCTTATAGAATTTGTTTCGCTTAACATGAATATATCCAATAAAGTTCTATATTGACTCAGTATTATAGGGGAACAGCCCCTCCCCCTTTTTTACGTTTTTCGTTGACTTAATGACTTTGAATTCTATTTTCAGGGTCAAAAAGCATTACTTCAAACTAACTTCCAATGGGACGAAAAAATTTGAAAATTTTTAAATATATTAAAATTTCTATACAAAAAAAGCTCATCATTGATACCTAAAAAAATTTACAACATGGCAACAAAGCTGGGCTGACTCTAATGTAATATTTTAAACATTGTTTCAGTATCAATTAAATCATGTATATCAGATTTGAACTCAAGTATACTGTTAGTAGGTTTAACATTTTAATTTAATTTATTAAACAGATAAGAGAGAGAGGTCCTAAAAAAGCATGTGATTTATGAAATATTTCTTTGTTTGCCTTGGGTATAAAATAATTTCCTTGCATAATTCTGTGTGCAAAGTTACTGGTTTTAATTTGATAGAAAGATTTGTTATTGATGATGAAAAGAGGCTAGTGGAAAATAAAAAGTTCTGTAACATTAAATTATCAATTGGAATTTTCACCACGATAGTTTTTCAGAAATTTGATTGCCCGTTTAAAAAAAGTTTTTAGAAAATGCATTTAAAGGGGACAGATTCTTAGATTTTTCTTATAATGTGATTGTACACTTAATAATAAAGAAGTGGTATCAAATGGCTAAAGGTTATATTAGGCTTCGCCACTCTTTTTAAAAATTTCTGAGGATATATAAATTTTAACCCCATACGACTTTAATTACTAAATATTACTTAAAGGGGGAGTAGATCTTCCTCAAGAATATATTGGTGAATGTCCCTAAAAATAGTGTTTCACCTAATATTTGGATAGTCCATTTTGTCCCTCCTCGTGAAAAAGGTTGGCATAAGCCTTCATAACCCCTTGCTACGCTCGGGGGGAATTTCAGGGCATACAATCTCCCTCTCGAGAGATATAGGGGCTGTTCAAATATTACGTAAGCACCTAAAGGGGGGTTTGCTCTTTGCTTATTTTTCTGACAAGGAGGAGGGGGTATGAGTTATGCTTACGTAAGGTACTGCATTTTCGAAAATATATTGTTTCTTGCTTAAATGATTTTAAAACAACTAAAAATAAATTTAACAAAAAATTGAATTAGGATTACTTACGTTAGCATTTTTTTGTGTGGATGCACCCCCAAAATATTTCGAAATTTTAACCCCGAAAACTAGTGTTTCGACTCATTTTTGAACCCTTAGGGTTACACTCATAAAGGACATCTCCTTGCATAATGTGTCACCAAATTTTCAAGGAGAAGAAAAAACAGTGAAGGGGTGTCAAAATTTTTTGAGGGGTAGTGAGGTTTGCTTATCTTTGCAAACAAGGGGGGAGGGGGTTGAAAATGACCAAAAGAGTGCTTGCGTAATATTTGAACGACCACATATCAAGTTTTTCATTTTTCATCATAGAAAACAACCGAAGCTATTCTATAATCCAAGCGGTAAATAGGGGGTTCGGGGGTCCTTCTTCAAAAAATTTTTGAAATTTAGAATGCTTAAAAGTTTTCTGAAGCTATATTTTGGGTGAATTTCATGAAGCTTCGTGGGCCGCCAGTTTGGAAACCCTAGAAAAATAAACATTTTAGAAAATTATAATTTTAGAGCAGGGGTTTCCAACTGGCGGCCCGCCGGGTCATTTTGTGCGGCCCGTGAAGCTCTCTGAAAGCCGTCCAAAAAGTAGCTTCAAAACACTTCTTAGCACACTCAAATTTAAAATTTTTTAGGGGGTGAACCCCCGACCCCCCTCATATACCTCTTTGATTATGGATAGCTTCGATCATTTTCTATGGTGCAAGAATTAAAAGTTTGAATTGAAGTTTCGAGAGGTGATTTGTAAAACCTGAAATTCCCCCTGAGCGTAGCAAGGGGGTATGAAGGCTTTTATACATAGCCTTTATCATGTATAATAGGGTGTATCGAAAAAAAACTTTTTTTCGATTTTGATGACGTAATAGTGCGGAAAAGTTGTCTAAGGTGCCAGAGAGTACCTGTGAATTTTTTCAGAATTTTTGGATAATTTCTTAATGTGCCACATTGGCCCTGAAGTTCCCCATGTTAATCCAATGGGGCGCGCCGCCAAAAAGGCCGAAAATCGGTTTTTCGCCCCTGATTTCTACCCTAATCACACGACGAATGTCTCGTCTCGAGTTATGGACTCTATATGATCTAGGCTATCCGAAAAAACTTGAATTATAGCCTAAATATCTATATTGCGTTTTTTTGTATGCTCAAATTTCGTCGAAAATCGCGTATTTCCTCGTTCAAATCAGATCCCACAATCAACATAATATAGAGATTTAAGTTATTATTCAAGTTTTTTCGGGTAGCATACATCATATAGAGTCCATAACTCGAGACGAGACATTCGTAGTGTGATTAGGGTAGAAATGAGGGGCGAAAAACCGATTTTCGGCCTTTTTGGCGGCGCGCCCCATTGGATTAACATGGGGAACTTCAGGGCCAATGTGGCACATTAAGAAATTATCCAAAAATTCTGAAAAAATTCACAGGTACTCTCTGGCACCTTAGACAACTTTTCCGCACTATTACGTCATCAAAATCGAAAAAAAGTTTTTTTCGATACACCCTAATGTATAACCTTTATCATGAGGAGGGAAAAAATGAGAATCAAAAAATTGGGTAAAACAAGCTTCTAAGGAAAATTTACAAACATTTTCTTGAGGAAAGCCTTTTCATTTAAGTATAATATTCAGAATATTAAATATATTCAGTATTCCTAGTTGTATAAGAGTAAAAAAATTCATATATCCTCTGGAATTTTGAAAAATACAGTACTGCATACATAAATGTAAACAACCTTCGTCCCTATTTTGCTGGGATATTCATATTGAAGACTCTTACCCCCATAAAAAATTATCATCGTTAAAAAGGAGCCAGATTACTTTGCGGCCCGCCACTTGACTTGTGTTTTCGAATGCGGCCCGCGAGTACTTAGAAGTTGGAAACCCCTGTTTTAGAGAATAGCTTATTGTTACACTCCATTTGAAACACAGAGTACTAGAACAGAGAGTCCGTCGCCATAGCGCTAATGGAAATCGAAAAGTTGGAGGGGTTGGGAGGCGCTGCAACCGCAACAACGTCACGAGAGGCGGGACGGAACAGCCTGATTGGTTGAGAAAAACTTTTTCCTTCTCCTTCGAAATAGAAGATTGCGTGACAGCCAATCACAGGTTTGATCCCTCTGTCAATCATTTAGTTACTCGTGGCGCCCTCAAACCCATCCAGCTTCAAACCCATCCAGCAAAATATATCGTTTTGGACCCTCAGTTAGGATTTTTCTCTGTGATTTGAAACATCCTGTAAAACTATACAGAGTAATTAAAAATTTCTGATACTCATGTTTCCCCTACAAGGAGCTTCTTTGAAAACTTATTCAGTAATAATCCCGTATTTTTAATAGAAAGAAAGCTTTTTCAGTCCTCCGCTAGAGCGCAGCACCACCACAGAAATGGAACAACCTTCGCGATCGGAACTTTTCTTTTCGGATCCATCCCAAAGGCCCTCAAAAGGAGCTTAAACATACCGTGTTTTACCCTCGAAAATTCAGTCTAAGTTTTCCTTTTGAAAATTTTGGGAGAAAAAATTTTTTGTTTCTAATTTCACTTAAAATTGACTTTAAAAATTTCATCAAGATTTCTCTTGAGGAATTTATTGGATTTTACTTGTAACTAATGGCAACACAAGTTCATCTTCATGAGATCGGCGGGTGCCTTTTTATATTTCAAGTAAGTTAAATCCTCAATTTTTTTATTTAGAGTTACCAGGTTTTTCTGCCAGGGTCCTGATTTAGGAATACCCATAATTTAATTAGGGTAATTAATTTAGAAATACACATTTTTGTGGATGCCAGTGCTCTTTCATAAGAGGACATACACGAGCATGTTTACCCGCAGTGAAAGTGATTAATTAGATTCATGACTTAAATTGCGGTATTTTTTGGTTTTCAGTCAATATTTACATTTAACTGATGCCGAAGTAGTAGAATAGGAATGCTGAAATAGTAGCGCTCCGGTACTTCTTTGGTTAAAATTTAGGCCCTGATTAGATTAATCAAAACAAAGGAAAGGAACTATTAATTAAAAACTATTCCAAATTTTACCGTATTCTGGGTCATTTTCAAGCTTCTCTTCTATTTAAAAAATGAAAAGAAACGAACTGCTGATTGAGATGTTTTAAGTGTTTTATTTCTGTACTTAATTGTTTTAGAGCAATTTAGCGTCAGACTTTACACTTCTGCCTGGCTAATCCTAAAGTACTAGATATTTTTTTAGAGTTTTACGTACTGTTTGAATATAGTTCACTTTCAACAACACGTATACAACTGAGAAATGGGCAAGGCAAAGCAAAGAAGCTTTTGTCATGCTGGCTCAGGGAGAATATTTTTTCCTTTGCTAGAGCCTGTTCTTGACTTTGCAATCACACACTTTGAGTGTGCTGCAGCTGCATTTCTTTGTACTAACTTTATTCGCTATTTATATTATTTTGCTAAAGTTTAGGATATTTTTTAAATTTTAATGGGTTATTTTGAAATTAAAACTAGGTTTCAAAATTTAAATATTGTTTTTTAAATATCAGTGAAATATTTTTTCAAAGTTAAATGGGTTCTTTCATAATTCAGTTGGGTTTTTTTATCCAAAATTTAGGACGTTTAAAGTTCAAACTAGATATAAAAAATTAAGGAGTATTTTTTAAATTTTAGTGAAAAAACCCACTTAACTATGGAAAAACTGACATTATTTTGACGGTACACATTTAGTATAGAAAGAACTCACTAAAATTTGAAAAAACCCACTTAATTTATAGGAGAAAACCACTTAATTCTCAGTGATAGCAGCTGTCCTATATTTCCTATAATTCCTATATTTTAGAGAAAACCCGGAAAAATGTCCTATATTTGTCCTATATTTTTAAAAATGACAGTTTGTCCTATATTTTCCTTATTTTCTGTGTTCAAAAATTTAAATTGTTTGAAAAACGACGCTATTATTTTTTAAAAATCGGGAAATTCGTTGATAGCTTTCGATCTGAGTGGCGTTTACGCCAGACATGCCGATGGAGCGAAACCAATCGTTTACTACAAAGAAAGTGCCATTCCAGCGGAAATCGACCAGGGTAGTTGGGTTGGGTCCTCCGATTTTTTCCAAATTTTCACCAAAAATCAACCCACTAATCAGACCGGCAAATCTGAAATATTTAGGTTGAAAATTTTTTTTGTTTAAATGTTAGTTAAGATGTTAACTTCATTTTTAAAAAATTTGGGAGACGTACTTTAAAGCGAAAAATAGAGTATTTAGTTTGCAAAAAACTTTGTGTTCCGAACTGATTCTCCTTTCTGCATTATCTGAGACTGATTTTATGATCCTTCAAAGAAGAACTATTTTTGATGAAAAACTTTTAAAAGTTTTAATGAGCTTTCACGAAAAAGATCATGGTGTTAAAGCAGAATGGCACTTCTTTGCTTCGTGTCATCGAAAGGAGCCTGTGACAGTATTGGGGAAACTCTAGACTTAGTAGCCTTTCAGACAGTACCCACGCCCATCCATTGAGAAGCTTACTGGTTAAAGTAACTTTCAGATATATTTATTATATTTTTTAAGTTATTACTATTTGGCATGCTATTTAAATGAAAGCACTTTTTAGAAATAATCTAGATTATTGTAAAAATACTTTTATCAACACTTCTATAAATTGTTTTGTAATATTACATACTATGAGGTTACTATAAAAATACATATTAAAATTATGACATTGAGATAAAATAAAAAATTCGTTTTATTTTAATGTCCTATATTTTTTGAAGAAAATCCTATATTTTTTCTTGAGCATGCTGCTATCACTGAATTCTGGAAAAACACACTCTTTTTCTGAAAAAAAAACCCCAGTTTTTCATCTGTTTTATAAGAGTTTTATTGAAAAAACCCTAACCCCCCCTGGGGTTTTGCCAATCCTGCACTAACCGCCTAACGAGGATAGACACTATACTGGTGCCCTGTCAGTTACCGGGGTAACCACCCTTTTTACTGTAGGTATCAAAAATTATACTGCACACAAGTTGCATCCTTAAAAACTTATAGACAGAGCTTGTAGTGAGTGTTTGAAAAGTAAATTAAATTAACACATGTAACTTTCAATCTACATCTACCCAAAAAATATGTATAAAACTTCTGACTGTTTAAATTCCATCTGAAAGCTTAGTTTTATTTTAAGAACTGGATTTTTTGTTGTACTGTGAACATGGCCAAAATGACCTTGTTGTAAATAGTCAGCAACTCTGTCTGCTTGTATTCGTGCAATCATAGTTTTGTGTTATCATGAAAGGCTGTGGAGTTTATTGATTTGTTTATTTTTACAGCAGGAAAAATACCCAAGAAAAAAGGAAATTTATGTTGCGAGGAGTTTCAGAAAAATTATAGGTAAGATTTTTAAGCTATATTTGCTTTGCACATAAATTTCTTTTACTCATATTATTATTAAAAAACAATGCATATGAAGACCTACGGGGAAGAATGGTTGTTGTCCATTTGAGCTCATCTTTGGTATAGTTAGTCAGTCGCCATGTTTGACCACATCTTAAACTGTTGACCCAACTGGCCTAATGGTTAGAGTATCTGACTACGAAGCGGGCGCCCCGGGTTCGAATCTACTTTTACACATGGCTGTTTGTAAATGGAAATTATTAACTTGCGTAATATTTAAGAGCCTCTTTTAAAAGTTACTTATTATTTTCTTTTTATTATTACATATTTGGCATTTTTTAATACATATTTTGCAAAAAAAAAAACACATATTTCTATATGTACATATTTTGATTTTTAATTACATATAAATCACAGCCCTAATAATATGTTTTAAAGATAATATCTCTAATAGAAGACCCAAATAATATTCAATATTCCTCGTTTTCACAAAGAAATATTCAGAAAACTTCTATCTATATTTTCGCCCATTTTACAAGTGTTCAAACATTTTATATTTTGCTTACTGATCTCCAGTTTTTCCTGCAATGCACCTTCTTAAAATTACATTTTTTTGCAGTTTCTTTTATTAAAATGTTTTGAATTTATATAAAATAATGTTTTTGACTCTGAGGTATTTAAGATAATTATTAGCCCTAAAAAGAAAATTTAAATATAATTTATGCTGCGCTTTCTGACCTCGCGTTTTTCCTGCAATACAACTGCGTTAGAAAATCGCCCTTCATGCTTTGTTGACCTTTATTCAGACCATTGATAGGGGTCCAGAACATCTGTCTGCAAAATTTCCATGAACTCTTAGGGGGGCCATGAATTTAAGGGGGTCAGCAGAGGAAGAAACATTCGTGGGAACTTTGTGTGTGACGAATTTTCTGCATGACTTGCGACCTTTACTAAAATGGGTTACTTCACGTTGTACGTATGGTGGTTTTTTTAAACAAAAGTCCGAATTTTTTTTGGGGCACCCACCAAAACGGTGCCATTTGGTATAAAACTAATATTCTGAAAGTTTCAGCTAAAAAAATAATATTTAGACCCCGCCCCCGAGCGTCAAAGTTCCAAAAAAAATCGCGATTTTGCACGTTTTTAGCTATAAAATCCGAATTGGTGACATTAAAATACAAGACTGGTTTCATTTTGTAGAATATTTATTTAGCTTCAAGTTTTCTAATTGAAACTTATTTGTAAAACTTACAGATCATATGATACGAGGGGTTTCACTAACTCCCCCCGCAATATCAATTTTTTAAGGAGTGTCAAGAAATTTCTTTAAATTTGTCAGCTACCATAAAATGGTTCAATAATGTCTAAATAAGGGTTTTTGACTGCATTAGGCATAAAATTTAAGGGATTCAAAAAGAAAAAATAAGAATTTGAGAGAATTTTTTTACAAACTTATTAATTTATTTCAAATAACAATTACTACAAAACATTGCACTATAAATCACAAGAGATAACCCCAATATTATAAAAGTATATTTATAACATAAATATTATAGAAAATTTATTACAACTGTTCAACTTTAAAAATAAAATGATAAAGTCCATAAAATAATAAACACAGAATCAAAGAGGTAAAAGGCTTTGAAAGAGTACACTTTTTTGATACAATTTCCTACACTCGGCAACTACTTGCAATAAATATTGCTTCTGTTCTTCGTCTTTTGTTATAGACGAATTAAAATCCTGTATAGCTTTACACCTCTTAGTGCAGTATCATTGACAACTTTCAAACTTTTAACGATTGTTGATGCTTTTAAAAATTCCAGGTCAGTATTTGTTGGGATTTCCACCTATTAGGATTTTTGCCCTGTCAGGATTTCGAACTGTCGGGATTCTGAACCACACCCTGGTTCGATATTGGCGATGTTGGGCCAGGATAACGGAAAAGTACGTTTACAGATATGCCAGTATGATTTCACAGCGATACTATAACAACTGAATTGATATGATCTATTAATTCAGTACATTTATAATAAAAAACAGTCAGAAATAGTTATATTAATGAGGTAGGGAAAAAATTGTTAAAAGAAACCGGTTTAAACAAAATAACCTGTTTTTTTCGGGGGGGGTTTCAGAACCTGATTGATATTGTCTTCAACAAAAGAAGTCAATAAGTTCAAATTTAACCCTTTAAAAAATTTTCTAATAAGCTCCGAAAATGCAGTGTGCTAAAAAGGGGTCCCTCTTACCCCCAACCAACCCCAATTTTTTATTCCTTTCAGTAAGACAAAACTTTAACCCTTCACTGCACAATTTTTTTGTTTCTCTTGAAAAAAATAATTTAATATCTTCTAACATCCACAAATACAGGAAAAATATTTAAAAAATTCCAGACTTAATTTTTCATTAAGATATATGGTTTTTTTATGGTATGGCACAAACCTAAAAACATGATTTACAGCTGGTGTAATAATTCTTTTTACGAAAAATCAATTTAAATAAGAAGTATATGTTGAGTATAAATGTCACTGTAATTTACCAAGCGATAGTTTCAAGATTTACTGGTAAAAAAGATCAATCAAAATCTTTGATTAAATTAAAAAATGGATGCAACTGTTTTGGAGACATAAAAACCTAATAATCAGTGAGAAGCTGCCCATCTGGATCCACACTGAGTAGTTAATATTATATATATGTATGTTCAAGATGTGGCAGAAAACTCAGATAACTTACATTTAACACATGTGGGAAAATTGAGGAGTTTTATTGGTATGTGCCGAATTCGGCACACCGTGCAGTGAAGGGTTAACTTGTAAAAGATACTAATGTTGACAGTTACGTGTGTTGTGATTAATAGATTATTTTCTTTGATGATAACACTGGCCTGCGATGAGAAAAATACAAGAGAAGTAAGAACTGAATGTATTTTTGTTGGTGCTAATTTCAAAAATAGTCATTATGTATCTATACGTCGTGGTTTTTTTGAAATTAAAAAAAAAGTTTTTCGTGATATGGCCTAATGCAGAGGTTCTCAAACTGTGGGTCGCTACAAGATTTTGAATATTTTCATTGTTTTAAGGACTAGGGTTTTAAGGACCGCCCCCTGCTCGGTATCGCTCGCCAACCCCCGTTAACTGCTTACGCAGAGACTTTTGAACCGCTTCTCAATTCCACACAAAACTCAGCTCACTGCACTTACTCAATTTATAAAACATTCTTAAAACAGGGGTAGTACTTCTACGAGGTATTCTTTAAAAAATGGCGGGTATTTATTCAGTGGCGGAATTTTAACAGTTCTTTTATGGTAACATGAATTGGCAGATCGCCTTATAATTCCAAGAAAATTAACAACAGGGCAATGTAAACATTCTTTTACTCATTTCCCCAAGGTAATGTTTTTCACAGATCTATTAAGGAAGCACTGAAACATCTCAGGAATAAATTTAACTTTCTTAAAATTTGTAATGATTGGCTGTGAAAAACCTAGTAATTATCGCAAACATCGCGAAAATTTAGAATTTTATCTTCATGAGAACAAACAAACGTCGAAGTTGTACCAGTTTCACTTTCATAGCAATGACACGAATGTCTAGACCAGGGGTCGGCAAGTAATTTTACTTGGGGTCCAAATAATTTTGAAAATTTTTCATCGGGGTCCGGAGAAAAAATAGGCTACTATTACTAGTTTAAATTGTTATCTTCAGTTGCACATAAATTTTTACAAAGATGTAATTTGAGTATCATGGGCGTAGCCAGGGGGAGGCAGGGAGGGGCAGCTGCCCCCCTCTAAGTCCTGAGTAATTTACTTTTACTTTACTTTTAGTTAAGTTAAACCCCAGTTTTTTAGGGTCGAATTTTCAAAATTTTTCTGGGGGAGGGCCCCCAGGCCCCCTTTTCGTATTAAAACATTTATTTTTCACACTTTTTTATAACAAGTTCATTAAAATCAAAATTCTACCTAAAAATGTATGATTAAATTTGGGTTTAAGTGTACCAAAAAAAAGTTTGAAACTATTATTAGAGTTAAATTTCCAAACATTTTCTAGGGGCGGGCAGTCAGGCACCCCTTTAGTATTTAAACCTTTATTATTAACTTTTTTTTGTAATAAGTTCATTAAAATCGAAATTCTACCTAAAAATGTACGTCCAAATTCGGGTTTACATGTTTGAAAACTTGTTCAAAGGATAAACCTTTTTTATTCACACTTTTTTATAATAAGTTCATTAAAATCAAAATTTCTACCTAAAATTTTTTGTCCAAATTTGGGTTTAAGTGTACCAAAAAAAGTTTAAAACCCTGTTCAAACCCTGTTCCCGGGTCAAACTTCCAAAAATTTTCTGGGAGAGATCCCCCAGACCCCACTTTGAAACTTGAACCTTCATTAGGGGTCATCCATAAATTACGTGAGGTCAAAAAGGGGGGGAGGGGTTTGGAAAAATCTCACCAAGGGGGGAGGGGGGTCTATGAAAATCTCACGTCAACTTTTTAAGTTCGAAATTAAGCGATTTTTTTAGTTTGAGAAAGGAATAATACCCACAGATAAGATACTGTGGTGATTTTTAGGCGGAATAATGTCCTTTTCCTCAAAATGCAAACAAATTGGATAGAAAATTATTTTTAAAGGTTGTAGGTAAATCTCACTTGGGGGAAGGGGGGTCCAGCAAAATCTCACTAAATCTCACCAAGGGGGGAGGGGGGGTCCAGATTTTGGAAAAAACACCTCACGTTATTTATGGATGACCCCTTACTAAAAACCTTTCTTATATGAATTTTTCTTGAACGCAAATTCTACCTAGAAAAGTGTTGAAAAACTACATTAAACCTATTAATATGGATGAAAGCGACCTCTTTGTTTCTACACTACCTACAAAACTTTTACATTAATTTCATTAAAGGCCAAAAACCCCTCCCGAAACAACACTGTGGCTGCGGCCCTTTCTTACGGGGTTTTAAAATTGTTCTCCATAAACATAAAAAAGCCGACCCTGCTTGCCCCCCCCTAAGTGGAACCCTGGCTACGCCCATGTTGAGTATGCTACCTGCTTAATAAAATTGTTAAATTTAATATGATTAGAAGTTGTAACATTAAAATGGGAGTCTGGGGGCTCCCCCGGGAAATTTTTTCAAATTAGACCCTTAAAAAGCATGTCGAAGTTAATATTTGTATAGCGTAAAAGTACAAATTAATTATTTTCAAAATAGTATGGCGGTCCAGGAAATAACTTCACGCGGTCCGGATGCGGACCGCGGTCCGCCAGTTGCCGACCCCTGGTCTAGACTTCCAACATTTTCGATTTTTATCTTTATTTCTAAAACATTCACTCATGTTATCTAGTTGCTTGCGTTTTGGTATTATGAAATAAAGAGATACATTTTACTACCTTAAAAAACATACCTGCAAAAGGATATAAAAATAATAATTATTGTAAAAATAAAAAATAAATGCAAAATTTCTGAAAGCTAGTTCATATTTTATTGTAAACCGTAAACGTAGTAATGATTAGGTTGCCACAACGACAAAGATAAATATAAAAATATTAATTTGTTATTTAAAAAATAAAAGATAAATTAATTATGCATAACTTTTAAATATAATCAAAACCGTTTGAACAACAAAAATATAAATATTGTTAAAAATTACCCAAAATATATTTTTAAATTCGTGTTATTAAATAGAAAGATGATTATTTAATCTATTGGAATATTAAAAAACAGTGAATGTGTGTTTTCAATTGTTTCAAAATTCATAGTTTCTTGCTTTGTAACTGCGACCTTTTCCGAAATCTAATAATGGAAATATTTTAAAATTGAGATTTTTTTTTTTTAAATCCAATAGCCTACTCGGAAATCCGGAAAGAATCCAAACATTTTGATACCAGATATGTGTCATTCGGTTCAGTAATTAAAAAGCCTTTCTCTGGAAACCGTTCACCAAAAACATTTTTTTAGAATAGAGAGATTAATGGAAAGGGATGTTGGATATTTAATGGAAAGGATAGTAGGACCAGATAGTAAAGAAAATAAGTAAATAAAAATTTTAAAAACTTGATGTTGAAAGCAAAATATAAGTAAAGAAACACTTTCTGCACTTTAATATTATGGTGATGCAAAATATTCATTCTAATATAATTCAAAGAAGTACAGTAAAGCACCGTTTATACGTCTTTCAAGGGACCGATGTAAAACGGCGAATAAATGAAAAGAGGTATAATTGAAAACAATTTTGATTATTTGAATGAATTGGGACTTAGCGAAAACGACGTATAAATGTAAAAGACGTATAAATGAGAGACGTATAAACGGTGCTTTACTGTATTTAAAACAGTGTTTCTACACGTAGAGCATCTCTGATCTGATTTTTTTCTGAAGAAAAATATTACTGCAAATAATTACCCTCAGATAGCTAAAAAAACGAGCATAAACACTTTTTAAGAGTCAAGCTTCAAAATTTTTTCTGGGTGAGAACCCCCAGACTCCCCTTTTAATCGGCAGTGTCAGTATTGCAGTTTCAGACAAAACTTTACGTTTAATGCACTAAGCAGGGGCGTCATTTCAGTTTTTGGTTGGGTTGGGGGGGAGAGGATTTTTTCAAATGTCTTAAACTAGACTTTTTTGGGGGGTTGCCTCAACTTCATTTTTAAGGTATTCCCTAATGAGCACATTTATAGGTTAAGTGTTAGAACATTGAAAAGTAGTAATTGAATGATATTACATATAATATCGAAATTTGACAACGTGAACTCCAAGGAAAAATGAGGGTCTGGGGCTCACCCACAGGAAAATTTTGAAAATTTGCCTCCTAAAGTAGTGTTTTGGCTCATTTTGAGACCCTTTGGGCTGCATCCAAAGATAACAGTTTCTTCTAAACCACAGAATTTTCTAGGGAAAAGATTTGTAAATTAACTTCAAAGTGGCAAGGGGCCCTCCCCCAGAATTTTTTTTAAATTACCCTTTAAACTAGCGTTTCATCACTTTTTCAAACTCTTTGGGGAGCTCCTAAAGGGAAAAGCTTCTTGTAAATGACAGAATTCTAAAGGGGAAATACCGAGTCAACCAAAAAAAAATTTAGAGGGGGGCTGGGGTCCTCCCCCAGACAGTTTTTTGAAACTTACTCTTTAAGCTCGTATTTTATCTATTTTCCAAACTCTTTGGGGAGCACTAAAAAGGAAAAGCTTCTTGTTAAGCGGCAGAATTTTCAAGGGGAAAACACTAAATAAGAGATGTGAAAATTTTAGAGGGGGCTGGGGGTCCTCCCCCAGAAATGATTTTGAAATTTAACCCTCAAAAGTAGTGTTTTGAGACATTTTGAGTAGCACGCAAGGCTTCTTGTGGAAGTTACAGAATTTTCAAGGGATTTGCAGCTATTTTAATGATTTGAATGATGATTTGAGAACCCCTGCCCTAATGCATCATTAATAGTTAAAAGAAAAATATTTTGCTTCACTAATAGTTAAGTAATTTGCAGGAATGGATTCTTCCTCATGTGACCACCTACCTTCACTTTCATCACTGAAATCCTTAGTTTGTGACGTGAAGTATCCCTATGGAAACTACCTGATTCATCAGGTGGTGCTCAACAATTCCAAGCCATGTGACTCTTGCAGGGAAAGCGACATTCGCGCTGCACTTCGGTCCTTCCCTGCTGCTCAGGTGAATAAAAAGAACGAGGACGGATTCACTGCTCTTCATCTGGCTGTGATAAAGCGAAACTCTTTTATGGTCAAGATGTTGCTGTCGTCTCTTCCAACCCTCGATGTTGATGCCAAATGTGTTAAAGCATATGGAGGAACTGCCTTGCATTTAGCAGCTTCTACAGAAATATATTTTGATATCCCATATTTAATTGCTGGAAACAATTATGGCCAAACCACACTCGATAAAGATGTTCATGAAGATTGTTTGGAAATAGTCAAAGTTTTAGTACAAAGTGGTGCTTCTGTAAATGAGTGTGATAATGATGGTGATACACCACTTCACATTGCAGTTACTTACAATCAAATTGATATACTTGAGCTCTTAATCAGCAGAGGTGCAGCTTTAGATGCTAAAGGTCATATAGGAAGGACCCCTCTTCATAAAGCAGTGAGGTATGGGCGTTTGGAAATAGTCAAAGTTTTAGTAGCAAGGGGTGCTGCTGTAGATGCTGTTGATAGGGGGCGTTATACAGCACTTCATGTTGCAGCTGGATACAAACATATAGGTGTACTTGAGCTGTTAATCAGCAGAGGTGCAGCTTTGAATGCTAAAAATATTTTGGGCAAGACTGCTCTTCATGAAGCAGTGGTGAATGGATGTTTTGAAATAGTCAAAGTTTTAGTAGAAAGTGGTGCCTCTGTAAATAAGTGTGATATCGATGGTAAAACCCCACTTCACATTGCAGCTGGTCGCAATCAAATTGATGTACTTGAGCTTTTAATCAGCAGAGGTGCAGCTTTGAATGCTATAAATATATGGGGATGGACCCCTCTTCATGAAGCAGTGAGGAATGGGCGTTTGGAAATAGGCAAAGTTTTATTAGCAAGGGGTGCTGCTGTTGATAAGGAGGGTAATACAGCACTTCATATTGCAGCTAGCCGCAATCGAATTGATGTACTTAAGCTGTTAATCAGTAAAGGTGCAGCTTTAAATGACAAAAATTTTTTTGGAAGGACTGCACTTTATGACGCAGTGCTGAATGGACGTTTTGAAAGTGTCAAAGTTTTAGTAGAAAGTGGTGCCTCTGTAAATGAGTGTGATAACGATGGTAAAACCCTACTTCACATTGCAACTCAATGCGATCGAATTGATGTACTTGAGCTTTTAATCAGCGGAGGTCCAGCTTTGAATGCTAAAAATATTTTGGGAAAGACTGCTCTTCATGAAGCAGTGATGAATGGACGTTTTGAAACAGTCAAAATTTTAGTTCAAAGTGGCGCTTCCGTAAATGAGTGTGATACCTTTGGTAAAACCCCACTTCATGTTGCTGCTGATTGCGATCAAATTGAAATACTTAAGCTGTTAATCAGCAAAGGTGCAGTTTTGAATGCAGAAGATCATTTGGGAAGCACCTTTAGGAGTGATTACATCAAATATTTAGTGTTAAGCTTTATTATCTTAAGTAATCATATGAAAACTATTTACAGTAATCGAACAGCAGTATTTATAAATTTATCCAACAATGCATTGCCATTCTGCAACTAACTTATTATATTTTAACTAGTGAATGTTTACTAGTGAATTTCGGCGGTCGCCACACACCCCTCTTCATGAAGCAGCGAGGAATGGACGTTTTGGAACAGTCAAAATTTTAGTAGAAAGTGGTGCTTCTGTAAATAAGTGTGATAACTGTGGTAAAACCCCACTTCACATTGCTGCTGATTGCAATCCAATTGCAGCTAGCCGCAATCGAATTGATGTGCTTGAGCTGTTAATCAGCAAAGGTGCAGCTTTAAATGCTAAAAGTACTGATGGAGGGACTGCTCTTCATTACGCAGTGTATAATGGGCATTTTGAAATAGTAAAAGTTTTAGTAGAAAGGGGTGCTGCTGTAGACGTTGTGGATAATTTCGGTGAAACAGCACTTAAAATTGCAGAAACACAAAATGATATTGAAATAATTGCTTATTTAAATACTGCGAAATTTGGTGAACCTCCATTTAAAAAAAAGCGTAGGAAATGATATGCAAGTTTTCTGAAACACATTTTCTTAAAGCTTCATCCTTTTGTTTAAATAAAAAAGCAAACTATTTTTCCATAAGGAATTTCTCTTATAAAATTCTGTATGCAATTTATTTTTCTCTCTTATACTTTTTTAAATAAAATATCACAGTTTGTGATTCTCTATTTTTTATTAAAGTGTAGAAGAGCTGTGTATTAAGTATTTTGTTAGTATGAGTTGTGAAAATATGTAAAAAGTATTTTTATAACTTAATGAATGTTAGTGTATAGGAGTACGAATACTTGTTTGGGCTTCCAAATCTATTAATTTTTTGTGAATAATTTTTTTCGAACTGTTCTTATATGTTTTTGGTATATTGTAAAGAAGAAAAACACAATGGTATAAAGTAATTTTTGTTTGGATTTTGCACGTGGAATTTGGCCATAATAGGTATACGTGCAAATTTGTTGGGGGTACGAATAATTTCTGGAGTGACTAGTATGTAAATTAAGATAACATACTGAATGAATGTATACAAAACTGTATATGTGGAACCACGAAAGATCACAAAGCTCGCCATTGATAACTAAAAACAAAATTTACAATATGGCCACTAAGCTAAGCTAAGCTGACTGTAATGTAATATTTTGAACATTGCTTCAGTATCAATTAGTTTATTAATTAAATCATGTATTCCAGATTTGATCTCAAATTTACTGTTGCTAGATTTTATTTTAATTTATTAAACAGATAAGAGAGTCCTATAAAAGCATGTGATTTAAAAAATATTTCTTTGTCTTGGGTATAAAATAATTTCCTTGTATAATTCTGAGTGCAAAGTTACTGGTTTTAATTTGATAGAAAGATTTGTTATTGAAGATGAAAAGAGACGAGTGGAAAATAAAAAGTTCTTTCAACATTAAATTATTAATTGGAATTTTCACCACGATAGTTTTTCAGAAATTTGATTGCCGTTTAAAAAAGGTTTTTAGAAAATGCATTTAAAGGGGACAGATTCTTAGATTTTTCTTATAATGTAATTGTACACTTAATAATAAAGAAGTGGTATCAAATGGCTACAAGGTTATATTAGGCTTCGCCACTCTTTTTAAAAATTTCTGAGGATATATAAATTTTAACCCCATACGACTTTAATTACTAAATATTACTTAAAGGGGGAGTAGATCTTCCTCAAGAATATGTTGGTGAATGTCCCTAAAAATAGTGTTTCACCTAATATTTGGATACTCCATTTTGTCCCTCCTCGTGAAAAAGGTTGGCATAAGTCTTCATAACCCCTTGCTACGCTCAGGGGGAATTTCAGGGCATACAATCTCCCTCTCGAGAGATATAGGGGCCGTTCAAATACTACGTAAGCACCTAAAGGGCGGAAGGGGGTTTGCTCTTTGCTTATTTTTCTGACAAGGAGGAGGGGGTATGAGTTATGCTTACGTAAGGTACTGCATTTTCGAAAATATATTGTTTCTTGCTTAAATGATTTTAAAACTACTAAAAATAAATTTAACAAAAATTGAATTAGGATTACTTACAGTGGCGAATCCAGTAGGGGGCTGTGGGGCTGCAGCCCCCCCCCAGGAACAAGACATTCAAGTTTTTGTAATAGCAATAAAGCCCAAAAAGAAATTTCAACATTTTGCGGACATTCGGTTTGTTACTTAAAGGGTCTCAAATGAATCGGAACCCTACTTATAAGGGTAAAAATTCCTAAATTTTTCTGGGGGAATACTCCCCAAACCCCCTCGAAATTTGGAATCTAATAAGTACGGTTTTTCCTTGAAAATTTAGGGATTTTCAAGGAGTGATCCTCTTAGTGTCTCAACATGAGTTAAAATGCCACTTTTAGGGGAAAAATTCAAAAAATTTTCTGGAATAGGAACCCCTGAACCCCCTAGAAATTTTCCAATTCATAATACTATAAACTTTTTTCCTTGAAAATTCTGCCGCTTATAATGAGTGGTGCTCTTTGGGTGGAATCTAAAAGGCTTCAAAATGAGCTAAAATACTATATTGAGGGGCAAATTTTCGAAAATTTTCTGGGGGAGGACCCCCAGACCCCCCTTTTGCTTAGAGTTGACATTTTTACACAAGTTTGAAACTTGCAAACACCAAAATTAAAACCTTACTAAGTCATCTCCCCTAAAACTTATAGTACAGTCAAATTAGGGTTTGAGGTAGACATTTAGAAATACAAGCAGAAACCCAGTGGGATGTGTTTAGGGGGGTCTGAGGATGCCTCACCTGAAAATCCCTAAAAATCCGGTGACGGGTTTTTCGCCATTTTGAAAAAGAAGTCGGCCATATTGGATTTTTCTATAGTTCATAAAAACAGCTATAACAGGCGAACTAATTGGTTTAAAATGTTCGTTCTTGTTTTAAAATGCGTAATTCAGTGCGTTCTTTAAGTTTCATGCATCAATTATTGGTTCTAAACCATACATTTTTTTGAAATGAAGCTAAAATAGCAATTTTTTCGTATTTTTTTCGGTTGTAGTTCTTTCGTTTAATACTGTGTCGTAACTATTACAGATATCAAGACCAAAATAACTGGAACTTGTTTAGGATGGTCTTAGGCTATACCATACCAAAATTCTAAGAAATCCCGCCATTAGTTTTCCGCCATTTTGAAAAAAACTGCGGCTATACTGAATTTTCAATGTTTCTTAAAAACTGCTATAACAAGCGAACTTATTGGAATAAAATGCTCAATTTTTTTATAAAATACATGTCTAAGTGTACGTTTTTGAAATATGATGCAGTAATTTAATATTCTTAAAGATTTAATTTTAAAAACTGGGAAAAATAGTAATTTTTCAGTCTTTTTCTGTTGTAGTTTTTTTATAGTCCAGGCAAATTAGACATTCAATATAACAGGCTGAAAATTGGTGGAAATGTAGAGAATAGTGTCCGTCTTGATATCCTGAAATTCCCAAAAAATCCCTCCTGGGGAAAATCCGCCATTTTGGAAAAACCAACGCCATCTTGGATCGAGTTTTCAAGCAAAGCGACTGAACCAAGGGGCCGATTAAGTTCGTTTTTGTCCCAAATTGTTTAATATTGTGTATTTTAATAGAAAAGATCAAAAAATTCAAAATGAAAACCTTAATTTAATAATTATTAATTTTTATTTAATTACTGATTTGCTGTATTAAAATGTAGGTAAGCATTCAAGATAACAAGCTGAAAATTGGTGAAAATATAGAAGACAGTGTCCTAATTAATATCCCGAAATTCCCAAAAAATCCCTCCAGGGAATCCGCCATTTTGAAACAACCGCCCCCATCTTGGGTTGTATTTTTAAGCATAGCGACTGAACCAAGGGTTCAATTGAGTTTATTTTCGTCCAAATAGTTCAATATTACGTATTTTAAAGATAAAACCTGAAATAGTTCGAAATAAAAAATTTAATTTAAATAAAATTAAATTTACTTAATTAATGATTTGTCGTGTGTAAATGTAGATAAGAATTCAAAATAACAAGCTGAAAATTGGTGGAAATGTAGAAGATAGTGTCCTGATCGATATTCCGAAATTCCCAAAAAATCCCTCCAGGGGAAAATACCCCACTTTGAAAAAACCACCGTCATCTTGTACTCTCAATTTAAGCATAGTGATAATGGAGTTTTCTCTTTCCACAACAATGAAATTTCCCCAAAAAGGCATTATTGAAGCTGAAAAAAACTGCAATTTTAAAGTCGAATATTTCAAAAACTATACGTGCGATTTAAGTAAATTTAGGCTTAAAATGTAGTTTATTTATTCAAGAAAAACATGCAGTTCCGTGCATGGTCAAAAATTTGACCGTTTGATTGCTATATCGTTTGAGCATAGTTTGTTTTCTTAAATTTGACCGTTTTGTCCAATATTTTTTATTTAGTTTCAACTAAACGGTGATATTATTGACCGTGCACGGAACTGCAGTTTTTCTTGAATAAATAAACTACATTTTAAGCCTAAATTTACTTAAACCGCACGTTTAGTTTTTGAAATATTCGACTTTAAAATTGCAGTTTTTTTCAGCTTCAATAATGCCTTTTTGGGGAAATTTCATTGTTGTGGAAAGAGAAAACTCCATTATCACTATGCTTAAATTGAGAGTACAAGATGACGGTGGTTTTTTCAAAGTGGGGTATTTTCCCCTGGAGGGATTTTTTGGGAATTTCGGAATATCGATCAGGACACTATCTTCTACATTTCCACCAATTTTCAGCTTGTTATTTTGAATTCTTATCTACATTTACACACGACAAATCATTAATTAAGTAAATTTAATTTTATTTAAATTAAATTTTTTATTTCAAACTATTTCAGGTTTTATCTTTAAAATACGTAATATTGAACTATTTGGGACGAAAATAAACTCAATTGAACCCTTGGTTCAGTCGCTATGCTTAAAAATACAACCCAAGATGGCGGCGGTTGTTTCAAAATGGCGGATTCCCTGGAGGAATTTTTTGGGAATTTCGGGATATTAATTAGGACACTGTCTTCTATATTTTCACCAATTTTCAGCTTGTTATCTTGAAAGCTTACCTACATTTTAATACAGCAAATCAGTAATTAAATAAAAATTAATAATTATTAAATTAAGGTTTTCATTTTGAATTTTTTGATCTTTTCTATTAAAATACACAATATTAAACAATTTGGGACAAAAACGAACTTAATCGGCCCCTTGGTTCAGTCGCTATGCTTGAAAACTCAATCCAAGATGACGTTGGTTTTTCCAAAATGGCGGATTTTCCCCAGGAGGGATTTTTTGGGAATTAATTTTGGGAGTAATATTTGAAAGACCCATAATAGCAATATAGTTATTTGTGAAACTCAGCCCCCCCCAGACAAAAATCCTGCATTCGTCACTGATTACTTACGTTAGCATTTTTTTTGTGGGGATGCACCCCCAAAACATTTCGAAATTTTAACCCCGAAAACTAGTGTTTCGACTCATTTTTGAACCCTTAGGGTTACACTCATAAGGACAGCTCCTTGCATATTGTGCTTGTGTCACCAAATTTTGTGTCCACCACCAATGCTTGTGTCACCAAATTTTCAAGGAGAAAAAAAAACAGTGAAGGGGTGTCAAAATTTTTTTGGGGGGTAGTGAGGTTTGCTTATCTTTGCAAACAAGGGGGGAGGGGGTTAAAAATGACCAAAAGAGTGCTTACGTAATATTTGAACGACCTCATATCAAGTTTTTCATTTTTCATCATAGAAAACAACCGAAGCTATTCCATAATCTAACTAAGCGGTAAATAGGGGGTTCGGGGGTCCTTCGTCAAAAAATTTTTGAATTTTAGAATGCTTAAAAGTTTTCTGAAGCTATATTTTGGGTGAATTTCATGAAGCTTCGCGGGCCGCCAGTTTGGAAACCCTAGAAAAAAAAATATTTTGGAAAATTATTATTTTAGAGCAGGGGTTTCCAACTGGCAGCCCGCCGGGTCATTTTGTGCGGCCCGTGAAGCTCTCTGAAAACCGTCCAAAAAGTAGCTTCAAAAAACACTTCTTAGCACACTCAAATTTAAAATTTTTTCGGGGGTGAACCCCCGACCCCCCTCAATTACTCTTTGATTATGGATAGCTTCGATCATTTTCTATGGTGCAAGAATTAAAAGTTTGAAGTTTCGAGAGGTGATTTGTAAAACCTGAAATTGCCCCTGAGCGTAGCAAGGGGGTATGAAGGCTTTTATACATAACCTTTATCATGTATAACAGGGGTTTTCAACTGGCGGCCCGCCGGGTCATTTCGTGCGGCCCGCGAAGCTCTCTGAAAACCCTCCAAAAATAGCTTCAAAACACTTTTTAGCACACTAAAATTCAAAATTTTTCGGGGGAGAACCCCCGAACCCCCCATATACCTCATAGATTATTGACTAGCTTCGATCGTTTTCTATTGGACAAGAATTAAAAGTTTAAAGTTTTGAGAGATCGTTTGTAAAACCTGAAATTCCCCCTGAGCGTATAGCAAGGGGGTATGAAGGGTTTTATAACCTCTATCATGAGGAGGAGACAAAATGGAGTATCAAAAAATTAGGTAAAACAATCATCTAAGGAAAATTTACAAACAGTTTCTTACGGAAGACCTTTTCATTTAAGTAATATTCAGAATATTAAATATATTCAGTATTCCTACGAGTTGTATAAGAGAAAAAAAATTCATATATCCTCTGGAATTTTGGAAAATACAGTGTAGTGCATACATTCAAAATATGGAAACAACCTTCGTCCCTCTTTTGCTGAAAAAGTTTCGTATTGAAGACTCACCCCAAAAAAATTATCATCGTTAAAAAGGAGCCAGATTACTTTGCGGCCCGCCACTTGACTTGTGATTTCGATTGCGGCCCGCGAGTACTTAGAAGTTGGAAACCCCTGATGTATAACCTTTACCATGAGGAGGGAAAAAAATGAGAATCAAAAAATTAGGTAAAACAAGCTTCTAAGGAAAATTTACAAACATTTTTTTGAGGAAAGCCTTTTCATTTAAGTATTATATTCAGAATATTAAATATATTCAGTATTCCTAATTGTATAAGAGTAAAAAAATTCATATATCCTCTGGAATTTTGAAAAATACAGTAGGGGAGAGTGGGGCACATTCGCACAAAAAGTGCATTTCGGCATATTTCTCTGGATCTAGATAATATATTGAATCAAACTCGGATTCAAATGAAAGTTAAGACCTTTCCCGAAATTTTAGAACGATAATTGGTCGCATTCATATACAATTTCAAACCTATATCATCAATCTAAAAAACGAGAAATTTCGTGCGAATGCGCCCCATGGGTGGGGCAGTTTCGCACACGTGTGAGGCACATTCTTACACATGCAAAAAAATTATACAATAATTATTTTTACAGACTAAAATGTTTATTGCACTTTAAAGTAAGGATAATTAAACGAAATATTTGGCACTTACATATTTTTCTCTATAAATTGAAAATTTTTTTACAAAAAGAAAACAGCTTCGGAAAATATTGAACATATAAGTTTTTGATGAGGAAAACAATTGTAGTAATGAAGAGTATATTGCACAATGACATACTTCACATTGACTTACTTCACATAATATAATTAGTTAGAAAAAGTTCAACCAATATTTTAACTGTCCGGTTTTATTCGAGAAGAAAAGTGAACCAACAGCTCACTTATTAGCACCTGAATCTGACGGTTGGGGAACTTTTAATACGATATTATCTTTTTGTATGAATGTTGAATCAATACTTACTAGGAAAATTAAAGTTTCGTCATTAATTTTAAAGTTTTTCATCATTAATTTTAAATAAACACCAT
This sequence comes from Tetragnatha versicolor, assembly GCA_024610705.1. Classification (NCBI taxonomy): domain Eukaryota; kingdom Metazoa; phylum Arthropoda; class Arachnida; order Araneae; family Tetragnathidae; genus Tetragnatha; species Tetragnatha versicolor. Next base: position 9,629,001 of record JANDEH010000018.1, on the reverse strand, counting down.
TCAATTCCAAATTTTTTATTTGACCAACATAACAAAATTTTCTTTTTAGTAGCAAATTCTACTAGAATAAAATTACTTAAGTCCAAGTCCCAGTAGCGGATTTCTAAATAGGCTAGCTAGGCTATAGCCTACGGCGGCAAATTTTAGTAGGCGGCAAATTTTTCACGGCAGAATTTTTTTCTGATAAAAAAGGAGAAGAGAAAGGAAACACTAAACATAAGCTCTGGAAAGATGGAGAACGTTCTTTCAGAAAAGCAATTCTGTGGTTTACAAGGGGTTTCTGTGGTTACTACTTTAAGGGTCAATTTTCAAAAAAATTCTGGGGGAGAATCCCCAATCCCCCCTCTCAAATTTTGGTATCTGTTATACAATGTTATTTCCTTGAAAATTATGCCGCCTACAAGAAGAATTCCTAGAAAATTCTGTGGTTTTCAAGGAACTGTAAGGGTCTCAAAATGAGCTGAAACTTTACTTTAAGAGGTAAGTTTTCAAATTTTTTTGGGGGGTGACCCCCAGACCCCCCTCCCCATTTTTACTTTGAGCTTACATTGTAAAATTGTAACATTTCGTGTAAAATATTACTTTTAAGTGGATCAAACATTTCAGGTATAAATACACTCGCGACCTTAAGAAGACGCGGATCAGTCAGACCGCCCCTCACAAGCGGATCCAGGGGGGGCTAGGGGGCTTAAGCCCCCTCCCAAATGAAAAGTTTTACACTATATAATATGGCATTTTATGCACCAAAATGAGTTAAAACCCTGTTATTTTAAGGTCAAATTTTCGAACATATTCTGGGGGAGGACTCCCAGACCCCCTTGGTACCTATAACTCTATTATTACAACTTTATTTTATAATAAGTTCGTCAAACCGCAAAAATTCTACCATAAAATCTATATCCGAAATTCGAATGAGGCGTTCCAAAACAAGTTTAAAAAGTAGGGAATTTTTACTTAAATTTCCAAAAATTTTCTGGGGGAGGACCCCCAGACCCCTTTTAGTAGTCTTTTCCATATTAAGATCATCAAGAAGATTAACCCATTACTGCCTGACGTCCCTTTTTAGGGACGTTTTTTAAAAATCCTCCTATTTCTACAAAAATTGTTCCTTTCAATTAAAATTTGCACGGATGTATCTCTGATCTTCATAGAACATAAAGAACACAAGAAGAAAGCAGAATTTTAAAAAATTTTCACTTTTTTTAAAGTTGGAAGAAAGAATTTTTCAGAAAAGTGCTTTTTTAAAAATTTTAAAAGAAAAAGCTTAAAAATCCTAGTTGATATTTTTTAAAAATTTCAATGCTGATATATATTACTGTTTATACATTAAATCAGTTGGGGTGTTTTTTTATTTTTCCAAAATATTTTATCTTGACCTTATTTTGGACCCTCGAAAAGCGTCCCTAAAAAGGGACGTCTGGCACGAATGCCCCCGTGGTTTTCCCCATAGTGAAATGCTAGTGTTTCCTTCATTTTTTCAAAAAAACGCGTTCGATTCTTATGAAATGAATTAAATAACTGATATTTATAAAATTAATTTAATTTTAGCTAATTAATTTATTATTTTTGTTTATATTTTTTGGAAAATACTGTTATTTCTGCTAAATTAATTGAATAAAAAGTCTTAAATTATAAGGAATTAATTAATTTGTATTAATTAAAAGGGATAAATTAATTATTTTACTATATTTATTACTTATGCAAATATATTCCGGTTATATTTTAATTTAAAATTTAATAATTATGAGTTATAATGACCTTTTGTCATTAAAATTGCCAAAAAAGTTGCTTTTGTAATATATTTTCGGCTTTTTTTTCTAATTAGATGCCGCTAATCATTGTGTTCTGTACTGTAGATCAATCTATATAATCTGGCTTGCTAATGCACATCCCACTAATGCTTGATTTTTGGGGAGAAATTCGTGTTCCACAATCCACACAATTAAATTAAATAAAATGAAAAAGTATGGGCATTTGAAAGACTTAAACTTCACAAATTGAGATATTCTGATGGATTTGAGGTATGTAAAAGTAATTAATACTTAATATTAGGTAACATATAAACAAATAATGCCTTTTTCAATTAAAAACCTTAATTAATTTGCAATTAACAAAGATTTGGGAGGAAAAACGTGATTTAGAGCATAAAAAATGCTCAAATTACGTTAATTAGTGTTAATTTTACAGTTAATTGGATAAATAATTACTACTTTTGTTAATATTCATGTTACAGTATGGTTCCGATCACTTTTGCTGCACTTAAAAAGGTAGAAGATGTTTTTGAGGCTTTAAAAAAGTTTTCTACCATGCGTTTACTATAGGGAAAAACAACGGGGGCATTCGTGCCTGACGTCCCTTTTTAGGGACGTTTTTTAATTTTGGTGTAGAAATTAAAATTTTAACCTGGAATTTTTTTCACTATTTTTCCAGTTGTTTTGGGGCTATTTACTATGTTTTTACCAAATACTTAAGAAAAATAAAAAGTTGGGCATTAATGGGTTAAATTGGATTATGAAAATTCATAGCCCCCAAAAAACAAATCCTGGATCCATCCTTGCAGCCCCCCCCCCCAAAAAAATAAGGAACCAAAAGTCAAATCACGGCATATACCAAACCCACTTAAAAATCTTTGCCCCCCCCAACCAAAAATCGAAATGACTCCCCTGTTTTGTAAGATATATAGCATATAGGCGGCAAATTGTGTTTCAGCCTATAGGCGGCACATTTGGAAATCCGCCACTGCCAAGTCCATTGATATTAGATAATTATCAGGGATATTTATTTCTTCAATGTTTAAATCTGGGTCTAAATTCCTTAAAGCTGAAATTTTGAAACAATTACAATAAAAAACAATTAAACTTCAAGTTATTAAATATACTGCACTTACAACCATATAAATCACTTTCATAATAAAAAATGGGAAAGATGAGCGAAATTCACACTGTCCGAATCTGCCCCATCTTTTGGTGTACGAATGTGCCCCATCTACCGGTTCAAACTTACCACGTCCCAACAAGATATTTATAATTAAAAGAAGGGAAATAAACCCTTTCCATAAATTTACTTTAGTAGTGCCTCTACTGAATAAAATGCTAAATGTCCACTTGAGAGTTATATTTGATTGATATTTTACGCCAACAAAATGACAAGAAAATTTACTTTGCTGCTTCTAACGCTAGCAAATTTCTTGTACGTATACAACAAAAAGGGCTCAAAGCTTTGAAAATTTATGCAGGAGATTGTAGTCATGCTTCCATCTACTGGTATTTTTTTTCAGATTTTTAAATTAATAATTACTAGGGGAAATGCCGTCTGTCCGAATGTGCCCCATGTGCGAAATAGCCCCACTCTCCCCTACTGCATACATACATGTAAACAACCTTCTTCCCTATTTTGCTGGGAAAGTGTGATATTGAAGACTCACACCCAAAAAATTATCATCGTTAAAAAGGAGCCAGATTACTTTGCGGCCCGCCACTTGACTTGTGTTTTCGAATGCGGCCTGCGAGTACTTAGAGGTTGGAAACCCCTCTTTTAGACAATAGCTTATTGTTACACTCCATTTGAAACATCCTGTAAAACTATACAGATTAATTAAAAATTTCTGATACTCATGTTTCCCCTACAATGAGCTTGTTTGAAAACTTATTCAGTAATAATCCCGTATTTTTAACAGAAAGAAAGCTTTCTCAATACTCCGCTAGAGCGCAGCACCACCGCAGAAATGGAACAACCTTCGCGATCGGAACTTTTCTTTTCGGATCCATCCCAAAGGGCCTCAAAAGGAGCTTAAACACTACTTTAAGAGACAAATTAAAAAAACTTTTCTGGGGGAGAACACCCATGCCCCTCTCAAATTTTGACGTCTGTTATACCGTGTTTTACCCTCGAAAATTCAGTCTAAGTTTTCCTTTTGGAAATTTTGGGAGAAAAAATTTTTTGCTTCTAATTCCACTTAAAATTGACTTTAAAAATTTCATCAAGATTTCTCTTGAGGATGTTTTTAATTTAGTTTAGGAATTTATTGGATTTTACTTGTAACTCTAATGGCAACACAAGGTTTGTCATGACATGTTTTGAATTGTTTACTTCATGAGACCGGCGCGTGCCTTTTTATATTTCAAGTAAGTTAAATCCTCAATTTTTTTATTTAGAGTTACCAGGTTTTTCTGCCAGGGTCCTGATTTAGGAATACCCATAATTTAATTAGGGTAATTAATTTAGAAATACCCATTTTTGTGGATGCCAGTGCTCTTTCATAAGAGGACATACACGAGCATGTTTACCCGCAGTGAAAGTGATTAATTAGATTAATGACTTAAATTGCGGTATTTTTTGGTTTTCAGTCAATATTTACATTTTAACTGATGCTGAAATAGTAGAATAGGAATGCTGAAATAGTAGCGCTCCGGTACTTCTTTGGTTAGAATTTAGGCCCTGATTAGATTAATCAAAACTAAGGAAAGAAACTATAAATTAAAAACTCTTCCAAATTTTACCGTATTCTGGATCATTTTCAAGCTTCTCTTCTATTTAAAAAATGAAAAGAAACAAACTGCTGATTGAGATGTTTTAAGTATTTTATTTCTGTACTTAATTGTTTTTGAGCAATTTAACGTCAGACTTTACACTTCCGCCTGGCTAATCCTGAAGTACTAGAAATTTGTTTAGAGTTTTACGTACTGTTTGAATAATTCACTTTCAACAGCACGTATACAACTGAGAAATGGGCAAGGCAAAGCAGAAAAGCTTTTGTCATGCTGGCTCAGGGAGAATATTTTTTCCTTTGCTAGCCTGTTCTTGACTTTGCAATCACACACTTTGAGTGTGCTGCAGCTGCATTTCTTTGTACTAACTTCATTCAGTATTTATATTATTTTGCTAAAGTTTAGGATATTTTTTAAATTCTAATGGGTTTTTTTTTAAATTAAAACTAGGTATCAAAAATTAAATAGTGTTTTTTCAATATCAGTGAGATATTTTTTCAAAGTTAAATGAGTTCTTTCATAATTCAGTTGGGTTTTTTTTATTATTTTATGCTTTTTTTTCCAAAATTTAGGACGTTTAAAGTTCAAACTAGGTACAGTAAAGCACCGTTTATACGTCTCTCATTTATACGTCTTTAACATTTATAAGTCGTTTACGCCAAGTCCCAATTAATTCAAATAATCAAAATTGTTTTCAATTATACGTCTTTTCATTTATACTCCGTTTTATGTTGGTCCCTTGAAAGACGTATAAACGGTGCTTTACTGTATAAAAAATTAAGGAGTATTTTTTAAATTTTAGTGAAAAAACCCACTTAACTATGGAAAAACTGACATTATTTTGACGGTACACATTTAATATAGAAAGAACTCACTAAAATTTGAAAAAACCCACTTAATTTATAGGAGAAAAACACTTAATTCTGGAAAAACACTCTTTTTCTGAAAAAAAAACCCCCAGTTTTTCATGGGTTTTGTCAGAGTTTTATTGAAAAAACCCTAATCTCCCCCTGGGGTTTTGCCAATCCTGCACTAACCACCTAATGAGGATAGACATTATACTGGTGCCCTGTCAGTTACTGGGGTAACTACCCTTTTTACTGTAGGTATCAAAAATTATGCTGCACACAAGTTACATCCTTAAAAACTTATAGACTGAGCTTGTAGTGAGTGTTTAAAAAGTAAATTACGTTAACACGTGTAACTTTTAATCGAATTCTACCCAAAAAATATGTATAAAACTTCTGACTGTTTAAATTCCATCTGAAAGCTTAGTTTTATTTTAAAAACGAGATTTTTTGTTGTACTGTGAGCATGGCCGAAATGACCTTGTTGTAAATAGTCAGCAACTCTGTCTGCTTGTATTCGTGCAATCAATCATAGTTTTGTGTTATCATGAAAGGCTGTGGAATTTATTGATTTGTTTATTTTTACAGCAGGAAAAATACCCAAGAAAAAAGGAAATTTCTGTTGCTAGGAGTTGCAGAAAAATTATAGGTAAGATTTTTAAGCTATATTTGCTTTGCACATAAATTTCTTTTACTCATATTATTATTAAAAAACAATGCATATTAGGGTGGTCCATTTGTCTATGGAGAAAATTTTTTTTTGAAAAGTTGAACTCTCACCCTATAGTTTGGTGACATTATGTGAGTTAATGCCCCTGTTAAAATATTAGATCACTTGAAGGTTATTTAGAGGTAGCTCAAAGGCTTTGAAGTTTTAGCCATTAGCGTCTATGGAAAAACGCATGTTTTCGGTAAAGGAATTTACATTTCAATTCATATAGCAGTAATATGTGTTTATAAAATGTATATTTGTTTTAGTCAACAAGGTAATTATAATTTAAGTTTTTGACAAAGATTATTCCTTGTCTGGAACTCACATAACTTCTCGAACTCTAAAAAACAACTTTTCATCCAACTCTTAATTAAATGTACTTCGACTCAAAAACATTAACACTTGCTAGCTAAACTGCTGGAGCTGGTAAAAAATGCTATTCACTTTGCCTTCTTGACTTTGTGAACTGAGACAAGGTAATTTCTCGAATAAGCATTGATCTTTTTGTACGAAATTCCTTCTAACTAAAGGTGTTTACTTCAGGGCTCTAGGTGCCTTCCATCATGTAAAGTAGATAATGAAGATTATTTACTATTTTAAGATATGGCTGTTTCATCAACAGTTTAAAGTTTAAACTATAACTATCAAGGTTTAAAAAAGGAACGATACAAAAGCTATTAAAAACGACTTTATGTCAAAACAAAAGATATCCACCTGTAACAGTGAAGTCTGTCACTCCTCAATGCAATTTATAATTAATTAAATTAATGCAATTTTATATGAGCATGAACAGGAGCTTCTGTTGAGATAGTAGCAATGAACCAGTGCTTCATTTGTATCAATGTGCTACAAACAGGTTAAACTCTTTTAAAGCCTTCTTCTCTCTTGGTTTTAGTTTAAACTTTAAACTGTTGATGAAACAGCTGTATCTTTAAACAGTAAGTAATCTTTATTATGCACTGTATATGATGGAAGGCACCTGAAGCTCTGAAGTAAATACCTGAGAAAGATTTTCACACAAATAGATCAATGCTTATTCGAGAAATTATCTTGAGTTTTTGTGTGATTGCTCCACAAAGTCAAGAAGGCAAAGTAAATAGCATTTTTTACATGCTCTAGCAGTTTAGCTAGCTGATGTTAATGTCTTTGAGTGGAAGTAGACGTTAGTATTTAGAGTTTAATGAAAAGTTGTTATTCAGAGTTCGAGAAGCAGTTATGCGAGTTCCAGACAAGGAATAATCTTTGTTAAAATCTTAAATTATACATACCTTGTTACTTGTTATGACTAAAACAAATATACATTTTATAAACACATATTATTGCTTTATCAGTTGAAATATGAATTCCTTTATTAAAAACTTGTGTTTTTCAATACACGCTAATGGCTAAAACTTCAAAGCCTTTGAGCTACTTCTAAATAACCTTTAAATGATCTAATATTTTGACAGGGGCATTAACTAACATAATGTCACCAAACTGGAGGGTGAGAATTCAACTTTTCAAAAAAAAAATTTTTTGGACCACCCTAATGCATGTGAAGACCTACGGGGAAGAATGGTTGTTGTCCATTTGAGCTCATCTTTAGTATAGTTTGTCGGTCGCCATGTTCGACCACATCTTAAACTTTTGGCCCAACTGGCCTAATGGTTAGAGTATCAGACTACGAAGCGGGCGCCCCGGGTTCGAATCTACTTTTACTCATGGCTGTTTGTAAATGGAAATTATTAACTTGCGTAATATTTAAGAGCCTCTTTTAAAAGTTACTTATTATTTTCTTTTTATTATTACATATTTGGCATTTTTAATAGATATTTTGCTAAAAAAAACACATATTACTATATGTACATATTTCGATTTTTAATTACATATAAATCACAGCCCTAATAATATGTTTTAAAGATAATATCTCTAATAGAAGACCCAAATAATATTCAATATTCCTCGTTTTCACAAAGAAATATTCAGAAAACTTCTATCTTGCTCCAAAATTATAATAATTATTTGCCTAATTGAATTTCAGAGTTTTACAACTGCTAATATTTTCAAGCAATCTTTATATAACCCCTTCTTCAACGTTTTATTTTTTGATTTCTGACCCAAAAATTTCGAATTTCTTATTGCCTCAAATTTGAATATGTTGTATTTTGATACTGGAAAGTGCAAAAATTTTTATCCCGGACCTCTATATTTTCGCCCATTTTACAAGTGTTCTAACATTTTATATTTTGCTTGCTGATCTCCAGTTTTTCCTGCAATGCACCTTCTTAAAATTACATTTTTTTGCAGTTTCTTTTATTAAAATGTTTTGAATTTATATAAAATAATGTTTTTTACTCTGAAGTATTTAAGATAATTATTAGCCCTAAAAAGAAAATTTAAATATAATTTATGCTGCGCTTTCTGACCTCGCGTTTTTCCTGCAATACAACTGTATTAGAAAATCGCCCTTCATGCTTTGTTGACCTTTATTCAGACCATTGATAGGGATCCAGAACATCTGTCTGCAAAATTTCCATGAACTCTTAGGGGGGCCATGAATTTAAGGGGGTCAGCAGATGAAGAAACAGTCGTGGGAACTTTCAATGGAAGGTCCAAAACACTTTTACAACTTGTAAAGACCAGTCTGCCCCACCCCTTAAATTCTTCGCATTTGCTACTGAATGGGGAAGAAGGTGGGAAAGTCTATTGGGACAACAATGATATAACCCACAGTGTGACGAATTTTCTGCATGACTTGCGACCTTTACTAAAATGGGTTACTTCACGTTGGACGTATTGTGGTTTTTTTAAACAAAAGTACGAATTTTTTTTGGGGCACCCCCCAAAACGGTGCCATTTGGTATAAAACTAATATTCTGAAAGTTTCAGCTAAAAAAATAATATTTAGACCCCGCCCCCAAGCGTCAAAGTTCCAAAAAAACTCGCGATTTTGCACGTTTTTCGCTATAAAATCCGAATTGGTGACATTTAAATACAAGACTGGTTTCATTTTGTAGACTATTTATTTAGCTTCAACTTTTCTAATTGAAACTTATTTGTAAAACTTACAGATCATATGATACGAGGGGTTTCACTAACTCCCCCCGCAATATCAATTTTTTAAGGAGTGTCAAGAAATTTCTTTAAATTTGTCAGCTACCATAAAATGGTTCAATAATGTCTAAATAAGGGTTTTTGACTGCATTCCATTAGGCATAAAATTTAAGGGATTCAAAAAGAAAAAATAAGAATTAAGAGAATTTTTTTACAAACTTATTAATTTATTCCAAATAACAATTACTACAAAACATTGCACTATAAATCACAAGAGATAACCCCAATATTATAAAAGTATATTTATAACATAAATATTATAGAAAATTTATTACAACTATGTTCAACTTTAAAAATAAAATGATAAAGTCCATCAATAATAAACACAGAATCAAAGAGGTAAAAGGCTTTGAAAGAGTACACTTTTTTGATACAATTTCCTACACTCGGCGACTACTTGCAATAAATATTGCTTCTGTTCTTCAACTTTTGTTATAGACAAATTAAAATCCTGTATAGCTTTACACCTCTTTCTGCAGTATCATTGACAACTTTCAAACTTTTAACGATTCTTGATGCTTTTAAAAATTCCAGGTCAGTATTTGTTGGGATTTCCACCTATTGGGATTTTTACCCTGTCGGGATTCTGAACCACACACTGGTTTGATATTGGCGATGTTGCGCCAGGATAACGGAAAAATACGTTTGCAGATATGCCGGTATGATTTCACAGCGACGATATAACAACTGAATTGATATGATCTATTAATTCAATACATTTATAATAAAAAACAGTCAGAAATAGTTATATTAATGAGGTAGGGAAAAAATTGTTAAAAGAAACCGGTTTAAACAAAATAACCTGTTTTTTTCGGGGGGGGTTTCAGAACCTGATTGATATTGTCTTCAACAAAATAAGTCAATAAGTTCAAATTTAACCCTTTAAAAAATTCTCTAATAAGCTCCGAAAATGCAGTGTGCTAAAAAGGGGTCCCTCTTACCCCCAACCAACCCCAATTTTTTATTCCTTTCAGTAAGACAAAACTTTAACTTGTAAAGATACTAATGTTGACAGTTAGGTGTGTTGTGATAAATGGATTATTTTCTTTGATAAACACTGGCCTGCGATGAGAAAAATACAAGAGAAGTAAGAACTGAATGTATTTTTTTTGGTGCTAATTTCAAAAATAGTCATTATGTATCTATATGTCGTGGTTTTTTTGAAATTTCAAAAAAAGTTTTTCGTGATATGCCCTAATGCAGAGGTTCTCAAACTGTGGGTCGCGAGGGAATTTTTGGTGGGTCGCTACAAGATTTTGAATATTTTCATTGTTTTAAGGACCGCCCCCTGCTCGCTATCGCTCGCCAACCCCCGTTAACTGCTTACGCAGAGACTTGAACCGCTTCTCAATTCCACACAAAACTCAGCTCACTGCACTTACTCAATTTATAAAACATTCTTAAAACAGGGGTAGTACTTCTCCGAGGTATTCTTTAAAAAATGGCGGGTATTTATTCAGTGGCGGAATTTTAACAGTTCTTTTATGGTAACATGAATTGGCGGATCGCCTTATAATTCTAAGAAAATTAACAACAGGGCAATGTAAACATTCTTTTTCTCATTTCCCCAAGGTAATGTTTTTCACACATCAATTAAGGAAGCACAGGCCACTCTTTTCGAACGCTACTGGGAAGCTCGAGACCTTTTGGATTAATGAACTCCGTTGCAGCCTGTGATCTTTTTGTTCTTTTTTTGTTCTCTGTAATTGTTCATAATCTGCCATTGGAAATAAAAATAAAAAAAAAATTAAGGAAGCACTGAAATATCTCAGGAATAAATTTAACTTTCTTAAAATTTGTAATGATTGGCTGTGAAAAACCTAGTAATTATCGCAAACATCGCGAAAATTTAGAATTTTTTTTATCTTCATGAGAACAAACAAACGTCGAAGTTGTACCAGTTTCATAGCAATGACACGAATGTCTAGACTTCCAGCATTTTCGATTTTTATCTTTAGGGGCCGTTTAAATATTACGTAAGCACCTTAGGGGAGGGAGGGGGTTTGCTGCTTGCTTATTTTTCCTGACAAGGGGGGATATGAGGGATGCTTACGTAAGATGCTCCATTTTCGAAAATATCTTATCTATTGCATAAATTATTTCAAAACTCAACCAAAAAAATTTAACAAAAAATTGAATTAGGAAATTAGATGTAAGCACTTTTTTTTGGGGATGGACCCCCCCACAGAGAAAAATCCTAACAGAGGGTCCAAAACGATATATTCAAAAGTTGGATGGTTTTGAGGGCGCCACGATGAACTAAATAATTGACAGAGAGATCAAACCTGTGATTGGCTGTCCCTCCATCTTCTATTTTCGAAGGAGAAGGAAAAAGTTTTTCTCAACCAATCAGGCTCTTCCCTCCCGCCTCTCGTGACGTTGATGCGATCGCAGCGCCAAAATAGCCCCACACTCATCCAACTTTTCAATTTCGGACTCTCTGTTCTAGTACTCTGTGGACCGGACCCCCCAAACATTTTGAAATCTGAACCCTAAAAAGTAATGTTTCAACTCATTTTTGAACCCTTACAGTTGCACCCAAAAATGACAGTTCTTTGTATAAGTCACCTAATTTTCAAAGAGAAAAAACAGTACTTACTACAAGGTACGTCAAAATTTCGGGGGGGGGGTCCAGCAGTTTCTTACGTTATTATGGTGGGGGGGGTTTGAGGTTTGCTTATCTTTGCTGACAAGGGGGGATGGGGGATCAAAAATGACCAAAAAAGTGCTTACGTAATATTTGAACGGCCTCTTATGTCTAAAACATTCACTCATGTTATCTAGTTGCTTGCGTTTTGGCATTATGAAATAAAGAGATACATTTTACTACCTTAAAAAACATACCTGCAATAGGATATAAAAATAATAATTATTGTAAAAAATAAATGCAAAAGTTCTCAAAATTTCCGAAAGCTAGTTCATATTTTATTGTAAACCGTAAACGTAGTAATGATTAGGTTGCCACAACGACAAAGATATATATAAAAATATTAATTTGTTATTTAAAAAATAAAAGATAAATTAATTATGCATAACTTTTAAATATAATCAAAACCGTTTGAACAACAAAAATATAAATATTGTTAAAAATAACCCAAAATATATTTTTTAAATTCGTGTTATTAAATAGAAAGATGATTATTTAATCTATTCGAATATTAAAAAACAGTGAATGTGTGTTTTCAATTGTTTCAAAATTTATAGTTTCTTGCTTTGTAACTGCGACCTTATCCAAAATCTAAAAATGGAAATATTTTAAAATTGAGATTTTTTTAAAAAAATCCAATAGCCTACTCGGAAATCCGGAAAGAATCCAAACATTTTGATACCAGATATGTGTCATTCGGTTCAGTAATTAAAAAGCCTTTCTCTGGAAACCGTTCACCAAAAACATTTTTTTAGAATAGAGAGATTAATGGAAAGGGATGTTGGATATTTAATGGAAAGGATAGTAGGACAGGTAGCTTAACCAGATAGTAAAGTAAATAAGTAAATAAAAATTTTAAAAACTTGATGTTGAAAGCAAAATATAAGTAAAGAAACACTTTCTGCACTTTAATATTACAGACCTGCCAACTCTCAGGTTTTTGGCCGGAGTCTCCGGTTTTTTCGCTAAAACTCCGGCCTCCGGCTTTTCTTGTATTTCCTACGGTTTTTTTCCTTTTGCACCAAGTTGATCTTGAAAGAAACATTTTTTCCGTTCTATGAAAGAAATATTAATTTCAATCAGATCTTCTGTGGATTAACTCAATTCAGGTCTTCTGTAAGCAGACACAACCTAGAAAGTTTGGTAACACTGAGAGCAAACCAAAAAGAGCCTTGTTTCCAAAAAGTATTTAGTGAAAAATTCTTGAGAAATGCCAAGTCTGCAACCTCTACATCTTTTAAATAATCTTGTTTAACTTGATTTCAATAAATACATACGAGCATACATACATATAAAAATACGAGCATAAACACTTTTTAAGAGTCAAGCTTCAAAATTTTTTCTGGGTTAGAACCCCCAGACTCCCCTTTTAATCGGCAGTGTCAGTATTGCAGTTTCAGACAAAACTTAACGTTTAATGCACTGAGCAGGGGCGTCATTTCAGTTTTTGGTTGGGGGGGAGAGGATTTTTTCAAATGTCTTGAAACTAGACTTTTTTGGGGGGTTGCCTCAACTTCATTTTTAAGGTATTCCCTAATGAGCACATTTATAGGTTAAGTGTTAGAACATTGAAAAGTAGTAATTGAATGATATTACATATAATATCGAAATTTGACAACGTGAACTCCAAGGAAAAATGAGGGGTCTGGGGCTCACCCACAGGAAAAATTTGAAAATTTGCCTCCTAAAGTAGTGTTTTGGCTCATTTTGAGACCCTTTGGGCTGCATCCACAGAATTTTCTAGGGAAAAGAGTTGTAAATTAACTTCAAAGTGGCAAGGGGCCCTCCCCCAGAATTTATTTTTAAATTACCCTTTAAACTAGCGTTTCATCACTTTTTCAAACTCTTTGGGGAGCTCCTAAAGGGAAAAGCTTCTTGTAAATGACAGAATTCTAAAGGTGAAATACCGAGTCAACCAAAAAAAAATTTAGAGGGGGGCTGGGGTCCACCCCCAGACAGTTTTTTGAAACTAACTCTTTAAGCTCGTATTTTATCTATTTTCCAAACTCTTTGGGGAGCACTAAAAAGGAAAAGCTTCTTGTTAAGCGGCAGAATTTTCAAGGGGAAAACACTAAATAAGAGATGTGAAAATTTTAGAGGGGGCTGGGGGTCCTCCCCCAGAAATGATTTTGAAATTTAACCCTCAAAAGTAGTGTTTTGAGACATTTTGAGTAGCACGCAAGGCTTCTTGTGGAAGTTACAGAATTTTCAAGGGATTTGCAGCTATTTTTCACATAAAAGTGGAAACCTTTGGGGGTGGTTTCCCCCCCTGCCCCCCTAAATGACGCTCCTGGCACTAAGGTTCAAGATCCAATTGTTTAATTCTTAACAAAACTAAATATTTAACCTAAAATTAATTTAAATTTAATGGACCAAACCTAATTATATCTTATTGCAAACTTGTGGGTTGTGAAAGTGAGCAATAATGATTTGAATGATGATTTGAGAACCCCTGCCCTAATGCATCATTAATAGTTAAAAGAAACATATTTTGCTTCACTAATAGTCAAATAATTTGCAGGAATGGATTCTTCATCATGTGACCACCTACCTTCACCTTCATCGCTGAAATCCTTAGTTTGTGACGTGAAGTATCCCTATGGAAACTACCTGATTCATCAACTGGTGCTCAACAATTCCAAGCCAAGTGACTGTTGCAGGGAAAGCGACATTCGCGCTGCACTTCGGTCCTTCCCTGCTGCTCAGGTGAATAAAAAGAACGAGGACGGATTCACTGCTCTTCATCTGGCTGTGATAAAGCGAAACTCTTTTATGGTCAAGATGTTGCTGTCGTGTCTTCCAACCCTCGACCTTGATGCCAAATGTGTTAAAGCATATGGAGGAACTGCCTTGCATTTAGCAGCTTCTACAAAAATATATTTTAAAAGTCCCTATTTAAATGCTGGAAACAAGTATGACAAAACCACTATCGATAAAGTTGTTCATGAAGATTGTTTGGAAATAGTCAAAGTTTTAGTACATAGTGGTGCTTCTGTAAATGAGTGTGATAACAATGGTTCAACACCACTTCACATTGCAGCTACTTACAATCAAGTTGATATACTTGAGCTGTTAATCAGCAGAGGTGCACCTTTAGATGCTAAATGTTATATGGGAAGGACCCCTCTTCATAAAGCAGTGAGGTATGGGCGTTTGGAAATAGTCAAAGTTTTAGTAGCAAGGGGTGCTGCTGTAGATGCTGTTGATAGGGGGCGTAATACAGCACTTCATGTTGCAGCTGGATACAAACATATAGGTGTACTTGAGCTGTTAATCAGCAGAGGTGCAGCTGTGAATGCTAAAAATATTAGGGGAGAGACTTCTCTTCATGAAGCAGCTTGGGGTGGATATTTTGAAACAGTCAAAATTTTAGTAGAAAGTGGTGCTTCTGTAAATGAGTGTGATAACCGTGGTAAAACCCCACTTCACGTTGCTGCTGATTGCGATCCAATTGCAGCTAGCCGCAATCGAATTGATATGCTTGAGCTGTTAATCAGCAAAGGTGCCGCTTTAAATGCTAAAAGTACTGATGGAAGGACTGCTCTTCATTACGCAGCGTATAATGGGCAGTTTGAAATAGTAAAAGTTTTAGTAGAAAGGGGTGCTGATGTAGATGCTGTGGATAAGAAGGGTAATACAGCACTTGATATTGCAAAAGCACAAAATAAAACTGAAGTGCATATTTAACTGATAATATAACTGATATGTGAGTTTTCTAAAACACATTTTCTTAAAGCTTCATCCTTTTGTTTAAATAAAAAAGCAAACTATTTTTCCATAAGGAATTTCTCTTATAAAATTCTGTATGCAATTTATTTTTCTCTCTTATACTTTTTTAAATAAAATATCACAGTTTGTAATTCTCTATTTTTTATTAAAGTGTAGAAGAGCTGTGTATTAAGTATTTTGTTAGTATGAGTTATGAAAATATGTAAAAAATTTTTTTATAACTTAATGAATGTTAGTGTATAGGAATACGAATACTTGTTTGGGCTTCCAAATCTATTAATTTTTTGTAAATAATTTTTTTCGAACTGTTCTGATATTTTTTTGGTATATTGTAAAGAAGAAAAACACAATGGTAAAGTAATTTCTGTTTGGATTTTGCACGTGGAATTTGGCCATAATAGGTATACGTGCAAATTTGTTGGGGGTACGAATAATTTCTGGAGTGACTAGTATGTAAATTAAGATAACATACTGAATGAATGTATACAAAACTGTATATGTGGAACCACGAAAGATCACAAAGCTCGCCATTGATAACTAAAAACAAAATTTATAATATGGCCACAAAGCTAAGCTGACTGTAATGTAATATTTTGAACATTGCTTCAGTATCAATTAGTTTATTAATTAAATCATGTATTCCAGATTTGATCTCAAATTTACTGTTGCTAGATGTTATTTTAATTTATTAAACAGATAAGAGAGTCCTATAAAAGAAAAGCATGTTGTTCCAAATAGCGCTAGTCGAAGAGCAGTAGAGCAAGGTCTGTTTTCCTTGACTCTACTTCTCACCCGGAGTGGAAAGATGATAAACCAAACAGAGAGTGGACTTCATATTCATTCTTTAATTTTGATTAAACTTGCCAAAAACTTCCAAACATACTTATAATTTCAAAACTAACCTAATCTCTGTAAAATCAAATCAACAAATTTCATAACTAAACTAACCTACGAAAATTCAAATCCATAATCCAATTTAAAACTAAACTTACTTCCTAAAATTCAAAACTATAATTTAAAACTAACCTAACCTACTTAAAATTCAAATTCCTAATAAAAATCATATCACAATTTCACATCATTTTTAAACTAGTATTGCCAAAAGCTATTCCTGAAATGTTTTTAGTTCACTAGTTGACCGTCGAGTTGCAACACACTCCCGCCATTGAGGTCCGATCATTGGAGCTCAATCTAGTACAACTCGACGAATGAATTCCTCATCTGTAAATTCAGGACCGTCATCGGAGGTGACAGGTGGCTGATGGGCACTCTATGATGATTAGGGTGGTCCACTTGTCTATGGAGAAATTTTTTTTTTGAAAAGTTGAACTCTCACCCTCCAGTTTGGTGACATTATGTGAGTTAACGCCCCTGTTAAAATATTAGATCATTTAAAGGTTATTTAGAGGTAGCTCAAAGGCTTTGAAGTTTTAGCCATTAGCGTCTATGGAAAAACGCATGTTTTCGGTAAAGGAATTTACATTTCAATTGATATAGCAGTAATATGTGCTTATAAAGTGTATATTTGTTTTAGACATAACAAGGTAATTATAATTTAAGTTTTTGGCAAAGATTATTCCTTGTCTGGAACTCGCATAACAACTTCTCGAACTCTAAATAACAACTTTTCATACAACTTTAAATTAAACATCTACTTCCAATCAAAAACATTAACACCAACTAGCTAAACTGCTAGAGCTGGTTAAAATGCTATTTACTTTGCCTTCTTACCTTTGTGAACAAAAATAATTTCTTGAAGACAACAAAGAGAATTTCTTGTGAGACAAGATAATTTCTCGAATAAGCATTGACCTTTTTGGGGCCGTTCAAATATTACGTAAGCACCTAAGGGGGGAGGGGGGGTTTGCTCTTTGCTTATTTTTGCTGACAAGGGGGGAGGGGGGATATGAGTGATGCTTACGTAAGATGGTGCATTTTCGAAAATCTCTTGTTTCTTGCAAAAATAATTTCACTATTCAACCAAAAATAAATGTAACAAAATATTGAGTTAGGAATTCTGAAGTAAGCACATTTTTCTGGAGATGGACCACCCTAACATTTTGAAATTATAACCCCGAAAAGTAGTGTTTCGACTCATTTTTTGAACCCTTAGGGTCACACCCACAACGGACAGGTCCTTGTACGAGTCACCTAATTTTCAAGGAAAAAAACAGTTCTTACGTTTTGGAATGTCAAAATTTCAGGGGGGGGGTCCGGCAGTGTCTTACGTAATTATGGTGGGGGGTTTAAGGTTTGCTTATCTTTGCTGACAAGGGGGGAGGGGGGTTAAAAATGACCAAAAAAGTGCTTACGTAATATTTGAACGGCCCCTTTGTGCGAAATTCCTTCAAACTAAAGGTATTTACTTGGGAGCTCTAGGTGCCTTCCATCATGTAAGTAGATAATGAAGATTATTTACTGTTTAAATATATGGCTGTTTCATCAACAGTTTAAACTATAACTATCAAGGTTTAAAAAAGGAAAGGTACAAAAGCTATTAAAACGACTTGATGTCAAAACAAAAGATATCCACCTGTAACGGTGAAGTCTCTGTCACTCCTCAATGCAATTTATAATTAATTTAATAATTGCAATTTTATATGAGCATGAACAGGAGCTTCTGTTGAGATAGTAGCAATGAACCAGTGCTTCATTTGTATAAAAGTTCTACAAACAATTTAAACTATTTTAAAGCCTTCTTCTCTCTTGGTTTTAGTTTAAACTCTAAACTGTTGATGAAACAGCAGTATCTTTAAACAGTAAATAATCTCTTTTATCCACTGTATATGATGGAAGGCACCTGGAGCTCAGAAGTAAATACCTGAGAAGGAGTTTCACACAAATAGATCAATGCCTATTCGAGAAATTACCTTGAGTTTTTGTGTGATTTCTTCTCAAATCACAAAGTCAAGAAGGCAAAGTAAATAGCATTTTTTATATGCTCCAGCAGTTTAGCTAGCTGATGTTAATGTCTTTGAGTGGAAGTAGACGTTAATATTTAGAGTTGGATGAAAAGTTGTTATTTAGAGTTCGAGAAGTTGTTATGCGAGTTCCAGACAAAGAATAATCTTTGTTAAAAACTTAAATTATACATACCTTGTTATGACTAAAACAAATATACATTTTATTAACACATATTATTGCTATATCAGTTGAAATGTAAATTCCTTTACCGAAAACATGCGTTTTTCCATAGACGCTAATGGCTAAAACTTCAAAGCCTTTGAGCTACCTCTAAATAACCTTTAAATGATCTAATATTTTAACAGGGGCATTAACTCACATAATGTCACCAAACTGGAGGGTGAGAGTTCAACTTTTCAAAAAAAAATTTTTTTGGACCACCCTAATGATGATTCGCAGGTCTAGAGCTTGAATGCCCGCAAGAGGGGGTCTGCTAGATGGAGATCTGAAACGCGGAACGATTTTGTTTTCAAAACTATGCTCAGTAACTTTTGGCACAGCAATTGAACGTGAAACCGTCCTTGATCCTCTATGCTCTTTACTTGCTGCACTGCACTCATGTCAGTTCGTTTAGTTCCTTTACTTCTGTTCCTACTTTTTCCTTTTACTTTACTTCTTCTATCTTTACGTTGGGGTCTAGCTTTGGGAAAATCAGTTTCTTCACTTTCCTCCCTTTCGTGTTCTCTGCCGTTCATCATGCTAGTAGAGGGATCTGGCTCCACCATGATTACTTCAGCAACCTTGCTTGTTTCAGCTGAGACTGCATCCACCGGCTTCTAGTCCAGTCAAAATAGACATTCAACATCGGAAAAATTCGCATAGAGCTGAAAATTGGTACATACGTAGATGACATCATTATAAGTGATGTACCAAAAGTCTTCATCGATCCGATGTGTGCGATTTTTTTATAGCGGTTTTAATATCGCCTCGTTACAACTTCGAACTCCTACGGGGAAACGGGCTGCGACAGTGGCGCCGCGCCGCCGCGCGCTATCGTCTCATAGGAGGAAGGAGTGCTGAGGAGAGGGAGATGGTGAAAAACAGCTCTTTTTTGAGATATTTGCTTAGGGATTTGAACGAAAGTGTCCACATTTTTGTGTAAGAGTTTTTAAGAGTTTAGGAACGTGGGAATAATGAAAGAGTGACATTTAAGTACTTCCCGTGGTGAATTTGTTATTTTTCCGAATCGTTTCAATTCATAAAGTTTTAATAAGCTCGGCTCTAATTTATGTCCACCTTTAGGATGTCAAAGCGATGAAGATAGGGAGATCGTGAAAACAGCCTCCTTGTGATGATATTCGCCTTTGAAATGATTGTAAAGCCAAATCCTTTTGAGAAAATGTAGAATTTTTTCGAATGTACATCTTGTGACATTTTACATGAATTACCACGGATGAAAATGAAATGTCACTAATATATGCCTCGTTCCCATCATTCCTTTCTATACTAGAAGTAATCAAAGAATGCATACCTTGCTTAACAACAACGGTTTCATTTTCAGTTAAAAGTCCTCCACAAATGAAGCGAACTTGAGACATTTTTGGTAAATGAAGCAACAGGATTATAAACACGTTCACAGCATGGAAACAGCCAATGCTACTAACTGCAAATGTGCATACGGTTTTAAAGAAAATTTTCGATAATTTGAATCATATGCCATGAAAACGAAAGGGGTAGATAAGGGCTTCCCGTTTCCAATTTACTTCTGTCGGCACTTCCGTGTTGACATAGCTGTCATTCAACTCTTAATCGGATCCATATAGCTTTTGTTTTTATTGGTGTTAGTATTCTTCTAAAGTGCGCCGCGTTTGTTTGTTATTTTTGAAACCCTGCTAAATGCGGAGCAAAATAGTTGGTGTAGTTTTCTAAGATAGTTTGAATTAATATCGGGTATGTATAATTATGTTGGGAACCTTACTAAATACATTTAAATTATGCAAATTTTTTCAAAAATTGACTGACTTAAATAGAAAAATTAATTTTTAAACCAAAAATATTAAGGAAAAACGTATACAGGTAGCAGCCAATTCACACTCAACTCAACTTGCACTTTCTTCAAAAAAAAACTTTTGAACGCTATTTTTTATCAGTATAAAAATGGTTATTATAATTGTTACTAAAAAATTAGGTCCAAACGGCATACCACGTAAAAAAAGGTTCCGTTATTTTCCCTAAAACTCAATTTTTTGAACTCCGGAAATTCAAATTCATTTAAAAAAAAGTAATTCCTCATGTTTTCCCTTGAGAATTCCATTTTCTATAAACTTATTACGAAATATTCCCTTAAATTTTTGAAAGGGAAAGAAAACGAGAAGATATTTTTCCAATTTGAACTCGACTAAATGAAATTTATGCTTTTTTCACGATCCTCAATCTTCATCGCTTTGACATCCTAAAGGTGGACATAAATTAGAGCCGAGCTTATTAAAACTTTATGAATTGAAACGATTCGGAAAAATAACAAATTCTCCACGGGAAGTACTTAAATGTCACTCTTTCATTATTCCCACGTTCCTAAACTCTTTTACACAAAAATGTGGACACTTTCGTTCAAATCCCTAAGCAAATATCTCAAAAAAGAGCTGTTTTTCACCATCTCCCTCTCCTCGGCACTCCTTCCTCCTATGAGACGATAGCGCGCGGCGCCACTGTCGCAGCCCGTTTCCCCGTAGGAGTTCGAAGTTGTAACGAGGCGATATTAAAACCGCTATAAAAAAATCGCACACATCGGATCGATGAGGACTTTTGGTACATCACTTATAATGATGTCATCTACGTCTGTACCAATTTTCAGCTCTATGCGAATTTTTCCGAACTTTCGCCTTTTTTTCGTCTATTTTGACTGGACTATTCTTCTTATTAACAGCTGGCTCCGTCTTTATCACGATCACTTCAGCTCCTCCGGCTGTTTCAGATGAGCTAACGTACTTCTTTTCATCATCCGAGGTCTCTGGCTCCATCATCACGATCACTCCCGCACCATCCTTTGTTTCGGCCGAGACCACTTTCTGTAACTCTTCCCCACTGACGGATATATCCGTATCTTCTTGCTGATTCTTGGGGAACCTCTCCTTCGAGGTTTCCTTGGTCTCGTCTTTCTTGGTCCGGACTAGGGATTGTCGTTTTTGGGCATTTTGGTCATCCCGGGATTTCGGGATAAAATTCGACATCATCCGGGGAAATCCCGAAAATTTAATTAATGCCAGAATTTCAAGAAAAAAAATATATTTTAAGTCTGTAAAATCAAAGCTTGCATAAAGATTAAATTAGAAAAAAATATGGGGAGAATTTATTAATATTTAATGCTACAATTTTTCAGTTCTTGGCTTTAAAATTTCTTAAATTATGAAAATATTTTTTGTCAATTTTATGTTCACTCATTATAATTATACACAACACGCATATATCACATAAAACCTTATGAAATGACACGAACTTAATATTTTAATTTTTTTAAATACAGTCGAATCCGCTTAATGTGATCACGGTTAATGTTATCAATCGGATAATGTTATCGAAATCGACAGGTCCCGATCATTCCTATTCAATTTAATGTAAAATATATCGTTTAATGTGATCAACTATTGATCAACACGCCGCTTAATGTTATCAAAATTTGTCCATATCCCCTAAAAACGTCCGCTATCAGGTTTCGTTTTGAAGGTCAATTTCTACAAGTAAACATCTACCCCACCCTAGCATCTGGCGTTTCTTTTTCTCAAACTCATTATAGTAGGAATAAGAAAAGATTCCACAAATATTGAAGAAAACGGTTAAAGGGGGGGGGTCCAAATCCATACGTGTAAAAAACCATCGGCGCCTTGCAGATGTTTCTGATAAGAGATTTTAATTTTCCCTTGGTTATTGGTATTCAGATTATAAAATAGGTGGTTTATTAGATTGGGGAAGGATATAATGGAGTTCACAGAAACAGAGAGACCTTTCTACAAATAAAAATATAAAGTAAGCGATAATTTTGTTTTTATTAATTGAACTACTCTTATACAGTCGAATCCGCTTAATGTGATCACGGTTAATTTTATCAATCGGATAATGTTATCGAAATCGACAAGTCCCGATTTTTCCTATTTAATTTAATGTAAAATGCATCGCTTAATGTGATCAACTATGGATCAACACGCCGCTTAATGTTATCAAAATTCGTCCAAATCTCTTAAAAAACGTCTGCTTTCGTGGTTTGTTTTGATTTGAAGGTCAATTTTTACAAGTAATCATCTGCCCCACCCAAGAGAATCTGGTGCTTATTTTTTCTGAAACTAATGAGCAAGGAAAAGAAAACACGCATTCCTCATATTATTGAAAGAAAACGGAAACGGTTAAAGGGGGGGTCCGATTCCATGCCTATCGGTGCCTTGCAGATGTTTCTGATAAGAGATTTGATTCCTCTATGTTTGATTCCCTTGTTCAAAGGAATTCAGATTATATAAAAGGATTTATTGGATTGGAAGGATAAAATGTAGCGCATATAAATATAAATATAGTGTAATTTTTTTTAAATACATTATTTACAATTATGTAATTTTGATTTTAAACCAAACAATCTCGTTACACTGTTTAATGCTTTTTGATATAAAATCGCTTATTGTTATCAATCGGATAATGTTATCAGTTTGATCTCGGACAGTTGCGATCACATTAAGCGGATTCGACTGTACTAAAGTTAAAAGTGTACTTACCCTAAAAATGATTTTGAATTCCCTTATAGATATGTATTGTAAAGATCGGCTTCTCAATAGAATGTATGTTTTTTAAATGTCGGAGCAAACCACTCGTGTAAGCCTCCTTTACACTTAATTATCAAAGAACACTTTTTGCATTTTGCTTCTTTATGAAGTGCTCCCAATGCAAGTGTAATAGCTTTTTCTGCCCCATAACACAAAATCAGAATATTCTCAGCCCATCTTCAAAACGTATAATCTCTTTAAAAGCGGACGACTTACTATTGAGATCACCAACCAGTAGATCTACTGTATTCATTCGGAAATAAGGTTCAAACTATCCTCATAAATAATTATTAATCACATAAATAAAGACTATGAGTTTCTAACATATCTGTTTGATTAGAATTAAGACCAATGCTATGTGTCTGAAAATGGCCTCGTGCCGGGAGTTATTAGGATTCATATTTCTTATCACTAACATACTAAAGAATAAAAATCATTGATGAGTAACCAAGTTTCACCATTTATGAAAACATGCGAGCATTATATGTACTATTATACAAATCAGCAAGTTCCTTGTTTATTGCTTTTAGTTGTAAAGTTCTAGGAGTGGGAGATAATTTAATTCAGCATCAGCAGATGATTGACTTAAACCACCTCACTTCCACTAATTTATACGTTACTTCCAAAGAAAGGAAATATTTGTTCATGCTATCAGGAACGATTTTTAAGCGTTGGTAGCAGCGGTAAAGAAATTTAAAACTTTGAGGGGATCCCGGGACGGACTGAGAAATCCCGGGACGTGTCCCGGCCTTAAAATTCTACGGGATCCCGGAAAACAATCCCTAGTCCGGACCCTTGATTCTTCTCTCCTGTTCTTATTCGTCTTATCTTCATTGTAGATTCCTTTGATGTCTAAACTCCGGAAGTCAGACAGCTTCGTGTCTGATCTTCGTGATGAATATTGTACTGTTATAGCTTTCTTTACTCTAAATTTCCATCTTATAATTCTTTCATACAATCAGCTTCTTCTAATTCTTCATCTACATTATCCTCAGTATACAACGGTAGTAAATCTTCCTCAATCTGCTTTAAATATCCAGATTGTATTTCTAAAACTTCTAAATCTTCCTCCAATGAATACAGGTCTAATAAAGGTTCCTTTAACTTTAACTCCAACGACTGTATTAGACTCTGTACCGAACTTCTAATTATGCCCCTCTGTTTTCTCAAAACGGCTTCCGAAGTCATCCTTCGCACATCCCGGCAGGGATGCCACAATGTTACGAATAGCGCTAGTACTAATAAATAAGAGCAGTAGAGCGTTCTAAGAGAGTGGAAAGATGATAAACCAAACAGAGAGTGGACTTCATATTCATTCTTTAATTTTGATTAAAATTGCCAAAAACTTCCAAACATACTTATAATTTCAAAACTAACCTAATCTCTGTAAAATCAAATCAACAAATTTCATAACTAAACTAACCTACGAAAATTCAAATCCATAATCCAATTTAAAACTAAACTTACTTCCTAAAATTCAAAACTATAATTTAAAACTAACCTAACCTACTTAAAATTCAAATTCCTAATAAAAATCATATCACAATTTCACATCATTTTTAAACTATTGCCAAAAGCTATTCCTGAAATGTTTTTAGTTCACTAGTTGACCGTCGAGTTGCAACACATGTGATTTAAAAAATATTTCTTTGTCGAGTGGAAAATAAAAAGTTCTTTCAACATTAAATTATTAATTGGAATTTTCACCACGATAGTTTTTCAGAAATTTGATTGCCCGTTTAAAAAAGGTTTTTAGAAAATGCATTTAAAGGGGACAGATTCTTAGATTTTTCTTATAATGTGATTGTACACTTAATAATAAAGAAGTGGTATCAAATGGCTACAAGTATATTAGGCTTCGCCACTCTTTTTAAAAATTTCTGAGGATATATAAATTTTAACCCCAAACGACTTTAATCACTAAATATTACTTAAAGGGGGAGTAGATCTTCCTCAAGAATATGTTGGTGGCACTGGCAACCCCCTTCCCCTTTCAGTTACTTACATTAATATTTGAACGACCCATAATAGCAATATAGTTATTTGTGAAACTCAGCGCCCCCCCAGACAAAAATCCTGGATTCGTCACTAATTACTTTCGTTAGCATTTTTTTTGTGGGGATGCACCCCCAAAACATTTCGAAATTTTAACCCCGAAAACTAGTGTTTCGACTCATTTTTGAACCCTTAGGGTTACACTCATAAGGACAGCTCCTTGCATATTGTGCTTGTGTCACCAAATTTTGTCTCCACCACCAATGCTTGTGTCACCAAATTTTCAAGGAGAAAAAAAAACTGTGAAGGGGTGTCAAAATTTTTTTGGGGGGTAATGAGGTTTGCTTATCTTTGCAAACAAGGGGGGAGGGGGTTAAAAATGACCAAAAGAGTGCTTACGTAATATTTGAAGGACCTCATATCAAGTTTTTCATTTTTCATCATAGAAAACAACCGAAGCTATTCCATAATCTAAGCGGTAAATAGGGGGTTCGGGGGTCCTTCGTCAAAAAATTTTTGAATTTTAGAATGCTTAAAAGTTTTCTGAAGCTATATTTTGGGTGAATTTCATGAAGCTTCGCGGGCCGCCAGTTTGGAAACCCTAGAAAAATAAATATTTTGGAAAATTATTATTTTAGAGCAGGGGTTTCCAACTGGCGGCCCGCCGGGTCATTTTGTGCGGCCCGTGAAGCTCTCTGAAAACCGTCCAAAAAGTAGCTTCAAAACACTTCTTAGCACACTCAAATTTAAAATTTTTTCGGGGGTGAACCCCCGACCCCCTCAATTACTCTTTGATTATGGATAGCTTCGATCATTTTCTATGGTGCAAGAATTAAAAGTTTGAAGTTTCGAGAGGTGATTTGTAAAACCTGAAATTGCCCCTGAGCGTAGCAAGGGGGTATGAAGGCTTTTATACATAACCTTTATCATGTATAACCTTTATCATGAGGAGGGAAAAAATGAGAATAAAAAAATTAGGTAAAACAAGCTTCTAAGGAAAATTTACAAACATTTTCTTGAGGAAAGCCTTTTCATTTAAGTATAATATTCAGAATATTAAATATATTCAGTATTCCTAGTTGTATAAGAGTAAAAAAATTCATATATCCTCTGGAATTTTGAAAAATACAGTACTGCATACATACATGTAAACAACCTTCGTCCCTATTTTGCTGGGAAAGTGTCATATTGAAGACTCACACCCAAAAAATTATCATCGTTAAAAAGGAGCCAGATTACTTTGCGGCCCGCCACTTGACTTGTGTTTTCGAATGCGGCCTGCGAGTACTTAGAAGTTGGAAACCCTTCTTTTAGAGAATAGCTTATTGTTACACTCCATTTGAAACATCCTGTAAAACTATACAGATTAATTAAAAATTTCTGATACTCATGTTTCCCCTATAATGAGCTTGTTGGAAAACTTATTCAGTAATAATCCCGTATTTTTAACAGAAAGAAAGCTTTCTCAATACTCCGCTAGAGCGCAGCACCACCGCAGAAATGGAACAACCTTCGCGATCGGAACTTTTCTTTTCGGATCCATCCCAAAGGGCCTCAAAAGGAGCTTAAACACTACTTTAAGAGACAAATTAAAAAAACTTTTCTGGGGGAGAACACCCATGCCCCCTCTCAAATTTTGACGTCTGTTATACCGTGTTTTACCCTCGAAAATTCAGTCTAAGTTTTCCTTTTGAAAATTTTGGGAGAAAAATTTTTTGTTTCCAATTTCACTTAAAATTGACTTTAAAAATTTCATCAAGAATTCTCTTGAGGATGTTTTCAATTCAAATGAGATAACTTTTGTTCTATAAATTGAGCCACACTTAGTTTTGACAAGTTGAGCCGTTGAAACTTGGTTTAGGAATTTATTGGATTTTACTTGTAACTAATGGCAACACAAGTTTTGTCATGTTTTGAATTGTTTACTTCATGAGATCGGCGCGTGCCTTTTTATATATTTCGTGTAAGTTAAATCCTCAATTTTTTTATTAAGAGTTACCAGGTTTTTCTGCCAGGGTCCTGATTTAGGAATACCCATAATTTAATTAGGGTAATTAATTTAGAAATACACATTTTTGTGGATGCCAGTGCTCTTTCATAAGAGGACATACACGAGCATGTTTACCCGCAGTGAAAGTGATTAATTAGATTCATGACTTAAATTGCGGTATTTTTTGGATTTCAGTCAATATTTACATTTAACTGATGCTGAAGTAGTAGAATAGGAAGGCTGAAATAGTAGCGCTCCGGTACTTCTTTGGTTAGAATTTAGGCCCTGATTAGATTAATCAAAACAAAGGAAAGGAACTATTAATTAAAAACTCTTCCAAATTTTACCGTATTCTGGATCATTTTCAAGCTTTTCTTCTATTTAAAAAATGAAAAGAAACAAACTGCTGATTGAGATGTTTTAAGTGTTTTATTTCTGTACTTAATTGTTTTTGAGCAATTTAACGTCAGACTTTACACTTCCACCTGGCTAATCCTGAAGTACTAGAAATTTGTTTAGAGTTTTACGTACTGTTTGAATAATTCACTTTCAACAGCACGTATACAACTGAGAAATGGGCAAGGCAAAGCAGACAAGCTTTTGCCATGCTGGCTCAGGGAGAAAATTATTTCCTTTGCTAGCCTGTTCTTGACTTTGCAATCACACACTTTGAGTGTGCTGCAGCTGCATTTCTTTGTACTAACTTCATTCAGTATTTATATTATTTTGCTAAAGTTTAGGATATTTTTTAAATTTTAATGTTTTTTTTTAAATTAAAACTAGGTATCAAAAATTAAATAGTGTTTTTTCAATATCAGTGAGATATTTTTTCAAAGTTAAATGAGTTCTTTCATAATTCAGTTGGGTTTTTTTTTTATTATTTTATGCTTTTTTTCCCAAAATTTAGGACGTTTAAAGTTCAAACTAGGTACAGTAGAGCACCGTTTATACGTCTCTCATTTATACGTCTTTAACATTTATAAGTCGTTTACGCCAAGTCCCAATTAATTCAAATAATCAAAATTGTTTTCAATTATACGTCTTTTCATTTATACTCCGTTTTATGTTGGTCCCTTGAAAGACGTATAAACGGTGCTTTACTGTATAAAAAATTAAGGAGTATTTTTTAAATTTTAGTGAAAAAAACCACTTAACTATGGAAAAACTGACATTATTTTGACGGTACACATTTAATATAGAAAGAACTCACTAAAATTTGAAAAAACCCACATAATTTATAGGAGAAAAACACTTAATTTATAGGAGAAAAACACTTAATTCTGGAAAAACACTCTTTTTCTGAAAAAAAAACCCCAGTTTTTCATGGGTTTTGTCAGAGTTTTATTGAAAAAACCCTAACCCCCCCTGGGGTTTTGCCAATCCTGCACTAACCACCTAACGAGGATAGACACTATACTGGTGCCCTGTCAGTTACCGGGGTAACTACCCTTTTTACTGTAGGTATCAAAAATTTTGCTGCAGACAAGTTGCATCCTTAAAAACTTATAGACTGAGGTTGTAGTGGTGAGTGTTTAAAAAGTAAATTAAATTAACACGTGTAACTTTTAATCTAAATCAACCCAAAAAATATGTATAAAACTTCTGACTGTTTAAATTCCATCTGAAAGCTTAGTTTTATTTTAAGAACTAGATTTTTTGTTGTACTGTGAACATGGCCAAAATGACCTTGTTGTAAATAGTCAGCAACTCTGTCTGCTTGTAATTGAATCGTCAGTTTGAAGAAGGGAATAAGTCCAAAAATCAAGTTTTGAGAAAATCGAAAAAAACTGTATAAGTAACGGAATTTTCATTGTATAACCGCCAAATTTTTACTGGAAGTTCAGAACCCTATTTAGAAAACAGAGCAATCATCAAAACAAATATAACTGTATTCAAAAATATTTTACAGCCAAAATAAGTTGATGGACTTATTCCCTTCTTACACCTTATGAAATTTTTCTGATGAAAAAATCTTTAAAAACCCTGAAAATCACAATTAAATTATATTTATCCTTAATTTACACCACAAAAGGGTGAAATAAAAAGAATAAGACAAATGAAATTCAAAATTATAGTGAAACTGGGTTATTAAAGCAGTATCAATGGAGTGAGTGAATATGAATGGAGTCAAACATTCCTACATAAAAAAAAGTTTGAAAAATTTTATTTTAACTTTGTTTACAGCACAAAGAATATGAGGAGAAAGAAAAATTAACTTTAATTCCAAATTAGCTTAAAAAATACAATGAATGGACATCGATTTCACAACTTCAAGGGGCGATATCTCCCTATAGGGGTTAGTTATTGTTCCCCTCTTTTCACCCATGTGTAGAGCAAAGCTTAGAGATTGTTTTGAGCACAAAAAGTCAATTTGTCATTTTTTGGACTTATTCCCTTCTTCAAACTGACGATTCAATTGTGCAATCATAGTTTTGTGTTATCATGAAAGGCTGTGGAGTTTATTGATTTGTTTATTTTTACAGCAGGAAAAATACCCTAGAAAAAAGGAAATTTCTGTTGCAAGGAGTTGCAGAAAAATTATAGGTAAGATTTTTAAGCTATATTTGCTTTGCATAAATTTCTTTTACTCATCTTATATATTAAAATAATTGGGTTTTTCTTTCGGCCGGCCGCCAGGCCAAACCCCTGAACCGATTTGGACAAACACGGTCTCTATCGAAAGCTTTCCACCCCTAGATGAGCCAATAATATAACACGTTCCTCCAAAACGTTCCAATTTAAAATTATGCGTTCTTCTTGTTTTACTCTAATGTTAACTCTATGGAGAGGTTCAGTTCCGCCGGCCGCCAGGCCAAACCCCTGAACCGATTTGGACAAACTCGGTCTTGATCGAAAGCTCTTCACCCCTAGATGAGCCAATAATATGTCATGTTCCTCCAAAACCTTCCATTTTTAAATTATGCGTTCTTTTAGTTTTGCTCTAATGTAACTCAATGGGAGATATTTCCGCCGGCCTCCAGGCCGAACCCCTGAACCGATTTGGATAAACTCGGTCTTGATCGAAAGCTTTTCACCCCTAGATGAGCCAATAATATAACACGATCCCCCAAACCTTCCATTTTAAAATTATGCGTTCTTTTCACTTTTCTCTAATGTTAAGTCTATGGAGAGGTTCCGTTCCGCCGGCCGTCAATCCGTACCCCCAAACCGATTTGGACAAACTTGGTCTTGATCGAAAGCTTTCCACCCCAAGATGAGCCAATAATATGTCGCATTCCTCCAAAGCATTCCATTTTTTAATTATAAATTGATTTCAATTTGCCCCATTGTTTTAAGTTAATATTTTTACCAACACTGGTAAAACGTCTTTTAAAGAGCGTGAAGTAAATATACTTTGAAGTTAAACTTCAAAGATTTGACGGTTCACTAGATTCATCCCAATGGAATACTAGGCACATTTAATTCAAAAATTTTACTGCGCTACAGATTTGGTTGAAGTATTTCTTATAATAATTTAAGAATGGAAGGTTTTGGGAAAATGCCACATAAACTGGGTTATTTAGGGGTAGTAAGATTTCATTTAAATACAAGTTTGTACAGATCCGGTTAGGTGGATTGGGCTGACGACCTGTCGAATTTAAATGACAATTATTTCAATGTGATAGATTTGTGACAATGCCGTGTGAAATCGGAGACAAAAATTCTATCGAGGATAATGAATTAAAACTGCATTTTTAATGATAGGGGATGAATAAATACGAACAGGTAAGTAACGAGGGAATCTCGCTTCAGCGCCAAAGAAGGCTAGCTGTAAAACCCGGCTTTGCCGGGTTGTAACAGCTAGTATTATTATTAAAAAACAATGCATATGAAGACCTACGGGGAAGAATAGTTGTTGTCCATTTGAGCTCATCTTTAGTATAGTTTGTTGGTCGCCATGTTTGACCACATCTTAAACTTTTGGCCCGACTGGGCCTAATGGTTAGAGTATCTGACTACGAAGCGGGTGCCCTGGGTTCGAATCTACTTTTACACATGGCTGTTTGTAAATGGAAATTATTAACTTGCGTAATATTTAAGAGCCTCTTTTAAAAGTTACTTATTATTTTCCTTTTATTATTACATATTTGGCATTTTTTAATACATATTTTGCTAAAAAAAAATTACATATTACTATATGTACATATTTCGATTTTTAATTACTAGGGCTGTGATTTATATGTAATTAAAAATCCAAAATATGTACATATAATATGTGTTTATTTTAGCAAAATATGTATTAAAAAATACCAAATATGTATTAAAAAATGCCAAATATGTAATAAAAAAAGAAAATGTTAGGTAATTTTTTAAAGGGGCTCTTCAAATATTACGCAAGCACATAGTAGGGAAGGGTGGTTTTCGTTATTAGCTGACAGCTCATATTTTTTTGCTGCCTTGTCCCGAGAAAAAAACGAAAACCATGTGTCTACTTCCCTTCTCGGCGTGCCTGACACGTTTCATCTGACAATCCCGACTTCACAACCTTTAAAAAGTTAAATTCAGCATTGGGTGCACTAATTTTAACTATAATTTGAATGCATATTTCATTTTATGGGTTATTTTGATTTGAAAATCGGTCAAACGTGTGATTATTTTTGAAAAACTTGAAAATGGATAAAATATGTAATAAAAATATGTAGTTATAGGTTGAATATGTAAAAATATGTAAATAAACCGAAATATGTGAAAATATGTAAAATAAACATGGTCTTAATCGATTCAAAATCTTTTGAAACGTATAGAATTCAAAAGCACACTTTAATATCAGATTCCTGAACAAATATGTAATTACATATAAATCCTAGCCCTATTAATTACATATAAATCACAGCCCTAATAATATGTTTTAAAGATAATATCTCTAATAGAAGACCCAAATAATATTCAATATTCCTCGTTTTCACAAAGAAATATTCAGAAAACTTCTATCTTGCTCCAAAATTATAAGTAATAATTATTTGCCTAATTGAATTTCAGAGTTTTACAACTGCTAATATTTTCAAGCAATCTTTATTTAACCCCTTCTTCAACGTTTTATTTTTTGATTTCTGACCCAAAAATTTCAAATTTCTTATTGCCACAAATTTGAATATGTTGTATTTTGATACTGAAAAGTGCAAAAATTTTTATCCCTGACCTCCATATTTTCGCCCATTTTACAAGTGTTCAAACATTTTATATTTTGCTTGCTGATCTCCAGTTTTTCCTGCAATGCACCTTCTTAAAATTACTTTTTTTTTGCAGTTTCTTTTATTAAAATGTTTTGAATTTATATAAAATAATGTTTTTTACTCTGAGGTATTTAAGATAATTATTAGCCCTAAAAAGAAAATTTAAATATAATTTATGCTGCGCTTTCTGACCTCACGTTTTTCCTGCAATACAACTGTATTAGAAAATCGCCCTTCATGCTTTGTTGACCTTTATTCAGACCATTGATAGGGGTCCAGAACATCTGTCTGCAAAATTTCCATGAACTCTTAGGGGGGCCATGAATTTAAGGGGGTCAGCAGAGGAAGAAAAATTCGTGGGAACTTTCAATGGAAGGTCCAAAACACTTTTACGACTTGTAAATCTCCAGACCAGTCTGCCCCACCCCTTAAATTCTTCGCATTTGCTACTGAATGGGGAAGAAGGTGGGAAAGTCTATTGGGACAACAATGATATAACCCACAGTGTGACTAATTTTCTGCATGACTTGCGACCTTTACTAAAATGGGTTACTTCACGTTGGACGTAAGGTGGTTTTTTTTAAGCAAAAGTACGAATTTTTTTTGGGGCACCCCCCAAAACGGTGCCATTTGGTATAAAACTAATATTCTGAAAGTTTCCGCTAAAAGAATAATATTTAGACCCCGCCCCCGAGTGTCAAGGTTCCAAAAAAACTCGCGATTTTGCACGTTTTTCGCTATAAAATCCGAATTGGTGACATTAAAATACAAGACTGGTTTCATTTTGTAGACTATTTATTTAGCTTCAACTTTTCTAATTGAAACTTATTTGTAAAACTTACAGATCATATGATACGAGGGGTTTCACTAACTCCCCCCGCAATATCAATTTTTTAAGGAGTGTCAAGAAATTTC
The DNA here is from genome assembly GCA_024610705.1 of Tetragnatha versicolor. Lineage (NCBI taxonomy): Eukaryota > Metazoa > Arthropoda > Arachnida > Araneae > Tetragnathidae > Tetragnatha > Tetragnatha versicolor. Next base: position 9,595,702 of record JANDEH010000018.1, on the reverse strand, counting down.
TTTAAATTTGTCAGCTACCATAAAATGGTTCAATAATGTCTAAATAAGGGTTTTTGACTGCATTAGGCATAAAATTTAAGGGATTCAAAAAGAAAAAATAAGAATTTGAGAGAATTTTTTTTACAAACCTATTAATTTATTTCAAATAACAATTACTACAAAACATTGCACTATAAATCACAAGAGATAACCCCAATTATTATAAAAGTATATTTATAACATAAATATTATAGAAAATTTATTACAACTGTGTTCAACTTTAAAAATAAAATGATTAAGTCCATAAAATAATAAACACAGAATCAAAGAGGTAAAAGGCTTTGAAAGAGTACACTTTTTTGATACAATTTCCTACCCTCAGCGACTACTTGCAATAAATATTGCTTCTGTTCTTCGTCTTTTATTATAGACGAATTAAAATCCTGTATAGCTTTACACCTCTTTCTGCAGTATCATTGATATTTTTCAAACTTTTAACGATTCTTGATGCTTTTAAAAATTCCAGGTCAGTATTTGTTGGGATTTCCACCTATTGTGATTTTTACCCTGTCAGGATTTCGAACTGTCGGGATTCTGAACCACACCCTGGTTTGATATTGGCGATGTTGCGGCAGGATAACAGAAAAGTACGTTTGCAGATATGCCGGTATGATTTCACAGCGACGATATAACAACTGAAATGATATGATCTATTAATTCAATACATTTATAATAAAAAAATTTAGAGGGGGGCTGGGGTCCTCCCCCAGACAGTTTTTTGAAACTACCTCTTTAAGCTCGTATTTTATCTATTTTCCAAACTCTTTGGGGAGCACTAAAAAGGAAAAGCTTCTTGTTAAGCGGCAGAATTTTCAAGGGGAAAACACTAAATAAGAGATGTGAAAATTTTAGAGGGGGCTGGGGGTCCTCCCCCAGAAATGATTTTGAAATTTAACCCTCAAAAGTAGTGTTTTGAGACATTTTGAGTAGCACGCAAGGCTTCTTGTGGAAGTTACAGAATTTTCAAGGGATTTGCAGCTATTTTTCACATAAAAGTGGAAACCTTTGGGGGTGGTTTCCCCAACCTGCCCCCCTAAATGACGCTCCTGGCACTAAGGTTCAAGATCCAATTGTTTAATTCTTAACAAAACTAAATATTTAACCTAAAATTAATTTAAATTTAATGGACCAAACCTAATTATATCTTATTGCAAACTTGTGGGTTGTGAAAGTGAGCAATAATGATTTGAATGATGATTTGAGAACCCCTGCCCTAATGCATCATTAATAGTTAAAAGAAAAATATTTTGCTTCACTAATAGTTAAATAATTTGCAGGAATGGATTCTTCATCATGTGACCAACTACCTTCACCTTCATCGCTGAAATCCTTAGTTTGTGACGTGAAGTTTCCCTATGGAAACTACCTGATTCATCAGGTGGTGCTCAACAATTCCAAGCCAAGTGACTCTTGCAGGGAAAGCGACATTCGCGCTGCACTTCGGTCCTTCCCTGCTGCTCAGGTGAATAAAAAGAACGAGGACGGATTCACTGCTCTTCATCTGGCTGTGATAAAGCGAAACTCTTTTATGGTCAAGATGTTGGTGTCGTGTCTTCCAACCCTCAATGTTCATGCCAAATGTCTTGATAAAGCATACAAAGGAACTGCCTTGCATTTAGCAATTATTGCAAAAAAATGTTTTGATAGCCCGTATTTTAATGCTGGAAACAATTATGGCAAAACCAGTCTCGATAAAGATGTTAATGAAGATTGTTTGGAAATAGTAAAAGTTTTAGTAGAAAGTGGTGCTTCTGTAAATGAGTGTGATAACAATGGTTCAACACCACTTCACATTGCAGCTACTTACAATCAAGTTGATATACTTGAGCTGTTAATCAGCAGAGGTGCACCTTTAGATGCTAAATGTTATATGGGAAGGACCTCTCTTCATAAAGCAGTGAGGTATGGGCGTTTGGAAATAGTCAAAGTTTTAGTAGCAAGGGGTGCTGCTGTAGATGCTGTTGATAGCAAAGGCTCAACACCACTTCTCATTGCAGCTAAATGCAATCAAATTGAAATACTTGAGCTGTTAATCAGCAAAGGTGCAGCTTTGCATGCTAAAAATAATAGGGGATGGACCCCTCTTGATGTAGCAGCCTGGTGTGGATATTTTGAGATAGTCAAAGTTTTAGTAGAAAGGGGTGCTTCTGTAAATGAGTGTGATAACATTGTGAATACACCACTTCACGTCGCAGCTGGATGGAATCGAATTGATGTACTTGAGCTGTTAATCAGCAAAGGTGCAGATTTGAATGCAGGAAATTGGACCCCTCTTCATGAAGCAGCGGAGAATGGACATTTTGAAATAGTCAAAGTTTTATTAGAAAGAGGTGCTTCTGTAAATGAGCGTGATAGCAAAGGCTCAACACCACTTCACATTGCAGCTAAATGCAATCAAATTGAAATACTTGAGCTGTTAATCAGCAAAGGTGCAGCTTTGCATGCTAAAAATAATAGGGGATGGACCCCTCTTGATGTAGCAGCCTGGTGTGGATATTTTGAGATAGTCAAAGTTTTAGTAGAAAGGGGTGCTTCTGTAAATGAGTGTGATAACTATGGTGATACACCACTTCACGTCGCAGCTAGATACAATCGAATTGATGTACTTGAGCTATTAATCAGCAAAGGTGCAGCTTTAAATGCTAAAAATAATCGGGGAAATACTGCTCTTTATGACAGCGTGATGTTGTATGTTCCTTTTGAAATAGTCAAAGTTTTAGTAGAAAGTGGTGCTTCTGTAAATGAGTGTTATAGCTATGGTGAAACAGCACTTCACCGCGCAGCTCGATGCAATCACATTCCTGCACTTAATCTGTTAATCAACAAAGGTGCATCTTTGAAGGCAAAAGATTGTATGGGAAGGACCCCTCTTCATGAAGCAGCGAGGAATGGGAGTTTGGAAGCAGTCAAAGTTTTAGTAGAAAGGGGAGCTGCTGTAGATGCTGTGGATAATGAGGGTAGTACAGCACTTGGAATTGCAGAAGCACGAAATCATATTGAAATAGTTGCATATTTAAATTCCAGATTTGCTAATGTGAATGCTGTAGGCAGGGATGACGGACTGTTAGTTCCAGAAAGAGTGTGTACTAGGAATCAAAATTTAAAAGAAATTTCAGGTGAAGAAAACGGGAAATGTGACGAAGAAGATGAGGGTATGTATCGTAACTAGTTGTTAGTTAAGATAGCTAGTTATTTAACAACTAGCATTACATTTAATTTAAGCATGCTACTGCTAAATATGTTGCCATATCTAATAAATAAAAGTCAATGTGTGTATGTGTGTGGGTGGTTGCGTATATTTGTCTTCTATACAAATCCACAGTTTTCTTCCGATCTGCACCAAACTTGGTATATATACGTAAAAGAATCGCAGAAAAAACATAGGCTATGTTTCAAAGTTCTAGAATGACCCTCTTTCGACCCTTTTTATGGTCATTTTGCTGAAATAGTTTTATTTCTCCTCCAGAAGAGATCTGTTCACCCCATTGTTACAAAAAAAACATAATGCAAAATAGCAAGTTTTTAAAAGAAAAATTAGATATAAGTCTAATTAAAAATTATAACTATAATCTAAAAACATAATTAAATGAAATTTAAAATTTTAAAACATGATATTAAGTATAGTACAAAATATTATTATTTGAGAGTAATTTTTAAATAAAAAATTTCATGGAATAGCATTGTTGTTATAATAATCTCCATGGAAACGAGGAGGAAAAATCAAATGATGATTATATATAATAAAAGTCAATGTGTGTATGTATGTGTGTGGTTGCGTATATTTGTCTTCTATACAAATCCACAGTTTTCTTCCGATCTGCACCAAACTTGGTATATATACGTAAAAGAATCGCAGAAAAAACATAGGCTATGTTTCAAAGTTCTAGAATGACCCCTTGACCCTCTTTCGACCCTTTTTATGGTCATTTTGCTGAAATAGCTTTATTTCTCCTCCAGAAGAGATCTGTTCACCCCATTGTTACAAAAAAAACATAATGCAAAATAGCAAGTTTTTAAAAGAAAAATTAGATATAAGTCTAATTAAAAATTATAACTATAATCTAAAAACATAATTAAATGAAATTTAAAATTTTAAAACATGATATTAAGTATAGTACAAAATATTATTATTTGAGAGTAATTTTTAAATAAAAAATTTCATGGAATAGCATTGTTGTTATAATAATCTCCATGGAAACGAGGAGGAAAAATCAAATGATGATTATATTGTAGCTTTGGGGCCGTTCAAATATTACGTAAGCACCTAAGGGGGGAGGGGGGGTTTGCTCTTTGCTTATTTTTGCTGACAAGGGGGGAGGGGGATATGAGTGATGCTTACGTAAGATGGTGCATTTTCGAAAATCTATTGTTTCTTGCATAAATAATTTCAAAATTCAACCAAAATACTTGTAACAAAAAATTGAAGTGGGAAATCTGACGTAAGCACTTTTTTCTGGAGATTGACCACCCTAACATTTTGAAATTGTAACCCCGAAAAGCAGTGTTTCGACAGCTCCTTGTACGAGTCACCGAATTTTCAAGGAGAAAATAAAACAGTACTTACATAGGGATGTCAAAATTTCGGGGGGGGGGGGTCCGGCAGTTTCTTACGTAATTATGGTGGGGGGGTTTGAGGTTTGCTTATCTTTGCTGACAAGGGGGGAGGGGGGTTAAAAATGACCAAAAAAGTGCTTACGTAATATTTGAACGGCCCCTTTGAAGAAAGTTGGTTAACAGACCAAAAACTAGAGTTAATATTAAAAACCACAGGAAATATTGTATTTTTGCAGGAATATGTTTTATTTATTAAATTTTATACCAAAGATATAATAAAATCATGAAAATACGATTTACTAAGAGCTCTGATTGAGCATTTTAAGTGATTTTGGAAAGGTTTTTTTATTTTGATTGGTTTTTTTATGGCACATGATCCACGTCAGGATATGATTTTGGGAAGAATATTTTTCTAATATTTTATTGTTTTTTATGGGAATCATGTGGTAAATGCAGAAATCGTTCAGAATTTAAAATGCTTGATTCGACAATTTTCACTCATCAAAATATAGGCACAGGTCCAGCACGCCTCCAAGAGGGGGGCACTTTTCCAGACAAGATTCCCATTGGGGTATAGGGGTCCTCCCCCAGAAAAAATTAGAAATTCGACGTGTAAAAGTAGGGTTTAAACTCGCGTTTTTAGAAACGTTTTGAGTCTAAGGGGGGCACTTTTCAACAGTATGGGGCCGTTCAAATATTACGTAAGCACTTTTTTGGTCATTTTTAACCCCCCCTCCCCCCTTGTCAGCAAAGATAAGCAAACCTCAAACCCCCCCACCATAATTACGTAAGAAACTGCCGGACCCCCCCCCCCCTAAATTTTGATATCCCTATTAGTAAGTATTGTTTTTTTCCTTGAAAATTAGGCGACTCGTACAAGGAGCTGTCCTTTTTGGGTGTAACTCTAAAGGGGCCATTCCACCAAGGCAACAATCTGTTGCTTCAACTTTTGTCGCCCAGTCGCAAGCAACAGTTTCTACTTCTCGGTAGCCTGCCTCCGGTGTGTTGCCTGTCCTCAATGCGATTCCACTGAAGCGACAGTTGTTCCATGTTGCCTAGTAATCCCCGAGAGGTAGTTTTGAACAATCCTCCTCGTACTCTGTTTGAAATAGATTTTTATAAAGAGAAAAAGAAATAAAAATACATGATTTTAGAGATTTCTATAATAAAGTAACAGAATCGTGTGCGATTGATTGCTCATGGGTCTACCTGAAAAAATATGTTTGTCCACGATGATCGGCATCTTGGTTAACTTGGTTTTTAGAAAGAGGTTTAAATCGTTCTCCTAAATAGAAAAATCGATCCAAGTAGATATTCGTAATTTATATGATGCAACTTTTGGAGAATTTCAATTGAATACTTTAAAAGCTACTCAAAATGAAAAAGGTTGGTTAAAATAATAAAAACTCATTGGGGGCGCCATCTTTGAGCTTTAAGCTAAAACAAAAGGATTGGAGAGTTCTTCAATAAGAAAAGTTCAGTGAACCAATGTTTGATAATATTAGCGTGTTAACACTTCATTCAACCAAATACACTACAAATATACCATTCCCACATTTTTAACCCGATTATTATGCAAATATTCAAACCTCCTCAGATCATGTCGCAGGCAACAGTCGCTTGTTTCCCATCGCTGGCGGGAGTCAGGCAACACACGAAAAGTTGCCCGTGCGACCGTGTTGCCAGACAAATCTCGCGCTGTTGCCTCAGTGGAATTGCTTCGGCAACATGTCGCATGGTCGATTTTTGTTGCTTTCGACAAAAGTTGCCCCGGTGATATGGGGCCTTTAGGGTTCAAAAATGAGTCGAAACACTACTTTTCGGGGTTACAATTTCAAAATGTTAGGGTGGTCTATCTCCAGAAAAAAGTGCTTTCGTCAGATTTCCTAATTCAATTTTTTGTTTCATTTATTTTTGGTAGAATTTTGAAATTATTTATGCAAGAAACTAGAGATTTTCGAAAATGCACCATCTTACGTAAGCATCACTCATATCCCCCCTCCCCCCCTTGTCAGCAAAAATAAGCAAAGAGCAAACCCCCCCTCCCCCCTTAGGTGCTTACGTAATATTTGAACGGCCCCTATTATCTTTACTTTTTCACCCAAAATATTAAAATATTGAGGATTTCCTAAAAATTATCACTGAAGATCCTCTGGTGGTACTAATGGGAGGTATGGGGGTCCTCCACCAGAAAAAAAATTGGAAAATTAGACCAGTAAAAGTAGGGATTTACTCATTTTGACAACCTTTTTGGCTCCTAAGGGGGGGTGCTGTCCAGAGTGCTACCCCCTGGAAGGTAGAAATGAATTATTGATTTAAAAATTTTAAGGAAAAAATCTCCATCTTCTCCACCCGTGCAAGGCCGGGCATGTCAGCTAGTATAAAATATTTGTTATATTTTGGGTTTTAAAACTTCATATTGGAATTTTTATATTCCATTAGATGTTCAAGGATGCCAACCATTCCGGATTTATGTTTTGCTCCAATTTGCCTCAACATTAGTTGTTTTCAGGATTCAAAAATTTGAATTTTTCGACAGCAATTTTATTTTTTGCGATTTTTTTTTCCGAAAGTTCGACTTGGCCGCAAAAATGCCAGTCTCCAGAGAAAGTTCACTCGCTTACTATTCTGTAAGAGTGGTTCAGTGGCTAAAGTGATAAAACCAATTTGTCTTATTTGTCAGTCAGGGGCCGTTCAAATATTACGTAAGCACCTAAGGGGGGAGGGGGGGTTTGCTCTTTGCTTATTTTTGCTGACAAGGGGGGAGGGGGATATGAGTGATGCTTACGTAAGATGGTGCATTTTCGAAAATCTATTGTTTCTTGCATAAATAATTTCAAAATTCAACCAAAATACTTGTAACAAAAAATTGAAGTGGGAAATCTGACGTAAGCACTTTTTTCTGGAGATTGACCACCCTAACATTTTGAAATTGTAACCCCGAAAAGCAGTGTTTCGACAGCTCCTTGTACGAGTCACCGAATTTTCAAGGAGAAAATAAAACAGTACTTACATAGGGATGTCAAAATTTCGGGGGGGGGGGGGTCCGGCAGTTTCTTACGTAATTATGGTGGGGGGGTTTGAGGTTTGCTTATCTTTGCTGACAAGGGGGGAGGGGGGTTAAAAATGACCAAAAAAGTGCTTACGTAATATTTGAACGGCCCCTTTGAAGAAAGTTGGTTAACAGACCAAAAACTAGAGTTAATATTAAAAACCACAGGAAATATTGTATTTTTGCAGGAATATGTTTTATTTATTAAATTTTATACCAAAGATATAATAAAATCATGAAAATACGATTTACTAAGAGCTCTGATTGAGCATTTTAAGTGATTTTGGAAAGGTTTTTTTATTTTGATTGGTTTTTTTATGGCACATGATCCACGTCAGGATATGATTTTGGGAAGAATATTTTTCTAATATTTTATTGTTTTTTATGGGAATCATGTGGTAAATGCAGAAATCGTTCAGAATTTAAAATGCTTGATTCGACAATTTTCACTCATCAAAATATAGGCACAGGTCCAGCACGCCTCCAAGAGGGGGGCACTTTTCCAGACAAGATTCCCATTGGGGTATAGGGGTCCTCCCCCAGAAAAAATTAGAAATTCGACGTGTAAAAGTAGGGTTTAAACTCGCGTTTTTAGAAACGTTTTGAGTCTAAGGGGGGCACTTTTCAACAGTATTATCTTTACTTTTTCACCCAAAATATTAAAATATTGAGGATTTCCTAAAAATTATCACTGAAGATCCTCTGGTGGTACTAATGGGAGGTATGGGGGTCCTCCACCAGAAAAAAAATTGGAAAATTAGACCAGTAAAAGTAGGGATTTACTCATTTTGACAACCTTTTTGGCTCCTAAGGGGGGGTGCTGTCCAGAGTGCTACCCCCTGGAAGGTAGAAATGAATTATTGATTTAAAAATTTTAAGGAAAAAATCTCCATCTTCTCCACCCGTGCAAGGCCGGGCATGTCAGCTAGTATAAAATATTTGTTATATTTTGGGTTTTAAAACTTCATATTGGAATTTTTATATTCCATTAGATGTTCAAGGATGCCAACCATTCCGGATTTATGTTTTGCTCCAATTCGCCTCAACATTAGTTGTTTTCAGGATTCAAAAATTTGAATTTTTCGACAGCAATTTTATTTTTTGCGATTTTTTTTTCCGAAAGTTCGACTTGGCCGCAAAAATGCCAGTCTCCAGAGAAAGTTCACTCGCTTACTATTCTGTAAGAGTGGTTCAGTGGCTAAAGTGATGAAACCAATTTGTCTTATTTGTCAGTCAGGGGCCGTTCAAATATTACGTAAGCACCTAAGGGGGGAGGGGGGGTTTGCTCTTTGCTTATTTTTGCTGACAAGGGGGGGAGGGGGGATATGAGTGATGCTTACGTAAGATGGTGCATTTTCGAAAATCTCTAGTTTCTTGCATAAATAATTTCAAAATTCTACCAAAAATAAATGAAACAAAAAATTGAATTAGGAAATCTGACGAAAGCACTTTTTTCTGGAGATAGACCACCCTAACATTTTGAAATTGTAACCCCGAAAAGTAGTGTTTCGACTCATTTTTGAACCCTAAAGGCCCCATATCACCGGGGCAACTTTTGTCGAAAGCAACAAAAATCGACCATGCGACATGTTGCCGAAGCAATTCCACTGAGGCAACAGCGCGAGATTTGTCTGGCAACACGGTCGCACGGGCAACTTTTCGTGTGTTGCCTGACTCCCGCCAGCGATGGGAAACAAGCGACTGTTGCCTGCGACATGATCTGAGGAGGTTTGAATATTTGCATAATAATCGGGTTAAAAATGTGGGAATGGTATATTTGTAGTGTATTTGGTTGAATGAAGTGTTAACACGCTAATATTATCAAACATTGGTTCACTGAACTTTTCTTATTGAAGAACTCTCCAATCCTTTTGTTTTAGCTTAAAGCTCAAAGATGGCGCCCCCAATGAGTTTTTATTATTTTAACCAACCTTTTTCATTTTGAGTAGCTTTTAAAGTATTCAATTGAAATTCTCCAAAAGTTGCATCATATAAATTACGAATATCTACTTGGATCGATTTTTCTATTTAGGAGAACGATTTAAACCTCTTTCTAAAAACCAAGTTAACCAAGATGCCGATCATCGTGGACAAACATATTTTTTCAGGTAGACCCATGAGCAATCAATCGCACACGATTCTGTTACTTTATTATAGAAATCTCTAAAATCATGTATTTTTATTTCTTTTTCTCTTTATAAAAATCTATTTCAAACAGAGTACGAGGAGGATTGTTCAAAACTACCTCTCGGGGATTACTAGGCAACATGGAACAACTGTCGCTTCAGTGGAATCGCATTGAGGACAGGCAACACACCGGAGGCAGGCTACCGAGAAGTAGAAACTGTTGCTTGCGACTGGGCGACAAAAGTTGAAGCAACAGAGCAACAGATTGTTGCCTTGGTGGAATGGCCCCTTTAGAGTTACACCCAAAAAGGACAGCTCCTTGTACGAGTCGCCTAATTTTCAAGGAAAAAAACAATACTTACTAATAGGGATATCAAAATTTAGGGGGGGGGGTCCGGCAGTTTCTTACGTAATTATGGTGGGGGGGGTTTGAGGTTTGCTTATCTTTGCTGACAAGGGGGGAGGGGGGGTTAAAAATGACCAAAAAAGTGCTTACGTAATATTTGAACGGCCCCTCATAAAAACCAGTTTTTTTACTAAATTAATAAAAACCGTTGATTTCTGTAATAGGATTAATTATCTCAATCTTTTATCCAATTTCAATTAATGTTAGTTGCTTACATTTCACTTTTATTTATTTAAAAAATTAAATTTTCTCTTTCTAAAGAAATTTCTTAAGTTCATAAATTAATCCATATAATTATAATAATTAATTTGATTATTTTACCATTTAATAATTAATGAAATTAATTATCTCAATCTATTATCCAATTTCTATTAACATTACCTTGTCTACCTAACCAAAAAAACCTGGTTTAAACCAAAAAAACCCGTTTTTTTTTAAACCCAGTTTTTTTACAACCCTGGTTTTTCGTGATACGCCCTAATGTATATGCATCATTAATAGTTAAATGAAAAAAATTTTGCTTCACTAATTGTTAAGTAACTTGCAGGAATGGATTCTTCATCATGCAACCAACTACCTTCACTCACATTGCTGAAATCCTTAGTTTGTGACGTGAAGTATCCCTACCTGATTCATCAACTGGTGCTCAACAATTCCGAGCCAAGCGACTCTTGCAGGGAAAGTGACATTCGCGCTGCACTTCGGTCCTTCCCTGCTGCTCGGGTAAATAGAAGGAATGAGGACGGACTCACTGCTCTTCATCTGGCTGTGATAAAGCGAAACTCTTTTATGGTCAAGGTGTTGCTGTCGTGTCTTCCGACCCTCGATGTTGATGCTAAATGTCTTGATAAAGCAAATGGAAAAACTGCCTTGCATTTAGCAGCTTCTACAGAAAAATATTTTGATATCCCGTATTTAAATGCTGGAAACAATTATGACAAAACCACACTGGATAAAGATGTTAATGAAGATTGTTTGGAAATAGTCAAAGTTTTAGTAGAAAGTGGTGCTTCTGTAAATGAGTGTGATAACATTGGTGAAACACCACTTCACGTCGCAGCTAGATACAATCGAATTGATGTACTTGAGCTGTTAATCATCAAAGGTGCAGCTTTGAATGCAGAAGATTGTTTGGGAAGGACCCCTCTTCATGAAGCAGCGGGATATGAGCGTTTGGAAGCTGTAAAAGTTTTAGTAGAAAGGGGAGCTGCTGTAGATGCTGTGGATGATTATGGTAGTACAGCTCTTAAAATTGCAAAAGCACGAAATCATATGGAAGTGGTTGCATATTTAAATTCCAGATTTGCTAATGTGAATGCTGTAGGCAGGGACGACGGACTGTTAGTTCCAGAAAGAGTGTGTAGAAATACTGAAAAACTTGGTGAACCATCATTTAAAAAAATGCGTAGGAACTGATATGCGAGTTTTCTAAAACACATTTTCTTACAGCTTCATCTTTTTGTTTAAATAAAAAAGCAAATTAATTTTCCATAAGGATTTCTCTTATAAAATTCTGTATGCAATTTATTTTTCTCTCTTATACTTTTTTTAAAAATAAAATATCAAAGTCTGTGGTTCTCTATTCTATTTTTTGTTAAAGTTCAAAAGCTGTATTAAGTATTTTGTTAGTAGAAGTTATGAAAATATGTAAAAATCATTAAGTTAATGATAAGTTATAATGATTAAGTTAGTGTATAAGCAGTACGAATACTTGTTTTGGCTTCCAAATCTCTTCATTTTTTTAAATAATTTTTTTTGAACTGTTCTGATATTTTTTTAGTATATTGTAAAGAAGAAAAACAATGGTAAAGTAATTTTTGTTTGGATTTTGCCCGTGGAATTTCACCGTAATAGGTATACGTGCAAATTTTTTTGTGGGGACGAATAATTTCTGGAGTGACTGATATGTAAATTAAGTTTGCAACATACAGAATAAATGTATACAAAACTGTATATATGGAATAGGGTGTATCGAAAAAAACTTTTTTTCGATTTTGATGACGTAATAGTGCGGAAAAGTTGTCTAAGGTGCCTGAGAGTACCTGTGAATTTTTTCAGAATTTTTGGATAATTTATTAAGGTGCCACTGAAGTTCCCCATGTTAATCCAATGGGGCGCGCCGCCAAAAAGGCCGAAAATCGGTTTTTCGCCCCTCATTTCTACCCTAATCACACGACGAATGTCTCCACTCGAGTTATGGACTCTATATGATGTATGCTACCCGAAAAAACTTGAATAACGACCTAAATATCTATATTACGTTAACAGTGGGCTCTAATTTGAACGAGGAAATACACGATTTTCGACGAAATTTGAGCATACAAAAAACGTAATATAGATATTTAGGCTATTATTCAAGTTTTGTCGGATAGCCTAGCTAGATCATATAGAGTCCATAACTCGAGACGAGACATTCGTGTGATTAGGGTAGAAATGAGGGGCGAAAAACGAATTTTCGGCCTTTTTGGCGGCGCGCCTCATTGGATTAACATGGGGAACTTCAGGGCCAATGTGGCACCTTAAGAAATTATCCAAAAATTCTGAAAAAATTCACAGGTACTCTCTGGCACCTTAGACAACTTTTCCGCACTATTACGTCATCAAAATCGAAAAAAGCTTTTTTTTTCGATACACCCTAATATGGAACCAAAAAAGAGGACAAAGCTCGTCATTGATACCTAAAAAAATTGACAATATGGCGACAAAGCTGGGCCGACTAATCTCTGTATAAATAAAAGGCTAACGGGCGATGTGTGTGTGTATGTATGTATATATGTATGTCCGGGGTAATCTCTTGAAATAGACCACGGACCGAAACCAAACTCGACGTATAGACGTATTCCGAGTCGGGGAGTAACTTAAGATAGTTTTCAAAGCTTTAAAATCGAATAATTACGAGTAATTAGCGAATTTATAGTCGAAAACGCTTATTTCTCCATTTCTCTACCAGGCAGATCTGCTCGACTCACTATTGTTAACGAGATGAAAACCTTCAAACATTTAATATTTTAGCAGGAAAAACTCGATAATTGTCCATTTAAAAACTATATCTGTTGTAAAAACACCAAAATAAATTCAAATAATTAATTTTGAAACGTTATTTTCCTCTATTTTAAGATATTTTCTTTAAAAATAGAAATATTTATGGAAAAGTGTAAATTTTTTACATGGAAAAAGACTTAAAATTAAAACATTGTTTAAAATGAAGCGGTTCACTAGACTTTTCAATTTACTAGATCTTTTATTATTGTTGTAAATTTGTTACTTTTTGTTCACTAGACTTATTAATTTACTAGACTTTTTATTATAGTTTCAAATTTGTTACTTTATTAAGATGAAAAAAGACACCGGGATAGGAAAAATTACCGAGAACACCGGGATAGGAAAAAATTACCGGGAACACTGGGACTGGGATAAGAAAAATTACCGTTACTTTATTAAGATGAAAAAAGACACCGGGATAGGAAGAATTACCGAGAACACCGGGATAGGAAAAAATTACCGGGAACACTGGGTAAGAAAAATTACCGGGAATACCGGGAAATGAAAAATTATCGGGACCACCGGGATATGAAAGAGGCGCCTGGGATAGTGGGATGATTGGTAATTGCTGATTTAAAAAATTATAAATGTATGTTGAGAAAATTTAATTTAAAAAAAATTAGACACTCCACCCGTGCAAGGCCGGGCATATCCGCTAGTGTAATACTATTTTGAACATTGCTTCAGTATCAATTAGTTTATTAATGAAATCATGTATTCCAGATTTGAACTCAAATTTATTGTTAGTAGATTTAAGATTTTCATTTAATTTATTAAACAGATAAGATAGAAAGAGGTCCTCAAAAAGCATGTGATTTATGAAATATTTCATTGTTTGTCTTGGGTATAAAATAATTTCCTTGTTTAAATCTGTGTGCAAAGTTACTGGTTTTAATTTGATAGAAAGATTTGTTATTGAAGATGAAAAGAAGCAAGCGGAAAATAAAAAGTTCTTTAACATCTAATTATCAATTGGAATTATCAACACGATAGTTTTAAGAAATTTGATTGGTCGTTTAAAAAAAGTTTTTAGAAAATGCATTTAAAGAGGACAAATTTTTAGATTTTTCTTATAATGTGATTGTACACTAGGGTGGTCGCAAGAAATCAACTTTCGAATTTCTATGTGGCGATGGGCTAGAAAATAAGATTGGCAAAGTTTAAGCTCAATCGGAATATTAAGACCCTCCTCATTGAGGTCACAGTTCAGAAAAAAAAACGAAAAAATGTAGTTTTTCGACCATAAAATCGGAACTATTCGTCCTAAAAATATGGTTTCTGTGTCATTTCATAGAAAATTTTATTGGCTTGAAGTTAGATTCCCTTAATTTTTTTTACTAAAGTTTCTAGAGCGAAATATCAACATTTTTGTCAGGTAAGGTTGAAGAATAGGGCGTATCACGAAAAACTTTTTTTCGAAATTCAAAAAGGCATACTGAAAAAAAGTTGCCTTAGGGGTCACATATTCACCATGAAAAATTTCAGCCTGATCAAAAAATGTTTAGGTCCCCCGGAATTGGGCCAAAATTTTGGAAATTGCCTCATTTTTCAATAAATTTACCGAAATCTCCAAGATAAAATTTTTATATAAAGTTCATAATTTTTCTAGGATAATATACTATCTTAACTTATAGTTGGCAGTTGGTTTCATATTTTTACTACTCTTCGTTTAGGAGTAATATTTTTTTAACATTACAAGTTATCCGTGAAGTTGTTTTTCCTGCATTACTAGAGTTACCATAAATCAAGTTCTATCTATCCTAGAAAGTTGTAGTTTGTGTCATTTTGATTAGAATTTTATTTTCTAACATATTTTATGCCCTGTACAAATTATTTTGGTTTTGTTTTTCCTGAAACACCGTGTATAATTATAAAAATAATATGTACTAATTTTGTCGTTTACAGTAATATTTTTAAAACTCCTATGATATAAATTCGATAAAAGAAATTTATCCATAAAAATGCACGTGAACTCAGATAACAGTATATAATAATTTAACTTTCTATAATTCCAATTTCTAATAATATTTACTAATAATTCTAGCTATTCTAATTAAATGGAAAGTATTTGATTTATCCTTTTTTAAGACTAATTTTTTGGTAAAGAGTAAAACTTCTAACTACAAATAAAACCAACAAAAAAAGCCAATTTTACAAATTAAAAGTAAAATAAGATTTATAAGAAATAAGATAACCACTAAGTATTACAGTATAGGTATAAAGGAATACATACACTTTTACACATAGTAGGTACATACAAATATTTTTACTCCTTTGTTTCTGAAGAAGCATCTAAGAAATTCCGTTTAGTTTTGAACTTGGAAAGGAATTTCCTGTCCAATAATCTGGATTTAATTAACACATCACAATATTTTGAACCCACAAATAACGAAGGGAAGCTTCATTGACTTCCTTCAAAATATTTTAAACTGCTTGGGTGTGTGCGAAGGAATTCTATCACGCAATCCAGTTTCAATGATTCGCTCGATTTCTTCTTTTTACTTAAGTTATTAAGAAGTAGTGATGGTTCAGCTACAATCATTGACTCCCAGTTTATGATGTCATCGATATCATCCACCTTGAAATTTACTTGAGGGAGTTTGCGAGCTTCCTGTATTTTTTATTTGCCATAGATCTAATGTTTTTTCGAGGGTCAAATAACATTTCTTATAAGAAGTTGATCTGGGTTCAGGGGTTCACCCTAAAGACATACCTTTGTGTGGTAGATTTAACCACATCCTTTAGATCAGGGGTTCCCAAACTTTTTTGGCCCATGGACCCCCGACGACATTTTTCGTACCCCGTGGACCCCCTGTCTTAGGGACCGTTCAAAAAGTAGCTAAAAATCTTATGTTTATGATATATATTTCTGAACCACGTATAAATTTTGTAATAAAATAATAATCATTTGATTCCGCACTTTTACATGTTTAAAAAAGTTGCCATTCATATGGTTACACGATATTTTTAAGGAAATTATAATAATCGATCATTTAAAAAGTTTGAAATAAAAACAAATCTAAACTTATAATATCACTACATTTCACGACGCAAAAACTTAATTTTAACAATAAGTTTTGGTTGCAAGTAGGCCTGGGCCTTAAATCGATATATAAAGATAAATCGATTTAACCCCAACATCGGAATACCGGTTTCACGCTTAAATCGGATTCCTTATATCGGAACCGATATATAATTCCGGAATTCGAAAGATAAATCGGTTTTTCAGAATACCGGTTTAGCGCGAATATCGAATCTCTAAAATCGAATACCGATATGTAATTCCGGAATCAGAAATTTGATTAAACTTGATTATTTGAATTTTCCTTAAACCGATATTTCTGTTTTCTGATGATACTCGTAGATCGGCTGCGATAACCGATACTATTCCGGGTTCCGGAATTGTCTTAATCACTATGTTTATGATGATTATTAACAAAATTTATTGTACATAATTGAAAAATATTTGTGTTTTCATATTCTTACTATTCTTAGGTTCTAATAATCCTTTAATATTTAGGTACTCCATTAAAAGTTTCGACGATTAAAAAGGATTGCGAAAAAAAGAATTTCGTTAAACGAGCTGCGATTACTGACAGACATGCATTTATTTCTGACGGCACCTTTTTATTATTTTAATACTTGTTGTTAAAAAAATACTTCATCTTGAGAAAAGGGAGTGCTGTGTAAATTATCATTTTAATGATTTGTAATTGTTTTACATAATTAATGAGAAGATTAAAAAGGATTGCGAAAAGAAGAATTTCGTTAAACGAGCTGCTATTACAGATAGACATGCATTTATTTCTGACGGACCCTTTTTATTATTTTAATACTTGTTGTTAAAAAAAATACTTTATCTTGAGCAAAGGGATTGCTGTGTAGATTATCAATTTAATGATTTGTAATTGTTTTACAAAATTAATGAGAAGATTGAATTGGATTGAAAAAGTATGTTTTCTTTTCAACTGACTTTGAGAATCGAAACTACTGCGCCATCTATATGGCGCAATTTTCATTAGAACTATTAGTAATTTCATTGAATCAGTTTCGTTTTAGTTTTTCATTCACTTGCATTACAGCTGATCCAAGAAATAATTAATTAATTAAGAAATAATTAATAAATTTAATAATTAAAATTTGGATTAATATTACCCGAGTTAAATCGATTTATAACTAAATCGGATTTTAAGATGAACTATAAATCGATTTAAGAAATTTATATATCGCCCAGCCCTAGTTGCAAGTTTGTCAAACTTAATGGCTTATGAGTCCATAATTCACTCATCATACCATAAAAGTTCAGAAATAACTATAATTAATAAATGGAATGTTAACAGAAACATTTAATTAAGTTCAACTATGGAAAGAAATGAAACTGTCATTTTTAATGAAATTATAAAAATCAAACATTTAATAAGTTATAAACTAAAAATAAATATAAACTTTTTATCTAATTACATTTCAAGGCACAAAAACTTGGTGATAACCAACTTTTTATGTTACTAAAATTTGATTGTAACAAAGATAACATTTTTGAAACTGATCAAAATTTTTCATTTTAATGAAATTTTTCCCGTGGACCCCATGGAAGTCGCTGTGGACCCCTGGGCGTCCATTTGGACCACTTTGGGAACCGCTGCTTTAGATCATTGTCTAAGTACCTTATGCTGATTCTCTAGGAAAAAGGGTTTTCAAACCACCTCAAGTAAATTTAGAGGCGGATGATATAGTAGGAATCAGAAACTGGCAGTCTATGTGACTGTAACTGAACCACCACTTCTAAATAATTTAAATAAAGAAAAAATCGAGCTAATCGTTGAAACTGGATTGAGTGATAGAAAGGAGTTCAATATTCCTTCGCACACCCAAGCAGTTGGAAATATTGTGAAGGAAGACACTGAAGCTTCCCTTCGTATTTGTGGGTTCAAAAATTGCGATGTGTTAATTAAATCCAGATTATTGGACAGGAAATTCCTTTCCAAATTCAAAACTAAACGGGATTTCTTAGATGCTTCTTCAGAAACAAAGGAATAGAAATATTTGTATGCACCTACTATATGTAAAAGTGTATGTATTCCTTTATACCTACTGTAATACTTAGTGATTATCTTACTTCTTATAAATCTTATTTTACTCGTAATTTGTAGTATTGGCTTTTTTGTTGGTTTTACTTGTAGTTAGAATTTTTACTCTTTACCAAAAAATTATTCATAAAAAAGAATAAATCAAATATTTTCCATTTAATTAGAATAGCTAGAATTATTAGTAAATATATGAAAGTTAAATTATCATGTACTGTTATCTGAGTTCACGTGCATTTTTATGGATAAATTTCTTTTAGCGAATTTATATCATAGGAGTTTTAAAAATATTACTGTAAACGACAAAATTAGTATTATTTTTATAACTATACACGGTGTTTCTGGTAAGACAAAACCAAAATAATTTGTACAGGGCATAAAATATGTTATAAAATAAAATTCTAATCAAAATGACACAAACTACAACTTTCTAGGGTAGATAGAACTTGATTTATGGTAACTTTAGTAATGCAGGAAAAACAACTTCACGAAGAACTTGTAATGTTAGAAAAATTTTATTACTCCTAAACGAAGAGTAGTAAAAATATGAAACCAACTGCCAACTATGAGGTAGGATAGTAGATTATCCTAGAAAAATTATGAACTTTATATAAAAATTTTATCTTGGAGATTTCGGTAAATTTATTGAAAAATGAGGCAATTTCCAAAACTTTGGCCCAATTCCGGGGGACCTCAACATTTTTTGATCGGGCTGAAATTTTTCACGGTGAATATGTGACCCCTAAGGCAACTTTTTTTCAGTATGCCTTTTTGAATTTCGAAAAAAAGTTTTTTGTGATACGCCCTATTGAAGAACTCCCTGTAAAGTTAGCTTTCCAGCAAACTCGTAAAATCTTCTAATTATTCAATTAAAAGGTTTTTTTGAACTTTTTTTTGGTGTTTTTC
The DNA here is from genome assembly GCA_024610705.1 of Tetragnatha versicolor. Classification (NCBI taxonomy): domain Eukaryota; kingdom Metazoa; phylum Arthropoda; class Arachnida; order Araneae; family Tetragnathidae; genus Tetragnatha; species Tetragnatha versicolor. Next base: position 9,576,492 of record JANDEH010000018.1, on the reverse strand, counting down.
ACTTTTTGCATCAATAAGGATTCTTCAGTTAGAAGCATGGGTGGATTTAAGGGGGCTAATGGGGGGGGCAATGCCCCCCCCCACATTTTTTCAAGAAATTCCATTTTTAAAATGGAATATCATGTTTCCAAAGCCATCGGGGACATCTTGCCCCCCCCAAGGTTTCCAGTGTGCCCCCCAGGGTACACCATCTAAATCCACCCATGGTTAGAGGTATTTTCAAAAGAATATGGAACAAATAATTAATTTAAAGTAGTAAAAAAGAGGAAACAGAAATGGGGGAAATAACATCAGGTAATCAAATATACTGAAGAAGATTAACATATATTTAATTAAAGAAACAATTTGATCAGTAGGATAAGTTGAAATAAATACAAACAAAATTTCAAACGAAAATAAAAACGTAAGTAATTTATTTCTAGAAGAGGGAAAAGGAACCAACACGAACAAATTCAAAAATGAAAACATCTGGAAGAAATAATACCAATTTACAACAAGTGGCTGAACTGCAAATGAAAATTTATTTTAAGTTAAAATTTAAAATATTCTTCAATATTTTCTACAGAGTAGTGAGATATTTTCTGCAATTCTCTAAAATTTTACAAATCTTATCTTAAATTAAAGTAAATATAATTACATTTGCATTATGTTAAACAAAAAATTAAGGTGGTAATATCTTAGAGATATGGTAGCTTTTGATAAGTCCGAAAAATTATGCTCAGAAAAAAGAATACTTGAAATCGCTATCAGCTTTGTCTCTGACACGAAAATGGGGAATCCTTGCCGATAGTCATTTTTTCATTTAACAATTATTTCTCATAAAAATAATATAAGTCATCCAACGTTGGGTAGCCATGCGGCTTTTCACATTTTAGCAGTCTATGAAGTTTAAAGCATGATATTTAATTATCACAAAAGAGTTCAAGATGCTTTCGGGCATTAAGTTTGGAATCAACAAAATACGGAGAGAAGAGAGCGTCGTTCTTTTTGCAGGGCGTTTACAACTTCACCGAAAAAGAGTCTTCGGGTGGTTCTATTAATCTAACTGGTGCTCGAAAATGGGTACCGAATCTGTTTATCGATGGTAACATTCGGAAACCTCTTATAATCATAGAGTTAGTACAAAATATAGAGACAGCTTGGAACATCTGCTCCATTGTTCTAAGCGTGTCGGTTTTTCGTTTCGCTGCCTCGCAAAATCGGTTTTTTATGACAATTTGCCATTCGCCAAACCATTGCCAATTTGGCCTCTAAATCCCTCTTTTGGCGTTTCCGTTTTTTCGCGTGCTTGCTTTTTTCGATCACTTTATCTCAGTTGTCTCCAACCTGTGGGCCCTATCTAATGTTGTTATGAAGGAAAGTTTTAAAAATTTTGCAGCTTTATATATAATTATAAAATATGAATGTTCTAAATCTCAATTTTAGTCGATGCTTCCACCAAAACAATGCTACTCGTATCTCCCAATTTTTTCTGTAATTTTCTTCCTTTAGGAAATATATTCCCCCACTCAAAAAAAAAGTTATTTGTTACGATTTTTTGTTAAAACTGTCTTTAGTAAGTCTACTTAAAGGTATACTGTATTTTTTTTATTTTAATTTGAGCAACTTAAAATTACAAATAATTTAATATTTCAAAATGACAATTAAAACACGATTGCTTAAAATATTCTAGTGAATAATACCATTTAAAAATCCCCTTTTACTTATATCACTATAAGGTTCACTTAAAGGTATCGCTATCAAATTAATATTATTCAGAAGAAAAACAACTAATATTAAATGCATGCATTCCTTATGTTTAACTTCATGTCATGTTTATATTTCATACTTCAATTGTTACACTTTAAACTTTTTGCTATCTTGATAAACACTTAAGGAAAACCTTTTATACATTATTTAATAGAAAATTAAAAATTTAAACTATTATTTATAACTTGCAAAAAAATTCTTTTATTAAGTCAAAAGTTAAGGAATCAGTTAAGAATTTTACAAAATATTATTTATTAAATATTACCAAATGAACTACTAAAACAAAATAGGGTATTTTTCAGTTAATTGCTAATCAAATTATTTTTGTATTTAAATTTGTTAATCAAAATATAATAAGATGAAAATAAGTTTTTATTAAAATATAATAGGGAAACTAGGTTAATTTCTAAGCAATCAGATTCGCTACAACTCTTCACACCATATTTCCAGAAATAAGAGAGAAAAGTGTGATAAATTTAAACAAAAAAAGCTCATAGTTCATTAAGTTAAAGCCAGATGATGTGGTCCTGCGGTCGAATGTCACAAACCATTAGGAGAGAATTACAGCTTCCCTAGATTCTTTGTGCCTTATATTGGCGGGAAAATCCATAGATATAAGTTCAAAGAATATTCTGTGTCGTGAATTATTTTAGGTAAGATAATATTTCAATAATATACGACTGTTTTAAATTAACCGAACACTGGAAGCAAAATTTCTACAAACTTAAATAAAATTTAACAAAATTAAAGCTAATTAAACATTTATGCGTCGAGTTGCAGAAATATTTCAGATAATCGTGGCCTTTATAAATGAAAATTAAATCAGTAAGTTACTTCGAATGACCACGTAAAGAAACTACGGCAAAAACGCGCGCCAAGCTCAAACCGCCAAGCTTTGCCAACTTCCAGTTTCTACCTCGGCCACAAAATCAGCAATTTTCTCCCTTAAATACTCGTTTAAACGAATTGGAAATGACTCGTATCGAATCAGGAGGGTTCATATTATATAATGTGAAGCTTTTATTAAAGAAATTCCCCCAGAAACATTATAAAAATACAGTTTAAAAATGTTTTTTCCGAATCCGCGGAATTTAAAAAAATCACAGATAAAAAACTAATTCAGATAGAGAAATTTTTTCTTCACTAAACAATTCTTCATTGGTTTTTCTCGAATGGAAAATTGTTGGTTTCATTTTCTCCTGATTTTTCTGTGAGGAAGAGCAGTTTTTATGCCCCAAAATCCACCCGCCTATGGAACTTCCCATGTAGCCCAGTAATTTTAGGCGAAAAAAGGGGTCGATAGGGGAATAATTTATAATTAGCTGAATTTTTCAGGATAAGCTCTCTATGATGTGTACAACCCACCCTGAAAAGTCCCGAAAGATCCTCCGTCGGCGTCATTCCAAAATGGCGGATCCAAGATGGCCGCCTCGCATTTTTGCCTTTTCCGATATTTTCGCTCATAACTAAGTCAAAAATTAATATTTTTTAGTTCTGTAAAAGGATTTATACTCAGGATAGATGCTGTTTTCGAATAAAAGTTACATTTTTGCGATAAAAATATAAAACATGGGGTGTAGAGGGATTTCATTCATGCCAAACTGCAAAATTTTCATTGTTGTTTGCAAGCTTTGCCATATAACTGTACTAATTGAAAAATCGATCGGAAAAATACTATTAATTTTAGTGGTCCCATTATTAAGGATTATTTTGAAAAATAATTTTTTGAAATTCGCAGAAAATTGACAGAGATATTCAATTTTTAGTAGTGTTGTGGTGCGGATGGTATTGGGTAATATATACGTTAGTAGTAGGTTTCGCACTTGATTAATAATTGTTTTTTGGCCAATCTCTTTAATAGCTTAGTTAATACCATTGTAGCGTAAAGTAATCATTATGGTGCATTAAAATTTTCTTACACAAGCATTTAATTATCAAAAAATTCATTAAAATTAATTAGTTCTTTTGGATTTTTTCTATATTTCGGACCCTATAGCTTCCTTTTAAAATTATTGAAATATTCATTCTAGTTTTCTGTACAGAGATATTTCAAAGGATTTTGAAGTGATCAAAAATAACTTAAATGAACGTTTTAGCTTATACACTGGGACTCCATTATTGTGAACCATCGCTTAAAAAATTTCAATATCACAAGAGGTTTGCTATTATTGATTTTTTAATTTTTTTACAATGAAGCGGAGTTTGACTATATTTTCATGACGCAAAATAAGTATAATTTGAAATAAATGTATCAAATACTATAGAGATTTTTAATGTTATAGAGTAAAGGTTTATTCATTGTCATCATCATTGTTTTCGAATTCAGTAGAAGCTGAATTTTTACATGACTCGCCAAAGCAAGATGTGCCAAATCTGGAACATTGGAGTCCTGGTTTTCTGCACTGGCATCTTGTATCACAATCTCTTGTAGAATTTATTTTGCAGTTGCAAGAGCTGAACTGCAGGAGTTCTTCAGAAGCTGCTGGAAGTGTTGAAGTAACTGGATTCAACTTTCCATCCTTTTTGAACAATCCGTTGGATTCAGGTTATTCCCCAGCCATTGTTAAACTTGCAGGTAAACTCGAAATGAATGATGAGAAGCTGCTGCACTTGTTGGAGGAAGAACTGCTAGATTAAAATTTGAAGATAGATTTTTTGAGGAAAATATGGTGGCTACAACAAAACAATCTAATTTTTTGCGCAACTCCGAGAACAAATCAAGACTGATTAGAATGCTCATTAGTTACTTTCAGGCAGAAGGAATAACTTCAAAGGATGATACTGATACTCATCTGTTCTTCTGCTATTGAAGCTAGTCAAAGCTTAAACAAACAAGTCACAGTAATAGGGACCGATACAGATCTCTGAATTATTCTAATTGGGCGTTGTACCCCAGGAGAGTCACTGTTTTTTTTTGCGTCCTCAAACAACTATTAGAGAACACAAGTGCTACGACATCTCTAAAATTCAAAACACTCTTGGCTCAATAAAATATTCAATTCTCTTCCTACATGCAGCTTCTGGATGCGATTCCACCTCAGCAATTTTTAGAAAAGGGAAATCTTCAGCTTTCAAATTGCAAAAAGAAAAATCTAAATTTGCAAGCTATGGTTTCACAGATTAATAGTCCTTCACTTGACTCCTCTAAAGTTATTGAAATCGATGAGGTATTTTTGAAATACCTTTTTGGGCGAGAAAAAGTTGATTCTCTCGATGAATTACGTTACATTCACTACAATAAGGAAGTGTTAAAAACTCCATTTTCAAATTTTAATCTAGCAGTTCTTTCTCCTACAAGTGCAGCAGCTCCTCAGCATTAACTTCGAGGTTACCTGCAATTCCAACAATGGCTGGGGAACAACCTGAATCCAACGGATTGGGGATGGTTCAAAAAGGATGGAAAGTTGAATCCGGTTACTTCAACACTTCCAGCAGCTTCTGAAGAACCCTTTCAGCTCATCTCTTGCAACTGCAAAATAAATTCTACAAGAGATTGTGATACAATATTCTAGTGCAGAAAAGCAGGACTCCAATGTTCCAGATTTGGCACATCTTGCTTTGGTGAGTCATGTAAAAATTCAGCTTCTACTGAATTCGAAAACAATGATGATGACAATGAATAAACCTTTACTCTATAACATTAAAATTCTCTATAGTATTTGATACATTTATTTCAAATTATACTTATTTTGCGCCATGAAAATATAGTCAAACTCCGCTTCATTGTAAAAAAATTAAAAAATCAATAATAGTAAACCTCTTGTGATATTGAAATATTTTATGCGATAGTTCACAATAATGGAGTCCCAGTGTATAAGCTAAAACGTTCATTTAAGTTATTTTTGATCACTTCAAAGTCCTTTGAAATATCTCTGTACAGAAAACTAGAATGAATATTCCAATCATTTTAAAAGGAAGCTATAGGGTCCGAAATATAGAAAAAATCCAAAAGAACTAATTAATTTTAATGAATTTTTTGATAATTAAATGCTTGTGTAAGAAAATTTTAATGCACCATAATGATTACTTTACGCTAAAATGGTATTAACTAAGCTATTAAAGAGAATGGCCAAAAAACAATTATTAATCAAGTGCGAAACCTACTACTAACGTATACTACCCAATACCATTCGCACCACAACACTACTAAAAATTGAATATCTCTGTCAATTTTCTGCGGATTTCAAAAATTTATTTTTCAAAATAATCCTAAATAATGGGACCAGTAAAATTAATAGTATTTTTCCGATCGATTTTTCAATTAGTACAGTTACATGGCAATGCATGCAAACAACAATGAAAATTTTGCAGTTTGGCATGAATGAAATCCCTCTACACCCCATGTTTTATATTTTTATCGCAAAACTGTAACTTTTATTCGAAAACGGCATCTATCCTGAGTATAAATCCTTTTACAGAACTAAAAAGTATTAATTTTTGACTTAGATATCAGCGAAAATATCGGAAAAGGCAAAAATGCGAGGCGGCCATCTTGGATCCGCCATTTTGGAATGACGCCGACGGAGGATCTTTGGGGACTTTTCAGGGTGGATTGTACACATCATAGAGAGCTTATCCTGAAAAATTCAGCTAATTATAAATTATTCCCCTACCAAACCCTAAAATTACTGGGCTAATGTTAAAAATTTCTTTCTGCCTCGCAAACAGGTCCCTCAGTTTTCGACATGCAGGGTTGCTTTACGGAGAAGAGCAAGCTGTCTCTATATTTGTACTAACTCTATGCTTATAATCGAAAAACCAGCTGCCTACCAATAGATACAGTATAAATGAGCGAGATTAGTTTCCTTGCCAAAGACCATTTTTAGTGGTTAACAGGTGGAGGGTGAATTTTAATGAGCTGTGAAAGCAAAAAAGCAGGTGTTATAATCTCTCACAAGGAGACTGATTTTTTGTTCCAGCTGCCTTGGCCAAACCGCAAGAGAGAAAAACTCTATGGAAAGAACTATTTTTTTTAGATGCGAAGAAAAGTTTTACTTAAATTGCAGGTGTGAAATCAAAGCAAAAGCTTCACTGCTCCTAGGGTTACAGGAAGATAACTGGTGTTCCCAGTGGAATTGATTTAACCCGTGTTTTGGCGTTATTGACTTGACACTCGCAAATAAATTTGGTTGTAAGTAATTCCTCATTGGCACCTTTGGCGCAAAAACACATACTCGCCAATCTATAAAACAGCATCTGTCCCAACTGCAATTTTTACGGGATTATACGAGGTTTCCGAATGTTACCATCGTTATATTTATTGATATAAAACTTTTATATAAAACATTTGATATAAAACTTATTCAATAAGTTTTATATGAAATGAGACAAAAACCCAAGGTTTTTTGCACGAATAGTTTTAATTTTAAAGAATGAAAAAGTACGATTTTTTTTTTCTATATATAAAAGATCAGATATTTTCTACATTTTAACCTTATTGATGGAAAGGTTAACATCACTGGTTTAAGCATTGTTAATGAGCAAAGTAGAGAAGTTAATATAAATATTCCAAGACTCTTCAATTCCTTTTTTGACAAAAAGGAAAAACAGCGTCAGTTTCTCTTATATGTTGTAATTGAACATAGGCAATTTTTTCCGGACTCATCAAACGCTACCATATCTTTACCAGTAGCACCTGAATTTGTAGTTTTAAATATTAAAAATGGTAATTCAACTTAATATAATTAATAATATACATTTGAACACTTTGTATTGTTCCCCCTTTTCCCATTATTTTTACTATTTTAAATTTATTTGTTGTTGCATATTGTTTTGAAAATACCTCAAACTGAAGCCTTTTTAATGTACAAAATGAAGAATAACAACATAAAAATCTAAAAAATAGATTTGGTTCAATAATATGACGTTTTTTGGATTTTGCAGTAAAGCTAACTTTCAAGGCGTTGTTCTTTGATTTCCCCTGAAAAAATGTTGATATACCCCCTATAACTTCGAGTTAAAAAATGTGGATGAGGTCTAACTTAAAGCCAATAAAATTTACTATCAAATGAGATAATAATCATGCCTCTGAGACGAATAGTTTCAGTTTTATAGCCAAAAAACTACGATTTTTTGCTAAAAATCTCTGTTTTTCTCAACTTTGACCTCAATGAGGCGGGTCTTATTATCCGATTGGGCTGAAAATTTGTCAATCTTATTTTCTAGCCTATTGGCACATTTTAGGGGGTTGCCATCGATGATCTGGTGAAAAAAAATTTTCCCCATGTTACTTGCGACCACCCTATTGTACACTTTAAAATAAATAAGTGGTATAAAATGGCTACAAGGTTATATGAGGCTCAACCACTGTTTTCGAAAATTTCTGAGGATATATAAATTTTAACCCTATACGACTTAAATTACTAAGGGCCATATGCAGCTGCCATCGTATATCGAAATAACAGGTTATCAACCTGTTACTTCTGCTACTCGTATCGAGTCACGTGATCAAAAACGACTTCGATACCTCCGGAGGGTCTCGAATATTGGTCACGTGAATCGAAGTGAATGCTGATAGGATGGTAGTTAGCACGTGATCCTTACGTCACGTGAAGCAAGTCCAATGGGGTCAATTCATCGCCAGATGGCGTTATCAGGTGAAGTTACTCCATTGGTCGACCTGTGAGCGCCGACGTCATGGAGAAAAAGGATTCTGACACTGCTGAATCGCTTTTTTTCGATTTACGATGCCATTACGAATATTCGACATTCAATTCGATTCGATAGCAGTTGCATGTGGCCCTAAATATTGGGTTGTCCCATAAGTTCTGTTACTTTTTACGAAGTTTTGTCTTTGAAAATTTTTTATGAAAAACTGGTAATAGGTGGAGATTTCAAACCAAGAGGATTTTGATATATGCATATTTATGAACATAATTCGGGATTTTGGTAGTTCTCGTGATATTATTTCTTTTCAAAATGGCGATTTGAAAAAAAGACCAAAATTGACGAATTTCGTGTAATTTTTTTCTTTTGTTTAAAAAACTAGGAAAAAAGCATTATTCATGGCTAAAAAAAGTTTTACTGCATATTCGAAATGTTAAGATTACGATGTCATAGTTTCAAGATGATTCGATAAGTTTAAGGTAGGAAATTTTGACTTTAAAACTTCATATATTGGTAATTTCACGTGTTTTTAAAGCACACCTATTGTTTTTCTAAGCAGCTGGTATGAAGCAAATTAAATGCAGATGTTTTTTGAACCATAATGCTTGTTTCAACGGTTTAAACATAGAAAGCCTCTTTTCATAATATCGTTGAATTGATTTATTTCTAAATCATAACGAGTTGTTTTTATTGTAGTGTTTTCGTATATGAAGCAAATAATTGCTTTGTTCGCTTAGCATAAGTTCAGTGAGTGTAATTCTGATAAGCTAAAACTTTGCGCGCTTGCATTGTGCGCACTACTTTCTTAACTTAAGTTCAGATATAATTTAATATACTGCATATTTTGAATACTTGGTTTTTCCCTAAGCTTTTTTATTGATTTTGATGCTTTTTTCGTGAAAATTTCTTTGAAATGACTAACATTACTGAGGTAAGCTTTTTGCAAAAGATGTTATGTTTGAGACCGAAATTTCCTTAGTTAAACTTATCGAATTATCTTGAAACTATGACATCTTGAACTAAACATTTCAAACATGCAGTAAAACTTTTTTTAGCCATGAATTATGCATTCTTCCCAGATTTTTAAACAAAAGAAAAAAATTGAGTGAAAATCGTCGTTTTTGGTCTTTTTTTCAAACCACCATTTTGAAAAGAAATAATATTACGAGAACTACCAAAATCACACATTATCTTCATAAATATACATAAATCAAAATCCCGTTTGTTTTAAATCTCCACCTATTGCCATTTTTTCATAAAAAATTTTCAAACACAAAACTTTGTAAAAAGTAACAGAACTTATGGGACAACCCAATATTACTTGAAGGGGGAGTAGGTCTTCCTCAAAAATATGTTGGTGAATGTCCCTAAAAATAGTGTTTCACCTAATCTTTGGATATTCCATTTTGTCCCTTCTCGTGAGAAAGGTTGGCATAAGCCTTTATGACCCCTTGCTATACGCTCAGGGGGAATTTCAGGGCACACAATCTCCCTCTCGAGAGATATAGGGGCCGTTCAAATATTACGTAAGCACCTAAAGGGCGGAAGGGGATTTGCTCTTTGCTTATTTTTCTGACAAGGAGGAGGGGGTATGAGTTATGCTTACGGTAGGGTTCTAAAAAATAGTTCGATTCGATTCCGGAATCGATTCCTGGGGTTCGATTCTTTGATTTGATTCCTGAGGTTCGATTCCAACCTGGAATCGATTCCTTGAGGCCAGAATCGAAAAAAAATTACCAAACTGTAACGTGTATGCGTGTGTCCCTTCAAGGTCGATCCCCGTTGTCTCCCACTCCAAATCAATGAGTTTTTTCACCTCGCGCGGAGAGAAAGGAGTGGAGGCCCTTTTCCATGACGCTTTTTTTCCGCGCTGAAAATCGGCACGCGGATGATGTTGGCGAGACTTTGGTTGCCAAAGTTATTCCCTTTGCCAATTTTCATGCTGCCATCTATCAAAAATGTCACAAGTTACAAAATACACTGATAGTACAAATTTTTACAGGCCTAGATGTCCATTACTTTCGTAATATATTAATGTCTGAGGACTTATTTTCGTAATAAATAGCTGTTTTAGATTTTTTGGAACTATTAAATGGGCCACAAAAAGTGTAATTGCAATCGGAACCTGGTGGAGTAGAAATATCTAGTTTAAAATATATCGGGTTCTCCTTTCCATCTCGTTCTCGTCTGGATTCCCACTTGTGTTAAAGTTTCTGAATAAGGCCCTAAAACTATTTTAGTACAAAATGTTTAAAGTAATTGCTTTTAAAGTAATAAAAAACGCTTTTCAAGATCGTGCTGATCTGATCATGCTGCCATCTGTCAAAAGCGTCACAAGTAATTATACACTGATAGTACACATTTTACAGGCACTAGATGTCCATTACTTTCGTAATATATTAATGTCTGAGGACTTATTTTCGTGATAAAAGCTGTTTTAGATTTTTTGGAACTATTAAAAGTGTAATAGCAATCGGAATGCGCTTCAAAACTATCAGATCCAATATGGATGACGCTGAAAGTCTTTCAGCGCCGAGAAAAAGTCCATCCATGCCGGGCTGAAAACCGGCTTCGGCGCGCTGGTTGAATACGCCTAGCCATTGGTCCGTAGGACTCACGTGACCACTAAAAAGAGTCAACCAAATCCGCGCGTGTTCGGCGTTCGGTATGGCGATTTTAGCTGCTTTTCCATGCGACTTATTTTCAGCGCCCAATACGCGTGTTTTCGGCGTGGCGACCTCTTGGCGCGAGAAAAAATCCCCATACCGAACGCCGAACACGCGCGGATTTGGTTGACTCTTTTTAGTGGTCACGTGAGTCCTACGGACCAATGGCTAGGCGTATTCAACCAGCGCGCCGAAGCCGGTTTTCAGCCCGGCATGGATGGACTTTTTCTCGGCGCTGAAAGACTTCAGCGGCGGCCATATTGGATCTGAGTTTTACCGATTGCTATTACACTTTTTATGGCCCATTTAATAGTTCCAAAAAATCTAAAACAGCTATTTATCACCGAAATAAGTCCTCAGACATTAATATATTACGAAAGTAATGGACATCTAGTGCCTGTAAAAATTTGTACTATGTGTATAATTACTTGTGACATTTTTGACAGATGGCAGCATGATCACTGAGCTAAAGCTCAGTGGATCACTCGCGATCTTGAAAAGCGTTTTTTATTACTTTAAAAGCAATTACTTTAAAGATTTTGTACTAAAATAGTTTTAGGGCCGTATTCAGAAACTTTAACACTAGTTGGAATCCAGACGAGAACGAGATGGAAAGGAGAACGATATATATTTTTCTGAGTTTTGATAAGCGCATTCCGATTGCAATTACACTTTTTGTGGCCCATTTAATAGTTCCAAAAAATCTAAAACAGCTATTTATCACCGAAATAAGTCCTCAGACATTAATATATTACGAAAGTAATGGACATCTATGCCTGTAAATTTTTTACTATCAGTGTATAATTACTTGTGATATTTTTGATAGATGGCAGCATGATCACTCGAAAGGCGCTTGTTTTCAGCGCGACTTTGGTTGCCAAACTTTCAAACTTTATCCCTTTTTGATTGAAAAAAGGGATTACGTCATCCGCGTGCTTATTTTCAGCGCTGAAAAAAAGCGTCATGGAAAAGGGCCTTTTTTCTCGCGCCAAGAGGTCGCCACGCCGAAAACACGCGTATTGGGCGCTGAAAATAAGTCGCATGGAAAAGCAGCTTGGGGGTCAAGGGTCATCCGGGGGCCGGGGCCCGAGCTTCCGCGTGCTTGTCGCTTGTTTTTTTGCTTTTTGGAATGTGGAGAGAGCAGAGAATCGGATAACAGGATGTCGGTCAGGCAGGCTCGACACACGATCGGGCCATCATTTGACTTGGCCCTTGGCCCCACCACCCCTACCCTAATTCCACCCACGACGCGGCGCGGCATTTCATCAAATTAAAATTGAAAGAACTTCCTATTATTAAATTTTTAATGCAATTATGCCCTTCACTCCAAGGAATCGAAAGAATCGGACGATTCTTTCGATTCCTTGAAGTCAGTGAGTGACCATACAACTGAAGTCGATGAATTTTTCACACGTCATCAACTCCAGAATTAAAAGAATTTCCCATTATCAAAATTTTATATTAAACTATGTCAGACTCTAAGGAATCAAAAGAATCGAACGATACTTTCGATTCCTTAGAATAGACATAAGTTACTAAAACTAAAAATTTTGATATTCCTCCTATTTTTACTTTCCCCCAAGAATCGAAAGAACTTCCCGCTAGGGTTCTAAATATTTCTGAAGGAATCGATTCCGGAAACGAATCGGCGTGGCGTGGCATTTCATCTAATTAAAACTTAAATTTTTCAATGATTTCAAGAAATCGGAAAAAATTCATGAACTCAAACTTAAACTTCGAAATCGATCCATTTTTTACGTTCTAAGAATCGATAGAATTTTCCATTAAATTTTTAACTAAATTGTGTCATTGACTCCATGGAATCGAACGATTCTATCGATTCCTTAGAGTCAAAGTCAATGACATAAGTTACTAAATCTAAAAATTTTGAAATTTCTCCTATTTTTACTTACCAAGAATGGAAGGAACTTCTCGTCATGAAGTTTTTATTACACGTCATCGACACCCAGGATTTCAAATATTCAGTTAGTTCATACATTTTTTTATTCTTTTGATTCCTGCCTGGCCAAGGAATCGAAAGGAATTTTTTCGATTCTTTCGATTCCCGGCCCAGGAATGAATAAAAATTCCTTTTGATCCCTGGGCCAGGAATCGAAAGGAATTGTTTCGATTCTTTCGATTCCTAGCCCAAGAATGAAAAATAATTCCTTTCGATCCCTGGTCCAGGAATCGAAAGAAATTGCTTCGATTCTTTCGATTCCTGGCCCAGTAATGAAAAAAAATTCCTTTCGATCCCTGGGCCAGGAATCGAAAGAATCGAAGCAATTTCTTTCTATTCCTGGCCAGGACAGGAATGGGAAGAATTGAAAAGAAATTATTTTCGATTCCTCCTGAATTGAATATTTGATGATTTTGAAATATCTCCATTTTTACACTGCTTAGATTTTATAAACAAATTTAATTTCCCTTCAATGAACAAATATATTAAGTTCCACGATTCCATGAAGAGATTTTTCGAAAGCTTTCCTTCAAAAGTTGTAAAGTTCCCGATATAAAAAAAATAGCTAAATGGGTCAAAAAACGATTGTTTTTCGTAAATTTCTCTAGAACCAAGCAATGTAGAGCTTCAAGTTTACGAAATTCGAATTTTCGGGACCAAATTGTTCTAGAAAAGAGAATACTGCACAATCTGGAGAGTACTGAAAAAGGAGGAAATGGTCCTGGATCGTTTTGGCGGGAAAAAAGGAGGAATTTTAATTTTCACCCACCCCCTAATGCGATACATGGTTCGATTTCTTAATTTTAGGGTACACATATACCGAAATTTCAGAAGCCTAGAGCAAGCGGTTCATGTGTTATCCTGGAAAAACGGAGTTTTTGGGTTATCCGTTTTTCAGGAAAAACTCCCAAAATAATTTATTCCACACCAAAATGATTTACATATCCGTAATATGTGAAAAATTATCGATTTATCAATGTAAGACACTTGCAGTGGGGTCGATTTTTTTCCGAAACTCTCTTGACACGACTTGTCCCAAAAAATGGAGTGTTTGGCATTCAATACAAGTAAGCCCCAATCTTGTTCTAAAAATCCTGGATGACGTAACAATCACTATGGATTCCCGGAATTCTGGAAAAACTTTGCCATAACAATTAGTTGCTATAAAAAAAATTAGAAAAATTTTTTTTATTAATATTTTCGGATTTATAAGCTTTCTTTGGACTTGTGTTTTTTCGTCGGAATCTGAGCTTTTTTTCAAAGTTCAATTAGTGCCTTAATTACCAACCGATTTTCACCAAAATCGAATATCATGTATATGGCAGGGTATATTTGGAGATTTTAAGGTCGAAAATTTCATATCGTTTTTCAATTTTGGTAAAAATTGCGACTTTAGTGCGACTTACGCACGAGTCCAGGGACCCTAATTTTTGTCTTAAATCCACAAAACTCCTGATTCTGCAAGATTATAGAAATGTAATGAAGGTTCAAAGGTTGCCGACCCGATGAAAATTGATTTAATTGGTTTTTGAGTGATTCTCTACTGCACTACCGAATCGCACTTTGGAAAGGCCCCTATCACGTAATTCCCGGTCTAGAAAATTCGATATGTTGCTCTCGGACCCAAGTTGTATTACTAGAATTCTTTCTCAAAATTCTTTGGAAAGCCATTAAATAAAGTATTTTTTAAAGAAAACCTCTTTCCCAATAGTACTGCAGTACGCAAAACAGGGTCTCAGAAAAGCGTCAAGTTTCCTAAATAATGTTCAGAAACAGAACAGATTCGAATTCCAGATCCTGGTACTACTTCTATAGACGTAGAAAATAAACCGACCAGCAGTCGAATTTTTATAATTAGTTTTATAAAGTAGCGGTATCGAAAATCCTTGGTTCGGAGGTACTTCGTACTATTGTACAATTACTGCTTTGTCTATATATATAATTCCCTTACGTGACGTCCAGATTTCGTTGTATTTCTTTTACTCGGTTGGCAACAATAAATTTGTTTACAAAATATGAGTGCATTGTTTTGGATTTGATTTTTTTCCGATTTCAGTATCTAATGATATTATTAGCTGTTCAAATATGTTAAGAGGGATTAAATGTTACCATTTTATTAATTTACTGTTAAATTATTATTATTTTTATATGCATGTTAATAGTACTTATCTGATAAAAATTTACTGCTTATGGTGGTTTTTCTTGGCTAATGCAACAGTAACCATGAATTTTCTAAACACTGTATACATATTTTTCATACACTGTATTTAATGTTTCCCTGCTGCATATTACTATTTCCGCTAAATATCACCAATCTCTTTTGAAAGTTTAATATTCAAATATAAAAATTTTTTAATGATAAACTGAACAGTTATAGATCTAATTAAACATTTTAAGGTTCAATTCCGTTAGAGTTCCCGCTCAATAATCGCCTACCTCTTTTGGACACCAAAAATTATAAATACTGCTAAATAATTTTAAATTTATGGATTATTATGTTTAATTAGATGTTTACCTAACTGTTCAGTTTATCATTAAAAATTTTTAAAAAATTGTTTATATTTGAAAATTAAGCTTTCAAAAGAGATAGGTGATATTTAGCGGGGACTATAACGGAATTGAACCCATTTTAATATATGAATTTGAAATTATTTAGTAATATTTATACTTTTTGGTGTTCAAAAGAGATTGGCGATATTAAGCGGTAACTCTAACGGAATTGAACCTTTAGTTGGTAATGAATCTCAGCTAGGCTTTACCAGCGTATGGCGAGCGAGCGTAGCGAGCACAGGATTGCGAAGCAATCCTAGGGGAACTGCGTCAGCAGTTCCCGGGGGTTGGAGAGCGATAGCGAGCAGGGGGCGATAGCCCCCTAGTTTATTTATAAGTATTAAACAATAATCTTGTAAAATCAGTTGGTAATAATAAAAATTAAAAAAGGAAACGTTGATTATTATTAAAATCTACTAAATAGTTAATTATTAATTAGTTTAATAAGTTAATTAATTAAAATTTAGAAGGAAATATTAATTAATCAGAAACATAATTAGACAGTTTAATTACTTAATAATTTTGGTTTTTATTTTTAAAAAAGGTTCAATTCCTTGGAATCGATTCCTGATGGAATCGATTCCTCGAGAGATACGATTCCTAGGAATCGATTCCAAGTCATTCGATTCCGGAATCGATTCCTTCAGAAATATTTAGAACCCTATGCTTACGTAAGGTACTGCATTTTCGAAAATATATTGTTTCTTGCTTAAATGATTTTAAAACAACTAAAAATAAATTTAACAAAAACTTGAATTAGGATTACTTACGTAAGCATTTTTTTGTGGGGATGGACCCCTAAAACATTTTGAAATTTTAACCCCGAAAACTAGTGTTTCGACTCATTTTTGAACCCTTAGGGTTACACTCATAAAGGACATCTCCTTGCATATATGTCACCAAATTTTCAAGGAGAAAAAAAACAGTGAAGGGGGTGTCAAAATTTTTTGTGGGGGGAGGTTTGCTTATCTTTGCAAACAAGGGGGGGAGGGGGATTAAAAATGACCAAAAGAGAGCTTACGTAATATTTGAACGGCCCCATATCAAGTTTTTCATTTTTCATCATAGAAAACAACCTAAGCTATTCCATAATCTATAGATTATGTAATAGGCGGTTAAAAGGTCCTTCTTCGAAAAATTTTTGAATTTTAGAATGCTTAAAAGTTTTCTGAAGCTATATTTTGGGTGAATTTCATGAAGCTTCGCGGGCCGCCAGTTTGGAAACCCTAGAAAAATTAATATTTTAGAAAACTAGGGAGCTACCGCCCCCTGCCCCCTGCTCGCTATCGCTCGCCAACCCCCGTTAACTGCTGACGCAGATACTTTAGGAGCGCTTTGCCATCCTCACAAAACACAGCTCACAGTACTTACTCACTTTATAAAACATTCTTAAAACAGGGGAACTACTCCTCTGGGGTATTCTTTCAAAAATGGGGAATATTCATTCAGCGGCGAAATTTTAACAGTTCCTTTATGGCAATATGAATTGGCGGATCGCCATTTAATTCCAAGAAAATTAGCAACAAAGCAGAGTAAACTTTCTTTTACCATTTCCCCAAGGTAATGTTTTTCTCACACAGATCCATTCAGAAGCGCTGAAACATCTCCGGAATAAATTTTACTTTTACTTACTTGGCATTATAAAAAAAAGTTACATTTAACTACCTTAAATAACATAACTTGCAAAAGGATATAAAAATAATTAGTATTGTAATAAATAAATGCAAAAGTTCAAAATTTCTGAAAGCGAGTTTATATTTTATTGTAAATATAGTAATGATTAGGTTGCCACAACGACAAAGATAAATATAGAAATATGAATTAATTATTTAAAAATAAAAGATAAATTAATTATACATTAGTTTTAAATATAATTAAAATCGTTTGAACAGCAAAAATATAAATATTGTTAAAAAGAATCCAATATACTTATTTTTTAAATTAGTGTGATAAATAGAAAGATGATTATTTAATGTATTTGAATGTTAAAAAACCAGTGAAATATATTTTCAATTGTTTCAAAATTCATAGTTTCTTGCTTTGTAACTGCGACCTTATCCGAAATCTAAAAAAATGGAAATATTTTAAAATTGAAAATTTTTTTGAAAAATCGAAGGGCTTACTCGGAAATCCGGAAAGAATTCGGACATTTTGATACCATATATGTGTCATTTGGTTCAGTAATTGAAAAGCCTTTCTCTGGAAACCGTTCACCAAAAACTTTTTTTTAGAATAGAGAGATTATTATTTTAGTAGAGAATAGCTTATTTACAGGGTGCGTCAAAAGTCCGTGAGAACTTTAAAAATTAATAATAAAAAAACGAAAAGAGATAAAAATATGCCGTCTGCTGCAACGTTCTTGATTTGGCTTTGGATTTTTTTACACCAAATTTTGAAAATACGTAGTTTCCCGACCTCTTTGTAGATGGCAGCACCACTTTTTTTCTGAAATAGGGAATCTCGGCCAGCTTAGTTCCCCTTTTTCTTCAGCGTAGGGATATATCGAATATTGCGATTGAATCGATTTCCGAATCAAATGAAACTATAATCCTCGGAATCTAATCGTCAGGGTCGATTTTAAACAGTTGAATAGAATGTTAAATTAAGATATTTTATGATCCTTTCTGTTTCTCGCACAAATTCAAACTTTTTACGGATGAATTTAGTTCGATTTTGCGTTACGGGATCGCAGTGATAACGGGTCAATATTTGTATGTTAGGTTTTTTTTATTTATTCAGTCTTGAGAGAAATCTAATCTTAGGAGTTTTCAGATTTCTCTTTTTTTCTCATCTGATTTTCAACTTAATTTATAGATTTTTAAAACGATTCATGATCAGATTTTTTGAGGTTTTTTGTTTTTAATCTTAACCCCTTTTTGTTTTTCTCTGAAAATTGCGTTTGAATTATTTTCCTTGTGGTACACTTAGATCCACCACCACAGTACATCTAGATTACTTTCGTAACAAAAGAAGGGTGGATCGGGAATGATCGCAGCTCTAAAAAATGACAAAACATTTCTGACAAATAATAAAGGTTTTATAAAAGAAAGTTAAGATATTTCTTTCTGAATAAAATTTCAAAACTATTCAGTGGGGCCTTATCCCTCATCTTAGCTCGTGGCGCACAAAATCGTAATTAATACTCTATGATTTAAATCATTACAGTCATACCTACTTAAAGATGTGGGATTAAAATTTAAAATATTTTGAAAAATCTGGTCATTTAAAACATTATAGAATAACTTGAAAATCCCGTTATTTTAAGACCTTTATCACTGTACGCGATTTAAATTTGTACGAGAAACAAAGAAAGGATCATAAAATATCTTAATTTAACATTCTGATCACATCTTTAAAAGATCAGCATGGCTTAAAACCGGCCCTGACGATTAGATTCCTAGGATTAAAGTTTCATTTGATTCGGAAATCGATTCAATCGCAATATTCGATATATCCCTACGCTGAAGAAAAAGGGGGAACTTAGCTGGCCGAGATTCCTTATTTCAGAAAAAAGTAGTGCTGCCATCTTCAAAGAGGTCGGGAAACTACGAACTTTCAAAATTTGGTGTAAAAAAATCCAAAGCCAAATCAAGAACATTGCAGCAGACGGCACATTTTTATCTCTTTTCGTTTTTTTATTATTAATTTTTAAAGTTCTCACGAACTTTTGACGCACCCTGTATATACTCCATTTGAAACATTCTGTAAAATTATACAAGAGTGATTAAAAATTATTGATACTCCCCTACAAGGAGCTTGTTTGAAAACTAATTCAGTAATCCCGTATTTTAAATAGAAAGAAAGCTTTCTCAGTCCTCCGCTAGAGCGCAGCACCACCGTAGAAATGGAACAACCTTCGCTTTCGGAACTGTTCTTTTCGGATCCATCCTAAAGGGCCTCAAAAAGAGCTTAAACACTACTTTAAGAGACAAATTTAAAAAAAAAAATTCTGGGGGAGAACCCCCAAAGCCCCCTGTCAAATTTTGACGTCTGTTATACCGTGTTTTACCCTTGAAAATTCAGTCTCTTAAAAGAAGTTTTCCCTTTGGAAATTTCGGGAGAAAAAATTTTTTGTTTCTAATTCCACTTAAAATTGAGAGAAATTTCATCAAGATTTCTCTTGAGGATGTTTTCAATTCAAATGAGACAACTTTTGTTCTATAAATTGAGCCACACTTAGTTTAGGAATTTATTGGATTTTACTTCTGCAAAATGGCAACACAAAGTTTGTTATGGTAGGCCGTTCGCCGTTATTGTTTACTTTATGAGATGATCGCGCTTGTTATTTCATGTAAGTTAAATCCACATCCAATTTATTTAGACTCACCAGGTAATTCTGCCAGGGTCCTGTTTCAGCAATACACATAATTTAATTAGGGTAATTATAATAGAAATACCCATTTTTGTGGATGCAAGTGCTCTTTCATAACAGGACATTCACGAGCACGTTTACCCCCAGTGAAAGTGATTAATTATACAATTAGAGATTCAGGGCTTAAATTGCGGTATTTTTTTGGTTTTCAGTAAATATTTTCATTTTAACTGATATGCTGAAATAGTAGAATAGGAATGCTGAAATAGTACCGCTCCGGTACTTCTTTGGTTTAGATTTTAAGCCCTGATTAGATTAATCCAAACAAAGGAAAGGAACTATTAATTAAAAACTATTCCAAATTTAACCGTATTCTGAGGGATTTTCAAGCTTCTCTTCTATTTAAAAAATGAAAAGAAACAAACTGCTAATTGCAATATTTTAAGTGTTTTATTTCTGTACTTAATTGTTTTTGATAGCAGCAGACTTTACACTTCCGCCTGGCTAATCCTAAAGTACTAGTTGAATAATTGTTTACTGTTGAATGTACTGTTTGAATAATTCACTTTCAACAGCACGTATACAACTGAGAAATGGGCAAGGCAAAGCAGAAAAGCTTTTGTCATGCTGGCTCAGGGAGAATATTTTTTCCTTTGCTAGCCTGTTCTTGACTTTGCAATCACACACTTGAGTGTGCTGCAGGTGCATTTCTTTGTACTAACTTTATTCGCTATTTATATTATTTTGCTAAAGTTTAGGATATTTTTTTTAATTTTAATGGGTTTTTTTTAATTAAAACTAGGTTTCAAAAATTAAATAGTGTTTTTTCAGTATCAGTGAGATATTTTTTTCAAAGTTAAATGGGTTCTTTCATAATTCAGTTGTTTTTTTTATTATTTTATGCTTTTTTTCCAAAATTTAGGACGTTTAAAGTTCAAACTAGATATAAAAAATTTAGGAGTATTTTTTAAATTTTAGTGAAAAAACCCACTTAACTATGGAAAAACTGACATTATTTTGACGGTACACATTTAATATAGAAAGAACTCACTATAATTTGAAAAAACCCACTTAATTTATAGGAGAAAAACACACTCTTTTTCTGAAAAAAAACCCCAGTTTTTCATGGGTTTTGTAAGAGTTTTATTGAAAAAACCCTAACCCTCCCTGGGGTTTTGCCAATCCTGCACTAACCGCCTAACAACGAGGATAGACACTATACTGGTTCCCTGTCAGTTACCGGGGTAACTACCCTTTTTACTTTAGGTATCAAAAATTATGCTGCACACAAGTTGCATCCTTAAAAACTTATAGACTGAGGTTGTAGTGAGTGTTTAAAAAGTAAATTAAATTAACACATGTAACTTTTAATCTAATTCTACCCAAAAAATATGTTTAAAACTTCTGACTGTTTAAATTCCATCTGAAAGCTTAGTTTTATTTTAAAAACTAGATTTTTTTTGTTGTACTGTGAACATGGCCAAAATGACCTTGTTATAAATGGTCAGCAACTCTGTCTGCTTGTATTCGTGCAATCAATCATAGTTTTGTGATATCATGAAAGGCTGTGGGGTTTATTGATTTGTTTATTTTTACAGCAGGAAAAATACCCCAGAAAAAGTTGCAAGGAGTTGCAAAAAAATTATAGGTAAGATTTTTAAGCTATATATGCTTTGCACATAAATTTATTTTACTCATATTATTATTATTAAAAAAACAATGCATATGAAGACCTTCGGGGAAGAATGGTTGTTGTCCATTTGAGCTCATCTTTAGTATAGTTTGTCGGTCACCATGTTTGACCACATCTTAAACTTTTGGCCCGACTGGCCTAATGGTTAGAGTATCTGACTACGAACTGAGCAGGGAATTGGCTGAAGGAAAAGTTGACATAGCCCTAATTCAGGAACCGTGGGTTAACCGCGGGAAAATCCTGGGGCTGACCAATTGTGGTGTGCTCTTCTTTGATCGCTCTTGTAGCAGACCCAGAGCCTGTATAGTTGTTAATAAAAAACTACAGGCTATATGTATGGCTGATTACCTGGATGGTGACAATGTTGCTATTAAGCTTATCAGTCCTAACGGTGATATGACCTGCCTTATGTCTGCATATCTACCTTTTGAGGAAGAAATTCCTCTATCTACTTCAGCCAGAAAATTTGTTGAGCACTGCTCAACCAATGGTCTGAAGTTCATTTTTGGTTGCGATGCAAATGCACATCATGTTTTATGGGGCAGTAGCGATTGCAATAAAAGAGGTGAGGAACTCTTAGAATATCTTCTAAGCAATAACCTCAACATCCTCAATAAAGGTAATAAACCAACTTTTGTTACCACTAACCGCAGTGAGGTTATTGACCTAACTTTTTGCAATAATAAAATCCTTAACTGCATAAGGGATTGGTATGTATCTGATCAGATCACCTTGTCTGATCATAAACTAATCTTTATGACCCTTACAGGCCCAGCATTAATCTCCCAGCGGGAGCAGAGGAATCCCAAACTAACATCATGGGATTCCTATAAGGAAGACGTCAAGTGCTTCCTATCAGGTAATATTTTTAAACTTACCTCACTCGTAGACTTGGAGCTAGCTGTTGATTCGTTGCAGCAGTCTATTCTCCAGTCTTACCACCTAAATTGTAAAGCGGTGACCTCTAGCCTACCAAGACGGGTTCCTTGGTGGGATAAAGAGTTAAGTGGTCTCCGCAAAAATTGTCGAAGGCTTTTCAACAAAGCTAAGAAGACCGGTGGTTGGTCCGATTACAAGGAGGCCTTAACCAAATACAATACGGCTATTAAAACAAAGAAAAGGAAATCATGGATGGATTTCTGTAGCCAATTGGAAAACGTATCCAGTGTAGCTAAGCTAACTAAGATACTATCTAAGGACAAAACGTGTCAATTGGGATCCGTTAAACTACCTGATGGCTCCTTTTCAAGCGATGGTCGCAGCACTCTAACCGAAATGTTTAGAGTGCACTTGCCGGGCTCCTGCATCACAGATGTTGAAGCTAACCCCAGCATTCCTCAGTTCCCTCTGTGCAGCAACAAAGAGAACTGGAAATTAGCTGGCGATATCATCTCCCCTCACAAAATCGCATGGGCGATTAATTCGTTCATGCCATATAAATCTCCTGGCCCTGATGGGATCATACCCATACTTCTCCAGGAAAGTGTAGACATAATCACCCCTTACTTATGCAGGATCTTTAGATCCTGCCTGGTATATGGCTACGTACCTCAGGCCTGGCGAATGTGTAAGGTAATTTTTATACCAAAACCAGGTAAACCTGACTATAATGAAGCTAAGGCATTTAGACCTATAAGCTTAACATCCTTCATATTGAAGACTTTGGAAAAGATGGTTGACAGATATATCAGAGATGATGTACTAAAAACCCATCCCCTATCGGACTTCCAACATGCTTATCAACCTGGGAAGTCTACAGAAACTGCACTCTACGATCTGGTGACGATCCTGGAAAAAGCAGTGAATGGGAAAGAAATTGCTGTCGCAGTCTTCCTCGACATTGAGGGAGCCTTTGATAGAGTTCCCACAAGTGTCATAATTAATGCACTTAAACGAAGAGGAGTCAATCCAATGATTTACTCATGGATTGACAGTCTACTCAAGACCAGGACTGTCCAATCGACATTACTTGGTGACACCCTCGCTGTTGATAATTGCAAGGGATGTCCTCAGGGGGGGTACTTTCACCCCTACTTTGGAGCCTGGTTGTTGACGAACTACTAGATAGAATTCGCGCTCTGGGCCTACGCTGCATAGGCTATGCGGACGATATTGCTCTGGTTGTTAGAGGTAAGTATCATGGGGTTGTAACCGATGTCATGAGGACTGCCCTTAGAACCATAGAAAAATGGTGTCAGGAGGTCGAACTCTCGGTTAATCCGAGCAAAAGTCATCTTGTCCTCTTCACACGCAAGAGACTGAAAGAGAAACCTGAGATCAAGTTCTTTAACTCACCTCTGGTATACTCAAATGAAGTCAAATACCTGGGTGTGATCTTTGACAAAACCCTGACTTGGAATCCACACCTTGAACAATGTGTCACTAAGGCCAAACGAATGTTTTGGGCCTGCAGACGAGCAATCGGTAGCAACTGGGGGCTATCCCCCAGAGCTATTCATTGGATTTACACCAGAGTGGTTGTTCCAATGGTAACCTATGGTGCAATTGCTTGGTGGGACAAAACCTGCAAAACAACTGCTGAGAATAACCTCACACGTTTGCAAAGGATGGCAACAATAACAATCACTGGAGCCATGCGAACTACCCCTTCACAAAGCCTTGAGCTATTGTTGGGACTTTTACCACTGCACAAGCAAGTGGAGATGGAGGCTATATTGTGTTCACAACGCCTCAAACTTCTAAAGCTGTGGAAACCCTCTTATGACTCTCTTTATAAGAGTTTCAATCCAGAGGTTATGAATCATCCATCAATGCTAATGAGATCAGATTGGATGTTAAGGAGGTATAGCTTTAATGCTACCTACAACGTAGTCTTTCCATCAAGACAACAGTGGAAGGATGTCCCAAAACTAATTGGGAGAGCTAACGAGGTTTGGTTTACTGATGGTTCTAAAACATCATCAGGTACCGGCTCTGGAGCCTACAGCCATAATCTCAATATCAAGATTCATTTCTCTGTTGGAAAGTTGGCAACCGTATACCAGGCTGAAATCTCAGCAATACTTGCATGCTCATTGAATTGCCTTGAAAGAGGCGTATCAAATCCGGTGATAAAAATATGCTCAGACAGCCAAGCGGCTCTGAAAGCATTGGATAGTCACTGTTTCTGCTCCGCCATCGTGTGGGAATGCCACAATGCCCTGAAAGAACTTGCCCTAAAAAATAAGATATCTCTTTTCTGGGTACCTGGTCACCGTGGAATAGAGGGCAATGAAGCGGCTGATCAACTGGCAAAACTGGGAGCCCAAACTCCCTTCATAGGACCTGAACCCGTTCTGGGTCTACCCTACTGTACATTAAGAGTTACAGTCAAGAACCTACTTATGAAGGATTCTCATAGTAGATGGTTAATGTCTGGAGATCAAAGACAGGCTAAAGAGCTCAACCAAAGCCGTCCATGGACTAGAGCTAGGGATTTGCTGAAGATGAGCAGAGGAGAGATAAAGGTCGCAGTTGGATTACTGACTGGCCACTGCTCTCTCAGAAGACATCTTAATATCATTGGTGTAATCGATAATCCCCTTTGTAGAGGCTGTCAAGAGGCAGAGGAGAGCTCTGTTCATATACTCTGCGAATGCGACTACTTCTCGGCCAACAGATTTGAGTATCTTGGCCGCCATTTAATCGAACCATGGGAGCTGCCTAGCATTCCCACAAGACAACTGCTGAAATTTGTTTCCGCTATCGGTCTCCTTTGAGACTTATCGAGGGGGATAGTACAATAGACCAATGGTCGCGGTTCTCAGACTCTTGCAGCCACCCCATCACAAATCATTAATCATTAATCATCTGACTACGAAGCGGGCGCCCCGGGTTCGAATCTACTTTTACACATGGCTGTTTGTAAATGGAAATTATAAACTTGCGTAATATTTAAGAGCCTCTTTTTACATTATTATTACATATTTGGCATTTTTTAATACATATTTGCTAAAAAAACACATATTATATGTACATATTTCGATTTTTAATTACATATAAATCACAGCCCTAATAATATGTTTTAAAGATAATATCTCTAATAGAAGACCCAAATAACATTCAATATTCCTCGTTTTCACAAAGAAATATTCAGAAAACTTCTATCTTGCTCCAAAATTATAATAATTATTTGCCTAATTGAATTTCAGAGTTTTACAACTGCTAATATTTTCAAGCAATCTTTATTTAACCCCTTCTTCAACGTTTTATTTTTTGATTTCTGACCCAAAAATTTCAAATTTCTTATTGCCTCAAATTTGAATATGTTGTATTTTGATACTGAAAAGTGCAAAAATTTTTATCCCTGACCTCTATATTTTCGCCCATTTTACAAGTGTTCAAACATTTTATATTTTGCTTACTGTTCTCCAGTTTTTCCTGCAATGCACCTTCTTAAAATTACATTTTTTTGAAGTTTCTTTTATTAAAATGTTTTGAATTTATATAAAATAATGTTTATTACTCTGAGGTATTTAAGATAATTATTAGCCCTAAAAAGAAAATTTAAATATAATTTATGCTGCGCTTTCTGACCTCGCGTTTTTCCTGCAATACAACTGTATTAGAAAATCGCCCTTCATGCTTTGTTGACCTTTATTCAGACCATTGATAGGGGTCCAGAACATCTGTCTGCAAAATTTCCATGAACTCTTAGGGGGGCCATGAATTTAAGGGGGTCAGCAGATGAAGAAACAGTCGTGGGAACTTTCAATGGAAGGTCCAAAACACTTTTACGACTTGTAAATCTCCAGACCAGTCTGCCCCACCCCTTAAATTCTTCGCATTTGCTACTGAATGGGGAAGAAGGTGGGAAAGTCTATTGGGATAACAATGATATAACCCACAGTGTGACGAATTTTCTGCATGACTTGCGACCTTTACTAAAATGGGTTACTTCACGTTGGACGTAAGGTGGTTTTTTTTAAGCAAAAGTCCGAATTTTTTTTGGGGCACCCCCCAAAACGGTGCCATTTGGTATAAAACTAATATTCTGAAAGTTTCAGCTAAAAAAATAATATTTAGACCCCGCCCCCGAGCGTCAAAGTTCCAAAAAAAACTCGCGATTTTGCACGTTTTTAGCTATAAAATCCGAATTGGTGACATTAAAATACAAGACTGGTTTCATTTTGTAGACTATTTATTTAGCTTCAACTTTTCTAATTGAAACTTATTTGTAAAACTTACAGATCATATGATAAGAGGGGTTTCACTGACTCCCCCCGCAATATCAATTTTTTAAGGAGTGTCAAGAAATTTCTTTAAATTTGTCAGCTACCATAAAATGGTTCAATAATGTCTAAATAAGGGTTTTTGACTGCATTAGGCATAAAATTTAAGGGATTCAAAAAGAAAAAATAAGAATTTGAGAGAATTTTTTTACAAACTTATTAATTTATTTCAAATAACAATTACTACAAAACATTGCACTATAAATCACAAGAGATAACCCCAATAGTATTATAAGAGTATATTTATAACATAAATTAGGGCTGCCCAACCTCCGGCCCCCGAGCCCTCTGAATCCGGCCCGCGAACGAAATTTGTGTGAAAAACACCTTTTATTACTTTATTTTCTTGGTTTTTTTGCTGCAAAAAAATCGTTACAAAAATTTACCACTCCCAAAGTATTTCCACATATTTCACCGATTCCAGATTGTGCAATTGATAATCACGCCTATTCAATTGCTTTCAGTTACTTCCATGCGTTCTCTCAATTATTGCCAATTCTTGATATTCACGCCAACAAACTATAGCGAGTAGTAATAAAATTTGAGCCATCGACACTAATAAAGACGATAGAAGATAGATGGTGTGTCCATCAATTTTACTGCGAGGAATCTCAAACTAATTTTGTAAAATTTACTTATAAATTTATCATTGCATTTAGTGTTTCAATTATGATAAATGTGCATAGTTAAACTTTATATATTTTATTATTAAAATTATAAAAAGTAACAAATAATTTATATTTAAAATTTCCTATGTCATTTTTTCAGTTGTCAATGTAATTAAGAGATTTATGTTATTAAAATATATAATCTTAAATTTGGCTCTATATTGTGTTTTCTTTGTCAAACATTTTTTGAACTTATTTTATACAATTATTTTTCATTTAAAAATGCCAAGTTGCAAAAATACTGTAAACGAATAGTTAAAAAATGTATTATTGTAATTAAGCATCAGTTAGCGCTTTTGCTTTTCTACTGTAATTTCATTTCTGGCCCTCCACACCTCATCATATACCCTGAGTGGCACTCCTCCAAAAAAGGTTGGGCACCCTTAACATAAATATTATACAAAATTTATAACAGCTATGTTCAACTTTAAAAATAAAATGATTAAGTCCATAAAATAATAAACACAGAATCAAAGAGGTAAAAGGCTTTGAAAGAGTACACTTTTTTGATACAATTTCCTACACTCGGCGACTACTTGCAATAAATATTGCTTCTGTTCTTCGTCTTTTATTATAGACGAATTAAAATCCTGTATAGCTTTACACCTCTTTCTGCAGTATCATTGACAACTTTTAAACTTTTAACGATTCTTGATTCTTTTAAAAATTCCAGGTCAGTATTTGTTGGGATTTCCACCTATTGGGATTTTTACCCTGTCAGGATTTCGAGTTGTTGGGATTCTGAACCACACCCTGGTTTGATGTTGCGCCAGGATAACGGAAAAGTACATTTGCAGATATGCCGGTATGATTTCTCAGCGACGATATAACAACTGAATTGATATGATCTATTAATTCAATACATTTATAATAAAAAAATTTAGAGGGGGGCTGGGGTCCTCCCCCAGACAGTTTTTTGAAACTACCTCTTTAAGCTCGTATTTTATCTATTTTCCAAACTCTTTGGGGAGCACTAAAAAGGAAAAGCTTCTTGTTAAGCGGCAGAATTTTCAAGGGGAAAACACTAAATAAGAGATGTGAAAATTTAAGAGGGGGCTGGGGGTCTTCCCCCAGAAATGATTTTGAAATTTAACCCTCAAAAGTAGTGTTTTGAGACATTTTGAGTAGCACGCAAGGCTTCTTGTGGAAGTTACAGAATTTTCAAGGGATTTGCAGCTATTTTTCACATAAAAGTGGAAACCTTTGGGGGGTGGTTCCCCCCCCCCTGCCCCCCTAAATGACGCCCCTGGCACTAAGGTTCAAGATCCAATTGTTTAATTCTTAACAAAACTAAATATTTAACCTAAAATTAATTTAAATTTAATTAACCAAACCTAATTATATCTTATTGCAAACTTGTGGGTTGTGAAAGTGAGCAATAATGATTTGAGAACCCCTGCCCTAATGCATCATTAATAGTTCAAAGAAAAATATTTTGCTTCACTAATAGTTAAATAATTTGCAGGAATGGATTCTTCATCATGTGACCACCTACCTTCACTTTCATCACTGAAATCCTTAGTTTGTGACGTGAAGTATCCCTATGGAAACTATCTGATTCATCAACTGGTGCTCAACAATTCTAAGCCAAGTGACTCTTGCAGGGAAAGCGACATTTGCGCTGCACTTCGGTCCTTCCCTACTGCTCAGGTGAATAAAAAGAACAAGGACGGATTCACTGCTCTTCATCTGGCTGTGATAAAGCGAAACTCTTTTATGGTCAAGATGTTGCTGTCGTGTCTTCCAACCCTCGATGTTCATGCCAAATGTGATGAAGAATTTGGAAGAACTGCCTTGCATTTTGCAGCTATTACAGAAAAATATTTTGATAGCCCGTATTTCTATGCTGGAAACAATTATGGCAAAACCAGTCTCGATAAAGATGTTAATGAAGATTGTTTGGAAATAGTAAAAGTTTTAGTAGAAAGAGGTGCTTCTGTAAATGAGTGTGATAGAGATGGTAATACACCACTTCACGACGCAGCTAGATACAATCGAATTGATGTACTTGAGCTGTTAATCAGCAGAGGTGCAGCTTTAAATGCTAAAAATATTTTTGGAGAGACTGCTCTTCATGAAGCAGTGAGGAATGGGCGTTTGGAAATAGTCAAAGTTTTAGTAGCAAGTGGTGCTGATGTAGATGCTGTTGATAAGGAGGGTAATACAGCACTTCATGTTGCAGCTGGATACAATCATATTGATGTACTTGAGCTGTTAATCAGCAAAGGTGCAGCTTTAAAAGCTAAAAATATTAGGGGATGGACCCCTCTCCATGAAGCAGTGAGGAATGGGCGTTTGGAAATAGTCAAAGTTTTAGAAGCAAGGGGTGCTGCTGTTGATAAGGAGGGTAACACAGCACTTCATATTGCAGCTAGTTGCAATTATATATTGATGTACTTGAGCTGTTAATCAGTAGAGGTGCAGCTTTAAATGCTAAAAATATTAGGGGATCGACCCCTCTTCATGAAGCAGTGAAGAATAGGCGTTTGGAAATAGTCAAAGTTTTAGTAGCAAGGGGTGCTGCTGTAGATGCTGTTGATAAGGAGGGTAATACAGCACTTCATGTTGCAGCTAGTTGCAATCATATTGATGTACTTCAGCTGTCAATCAACAGAGGTAAAGCTTTGAATGCTAAAAATAGTAGGGGATCGACCCCTCTTCAAGAAGCAGTGAGGATTGGGCGTTTGGAAATAGTCAAAGTTTTAGTAGCAAGGGGTGCTGCTGTAGATGCTGTTGATAAAGAGGGTAATACAGCACTTCACATTGCAGCTCGATGCAATCAAATTGAAATACTTAAGCTGTTAATCAGCAAAGGTTCAGTTTTGAATGCAGAAGATCATTTGGGAAGCACCCCTCTTCATGAAGCAGCGAGGAATGGACGTTTTGGAACAGTCAAAATTTTAGTTCAAAGTGGTGCTTCTGTAAATAAGTGTGATAACTGTGGTAAAACCCCACTTCATGTTGCTGCTGATTGCGATCAAATTGAAATACTTAAGCTGTTAATCAGCAAAGGTGCAGTTTTGAATGCAGAAGATCATTTGGGAAGCACCTTTAGGAGTGATTACATCAAATATTTAGTGTTAAGCTTTATTATCTTAAGTAATCATATGAAAACTATTTACAGTAATCGAACAGCAGTATTTATAAATTTATCCAACAATGCATTGCCATTCTGCAACTAACTTATTATATTTTAACTAGTGAATGTTTACTAGTGAATTTCGGCGGTCGCCACACACCCCTCTTCATGAAGCAGCGAGGAATGGACGTTTTGGAACAGTCAAAATTTTAGTAGAAAGTGGTGCTTCTGTAAATAAGTGTGATAACTGTGGTAAAACCCCACTTCACATTGCTGCTGATTGCAATCCAATTGCAGCTAGCCGCAATCGAATTGATGTGCTTGAGCTGTTAATCAGCAAAGGTGCAGCTTTAAATGCTAAAAGTACTGATGGAGGGACTGCTCTTCATTACGCAGTGTATAATGGGCATTTTGAAATAGTAAAAGTTTTAGTAGAAAGGGGTGCTGCTGTAGACGTTGTGGATAATTTCGGTGAAACAGCACTTAAAATTGCAGAAACACAAAATGATATTGAAGTAGTTGCATATTTAAATTGCAGATTTGCTAATGTGAATGCTGTAGGCAGGGATGACGGAGTGTTAGTTCCTGAAAGAGTGTGTATAAATACTGAAAAACTTGGTGAACCTTCATTTAAAAAAATGCGTAGGAACTGATATGCGAGTTTTCTAAAACACATTTTCTTAAAGCTTTATCCTTTTGTTTAAATAAAAAAGCAAACTATTTTTCCATAAGGAATTTCTCTTATAAAATTCTGTATGCAATTTATTTTTCTCTCTTATACTTTTTTAAATAATATATCACAGTTTGTGATTCTCTATTTTTTAATAAAGTGTAAAAGAGCTGTGTATTAAGTATAGGGTTGCTTGATTTAAATCACTTGATTTTTTAATAAAAATCATTGATTTAATTCAAAAATGTTGAACTGACAAAATTTAAATAAAAAATTAGCTGTATGTTATAAAATATTTTGCAAGGTTATTTGCATTACAATTTTTTTTTTAAATTCTGCTGGATATGTAACTGGGAGATAGGTTTAGGTTACTCTACATAAAATTGCCTGCAATTTCAATAAAAAAATGTACTACAGTAACGGACCCTTTATCCGGCAAGCTCGGGGCCGACATCATCCCGGACTTCGGAATTTTCCGGATTTCGGGTCCGTTCCGGAAAAAACGCCATTAAAGACGCAGCTGCTTTAGTAAAATCAAAATACCCGCTGAAATGACATACTCCGTTCAATTCGTAACGGATCCAGCAAAAAAACTTCCGGAAAAGCACGTGGGTCGTCGCGGCAAGAACTGATAGCGAGGCAGCAGCCGATTTAGGAACGGCCGTTTAAACGCGGGGACGATACGATTCTGCCGCGCCGAATCGTCCCATTCCGCACCGAGACGATATCACAAAAGGCGCGGCGCATCCAATCGTAACGGATCCAGTAAAAAAACTTCCGGCAAAGCACGTGGGTCGTCGCGGCAAGAACCGATTGCGAGGCAGCAGCCGATTTTGGAACGGCCGTTTAAGCACGGGGACGATACGATTCGGCCGCGTTGGCCCGCGCCAAATCGTCCCATTTCGCACCGAGACGATGTCGCAAAAGGCGCGCGCAACCATTGCGCGTCGTAACAGCATTTACACAATAAAATTTTTTCAAAATATAAAAAAAAATTATAAACGCGAGCCGGATTTCGGGTCCGTCCGGATTTTGGGTTCCCGGATAAAGGGTCCGTTACCAATAACAAAAGTATTTATGACAAAAAGGGGTAAGTAGCAGGGTTTTTAATCAATAATTGTATAAACTAGAATTAAAATTTTATTTATCTGGTACATCAACTTTTGAAAATAAAAGCATGTAAATTATTTTTATCGAAAAAGCTTCCTTTTATAGTTTTAGCCATGTTTTCCAAACAATTGTTTTCTTTTACATAACTACAGAAAATAGAGCTCTATTCCCTGGGTACATGACTTTCAATAAGTTGCTTATTTGATTACATTTCTATGACTAATTATTATTTTATAAAAATAAATACATAATACTTTTAGTAATATTAATTTAACTGAATTATTTAAATTAAAAGATTAATTAAAATTTTTACACAAAAATGAAGCATAGATTTTTTTAGAAATCATCGTTACAATTCCTTTTATAGCTAATATTGATTTCACAATTGGGCAAAAATAGTTATAGAAAGAACGATAAAAGTTTTAGTAACCGATAGTTTGTTCATTCACCATTTTAGGATGGATTTGGGCATCTCACCATGAAATGGCAGCTGACTGCTTCCCTTAATTAATTCAATTAATTAATGCATAAATAGATTGAAATTGGGATATTAAGTAATGCTAAACTAATATATCACATAAAAATTATTAACCAGTTTCGAGAAGTTCAGAGCTAGTAATTCATTTAAATAAAAAAAATCTGATTTAAATGAAAAAAATCCGATATAAATAAAATAAATCCGATTTTTTTAATTTTTTTAAAAAAATCAGCAACCCTGATTAAATATTTTGTTAGTATGAGTTATGAAAATAGTAAAAATCATTTTTATAACTTAATGAATGTTAGTGTATAGGAGTACGAATACTTGTTTGGGCTTCCAAATCTATTAATTTTTTGTAAATAATTTTTTTCGAACTGTTCTGATATTTTTTTGGTATATTGTAAAGAAGAAAAACACAATGGTAAAGTAATTTCTGTTTGGATTTTGCACGTGGAATTTGGCCATAATAGGTATACGTGCAAATTTGTTGGGGGTACGAATAATTTCTGGAGTGACTGGTATGTAAATTAAGATAACATACTGAATGAATGTATACAAAACTGTATATGTGGAACCACGAAAGATCACAAAGCTCGCCATTGATAACTAAAAACAAAATTTACAATATGGCCACAAAGCTAAGCTGACTGTAATGTAATATTTTGAACATTGCTTCAGTATCAATTAGTTTATTAATTAAATCATGTATTCCAGATTTGATCTCAAATTTACTGTTGCTAGATTTTATTTTAATTTATTAAACAGATAAGAGAGTCCTATAAAAGCATGTTGTTCCAAATAGCGCTAGTCGAAGAGCAGTAGAGCAAGGTCTGTTTTCCTTGACTCTACTTCTCACCCGGAGTGGAAAGATGATAAACCAAACAGAGAGTGGACTTCATATTCATTCTTTAATTTTGATTAAACTTGCCAAAAACTTCCAAACATACTTATAATTTCAAAACTAACCTAATCTCTGTAAAATCAAATCAACAAATTTCATAACTAAACTAACCTACGAAAATTCAAATCCATAATCCAATTTAAAACTAAACTTACTTCCTAAAATTCAAAACTATAATTTAAAACTAACCTAACCTACTTAAAATTCAAATTCCTAATAAAAATCATATCACAATTTCACATCATTTTTAAACTATTGCCAAAAGCTATTCCTGAAATGTTTTTAGTTCACTAGTTGACCGTCGAGTTGCAACACACTCCCGCCATTGAGGTCCGATCATTGGAGCTCAATCTAGTACAACTCGACGAATGAATTCCTCATCTGTAAATTCAGGACCGTCATCGGAGGTGACAGGTGGCTGATGGGCACTCTATGATGATTCGCAGGTCTAGAGCTTGAATGCCCGCAAGAGGGGGTCTGCTAGATGGAGATCTGAAACGCGGAACGATTTTGTTTTCAAAACTATGCTCAGTAACTTTTGGCACAGCAATTGAACGTGAAACCGTCCTTGATCCTCTATGCTCTTTACTTGCTGCACTCATGTCAGTTCGTTTAGTTCCTTTACTTCTGTTCCTACTTTTTTCCTTTTACTTTACTTCTTCTATCTCCTCTTCTATCTTTACGTTGGGGTCTAGCTTTGGGAAAATCAGTTTCTTCACTTTCCTCCCTTTCGTGTTCTCTGCCGTTCATCATGCTAGTAGAGGGATCTGGCTCCACCATGATTACTTCAGCAACCTTGCTTGTTTCAGCAGAGACTGCATTCACCGGCTTCTTCTTATTAACAGCTGGCTCCGTCTTTATCACGATCACTTCAGCTCCTCCGGCTGTTTCAGATGAGCTAACGTACTCCGACTTCTTTTCATCATCCGAGGTCTCTGGCTCCATCATCACGATCACTCCCGCACCATCCTTTGTTTCGGCCGAGACCACTTTCTGTAACTCTTCCCCACTGACGTATATATCCGTATCTTCTTGCTGATTCTTGGGGAACCTCTCCTTCGAGGTTTCCTTGGTCTCGTCTTTCTTGGTCCGGACCCTTGATTCTTCTCTCCTGTTCTTATTCGTCTTATCTTCATTGTAGATTCCTTTGATGTCTAAACTCCGGAAGTCAGACAGCTTCGTGTCTGATCTTCGTGATGAATATTGTACTGTTATAGCTTTCTTTACTCTAAATTTCCATCTTATAATTCTTTCATACAATCAGCTTCTTCTAATTCTTCATCTACATTATCCTCAGTATACAACGGTAGTAAATCTTCCTCAATCTGCTTTAAATATCCAGATTGTATTTCTAAAACTTCTAAATCTTCCTCCAATGAATACAGGTCTAATAAAGGTTCCTTTAACTTTAACTCCAACGACTCTATTAGACTCTGTACCGAACTTCTAATTATGCCCCTCTGTTTTCTCAAAACGGCTTCCGAAGTCATCCTTCGCACATCCCGGCAGGGATGCCACAATGTTACGAATAGCGCTAGTACTAATAAATAAGAGCAGTAGAGTAAGGTCTGTTTTCCTTGACTCTACTTCTCACCCGGAGTGGAAAGATGATAAACCAAACAGAGAGTGGACTTCATATTCATTCTTTAATTTTGATTAAACTTGCCAAAAACTTCGAAGTCTGCCCCACCCCTTAAATTCTTCGCATTTGCTACTGAATGGGGAAGAAGGTGGGAAAGTCTATTGGGACAACAATGATATAACCCACAGTGTGACTAATTTTCAGCATGACTTGCGACCTTTACTAAAATGGGTTACTTCACGTTGGACGTAAGGTGGTTTTTTTTAAGCAAAAGTACGAATTTTTTTTGGGGCACCCCCCAAAACGGTGCCATTTGGTATAAAACTAATATTCTGAAAGTTTCAGCTAAAAGAATAATATTTAGACCCCGCCCCCGAGTGTCAAGGTTCCAAAAAAACTAACGATTTTGCACGTTTTTCGCTATAAAATCCGAATTGGTGACATTAAAATACAAGACTGGTTTCATTTTGTAGACTATTTATTTAGCTTCAACTTTTCTAATTGAAACTTATTTGTAAAACTTACAGATCATATGATACGAGGGGTTTCACTAACTCCCCCCGCAATATCAATTTTTTAAGGAGTGTCAAGAAATTTCTTTAAATTTGTCAGCTACCATAAAATGGTTCAATAATGTCTAAATAAGGGTTTTTGACTGCATTAGGCATAAAATTTAAGGGATTCAAAAAGAAAAAATAAGAATTTGAGAGAATTTTTTTTACAAACTTATTAATTTATTTCAAATAACAATTACTACAAAACATTGCACTATAAATCACAAGAGATAACCCCAATATTATAAAAGTATATTTATAACATAAATATTATAGAAAATTTATTACAACTATGTTCAACTTTAAAAATAAAATGATTAAGTCCATAAAATAATAAACACAGAATCAAAGAGGTAAAAGGCTTTGAAAGAGTACACTTTTTTGATACAATTTCCTACCCTCAGCGACTACTTGCAATAAATATTGCTTCTGTTCTTCGTCTTTTATTATAGACGAATTAAAATCCTGTATAGCTTTACACCTTTCTGCAGTATCATTGACAACTTTATTTTTTTTTGACAAGTTTTTATGTTATTTTTTATCTTTATCCCATCGCACGAGTCGTTAATTACACTTTAGAGCCGTTGTCATGATTACTCTGATTAAATTTAATTTCAAGCCATAAATTTTCGTTGAAATTAAACACAAAGTGATAGCTTTGTAACTTTTACTACTCTATTCAAAAACTCACTTATGTAATAAATAAACTTAACAATAAACTTAAAATTATTATATTTAAAAATAAATTGTTAAATAGATATAAATGAAGTAAAAAACAACAAAATGTTAACACAATACAAAAGTACCTCAGTTGGAAGAACTTATATACTGAATTTCTCCCACTACTAAAAGATTGCACTCTTATAATAATTACATTTTAATGTTTTTTATTATAAACTAGCTGATATGCCCGGCCTTGCACGGGTGGAGTGTATAAATTTTTTTTAAATTAAGTTTTCTCAAAATATATTTATAATTTTTAAAGCAGCAATTACCAATCATCCCGGTATCCCAGATGCCTTTTCCTATCCCGGTGTTCCCGGTAATTTTTCATATCCCGGTGTTCCCGGTAATTTTTCTTTTCCAGGTATTCTCGGCAATGTTTCCTAGTGAGTCTGGCGAACGAAAATAACAAATTTGAAACAATAATAAAAGATCTAGTAAATCATAAAGTCTAGTGAACCGCTTCATTTGAAACAATGTTTTATTTTTAAGTCGTTCTCCATGAATGGATATGCCCGGCCGGGATATAGCGGATATGCCCGGCCTTGCACGGGTGGAGTGTATATATTTTTTTAAAAATTAAAATTTTAAAAAATATATTTATAATTTTTAAATCAGCAATTACCAATCATCCCGGTACCCCAGACGCCTTTTTCCTATCTCGGTGTTCCCGGTAATTTTCCTATCCCGATGTTCCCGGTACTTTTCATATCCCGATGTTCCCGGTACTTTTCCTATCCCGATGTTCCCGATAATTTTCCTATCCCTATGATCGAGGTAATTTTTATGTCCCGGTAATCCCGGTACTTTTTTTTCCTATCCCGATGTTCCCGGTAATTTTCCTTTTCCCGGTGTTCTCGGCAATGTTTCCTAGTAAATTAATGAGTCTAGTGAACAAAAATAACAAATTTGAAACAATAATAAAAGATCTAGTAAATTGAAAAGTCTAGTGAACCGCTTCATTTGAAACAATGTTTTGTTTTAAAGTCCTCTTCCATGAAAATAAAATTTACACTTTTCCATAAATATTTAAATTTTAAAGGAAAATATCTTAAAATAGGGGAAACTAACGTTTCAAAATAAATTATTTGAATTTATTTTAGCGTTTTCACAACTTATATCCTTTTTAAATGGACAATTATAGAGTTTTTCCTGTTAAAATATTTATTTTTTAAAGTTTTCATCTAGTTAACAATAGTGAGTCGAGCAGTCTACTCTAGTAGAGAAATGGAGAAATAAGCGTTTTCGGCTATAAATTCGCTAATTACTCGTAATTATTCGATTTTCGAACTTTGAAAACTATCTTAAGTTACTCCCCGACTCGGAATACGTCTATACGTCGAGTTTGGTTTCGGTCCGTGGCCTATTTCAAGAGATTACCCCGGACATACATACATACACACACACATACATCGCCCGTTAGCCTTTTATTTATACAGAGACTAGCGGATATGCCCGGCCTTGCACGGGTGGAGTGTATATATTTTTTTTAAATTAAATTTTCTCAACATACATTTATAATTTTTAAAATCAGCAATTACCAATCATCCCACTATCCCCGGCGCCTCTTTTTCATATCCCGGTGGTCCCGATAATTTTTCATTTCCCGGTATTCCCGGTAATTTTTCTTACCCAGTGTTCCCGGTAATTTTTTCCTATCGCGGTGTCTTTTTTCATCTTAATAAAGTAACGGTAATTTTTCTTATCCCGGTGTTCCCGGTAATTTTTCATGTCCCGATATTCCCGGTTATTTTCCTTATCCCGATGTTCCCGGTACTTTTCATATCCCGATGTTCCCGATAATTTTCCTTATCCCGATGTTCCCGATAATTTTCCTATCCCTATGATCGAGGTAATTTTTATGTCCCGGTAATCCCGGTACTTTTTTCCTATCCCGATATTCCCGGTAATTTTTCTTTTCCCGGTGTTCTCGGCAATGTTTCCTAGTAAATTAATGAGTCTAGTGAACAAAAATAATAAATTTGAAACAATAATAAAAGATCTAGTAAATTTAAAAGTCTAGTGAACCGCTTCATTTGAAACAATGTTTTGCTTTAAAGTCCTCTTCCATGAAAATAAAATTTACAATTTTCCATAAATATTTAAATTTTAAAGGAAAATATCTTAAAATAGGGGAAACTAACGTTTCAAAATAAATTATTTGAATTTATTTTAGCGTTTTCACAACTTATATCCTTTTTTAATGGACAACTATAGAGTTTTTCCTGTTAAAATATTTAATTTTTGAAGGTTTTCATCTAGTTAACAATAGTGAGTCGAGCAGTCTACTCTAGTAGAGAAATGGAGAAATAAGCGTTTTCGGCTATAAATTCGCTAATTACTCGTAATTATTCGATTTTAAAGCTTTGAAAACTATCTTAAGTTACTCCCCGACTCGGAATACGTCTATACGTCGAGTTTGGTTTCGGTCCGTGGCCTATTTCAAGAGATTACCCCGGACATACATACACACATACCCACATACATACATCGCCCGTTAGCCTTTTATTTATACAGAGATATTGATTTCACAATTGGGCAAAAATAGTTATAGAAAGAACGATAAAAGTTTTAGTAACCGATAGTTTGTTCATTCACCATTTTAGGATGGATTTGGGCATCTCACCATGAAATGGCAGCTGACTGCTTCCCTTAATTAATTCAATTAATTAATGCATAAATAGATTGAAATTGGGATATTAAGTAATGCTAAACTAATATATCACATAAAAATTATTAACCAGTTTCGAGAAGTTCAGAGCTAGTAATTCATTTAAATAATAAAAATCCGATATAAATCAAATAAATCCGATTTTTTTTATTTTTTTTAAAAAATCAGCAACCCTGATTAAGTATTTAGTTAGTATGAGTTATGAAAATAGTAAAAATTATTTTTATAACTTAATGAATGTTAGTGTATAGGAGTACGAATACTTGTTTGGGCTTCCAAATCTATTAATTTTTTGTTAATAATTTTTTTCGAACTGTTCTGATATTTTTTTGGTATATTGTAAAGAAGAAAAACACAATGGTAAAGTAATTTTTGTTTGGATTTTGCACGTGGAATTTCGCCATAATAGAGGTATACGTGCAAATTTGTTGGGGGTACGAATAATTTCTGGAGTGACTAGTATGTAAATTAAGTTAATAACATACAGAATGAATGTATACAGAACTGTATATGTGGAACCACGAAAGAGCACAAAGCTCGCCATTGATAACTAAAAACAAAATTTAAAATATGGGGACAAAGCTAAGCTGACTGTAATGTAATATTTTGAACATTGCTTCAGTATCAATTAGTTTATTAATTAAATCATGTATTCCAGATTTGATCTCAAATTTACTGTTGCTAGATTTTATTTTAATTTATTAAACAGATAAGGGAGTCCTATAAAAGCATGTGATTTATGAAATATTTCTTTGTTTGCCTTGGGTATAAAATAATTTCCTTGTATAATTCTGAGTGCTAAGTTACTGGTTTTAATTTGATAGAAAGATTTGTTATTGAAGATGAAAAGAGACCAGTGGAAAATAAAAAGTTCTTTCAACATTAAATTATCAATTGGAATTTTCAACACGATAGTTTTTGAGAAATTTGATTGCCCGTTTAAAAAAGTTTTTAGAAAATGCATTTAAAGAGGACAAAATTTTAGATTCTTCTTATAATGCGATTGTACACTTAAAAATAAATATGTGGTATAAAATGGCTACAAGGTTATATAAGGCTTCACCACTGTTTTTAAAAATTTCTGAGGGTATATAAATTTTAACCCACTACGACTTTAATTACTAAATATTACTTTAAGGGGGAGTTGGTCTTCCTCAAGAATATGTTGGTGAATGTCCCTAAAAATAGTGTTTCCCCTAATATTTGGATACTCCATTTTGTCCCTTCTTGTGAAAAAGGTTGGCATAAACCATCATAACCCCTTGCTACACTCAAGGGGAATTTCTGGGCATACAATCTCCCTCTCGAGAGTTATAGGGGCCGTTCAAAATTTACATAAGCACCTAAGGGGGAGGGGGCTTGCTCTTTGCTTATTTTTTCTGACAAGGAGGAGGGGGTATGAATGATGCTTACGTAAGATACTGCATTTTCGAAAATATGTTATTTGCTTAAAAACTCAACTAAAAATAAATTTAACAAAAAATTGAATTTGGAAATATGACGTAAGCAAGTTCAAGTTCAAGTTGGGTTTCTAGAGGCTTCTGCTTGCTCTATTAGAGCCGCTTGCGCCTTCTTCGCCTTCTTGTTAAGAGTTTTTTTTTTGTATAATGAGAGGATGACAGAATGAAGATGATTGTGATTGAAAGATGAGTTTGACTTTAATTTATTTTTCTTTTTAAACTCTTTTGGAGTTTCTGATCATCCTCTTAGAGGGATTCTTTCAAGTATTTTTCAAGGGTTTCTTTCGCTCTTCGTTCAGTCTCTTCCTTTAATTGGATCGCAAATTTCTTAAACTCTGGGTTCATTTGTTGTGAAAAGGCGTTCTTAAATGTCTCGATCTCTGGGGACTCGATTTCGTCTTCCGATTCTTCTTTCTCGGATTCATCTTTTGAATAGGTTGTGATTTCATCTTCTGATTCTTCTTTCTCGGATTCGTCTTTTGAATAGGTTGGGAAATCTTCAACATTGGGTTTATTCAATCTTATCTCTTTGTGTTTATGTAGATTGACTACATTTGTTATTCTTTTGTTTAGTTTTGCTAGTCTTTCTTCTTTATCTTCTGATGTTTCTTGTTTTTTATCGATCGGTTCGGATTGATCCATTGCTTCTGTTTCAGATTCCGTTGGTGGATTTTCTAAAGATTGGTCTTTTATACCTGTGTAATCCCTAGTATATTTCTTAAATACTCGATCCAGTGCCTCTTCTACTTTGTTTGAGATCATATTTGCTATCTTTCTTTCCAGGTTATCCAACTTGTTCCCTATCACATCTTGGTGATCGGAGTTTGGCTCAGCTTGATGATCGGTTTGGTTTTCCGACTTTAGTGATATCAGCTCTGTCACGATTTTTGCGAGGTTATCAACTACTCCCTCCAATCGATCAATTCGTTTGTGTAACGCTTGAAGGTTATGGTCCTTTCTTTCTGTTGCTAGGGTTTTCTCCGGTATTGGCTCTTTTGATCTTAAGGCGTCGGAATAGGTTTTTCTCTGACTTAATGATCTTTTTGCCTCCTTGAAGGTTATGTTTTCTGATTTAGCTTTTCTGATAATGTCACTTTCATGCTTTATAATTGGACATCTTATGTCTACAGCCGAGTGATCGCCATTTCCACATCTGAAACAGCTCTGGTTTGTTTTGTCGCATGTAATTGAATCGTGGTTTTCACCACATCGCTGGCATTTTGGATTTGTTTCCTTGCAGTTTATTTTAAAGTGTCCAAATTGCTGACAGAAGTAGCAGATCTTGGGTTTGTCGATAAATTTTTGGACTCTGTAACTTACATATTCATATTTCACTTTTTCTCTTTGTATTTTTCCAATTTCTTGGATCAGTATAGTTGAGGTTGCTACATTTTCGCCCTTTTTTGTGAAACGGATAATTTTATTTACTTTGATATCCTGTTTCAGGAGATTTTCATTAATAGTATTTAGCGATGCTTTCGGGTCTATACCCCTAACGATGTATTGGGTGGTGATAGAGCTTTCAAAGATATAGCTTTCTATATCTTTTCCTTTAATTTCTTTTTTGTTTAAGATTTTCTTAGCTGAATCTTCACTTTTTACAATGACGATGATCGTCTTGTTTCTTGTAAGGAATACTTCGTCATGGTGATTTAGCACTCCAGCAAATTCTTTGCTTAAGTCTTCATGCTTTATCGTTAGTTCTTCTGAATTGGCGCTTTTTATTCCAAATTTTATTTCCGTTGCGCCGTTTTCGAAGGCTATTTTGACCTTTTCTTCTAGAGGAAGTTTGCTTGAGAATGTTCTGTCTTCCCTGACTTTCTTGTCACTTATACTATCGTCTTCAAGATGATTTGCGGATCGTTTGAGGACATATCTTATTCCTTCTTCTTGCGAACTCTCATTTTGTTCTGTGGTGGCCTCCACCGTGATTTCCCGTGATGACTCCAGGGTAGGAGAGACCAACCCTGAAAGACCAAAATTTCAGCTTGTTTGTTTCCAAGCTATATTTAAATAAAAGGTATAAACTAAAACAAAGATGTAGTCTTCTTGACTTTTAAATAAGCTCTATGTTTGACTTCAACACTGTTTCACACCAAACCATTCAAATCTCCCACCAAAAAGCTGACGTACGTAAGCACTTTTTCTGTTGATGGACCCCCCAAATATTTTGAAATTTTAACCCCGAAAAGTAGTATTTCGACTCACTTTTGAACTCTTAGGGTTACACTCAAAAAGACAGCTAATTTTCAAGGAGA
Source organism: Tetragnatha versicolor (assembly GCA_024610705.1). Taxonomy (NCBI): domain Eukaryota; kingdom Metazoa; phylum Arthropoda; class Arachnida; order Araneae; family Tetragnathidae; genus Tetragnatha; species Tetragnatha versicolor. The sequence continues at coordinate 9,533,568 of JANDEH010000018.1, read as the reverse complement.
AAAACAGTAAAGGGATGTATATTTCGGGGGGTTGAGGTTTGCTTATCTATGCTAACAAGAAGGGAGAGGAGAGGGGTTAAAAATGACCAGAAAAGGTCTTACGTTATATTTAAACGGCCCCATATCAAGTTTTTCATTTTTCATCATAGAAAAAACCGAAGCAATTCCATAATCCATGCAGTAAATAGGGGTTTCGGGGGTCCTTCTTCAAAAAATTTTCGAATTTTAGTAAGCTTAAAAGTTTTCTGAAGCTATTTTTGGTCGGATTTCAGGGAGCTTCGAGGGCCAGCAGTTGGAAACCCCAGTATTAGAAAAATTAATGTTTTAGAAAATTATTATTTTAGTAGAGAATAGCTTGTTGTTACACTCAGTTTGAAACATTCTGTAAAACTATACATAGTAATTTCAAGTTATTGATACTTATAATGTTTCCCCTACAAGGAGTTTGTTCGAAAACTTATGCAGTAACCCCGTCTTTTAAATAGAAAGAAAGCTTTCTCAGTCCTCCGCTAGAGCGCAGCACCACCGCAGAAATGGCACCGCCGACTGAAAGGGAACCAAGGAACTGTTCTTTTCGGATGCAATTAGGGCCTCTCACAGTGGCGGGGCTAGGCGTCGGCGGTGTCGGCGACCGCCGACGGCCTCGCGCCCAAGAGAGGCCTCGCGCGGAGCCTTGTAACAATTTTTTTGTCAAGTTGATTTGTCTCCAAGTTAAAAATTTCCACCTTTCCCCCCAAGAATCACCAACATCAGAGCAAACAAAACCTACACCACAAGCAGGGCTGTATCTAAGGGGTTTGGGGGTTCAAACCCCCTCCCGAAATTTCAACGTCAATTTTTTACCAACTGTTTAACTTTAAAAATTCTTCTTAAAATGCATAAAACTCCTACTTTTAAGGTTCAAATTCAAAATTTGTCTTGGGGAAAACCCCAACCCTCCTTGAAATTTAGAAATCTATTATTGCAGTCGTTCCTTAAAAATTTTGGGACTTACAGGGAGGGTTCCTCTTTGGGTTGTTTTAACTCCCCCAGTAGGAATAAACACCTCGAGTTTCACTTCCCCTCTTGCGACTCCAAAACGAGTTAAAATCCTGTTTTTAGGGTCAAATTTCCATATATTTTCTGGGGTAGGACCCTTTCCCCTTTGGAACTCTATAACTTACATTTTTTTAAAAAGTTTGTCAAAGTGCAAAAATCCAACCAAAATGGAAATTAAATTCTTAAAAATGTTTGTTTGAAATCCGGATTAGGTGTACCAAAACGAGTTGAAAATCTGCTTTTTAGACTTAAATTTCCAAAAACTTTCTGGGGGAGGACCCCCAGACCCCCCCTTTAGGACATTCTAATACGATTCTTATATTGACAATTCTTAGCCCCTCTTTAAAACCTAAATCATGGATCCTTAGCTTGATCACCAACAAAACAAACAACAATTTTGGTCACAACAAAATCGAACTGAAGTTTCAAAACAGTTTTTTGCCAACCTCCCCCCCCAAAAAAAATCTAGTTACGGCCCTGAGAGAGGTAAAAAGGGCCTCGCAAGGATGCTCCGCCGACGCCTTCTTATATTCTAGCCCCGCCACTGGCCTCTCACCAACTTTCTGGTAACCTACAGTTAACTAACTGGCAGTTTAATATAGCTGGAGCTTTAAAATTGCAGTCGTCTCACCAACGAAACCTCCAGTTAACTTTTCACCGTTTAACTAACCGGAGAAAAGCTCAAATAAACTATTTTGATACTTAGCATTTTGTGATTGGGAAAAACATAATTAGAAAGACACTCGAGTCCTTAAACGTCTAATTTTATTGGCGCAAGTTTAAAACTGCTGATGCGCCAAGTTTTTAGCGATAAAAATCAATATATAGTAACCCCCAACTAATGTTAAATGAATTATGTGGCTTCCAAATATGGCGCCAAATAGCAAAAACTCGCCAACCATCAGCAGTTCTAAACTTGCGCCCTTCTATTTTCCAATATAAACACTAATATGCGTTACAGCACATATAACTTAGAACTACTTTTTTCAACGCGTATGAACAAAAGGTGTTACGCGTGAAGCTTTTGGAGTTGAATAGCCGCCATCTTGGATGAAATATTGGTTAATTATGAATACGAATAATTAGATAGTAATGATGGTAATCATGATGTATATTCTGTCTCAAATTGTTCAAACTTATTTTTCCAAGAGTCTAATAAAAGTTCATGCAGTAGAAAAACAAGAATTCGAATCAAGGTATATCTAAAAAATCCAGGTTGTATTTCACTGCTACGCTTCTAGAAGGCAGGACGACTGAAATTATGCTCTTATCTGGAGTTTAAGTTCCGTTTAGTTTAACTGGAAGTTTAAGCGGCAGTTAAGGCTATTTAGCAATTTGGTGAGACGGAAACTTCCAGTTAAACATCCGGCGTTTACCTCTAACTGAAGGTTGGTGAGATCGGGCCTTAGCAATGGTGACGGAAACGCATATTCACACATCCCAACGGTTTGGTCCTGACGAGCTTAGTGCGCATGCTAGGGGAGAAAAAAGGGATCTTCTTTAGATAATTTCAAACATTAATGAATCCCCGCTGGTGCAGTGGTAGCGTGCGTGCTCAGCATGCGGTAGGGTAGGTCGTGGGTTCTGTCCCCGATTTATTGTTTAAAATTTCTAAAAAAAACCAGCTAAAATAAGTCCACACGCATGCGCACTAAGCTCGTCAGGACCAAACCGTTGGGATGTGTGAAAATGCGACGGAAACGGCGCAAGTTCAGAGGTGCGGATGCTTGGCGAATTTTGGCTGTTTAGCGGCACATTCAGAAGCCAAATGACTCTTTTAACATTAGTTAGGGTTACCATATTAGTCATGTTTACCGCTAAAAACTTGGCGCATCCGCACCTCTGAACTTGCGCCCCGGCGTTTACCTCTAACTGAAGGTTGGTGAGATCGGGCCTCAGTCTCTTAGGGCCGATCTCACCAACTTTCTGGTAACCTACAGTTAACTAACTGGCAGTTTAATATAACTGGAGCTTTAAAATCGCAGTCGTCTCATCAACGAAACCTCCAGTTAACATTTCGTCGTTTAACTAACCGGAGCTTTAAAAGCTCAAATAAACTATCTTGATACTTAGCATTTAGTGATTGGTTAAAACATAATTAGAAAGACACTCGAATCCTTAAACGTATACTTTTATTTGCCAATATAAACACTAATATGCATTACAGCACATATAACTTGGAACTACTTTTTTTCAACGCGTATGAACAAAAGGTGTTACGATTCAAGGTTTTGCAGTTGAATAGCCGCCATCTTGGATGAAATATTGGTTAATTATGAATACTACTAATTAGACAGTAATGATGGCAATCATGATGTATATTCCGTCTCAAATTGTTCAAAATTTATTTTTCCAAGAGTCTAATAAAAGGGCACAAGTATGCGCCAAGTTTTTAGCGATAAAGATGACTAATATGGTAACCCTAACTAATGTTAAGTCATGTTAGGGGCCATTCATTAATTACGTAATGGTCCCGAGGGGGAGGGGGGATGGAAAAATCTCTACATGCCCTTACTTGCGGCTGGGGGGTCAAACCAATTGTTACGTAAGATTTTCCTAGTGAATATAAACAAATTCCAATTATTCTAATCAAGAGATAATAATATAATAGTAATATGTAGTTGACAGCAAGAATAATACTTATCTCTTGAAAAATAAAAATCTTTGATTTACGTCAAACGGAGAGTTTTCTAACATTTTGTTTTGAAAAACATAATGGAATCTTACGTAAGAATAGGGGGGGGAGGGGTTTGAAAAGGGGGTCAAAAATTGCCAAAATCATCCTTACGTAATTAATGAATGGCCCCTTAAGTTAATTATTTGGCTTCTAAATGTGCCACTAAATAGCCAAAATTCGCCAAGCATACGCAACTCTGAACTTGCGCCAATAAAAAGTTCATGCAGTAGAAAAGCAAGAAGAAGTATATATAAAAAATCCAGGTTGTGTTTCACTGCTACGCTTATAGATGGCAGCACGACTGAAATTATGCTCTTAACTGGAGTTTAAGCTCCAAACTGGCAGTTAAAGTACCATTTGTTTTAACTGGAAGTTTAAGCGGCAGTTAAGGGGATTTAGGGGTCGTCCATAAATTACGTGAGGTCAAAAAGGGGGAGGGGGGGTCCAGCAAAATCTCACCTAATCTCACCTGGGGGGAGGGGGAGTCAATTAAAATCTCACGTCAACTTTTAATTTAGAAAATACACGTTTTTTCTTCAAATTTTTTAGCAAAACTACCAGAAAAATGTGAAAATTAGTCAAAAAGTGATTGAAAAAATCTCACGAGAGGGGGAGGGGGGGTCCAGCGAAATCTCACTAAATCTCACCAAGGGGGAGGGAGGGGTCCAGAATTTGGAAAAAACACCTCACGTAATTTATGGATGCCCCCTTAGCAATGGTGAGAGAGAGGGAAACTTCCAGTTTAACATGCCTTAAGAGTCCTCTTCCTTAAAAAGCCAACTCCGAGTCACGATAATTTGTAATACAGATGGCGCCCCGAAAACCTGTCAAAATAGCGCGCCCTGGGTTCCCATGGCGAGGGCATTTATCCTTGGCAAAAAATTTCTCCCGCGGTCCTGGTCATTACCGGTCTGATTTTGAAGGTTGGCGATAAATTCTATCGCCATTGAGTGGAGAGAAGAGCGCAAGAATTCCAAGAAAGAGGGGCATCGCAGGTGGCCCTACAAGAGCGGTATCAAGATCTTATCTCCTCTTTGGAGTACTAGACCATACGGGTTCACAAATCGCAAATTTTGAACTAATAAAGATATTGAAATAATTCTAACGGATTTGGAATCGTTGGAAAATTCTAGCCCAGTTTCATATAAAATTTAAATGGTTTTTTATTATTCTTTTAAAAATATATATATTTTTACTCATTTTACGTGTTGTTTTTTTTCTTACCATGTTCACGGGGATTGGGTTGACGCGAGGACGATCTCCGGAACCCTTCCTAGGCCGGAAGAGTTATGTTTTCATATCTCAGAAAGATCGGAAGACATCCTCAGTGGAAAAGGCGTCAAAACCATTGGAAAACTAAATTTCATATATGATAGCTGTATTTTTGTGGTGTACTTGGTTTGATTCAAACTAAATATGGTAACTGTTAAAAACTATAAATTTATAATCCATCACGTCACGATACATATCAGTCGTTATTTAAAAAATACTAAGGACACGATCAGGGACTTTAAATTTTAAAACTACAATTTTACGGTATTTAATTTAATTTTTTAAAGTAATAAATTTATGCCCAATCCTTTTTACCTCCTATTCGTATAGCACGCCTTCAAATTTATACATTTTCTTAAATTTATATAATCTTAAACATGATTAGAAGAACGATATCTTTTTTGAAAAAAAAACTCTAAAATTTTATAAATAAATTTTATAAATGAAATTTTATAAAAAAGGTGAAAGGGGGCTTTAAATTATACAGAAATTTAAGATGCGATCCCGAAGAAATAGATTTGAAAAAAAAAATACTATATTGGTTACCTTATATCACGATTATAAACGGCAGATCTAAGGAATGCCAAAGTGTGTGGTAATTGCGTATGGGTTTAAAAAAAACACCCTTTCTCTGAGGCTCTATGGATCACGCACGGCGTGAAACACTGAATTTCGTTTAAAAACTGTCATTTACTAAACAACTGAACAATTTCTACAAAAGAAAGTATTAAAATAAAAAAAATTTCATTTTTCTACTTTTAAAAATATGAATAGTACTTGAATTTTTCGGAGATAACTCTTCGTTGATGACTATTGGACGGTGACGCTTTTCCTAAAAATCATTGCTTGCTTATCGACATCAAATTTGGGTTCTTGGGGAAGTTAAAAATTTTAAAATCTCGTGGAAGTTTTTCTTGGCAGCCGATGAAAAACTCATTCAATAGATCCCCGGAACAAATGTATCAAGTTTCATAGCATCATCGAAATATACACAACGAAGTTGCACCTTCGACTACAATGTGATATTTTGCTAAACTTCGGGTTGTACCGATTGGACTATGCAATGCATTCCACTGCTTACGACCCCCATTTCATACCCCAGTGTGAGGCGAGACAGGTTTGAAACACAACACCATCACCCCTGACGATTCTTCCCCCCCCCCACTGACCGAACGCAGGGAGGAAAAGAGTAAAAACGGCTTCTGCTTTCCTGGCTGGGCTACGCAAAAAACCTACCATATTTCCATGATTCCACACACGCTTATTCCGTCCCTTGTTTGATAAGTTCATCGTAAAAAATGAGTAGAGTTGTAATTTTCAATTCCAAATAATATATCCGTTTTGTACTTTTACCGATTGTTATAATTAATTGACTATTCAACTTACTCTAATTTGGATTGAGATTTTTTAGGCTATATAAATACAGGGTGTCAACTTTTTTAAAAACCTTACTTTGTTTATTGGTTATTTTCCAACATAAATTAGTAGGACAAATTTACAATATGACCTCTCCAGTCAGGTATTTCTGGAAGTCAAAACAACGTTGTTTTTGGCATTTTACAACCACACTAACGCTATAAATAATTAAAAAGTATTTTCATGTAAATAATTAACCCAGGTCAACACTGAAAAATCATCAGAAACGAGTTTATGTAGGTTTTGTAGTAATTTTGATGCTGATTTTAAATCTGCATTTAGGTTTTCTCTATCATGTCTCGTTTTTGTATAACGCGTAATCGAAATATTTGCGTTTTAGTACTAAAGCCACTACGCGTGCTGAATGTCCATTCGTTTTTTCCAACCGACCCTTCGCCTATTTTGACCTTGAATAGGTAGCAGGATAACATACTTCTAAAAGCTACGCGAAAAAAAGTTATAAAATACTTTATAATAGCTACCAAAAATTACCTTAGCCTCTTCGATTTAGTGGCAAAAAATGAGTGCTATTTAGAATATACCGATACCCCTACAATAACCCTCAACAAATTATTCTCATCATATTTGGTAGTATCTGACTTTGTGAAAGTGGTACTTGGATGTGAAAACCTCTTGCTTTTAATATCGCCATTATGTCAAAAATGCCAATAAACTTCAAAAATCCTCTAAACTTGACATTTTATCCAAACGACCAGAGGCTAAATAAATGCATTGGGTGAAAGTTTAACAGGTAATTAGGCGACGAAAACAATTTTTTTGCTTTTAAGATAATTTAAATCAGTTGTTTTAATAGTTTATTTAGTTCTAATAAGTCCTTGTCATTCATTATTCAATGGTAAGATAGAGACTCGAGCATATCGTAACTTTTACCTTTGATAGGTGAACATTATATTGGTTTTCACAATGGAATAAGGATTAAAATATCGCATCCTCACTTTTGCCAAATTTCAATGTGGGCATTTTTATCAAAAATTTAAGGTTAGAAAGATCTTTTTTTGAGGCGCGTGGGATAAACATATGATGTTAACTTATCCCTATTGGAAATAATTTTTCTGGTATTCCATAAACCAGAATGAATTATACTGGATCCAGTATCATTTATACTGGTTCCAGTTTCATTTATACTGGATCCAGTATATTTCATACTGGTTTATGGAATACCAGAAAAAAAATTTCCAATAGGGATATAAATGAGAAACTTCAAAAATTGCAAATAAATGAAGAACATACAGAAATTGCTACTCATCTGTTTCGTATTTCTTAGTATCAAGGGAACAAAAACCTTTATTTAGTATACACAAAATATTTTTCATAAAATACTAAGAAATAAAATTTTAAAATAAGAGGAGACACAAAAGAAAACAATTGAATATTTATGTATGAGTTATCCAAGGGTCAAAGAGAAAATAGGAAACTCATAAAAATTATCAAATGAGTAATTAACTTCCGGAATAAATAATATAAATTGGAATAAATATAATAAATAAAATAAAAGTAAAACAATTGCAAGGTGAACATCCGAGTAAAATTTACGTTAACTCAGTAAAATATTTTTGGTGAATCCTCAGATTGTGATTGTAAGAAGTTGATAAATAGCTTTCAAAAACATAAAGAGGTAGGATCTGATTACTGGAGCATTAAATCTGAAAAATATTCAGGCCATATTTTTCTATATCTTTATAAAAGTAAGATCAATAATCGGAATCAGGTAGAAAAGAAAAATTATCTTTTCAAAATTGAACATGCTTTGTAAAAGAAAAGACAAAATAAATTTACAAACAGGGACTTATCTCTCCTGGACATCTCGTTCGTTCACATGACTCAGCACAATTACTTACTCCTATATTCTTTCCCATTGAACTTGATTGATTCTTTCCCATTCCCTTCAAATCTATTCTTCATGCAGCAGGAATAATATTAACTGAAAGCCTTTTGAAACATGTTTGAAGATAAAGTTAAATATAGTAATGATAAAATAAGTATATTGGAGTATTCGGCTAAGAAAATTAGAGTACACCAGCCCCTGTTCTAATTTTCCTAATTAAAATCACTCAAAAAGGACTTTGCGTTTTATTTTTCGATTCCTAACGCACGGATTCCCCGCAATGAAAAAAATCTACATTTTCTACCAGTTTTTTTTTCAATAATATGCAATGAATAGTTAGAGTTAGAAAAAATTATCTACCACATAAAAGAAAAAAAACTTATTAAAAACTTTATGCACTGTTTTTCTATTTACGAATCCCTGCAATACACCTATATAGTATTTGCAGTATAAAATCGCTCTTGACCTTCGTGCTTCGTTGACCATAAAAAATCATTGACAAGGGACTGAAACTCTAAAACATAAGTGCATATGCATAATACCTCAAGGAGCTTCTTGGGAGGTTATTAAATATCAAGTGGTAAACAAAGGAAGGAACACATACGAGATTTGGATTTCAATGAAACACTGGGACAGTTTTTTGGGGTAGTAATTCTCCAAACCAATGTATCCCACCCCTTATAAAGCTGGGAAGACTCAGGCAACAAAATAACTAATTACGTAGAGCAGGGCCGTAACTAAACTTTTTTTCGGGGGGGGGCAAAAAATGTTCTTGAAACTTTAGTACAATATTATTGATGACCAAGGTAAGTAGACAGCGGCGTATCCAGGATTTGTTTTTTTCGGGGGGCTAAGAATTTTCATTATTAAAAACATCTTCGAATGTCCTAAAGGGTGGTTCTGGGGGTCCTCCCCCAGAAAATTTTTTGGAAATTTAAGTCTAAAAAGCAGATTTTCAACTCGTTTTGTTCACCTAATTTGGATTTCGGACATACAGTTTCAAGAATTTAATTTCCATTTTGGTTGGATTTTGAACCTAAAAAGTATGCATTGCAGGGTTTTATGCATTTTAAGACGAATTTTAAGGAAAAACAGTAGTTAAAAAATTGACGTTGAAATTTCGGGGGGTTTCTTTTAGGATACGGCCCGAAGCATGAGGTGTGCGACTTATACGAAAATACTTCGACTTTTATTCGAAAATATATACGACTTATACTTTGCTTTCGTTTTAAATTATATAAACAGTATTTATTTATAAAGTTTATGTATTTTTTAAACTTTTATCTAGAGAAGAAAGAACAGTTCTATTCAGGAAAATATTTAGATAATTTAAAATGAGAAAATTATTAAAATAACTTTTGGGATACTTTCAAGGTTATTTAAATAGTTTTGAATTTAACATGATTCATTATGAAATTCTAGTATTATAAATCCATTTTTTTCTTATTTTAAAGAAAAATCCCATACCCTTCTTATAAACATTGTTGCAAGTTCAGGTTGATAACATTATTATTACTTAAATTTTGTGAGCCATTTAAAAAATATCATGATTAATTAATCATTTTATAAAATTCATTATTTTGTACTTGTATTTTCTTTTTTGTATTATTTATATCTCATTGATGTTATATATTATATATTTTTTAATAAAATATATATTAAAGTCTTACTCAATGGGTATATTTTTTCGATTACCTAGACGGGATTGAGTCCCCTTGGTAACCAATATTATTTTTCATATTTTGTTTGTTGTTTCACCAATTGAAAATAAATATTTTTATTAAAATAGTACCAATTTAACTTTTTTGAATAATTTTAATTTGTATTTTAAATTTGGATTTGTGTTCCTCCATGGTTGAATGAAGAAATTTCATAACTTTTTAAAAGAGGAATTAAAAAACTAAAAACCAACTTCGCAACCTAAACTTGAAAAGTTCTTTGTCCATTGATTGTTTAAAAATAGAACTTTTTTCTGAGTGTAATTTCAATAAATTATACAGCATTAGAATTACCTTGCTAATTAATCATTTGTCCTGTTTAAGTTTTTTTAAATCCAGATAGCTAACTTTGGAAATTAGCAATAATGACATTTTATGTAAACTAAGAAAATGAGACCATCACCAAACTTCTATCAAGAAGTTTCACAAGACGCGGATCTAGATTTTTGACATAACTACCGAAAGACAGGAAAAGGAAAAACGAACACATCCGCATTCAACTGATTACGACCCCATACCCCGATCTTGTAAAAACAACTCCAGTCCCCCTCACCCCACTGACCGGAGCGAGAGGGAACGAGGGGAGGGGTAGATCATCAATCACTAGTTGGGTTTTAGGGTTGCTTTAACTTCGATGTTTCAATGAGAAAAATTTCAATTGTATTCATTTTAAAAATAAATATTTCAATTTTTTACGAAATATTTAATGATTTTTCGATTCCTAAAAGCATAAGCTATTGCCATAACTAATTTTCGTGTCATTTTTTTAAAAATATCTTAGTGAAATTCCTGTTTAAAAGGTGACTAAGCTGTTCATGGCACTTTCAAAAATTGATTAAAAATATTAATAATGCGATTTCAGCTACTAAAAGCAGTTATAAAAAAAGGTTTTTTTCTGCTTTTGCACATGCAGCAAAAATTGAGAATGTACGATCAAAATTGAAAGCTGTAGTTCAATTCAAAAATGTCCCATTGGATAACATGGGGAGCACTCAAGGTCGCGTATCGGGAAAGAGGACTCATAACGGCGCAAGTTCAGAGGTGCGGATGCGCCAAGTTTTTAGCAGTAAACATGACTAATATGGTAACCCTAACTAATGTTAAAAGAGTCATTTGGCTTCTAAATATGGCGTCAAATAGCCAAAATTCGCCAATCATCCGCACCTCTGAACTTGCGCCACTGGCGTTTACCTCTAACTGAAGGTTGGTGAGATGGCGCAAGTTCAGAGTTGCACCTGCGCCAAGTTTTTAGCGTTAAAGATGACTAATATGGTAACCCTAACTCATGTTAAAAGAGTCATTTGGCTTCTAAATGTGCCGTTAAACAGCCAAAAATCGCCAAGCAGGTGCAACTCTGAACTTGCGCCGGTGAGATCGGGCCGTAATAAAAGTTTTCCGTTTGGAAGTTTTTGGAAAAAATTTTTTGTTTCTAAATCCACTTAAAATTGACTTTAAAAATTTCATCAAGATTTCTCTCAAGGATGTTTTCAATTCAATTGAGAAAACTTTTATTCTATAAATTGAGCCACACTAGTTTATGAGTTTATTGGATTTTACTTCTGCAAAATGGCAACACAAGATTTGTTATGTTATTATTTACTTCATGAGATCGTAGCGTGCCTTCTTATTTCAAGTAAGTTTTAAATCCTTTGGTTAAATCTAATGTAATAAAAGTCAATGTGTGTGTATGTGGGTCATTCCCAAAAAAACCGTCCATTTGATGTTTAAAACTTAAAAAAATTAATTTCGAATTATTTCAAAAAATCTTTGCCTTAATATCAGCAAAGATTCAAAGCTTTACATTGATAAAAAAATTAAGTGGGTTAAAATAATAATTTTATTTATTTTGAAGGTTTTGATCAGAGAAGATAAAGGTTTTTTCCACTCTGTTACATGAATAGAATTTGATTTTTTTAATGATAATAAAAGTAATAAAGATTGAAATTACCTTAATATTTTTGAATATGCTGTGCTTTGTAAGTACTATTGCGCTTTATTTTATTTTTTAAATTAATTTTTTAAATACCTGGATAAAAGTTTATTCTATGGCTTATATTCTTATTGAAAAAATATTGTTATTATTTCTGTAATAGCTAGTATGTTCCAAATAGTAAGGGACACTTTTAATAAAATTTTTAGAATTATTTGACACTGGAATGCAAAAAAAGTGTGATGTAACAGAGTGGAAAATCTTACATTCTTGGGAGAAAAATACCATGATTTTGTAGTAAAAATCAATTCAATCACTTTACTTGCAATCTAAATTTTATTAGTAACACCAGAAGATATGAAACAAAAATTATGATTACAGAATAACGTCAATATTTTTGGGAAATATATAATGTTTGGCGCCTCTCTTCAATTCAAATTTTGGATGAGGGATAAATTTTAAAATTGTTCTAGAATCTATGTGAATATAAGAAATGTCTTTTTTATATCAGTTTTAAATAATTTATTTCTTTTCTATATCTACTTTTTAAGCTCATTACTTTTACTTTTTTTGTCAACCCCCATGTTTTCTGACACCCCCTGAAAACTACACATATTTGTAAGCTGAACTGCGATTAGCTGTACTTTAAAACTTTCTGCTTATTCTCTTCATCTATGTTAACATTTAATCTTCAACGTTCTCAATAACGACGCTGCCGCTAAGCGTTAGTTTCTTTCCTCATTTTATTTTTTTTAAAATAAATATCATATTTGAATTTTATAATTACCAAATGTATCCAAATATCTATTAGAATCAAAGCTAAGAAATATGTCGACGTAAAAGGTTATAAATTCTAAGAGAAATATCATCACTTGTTCTTTGTCCACTCTGTTATAATTGTTTATGTAACAGAGTGGAAAATTCAGCCTAAAATTAGAATTGTGGCTTTTAATTTCAACTGAATGAAAAAAATAAAGCATTAGTTAAAATTTATTAGTAATGTTAATCCTAACTCTAATTTGTTTTATAAAAAGTACCTAATAGATTTTTATAAAAAGGTGAAACAGAGTGGAAGTGGTTAAAGCAATCGTAGAAAGAAACTAAATCCAACCTTCTTTTCGAAATTCCAATTCATTATGGCTCTCAGGCAATGATTATTTATTCCTTCTTAGAGTTAAATACTGTTGATAACTTCAGTAAAATTTAATTTTTATTTTAAGATATCAACGTAACAGAGTGGAAAAATGAAAGGACAAAAAAACTGGGACACGAAGAAAAAAAGATGCAACTCTGAAATAAAAAATAAAATAAAATAGTATGTGTTTTGTCAAAATTATTTGAAATGTTGCATTTAATTAATTGTTATAAAACTTATTTTCACACATAACTTGCAACCTGGTCATTAAAAACAATATTAAGTGTGATAAATTTTAGTGTGGGACACGCCGTTTTCTGTGCTCCAGTTACAAACAATAGCATTTTAAAGAAATAATATTTTATTTTTATATTTAAAAAAATACCCAACTAGACATAATAGAATGAAGATTCTGAAACAATGAAAACTTATTTTCCCAAAGTATATTTTTATCAATTTAAAAAATATTAACTTCTCGGACGCAGTTTGTACGTTTTTTTTTGGGAATGACCCATATATGCGTGTTTGTCTTTTATACAAATCCACAGTTTTCTTCCAATCTGCACCAAACTTGGTATACATACGTAAAAAACTCCAGAAAAAACATGGGCTATGTTTCGAAAACTTTAATTGACCCCTTGACCCTCTTTTGACCCTTTTTATGGTCATTTTGCTGAAATAGCTTTATTTCTTCTCAAGAAGAGATTTGCTTACTCCATTGTTACAAAGAAAATGTAATGCTAAACAACAAGTTTTTAATAGAAACACTAGGTCAAGTCTATTTAAAAATTATATTAATAATTTAAAAATCTATTTCAATGAAATTTAAAAGTTTTAAGTATAGTTTAACTAACATATTTTAATTTGAGAGTTTATGTAATTTTTATATTTTAAAAAGCTTTATGGATTATCATGTTGTAAAAGAAGTCTCTATGGAAACGAGAATGTAAAATCAAAAGGTGATAATATTTTAGCTTTTAAGAAAGTTGGTTAACAAAAAACTATTAAAACTCCCTTTCAACTAGAAAATATTGATTTTTTTCTTAAAATTCAAAATGGAATAAGCTTTAATTATTGAATAATTTCACCGAAAACGTTAATTCCTAATAGATATGATTAATCATGGATCTGAGCAATTTTAAATCATTTATAGAATATTTTTCCATGTTGTAAATGTAGAAATCATTCAAAAATTATATTGCTTGAGAACTGAAGGATTTTTAGTACATCCGGACAGGGTTGCTTGATTTAAATCACTTGATATTTTAAAAAAATCATTGATTTAAATCAAAAATATTAGACTTCCACAATTTAAATAAAAAATTAGTTGTGTATGCTTTAAAATGGTTTGCAAGATTATTTGCATTTTACAATTTTTTTTTAAATTCTGCTAGATATGTAACTGGGAGATAGGTTTAGGTTACTCTACATAAAATTGCCTGCAATTTCAAGAACAAATTTTACTACCAATAACAAAAATATTTATTACAAAAAGGGGAAGTAGCAGGGTTTGGAATCAATAATTGTGATAAACTTAACAAGAATTAAAATATTTAAATATTTTTATCTGGTACATCAACTTTTTAATATACAAGCATGTGAATTATTTTTATCGTAAGCTTGCTTCATAGTTAGTCATGTTTTCCAAACTATTGTTTTCTTTTACATATAAGGGGCCATTCATTAATTACGTAAGGATGATTTTGACAATTTTTGACCCCCCTACTCCCATGTAAGGGTACGTAAGATTTTTCAAACCCCTCCCCCATTCTTATGTAAGATTCCATTTCGTTTTTCAAAATAATAAAATGTTAGAAAAGGATCTGTTTAACAAAAAAAAGTTTTGAACCAAAACTGATAAAGATTTCTTTTTCCTTTTGTTTTGGTTTCGACTTTTGACAACTGGAAGATGGATTCAACAGTTTTATTTTTTATCTTAACTTAATGCTACTCCAATAAAAGAGATACATCTGATATACCTTCATTTTTTTAAACTTTAACTGCACAGTATGCTGATTAATAGGCATAATAAAATTTTTTCCTTGATACACCAATTAAAAATTTGGTTTCGTATTAATTGTCATCAGGTGATAAAATGTTTTGCGAATAGAAAAAGTCGGAGAAAAATTACAAAGCATTATGAAGATTATTTTATATTTTATATTTGGGTAATTTCTATAAATCAGATGGTTTAGGTAGTGCCGGAGTTTCTACCCGAGCCGAGGGCCGTATTTTGAGTATCCCTTATCTCTCTATTCTAAAAAAAAGTTTTTGGTGAACGGTTTCCAGAGAAAGGCTTTTTAATTACTGAACCAAATGACACATATCTGGTATCAAAATGTTCGGATTCTTTCCGGATTTTCACTGGTTTTTTAATATTCAAATATATTTAATAATCATCTTTATATTTATAACACGAATTTAAAAAATATATTTTGGGTTTTTTTAACAATATTTATATTTTTGTTGTTCAAACGGTTTTGATTATATTTAAAAGTTATGCATAATTAATTTATCTTTTATTTTTTAAATAACAAATTAATATTTTATATTTATCTTTGTCGTTGTGGCAACCTAATCATTAATACGTTTACGGTTTACAATAAAATATGAACTAGCTTTTGGAAATTTTGAGAACTTTTGCATTTAGTTTTTACAATATTTATTATTTTTATATCCTTTTGCAGGTATGTTTTTTAAGGTAGTAAAATTAAGGTAATTAATTTGGAAATACCCATTTTTGTGGATGCCAGTGCTCTTTCATACAGATGCTTTCATAATGACCCCCACAACTAGTTGTTCTTTCACCTACGGTTACAACTAAAGTCTCTTCTACAGGGTGTCCCAAAAAGGACTGACACATTTTAAAAATCAATAACTCAAAAACTAAAAAAGATAAAAATGTGCGGTTTCTTGCCCCCTTCTTCTCAGGCCAAAGAATTTTCATTCCAGAATTTTTTACTTTAGTTCTAAATTTTTCACTAGATGGCAGCACAAAAATTTTTGAGGGATTAAAGGGAAAAAGTATTGGAATAATCCCTGTTAGTTAACTTGCGATAGGAAAACCAAAGTTAGGGTAAAAGATCGATTCATTGAATCGAATGTGGTTCGATTCTGAAAGAATCTTTTTCGATTCTGGGAAGATTTAAGAATTGATCGAAGGAAAGCAGGGTCATTCCATGCCAAATCATCCAGCGAAAACCCAATTTGATACCCTAGGTTCTCAGACTTTCATGAAATAATTTTGTATGCTTAATGTATCAATAAAGATTAGAAAAAATGTCAATGGCGCATGATCCACATCAGGATAAAACAAAATTAAATTCAGTAATTTGAAAAATATTCGCTGAATTGCGAGATCTATCTTAGGGGAGGATTTCTGTTAGGTTTAGTTGTCAAACTAATTCAAATCGTAATCCAAATCTTGTTGCTGGGTCATTCCACGCCAAATCATCCAGGATGGTATACCCACCTACCGCAGATTTTTTTGAAATTTTTTTTGTTTAATGTATGCATAAATATAAGCAGAAATACAAAATTTTATCCAATTCTATCAATTACTTTCGGAGTTATGGCTCCTTAAAGTTTTACCCATCTTTGTTTTGAGCCGACGACTCGGTTTGGTGTTCAATTGCGTTTTTGCCTTACCAAATTTTTATTTATGTAGGTAAAAGCTTAAAATTTCATTTACTTACAGCCAATAGTCTACAAAATAAAATGGCGGAGTAAAATTTAAAATTGAAACACTTTATCGTGGTTAAAAAGTCATCTAAACACGAAAAAAGTGTTTTTCATAGTGTCTTACAAAAACGGATAAAGCACAAATCTCTATGAATGTTTTCTTATAAACTATGCATTAATAGAAAGAAGAGAAAATTTGCTTTCAAACAAAGAAAAAAAATTAGTGGGGTTTGGGTAGAGATGGGAATGGCCGGAAAAAAACCGGAAACTTTGGGAAAAAAACCGGTTTTTTTCCAGTTTTTTTCCGAAGGGTTTATTTCTTTCCGGAAAAATTGAAAATGTTAATTTAAAATACTTTATTTAGAATAACCAATATCAATTAAAATATTATTTAGATAATATTCTTATACAATAAAGTACTTAAAAATGAAGTTTTAACCATATAATAAACATTTTTTTCCCAAAAAAGTTGGATTCCACTCGGGAAAAGTTAAAAATTTTTAAGTTTGTATGCATTTAAAAATTTTCTACATTCACATTCTAATGTTTTCTCGTTTGATATTTATTTATACTCAATATTTCACATGAAAACACAAATTTGGAAAAAGTAAGCTGCAAGATAAATTATTTTAACATCCGAGTGTTATTTTACTCTCTAAAAACCAAAAAATTATGCAATGCAAAATAATATCAATAATACCAATTAGGATTAGAAGAATATTATAGGGGAGAGTGTTGTACCTCTGGACAAAAATCACGTTTGGATTTTTCTAAGACAGGTAAAATCACATTTTGACCATTTAAAGTGCCCAACCTATAGTCCTACCCTTTGTGAGTACAGAGATATTTTTTATTAGCCAAAATCTTGAAAATTGGATTTTTAATCATTTATAATAACATGGAAAAATTTGTGTCCAAAGGTACAACAACCTGTTGTACCTATGGACAGACCCAGTTGTACCTGTGGACACCCTTAAAAAGGGAAATTTTAGTTGAAAAAAGCTAAGAATTAATATTTTTATTGATGCATTACCTTTTAATAACCTATTTCAAGCCTTTTTAAAATTGAAAATAGATTTTTTAAAGTAATGTAGTTTTAGATCGTAAATGATCATTAAAACGAAGTTGAATGATAAAAGTCTTGATTTTTTACCAAAAACACAAAAATCACATGGTATTTTCAGATCAGAATTTAAGATAATAGTCTCATCAATCATGCTGATTGATCTGACAACTTCACTGACCCCCCCAAAAAAAACAATTCGATCAACACTTAGTTGTGCAAGCATTTGGTGGTAATAACAATAATAATTTGGTGGTAAATCTTCTTCAGTGGAAATTTCAAGTTTTTTTTAATCATCATACTTAAATGCGATAGGGTTCTTAGGATTTTACACCATATTTTACATTAAATTCCAAGTAGAATCATAAATTTAAAAAAGTAGTTAAGATCAAAAAATATTTGATTTTTCATCTAAAATTCACTTGAAAATAATCGCTGACAAATAGATTACCATTTAGAATTGATTGAACATTTATTAAAATGTATTCAGTTAAATGAAACCTGATTCTAAAACGCCGATTAGCTACTGACACCCACAAGAACGTGTCCGTAGGTACAACACTTATTGTGTCCGAAGGTACAACATGAGGTGTTTTTGCATTCAAAGTTCTATAAAAGATAAAAGAATTGAGATCTGACAATTTCTAATATCAAAAATAAAAGTTAAAATCTCGGGGATTCCCCCCATGTATCCCATTTTATCATGCAGGGGTGGAAAATCTGCGCCAAACTGCGCCGAAATTGGTTACCTGCGCCAATCTGCTCCAAAAATGGCAAAATTCCGATTTTTGCGCCAAACTGCGCCAAAAACGCGATAATCCGTTCAATCTGAATTTGTAACCCTGAAAATCCAACTGATAAGAAAAGAACCAATCCTCAGACACTATGATCGATTCTCTTCCCGCTAGGATCGCTATGAAACGGGGGGCCGGATGCAACTACGTTTTGCGACGATTTTTAGACCGGTCGAATCCTACTTCCACAGCTCGCGTTTCTACGTGGTAGAACGCTTCAGCAAATGTGGAGGAAAACGTCAGCCCGATCGTCGTAGAACCCGTCGTAGAGCCCGATCGTCCGGCGCGGTGGAAATTGAAATAGAACGATTGTAACGGAGTACGTTATGCGTTGATTTGATTTTTGGCCGTGTTTTTCGGTGATAAGCACAGGGTTCGTACGCTCCTTGAAAATTAATTTCATTTTCAAGCACTGGAAACTCCTTGAATTTGGGTTGTACTCCTTAAAAACTTTTAAATTTTCATCTTGAATATTTCTTCTGTAAATTTATTTCCCCTATAAAATAGGTTTCAATCCGCAGCGTTTAGTGCGTTGAAAAGTCGGAAATCGCGATATTTTGCGAAAGTTTCGGGTTTTTTTTTCTTGCGGAATGTCCCGTTCTTCCCCCGACTTTCTTGGACGGCCCGCGGGTGTTGCTATTGATTCAAGTTGGCTTCTTTATGCGTCATTATTGCGATGAAGAAAAAACAACTTTACCGTGGTTAGAAGCCCACAAGTCCGGTGTTCCGGAAGCCCGAAAAATAGCAATATTTCGGAATTTTTTTTCGGAGTGTTCCGTTTTTCCCGCGACTTTGTTGGACGGCCGCGGGTGCTGATTCAAGTTGGCTTCTTCTTGCGTCATTATTGCGATGTAGAAAAAACAACTTTACCGTGGTTGGAAGCCAACAAGTCCGGTGTTCCGTCTAGTCTTCCGGAAATCGGGAAAATAGCTATTTTTCGCGACAGTTCCGTTTTTCAGGGTGTCCGCTAACCCTGGAAACCGGGAAAACCTGGAATACTCAGGGAATTCGAAAATGCCCTGGAATACTCAGGGAATTACGAAAATATTCTGGAAAAATGTTATTTTGTACGATACGTAACGTTTTCCAGCGTTTCTTTACGTTGTGGAGTTACCATCTCCGGTAATTAGTCAAATCAACGGCATCCTAGCTCGCACGCGCATCGGCACGGCGATGCGATCGCGCGACTCGGCCTGTAAAGGCCCCTTCTCCTCGTTCGTTTACTGTATTACGGAAAAACGACTTTTATTGGAAGAAAGCCGTGTTCATGCTGTTCCTACCATGCAGCCTCAAGATGAGGAGAAGCCTATTTTACGGGGCGTAATCGTCGGCTTCTCGCATTTGGTGTATTGTGGAAAACGGACTTGAGCTTTTTCATGGAGAGATATTCTAAAGTCAAAGACTTGCTTATGAAGTCTTATTTTATTGGTGCTCAAATTAAAATTATTTTGAGTAGAACAATTGAAAGAAACTTTATTGGAAAACTTGAATTACTGCTTAAGTCTTAATTTAAATTTAATAATTTCATAGTTATAGTATGGTTGTGAGTGATAGATAGGTAGTTTTTCCTCCAAAAAATATAACCTGATAAGATTTTCAGCTTATTTATGAAAATATTTTATGAAATTTCTTTATAAGGTAGTCTTTATACACAAATAGGATTCTTTACTTAAAATTGAAGTTTTAATTTTTCTCAGTTAAATTTCTGAATAATTTGATACTTTTTAAGCTCTAGCCTTTTACAGTTAATTTTTACTGAAGGCTCCTGATTATCAATTAAACATTTCTAAATTTTGGTTTTTTAGAATAATTTGAAGATCAAATATAATCTGACTACAGTTTTCATTAAAATAATTTCATTTCGCAAAAATGCACCCCCAAAAATTAAACCTGGAGAATCATGTCATAATTAAAGGGGAAGAAAAGAGTTAATGTAGTGATGCACTAAAAAAAACTTTGAGCACCTAAAAACAGTAAATTTATTATATAAAATTTAAATAATATTTTAAAGAGCTGAGAGATTTCTCGTTAGCAACTAGATAGCATCTGTTTACATTCAAAATCGACCACAAATTCAAATTTACATTTTTTCCCGAATTTTAAAATGAGGTGGCTGAAGGTACAACCGTCCGTAGGTACAACACTCTCCCCTAATATAAATTTGGTATTCTTATACTATACTATATTAATCATAAAATGCAGCACTTTAAAAATATTTTAACCATTAAATCAGATTGTCTAACAATCATAAGCATATGAAATGACTTACTACTTCTTCAAGTTTCTCTTTTTAAAAAAATTTAGATCAGATTTCAAAGTTTGGGATTATTGGAGGCTTTTTACGGTGTTGCTTAAAAAAATATTAATGGTGTATGAGTATTTATTGAACAATGAACACATTAATATCATGAAAATTAAATAATAAAAAAATAAGTTCCGAAAATATTTAAACAAAACAATGAACGATTTTTTAATTTTTTATATAATGACTTCAACATTTTTTTTAAATTGGCAGAATTTAATTAAAACTTCTCAACCTTTCTAAGAAAACATAATTGCAATGATTATGTGAAAAAGGTTAGGATCAATTATGTATATTAATGGTAAATATTATAGCAAACATCTGTTATTTGTTATTGGATCATGTTGTATACAAAATTAATTCATTAAAAGTACTTTATGTTTAATAAATAAATATTAAATTAATTTTATTTATTACAATCACATGCTTTATATACACAATCACATGCTTTTATATCACAATAATATATTGCATATATTATTTTATAGTTATAAAAACTGTAGTTTTTTTGTTTTGGAAGAATTATTTTTAATTAATTTCTAATGATTTAATAACTTATAATATATAATGACTAATGATTTTTATACAACGAATGATTATTTAGCTTCTAAAAGAATATATATTCAAAAACCACTATTTTATATGCAAAAAAGGTCAATTTTTCCGACTTTTCCAATTTTTCCGGAAAAAAACCGGTTTTTTCCTGTTTTTTTCCGCCTTCCCAAAATTTCCGGAAATTTTCCATCTCTAGGTTTGGGTTTTAAAGGGTTTTTTTGGATCGTTGAAAATTAGAAAGTGGTTCTGATTAGGGATGTTACGTATTAGTTAAAGTGTGGAACCGGTTCCACAGTTCCAGTTCCGAGGTGGGATTAGGTTCCCTTAACAGTTCCAGTTCCAAACGGTTCCAAACTTAAAACCGTTCATATAAAAAAACGCAAGGGTCCCAGAGACAAAAAGGAGAAATAAAGTCAAAAATTCAAAACTTGACCAGTGGTCAAATGGGGTTGACCAAAGGTCAGGAACCCCCAAAACAACCACGAGACAAAAAGATAAGGTCAGAAAAGCTACATATAGCCAGAAAAAATGGATTGACCACTGGTCAAGAGATATTGACCAGTGGTCAACACCAAAATGTTTCCCGTCTCAAGGCGTTTGGTTTGATACCCCACATGACCTACTTCAGTGCCAAAGCAAAAAAGTTACAAAGAGTTGACCGGACTGACCAATGGTCAACCGTAACCAAAAACACATGTTATAACAATAAGGATTACAAAATATCAATTAGCAACTCCAAAATTTTTTTTGATGAATATTAGTCATCTTGGCCAGTGGTCAAATGAGGTTGACCAAAGGCCAGGACCTCCAAAACAACAGAGACAAAAAGAGAAAGTCAGAAAAGTTACATATAGTAAGAAAAAGTGGAATGACCACTGGTCAAGAGATCTTGACCAGTGGTCAACACCAAAATGTTACCCGCCTTAAGGCTTTTGGTTTGAGCCCCCACATGACCTACTTCAGTGCCAAAGTACAGAAGTTGCAAAAGTTGACCGGACTGACCAATGGTCAACAGTAACCAAAGACACATTTAATAACAATAAGGATTACAAAAGATAAATTGGCAACTCCAAAATTTATTTTATAGTGAATTTTAGTCATCTTGACCAGCGGTCAAGCTACAGGAAACTTAAAAAGAATTTCCAGATTTAATTCTCATTCTCACAGACAGACAGTTATGCCCTTCCCAACGAAGCCCAAACAGAAACAAACCTTATACGTTCCAGTTCCCTTACCAGTTCCAAAGAGTTCCCAAGTTCTAAAACTAGTTATAAGTTCCAAAATAGCTCCCAAGTTCTAGCCAGTCATAAGTTCCAAAAGCGTTCTAATCGAGTAAAAGGTTCCGGTTCCATTCCAGTTACGCGAATAACTAATCCCATCGAAACAGTTCCACGAGAA
This sequence comes from Tetragnatha versicolor, assembly GCA_024610705.1. NCBI lineage: Eukaryota > Metazoa > Arthropoda > Arachnida > Araneae > Tetragnathidae > Tetragnatha > Tetragnatha versicolor. The sequence continues at coordinate 9,510,743 of JANDEH010000018.1, read as the reverse complement.
CGTTTTGTGAACGTATTAGTTTCCGTAAAGAGTTCTGTCACTGGAACTTATTTCCCTCAGAACCGTTAAGACTCAGTGGAACTACTAGCTAGGCCGGCCCCGGCCCGTTTCGACAGCAAATCCATAGGAATTTCGGGCGGCAGTAATGAAAGCCCCATAATCCGTGGAACTAAGGGTGTTAACGAAGCCGGCCCATTCCAACGGAAAATCCATAGGAATTTCGGGCGGCAGGGATAAAAGCTATCAACTGCGTTGGAGCTTTCTCAAGGTTGGAGCTTTCTGGTTGGTCCAGGCGGCTGTCAATCATTCGTTTTTTTTCTTCGCCTTCGTTGAAGCGGCAGATGTCTTTCTTTTTTATTTACTTTCCCTCGTTGCGGTTTTTGGGTTTTTCAGGGTGATACGAGCATATTTGTTTTGAAAAGGGATTGATTAATTATAGATTCAGTTTTTGGCAGATGTGCTCTATGGTGCGAATAGATTGTTGCGTTTTTGCCTCGCTGCGTTTTTTTTGCTGTAGAATATCTCTGCGGTAGCGATTTGCGGGCATTGCTTATCTTTTAGCTTGGAAATCGTCTCTTTATTTGAGTGCGTTCTCGTTCAATGTTAGATAGGATTGCAGAGAAATTTGGATTTGTCATTGATCTTTATCGGTTCCAGGGTGGAACCGTTAAGCGGTTCTTCGTGGAACCGGTTCCGACGGTTCCACGCTGGGATTAGGTTCCATGGAACTGTTCCAGTGGAACCGTAACATCCCTAGTTCTGATTAAAAGCCACCTTAACTTAAGTACCAATAAAGAAAAAACTACTAGATATAAACCTTCCATTTTGTAGGAATATCAAAAATACTTAATCAAAACTTCTTCTGTCAAGTTTGATAATGTTTGGTCGAGTAGTTTTTGTTTTATGGTCATTTCTGTTGAAGTCAATCCAATTTGTTAAACTAATAAGATCCAGTCACGCGTGAGTAAGGAAATTTGATATCACAACGTGGTGCCATCTATCGGGAAAGAAGAAAGGCTCGTGGAAAGGAAGCTTATCTGTAACAGACTTACGCATGATTAAGTCCCCTTACCTCTTAGTTGTGTGTTTTCAAACTAATTTTTTTTGTAAATACGTGAAATCCCAATCCTTCTTTAAACTATTATCAAGTTTATTGATATTTGGACCAGTAGTTTTTTCTTTATTGGCACTTAAGTTAAGGTGGTTTTTAACCAGAATCACTTTTTAATTTTCAACGATCCAAAAAGACCCTTTAAAACCCAAACCCCACTGATTTTTTGCACGGTTAGAAAGCAAATTTCTTCTTCTTTCTATTAATGCATAGTTTATAAGAAAATATTCATAGAGATTTGTGCTTCATGCGTTTTTGTAAGACACTATGAAAAACATCTTTTTCGTGTTTAGATGACTTTTTAACCACGCTAAAGTGTTTCAATTTTAAGTTTTTCTCCACCATTTTATTTTGTAGACTATTGGCTGTAAATAAATGAAATTTGAAGCTTTTACCTACATAAATAAAAATTTGATAAGGTATAACGCAATTGAACACCAAACCTAGTCGTCGGCTCAAAACAAAGATGGGTAAAACTTTAAGGAGCCATAACTCCGAAAGTAATTGATAGAATTGGATAAAATTTTGTATTTCTGCTTATATTTATGCATACATTAAACAAAAAAAATTTCAAAAAAATCTGCGGTAGGTTGGTATACCATCCTGGATGATTTGGCGTGGAATGACCCAGCAACAAGATTTGGATTACGATTTGAATTAGTTTGACAACTAAACCTAACAGAAATCCTCGCCTAAGATAGATCTCGCAATTCAGCGAATATTTTTCAAATTACTGAATTTGATTTTGTTTTATCCTGATGTGGATCATGCGCCATAAAACTCCAAACTTACAACTAATTGATTTTGTTTAATATACGCATTAAGTTCTTCTAATAAGTGGAAAATCAAATCTATCCTTAAAACGTTTTTATTGCGGGAATAAAAAGTTTAGATTATGTGCTTTGAAATCAATTTCGATTATCGCATTTGAGGATCTTCATTCTGTGAATCCGTTGTGTATCACTTGTAATTTATCGGATTTTACCGATATTGAGGGTAATTTTTTTACGACGAGTTTTTTTACTCTTAGTCACGGCGATCACTCCTTGTATGTATACTTTTATTAAGGAGTGTCTAAGTGTTTTTAGGACCTGAAGATAAGGGGTTGTCGGGGCTGTAAAGAAGATGATGAGTCGCCGGCTACTGAAAATGGGGGGGACTTCAGGGTTTGGGATTCCTCAACAGAGGGATTTTACAAAATCATGATTATCTAACCCTTAAAAAATCTTTTATTTCGCTTAAAGATTTAACAATGCCCAGTGATTTTAAGGTGGTTTTGTGAATCAATTAATTAACTTTCACTTCAAGTTTTTGCGAATAGCTTTTAACTTTCAACTACAAAGGGGGTTCTGGGGGGTCCTGCCCCCCAAATTTTTTTGAAATTTGACCTTTTAAAACAGTGTCAAACTCATTTTAGTGCTTTATGATTAGATAATTTCAGAATCAAACTACTATGTTTCAATCAGTGCTGTAACTGGATTTTTTTCTGGGATAAGGGCTTGCCGTATTATTACGCACTTTTTTCTTCAATTTTTTTATTGAAATAATGTCCCCCAAACTCAGCACTGGCTTTAACCAATTCTAAAAGAAAAAGTGTTCTAAATCATGGGCAGTCCGTGCTCCTTTTATGTAAGGTGCCATGGTAAATTGGCACCATCCTTTGTGATTGAATGTTGGAAAAACATATTAATAAAACTTTATGTCTTTCCTCAAAATTTAAAAATAAAATTTTTCTAAACAATGCTCCTAATTATTGGGAGGGATGCGTCCGCCCCCGAGAACGACGCTCGGGGGGACGTTACGTTTGTTGAAAGCGATCGTGTTTTGTTCAGGGTTTTATATAAAAAATATGTCCTAATTTCAAAATAAAAGTTTGTTTCTTATTGCTTAAAATACTTTTTGAACGTTTAGGTATTTTAAAAACTCTGAGAAATAATTTTATAGGCTGAGGTAGGTTTATTACGCTGAAAGCTAAAATAAAAGCTAAATAAATGTCTGAAAATGGATAAAAATATTCTAAATTGATTAGGGTTAAGGCATTGTCTCATGACCCCCCTCGAACCCGCATTCGAATTCAAAAGTTATTGAACGCAAAGTTAACCATTTGCACTAGTTTGGCTCAGTGCAGAAGTTCCACACTTTCACCGAAATTCTTGCTAAATTCATATATTTCTTAAATACCTTATATATATGCAGTTTCAATTTACTGTAACTTAGTCTTTAGTCTAATCTACACTGCTCACAACAATTAAAGGATATTGGTGGTTTTGGTACATATTTGCAAGCAAATAAAAAATTTGCAGTGGTTCACGCATTTTTCATAAACTTTGGGCCATTTCAAAGCTAAGTCCATGCAGTTATCAAAATAAAAATTTTATTTTTACTTTTTTTTTATCAAAATTGGAAAATGCACATTTTGTGTAGTTAAGCAAAAAAAACTGAAAAATCTATCAATACTTAATTGAAACCCCATTTCGCTTGGGGTATGCTTTCTCCTGACTTAAAACAACGTTGTGGGACTGTTTGCCACCAGGTTTGTTTGTTTATTTTTAAGGGGCTGGGGTGTTTTCTCCATTTTCCCCTTTTAGGGCATTTTTCAGCACCTGAGCTGTTTGGGAGGTATTGGATGGGCAGAAATTGGTTTCTCAAGCATGTCCAAAACTTGTTCTATTGGATTCATGTCGAGAGAAGGTGCTGGTCGATCCCTTTCTAGCGATTTCTTCATCCTGAAAAAAATCATTAACTAAGGTAGCACAATGTTTTCTGCAATTACCATCCCTGAAAGTTAAATTATCACCGATTTCTCCTGCATGAGGGGCAACCAGATGTGTAAGGATATTGACCTTATCCTCAACTACCAGAAACGGCCCCTTTAGCTGTGGGGGGTCTTTATTCCATAGATAGAGATGGTGCCCTATTTCATGACTCCTCATCTTCAAATCTGACTCTCAATTCATCCTGATAACTTCTGATTTTTTTCTGGTGGGTACAAGGAACACAAAATAACCCCTTTTTTGTACATGAAGAAGACAGATTTGAAGATGTAGAGTGATGAAATAGAGCACCATCTCTATCTATGGAATAAAGACCCCCCACAGCTAAAGGGGCCGTTTCTGGTGGTTGAGGATAATAAGGTCAATATCCTTACACATTTGGTTGCCCCTCATGCAGGAGAAATCGGTGATAATTTAACTTTCAGGGATGGTAATTGCAGAAAACATTGTGCTACCTTAGTTAATGATTTTTTTTCAGGATGAAGAAATCACTAGAAAGGGATCGACCAGCACCTTCTCTTGACATGAATCCAATAGAACAAGTTTAGGACATGCTTGAGAAACCAATTTCTGCCCGTCCAATACCTCCCAAACAGCTCAGGTGCTGAAAAATGCCCTAAAAGGGGAAAATGGACAAAACACCCCAGCCCCTCAAAAATAAACAAACAAACATGGTGGCAAACAGTCCCACAACGTTGTTTTAAGTCAGGAGAAAGCATACCCCAAGCGAAATGGGGTTTCAATTAAGTATTGATAGATTTTTCAGTTTTTTTGCTTAACTACACAAAATGTGCATTTTCCAATTCTGATAAAAAAAAGTAAAAATAAAATTTTTATTTTGATAACAGCATGGATTAAGCTTTGAAATGGCCCAAAGTTTATGAAAAATGCTTGAACCACTGCAAATTTTTTATTTACTTGCCAATATGTACCAAAACCACCAATATCCTTTAATTGTTGTGAGCAGTGTAATTGGAGCATGTTATCTGAGAGATTCTAAAATTTCGATTTTTCCTTAAAAACTTAAAAATATTTTTTTCATCCTCTGACAAAAAAGCAGAAAAACCCCGTTTCACAAAGAAATGTTCAACAAAAAGATTCCGTTGACTTAAAATGTGTAAAATCCCCTAGTTTAATTAAAACATTAACGGTGCAGCCTTGGCCAGAAATCATGTGTACGATATAATAATTTTCATGACATTCCTTAAAAATAATTTCCATTTGGCACTAAAACCTCGATTTCCCGATGATCTGATTATTTAGTAATAATTTCTTACAATATCTCCTCTGTGCCATAAAAGATCAATCAAACAACCAACCAACCAGCTAAAGCAGGCTTGTCTAAAGTGCGGCCCACGGGCCGCATGCGGCCCAAAAGCCTTTAAAATGCGGCCCATACACAAATTATGAAAATAATTAAATTTACAGATTTTTCTTAAAAAAAAGTTTGCAATATTTTTCATTTATTGCATCAATTTGTTAACATTTATACGTTTGAGAACTGCTAAGTGACATTCAACTCAAAGAAAAATTTGGAAATGTTTCTTTACTGGAGTTTTACAAGGATTACCTACCCTGCGATAAATATCCTTATTAATGTCTTCAGCTTTTGGCAGTACCTATACTTGTGAACAATTATTTTCAAGAATGAAGCACACAAAAAACAAAAATAGGACCAAGATCACTAACTAACGGTGTGCTGTCCCTTTCGCCCACAAATAAATTTTCATCCCCCCTTTCTTCAACTGAAGCACTGGTGTTGGGGATATTAGGGAACATGTTATGGAAGGGGGGTAGGCACTAATCTTGTGGGCGAATCGATGGTGTACCCTGACTAACATCTTGAAAATGCTCCAAGAATTACAACCTCGTCTATTGAACATGACTTCCTTGTTCAACAAAAACAAATTCACATCCATCTCATTAATTTGTATTATTTCCATCTTTATGAAATCCAAACTAAATGACACGAAACTTTTACAAATTTAAAATAAATATGTACCAATGTACCTATACGTATATAATTCCCAATAAAAAATTTATAATAAAAAAGAGTTAATTTATTTTAATAAAACTAATGGTTAATTTTTAATTTAATATGTTGAAAAAATATTGTGGTTGCGGCCCAGAAATTTCCTTTTTTTTGCAATGTGGCCCTCAAATGGTCATAGTTTAGACACCCATGAGCTAAAGCATTTCAATCTAATTTGATTCTTTCAACTTCGATTTTCCTATCACGAGGCAATAGGGATTCCGCTGATAGTTTATACCTAAATTTCAGAAAAAGTTCTCGTGCTGCCATCTACTAATGCATTTATGAGCTAAAATTTTGAAATTTTGGGAGCAAAAATTCTTTGTCCCCTTAAGAAGGATGCAAAAGACCGCATATTTTTATCTTTTTTAGTTTTCGAGTTATTGATTTTTAAAATATGTCAGTCTTTTTTGGGACACCCTGTATACATACATCACGAACAGCAATTTATAAGGTTCAATAGCAAATACGGCTCCTTGAAAACTTTTCGGTTGTGCCCCCCCCAACATTTTAGGTCACGCTACAACTATGTTTATTACACTGGCTTGCGATAAGAAAAATACAAAAGAAGTAAGAACTGTGTGTGAATATATTTTTTGGTGCTTTTCATGATATGCCCTCATGCAGCATTAACAGTTAAATGAAAAATATTTTGCTTCACTAATAGTTAAGTAATTTGTAGGAATGGATTCTTCATCATCTGACGAACTACCTTCACCTACATCTCTGAAATCCTTAGTTTGTGACGTGAAGTATCCCTATGGAAACTACCTGATTCATCAGCTGGTGCTCAACAATTCCAAGCCAAGTGACTCTTGCAGGGAAAGCGACATTCGCGCTGCACTTCGGTCCTTCCCTGCTGCTCAGGTGAATAAAAAGAACAAGGACGGATTCACTGCTCTTCATCTGGCTGTGATAAATCGAAACTATTTTATGGTCAAGATGTTGGTGTCGTCTCTTCCAACCCTCGATGTGGATGCCAAATGGGTTAAAGCATATGGAGGAACTGCCTTGCATTTAGCAGCTTCTACAATTTCCAATAGTCCATATTTAGATCCACAGTATTTGCTGATGTTATACCCATATTTAAACGCTGGAAACAATTATGGCAAAATCACACTCAATAAAGGTGTTAATGAAGATTGTTTGGAAATAATAAAAGTTTTAGTAGAAAGTGGTGCTTCTGTAAATGAGTGTGATAAATATGGTGATACACCACTTCACATTGCAGCTAGTTGCAATCAAATTGATATACTTGAGCTGTTAATCAGTAAAGGTGCAGCTTTAAATGCTAAAAATAATCGGGGAGAGACCCCTCTTCATGAAGCAGTGGATCATGAACATTTTGAAGTAGTCGAAGTTTTAGTAGAAAGGGGTGCTGCTGTAAATGAGTGTGATAAAGATGGTGATACACCACTTCACGTTGCTGCTAGATTCAATCGAACTGAAATACTTGAGCTGTTAATCAGCAAAGGTGCAGCTTTGAATGCAGAAGATCATATGGGAAGGACCCTTCTTCATGAAGCAGTGATGTTTGGGAGTTTTGAAACAGTCAAAGTTTTAGTAGAAAGGGGTGCTGATGTAGATGCCGTGGATAAGGAGGGTAATACAGCACTTAAATTTGCAGAAAACGGAAATCATATTGAAGTAGTTGCATATTTAAGTTGCAAATTTGCTAATGTGAATGCTGTAGGCAGGGATGACGGAGTGTTAGTTCCTGAAAGAGTGTGTATAAATACTGAAAAACTTGGTGAACCTCTATTTAAAAAAATGCGTACGAACTGATATGCGAGTTTTCTAAAACACATTTTGTTAAAACTTCATCCTATTGTTTCAATAAAAAAACAAACTATTTTTTCATAACGAATTCCTCTTATAAATTCTGTATGCAATTTATTTTTCTTCTGACACTTTTTTAAATAAAATATCAAAGTTTATGATTCACTATTTTTTAAAAAAGTTTAAAAGAGCTGTATTAAGTATTTTGTTCACATGAGTTATGAAAATATCTAAAAATAATTTTTATAACTCAATGCTTTTGTTGACTTCTTTGAACCTGTTTGTCTGGATCATTCATATTATTTAATTCATGTGTTTAAGAACTTCTAGGGGAATTCTATTGAATTCAATGGTAAGGTTTTGAACCAAAGAATGTGATTTTATTGGTATGGGCCTCTAGAATCGTGCGAGGGCACTTGAGTGCTGCTTTTTTATGGCACCTACACTAGGGGTGTCCCAAAAAACGTGACTTTTGAAATTCTTAACTCTCACCCCCATAAAATGTTCTTTTTGTGAATATAAGACACTGAATTTTTTTAGAATTTTTAAAAAATATTTAGAGGTACTCCAAGGTAATTGAACTTCCAAAAAAAAGGGTAAAATTTTAAGATTTTTAAAAATCATTATTTTCATTTATTATAGCTATTTATATTGTCTTAAATGAAGTCTGTATTAATTATCTGGGTGGAAAATAATATGCATCAGTATACAATCAACAAACACGCGATTTTTTTCAGCATAATAGCTAAGCGGTAAATAGGGGGTTCGGGGTCCTAATCCAAAAATTTTAGAATTTCGAATTTTAGCTATATTTTGAGTGAATTTCATGAAGCTTCGCGGGCCGCCAGTTTGGAAACCCTAGAAAAATAAATATTTTGGAAAATTATTATTTTAGAGAATAGCTTATTGTTACACTCCATTTGAAACATCCTGTAAAACTATACAGAGGAATTAAAAATTTCTGATACTCATGTTTCCCCTACAAGGAACTTGTTTGAAAACTTATTCAGTAATAATCCCGTATTTTAAATAGAAAGAAAGCTTTCTCAATACTCCGCTAGAGCGCAGCACTACCGCAGAAATGAAACAACCTTCGCGATCGGAACTTTTCTTTTCGAATGCACCCCCAAGGGCCTCAAAAAGAGCTTAAACACTACTTTAAGAGACAAATTTAAAAAAACTTTTCTGGGGGAGAACACTCATGCCCCCTCTCAAATTTTGACGTCTGTTTATAGGGGAGAGTGTTGTACCTACGGACGGTTGTACCTTCAGCCACCTCGTTTTAAAATTCGGGAAAATATGTAAATTTGAATTTGTGGTCGATTTTGAATGTAAATAGATGCTATCTAGTTGCTAACGTGAAATATAAGCTCTTTGAAATATTATTTAAATTTTATATAATAAAAATACTGTTTTTAGGTGCTCAAAGTTTTTTTTAGTGCATCACTACTTAACTCTTTTCTTCCCCTTTAATTATGACATGATAAAATGGGATACATGGGGGGAATCCCCGAGATTTTAACTTTTATTTTTGATATTAAAAATCGTCAGATCTCAATTCTTTTATCTTTTATAGAACTTTGAATGCAAAAACACCTCTTGTTGTACCTTCGGACACCATAAGTGTTGTACCTACGGACACGTTCTTGTGGGTGTCTGTAGCTAATCGGCGTTTTAGAATCAGGTTTCATTTAACTGAATACATTTTAATAAATGTTCAATTAATTCTAAATGGTAATCTATTTGTCAGCGATTATTTTCAAGTGAATTTTAGATGAAAAATCAAATATTTTGTGATCTTAACAATTTTTTTAAATTTATGATTCTACTTGGAATTTAATGTAAAATATGGTGTAAAATCCTAAGAACCCTATTGCATTTAAGTATGATGATTAAAAAAACTTAAAATTTCCACTGAAGAAGATTTACCACCAAATTATTATTGTTATTACCACCAAATGTTTGCACAACTAAGTGTTGATCGAATTGTTTTTTTGGGGGGATCAGTGAAGTTGTCAGATCAATCAGCATGATTGATGAAACTATTATCTTAAATTCTGATCTGAAAATACCATGTGATTTTTGTGTTTTTGGTAAAAAATCAAGACTTTTATCATTTAACTTCGTTTTAATGATCATTTACGATCTAAAACTACATTACTTTAAAAAATCTATTTTCAATTTTAAAAAGGCTTGAAATAGGTTATTAAAAGGTAATGCATCAATAATAATTTTAATTCTTAGATTTTTTCAACTAAAATTTCCCTTTTTAAGGGTGTCCACAGGTACAACTGGGTCTGTCCATAGGTACAACAGGTTGTTGTACCTTTGGACACAAATTTTTCCATGTTATTATAAATTATTAAAAATCCAATTTTCAAGATTTTGGCTAGTTAAAAACATCTCTGTACTCACAAAGGTTAGGACTATAGGTTGGGCACTTTAAATGGTCAAAATGTGATTTTACCTGTCTTAGAAAAATCCAAACGTGATTTTTGTCCAGAGGTACAACACTCTCCCCTACCGTGTTTTACCCTTGAAAATTCAAAAGAAGTGTTACTAAGGAAGTTTTGGGGAACAAAATTTTTTGTGTCTAATTCCACTTAAAATTGACTTTTAAAATTGGCACTGTATATTTGGACGGCTTTTTTCAACTAAACTCTACTCTAATTTCCACGGCTAGGCTACAGCTCGGCGTTTCATTGGTTCAATCACTAAGCGCCGAGACTGCTACGTAATCACGAGACCTACAGCGCATGCGCCACTGGCCGTTTTGGCCGTCCAAATATACACTTCGTTTAAAATTTCATCAGGATTTCTCTTCAGGATGTTTTCAATTCAATTGAGATACCTTTTTGGCACTGTGTATTTGGACGGCCTTTTTTCAACTAAACTCTACTCCAATTTCCACGGCCCGGCGTTTCATTGGTTCCATCACTAAGCGCCGAGACTGATACGTAACCACGAGATCTACAGCGCATGCGCCACGGGCCGTTTGGGCCGTCCAAATATACACTTCGTACCTTTTTATCTATAAATTGAGCCACACTTAGTTTAGGAATTTTTACATGTACTAATGGCAACACAAGGTTTGTTATGTTTAGAATTGTTTACTTCATGAGATCGGCGCATGAATTCTTAAATTTAAAGTAAGTTCAATCCTCAATTTTTTTTATTTAGATTTACCAGGTTTTTCTGCCAGGGTCCTGTTTTAGGAATACCCATAATTTAATTAGGGTAATTAATTTAGAAATACCCATTTTTGTGGATGCCAGTGCTCTTTCATAAGATGCTTTTTTTTCAGTAAATATTTATATTTTAACTGATGCTGAAATAGTAGCGATAATTAAATAACGAAAACAATGAAAAGAAACAAACTGCTAATAAGGAAGTTGCATGTGTCAGATTTTCAAAAACAAACAAGTGTTCCGTATGGTTTTTTGTATGGTAAAATGAAATAACTAGTCAGTTTTTTTTAAAAATGTACAGGTAATTAAATATTTTAATTTAAAAGTCGAGAAAAAAAACACTTGACTGAAAACGTTTATTGTTTAAACTATAAGATGACGTCAACAATAATACCATCAACTCCATTGCTTTACAACAATGTTTAGTATAAGATGATGTCACATCCAAACTCTTGGCGTTTTCGCGCGCTTTTAAAAAGGGGATTTTTGTTAATTTTTTGGGCAATCAAAAAATTTCTCGATCGGCCTCAAATTTTGGGTAGTTGCTTATTTTTGCAAGAGGAATCGATTTAAAAAAATCATGCAACTTCCTCATTGAGATATTTTGAGTGTTTTATTTCTGTACTTAATTGTTTTAGAACAATTTAGCGTCAGACTTTACACTTCTGCCTGGCTAATCCTAAAGTACTAGATATTTTTTTAGAGTTTTACGTACTGTTTGAATATATAGTTCACTTTCAACAGCACGTATACAACTGAGAAATGGGCAAGGCAAAGCAGAAAAGCTTTTGTCATGCTGGCTCAGGGAGAATATTTTTTCCTTTGCTAGCTGTTCCAGACTTTGCAATCACACACTTTGAGTGTCCTGCAGCTGCATTTTGCACTAGCTTTATTTGCGATGTAATTTTTTCATGCTTTCTTCAATATACTGTCAGGGTTTTATTCGATAAAAGTTAATTTTTATGTGTTTTTAAAAAGGGATTCAAAGTAAAATTGGTATTTCTCTAGAAAGCCGGCGCAAATCTCGCCAAGCAGATAGTTTGGCGACAGCTCATACATGGCCTTCCGAAACAGAAACAAACGCAAAAGAAAGCTTTATTTCTGCTCAAAAAGAGACCTGCTTACCCATTGTTACAATAAAAACACAATGTAAATAACAAGTTATTAAAAGAAAAACTATATATATAAGTCCAGAAAATGGAATAAATTATAGGAGACCTTTGTACCTAGGCAGTGGCGGATCCAGGATTCGATTTTGGGGGGGGGCTAAGAATTTTTATAATCCAATTTAATTCTCTTGTTAATGGTAATACGGAAAAAGTAGCAAATTATTCAACTAAAACCATTAAAAGGGGGGTCTGGGGGACCTCCCCCAGAAAATTTTTGGAAATTTTGGCCCAAAAACCCACTTTTTCAACCCGTTTTGGTACGCCTCATCCGAATTTCGGATATAGATTTTTCGCGTTCTGACAAACTTAGTAAAATGTTAGACGTTTTGGGGGGGCTTCAGCCCGAAAGCCCCCCCCGTAGATCCGCCACTGTACCTAGGGCCATCATGTACCTAGAGCCACCACACTTTATTTTAATAATATTTAGTTCTAAGTTTTATTACTCAGTTGGGTGAGTGGCAACACCAATTGCTATTTTGGCAGACATTTTGAAGTCTTGTAGAAAAACCTGTGAGGAGTTACAAGTGAAAAACGTTTTTGCATGGTCCAAACTAAAATTTTGCAACTCATCTCTTTTATTTCTTTACAAAGGTAAGTCAAATACTTTGATTTGAATTCTAGTACATAATTTTGTTTGCAATATAGAGTATCAAATGAGATAATAAATAAATCCCTTCTCCATGCAAGTTTTTCAGTAGAAGACATTTTGTATGAAATTACCTAGTCTTGTACCTAGGGCCACATAGTTGCCTTGTACCTAGGGCCATGGCCCTAGGTACAACTGCTATCATATTCTTTTTGTGGTTACTCTATTCAAAACTTTTTCATTATAAATGGAGTAAAATGGCTGTAATTATCTAATCCATTTTGGTTTAATTAATTTACTTTAAATACTTTTTATATTTATCAAAACAAAAGTATATTTTAAATTAGTTTTCTTTAATATTTGAATAAAATTTTCAACCTTTATTTCATTTTCATACAACAAATTCATAATTATTTTATTTAGATGCCTAGAAATTCTGATGGAATAAAGGGGTCAAAACCCAATGCAGATAATATAACTGCAGCTGCTGAAGCAGTTTTAAAGGACAGAATTCCAGTTCGGACAGCAGCACGACAGTTTGGAGTAGGCAGAACAACACTGCAAAGACATGTTGCTTTTTGTCAGAACACTAATTCTGAAGATACAGAATATTCTAACCGATGTGCTGTTTGGATGGTATTCTCCAAAGATGAAGAAAATGCCCTTGTTGAGTACCTTGTCATTGCAAGCAATATGCATTTTGGTTTATCTAAATTGCAAGTTAAAAAGCTAGCTTTTGAGTATGCAAAAGCCAATGAAAAGAAATATCCTAAATCCTGGGATACAAATGGTGAAGCTGGTGATCAGTGGTATTCTGATTTCATGAAAAGAAATAGTAAGTTTCTTTCACTAAGAAAACCTCAAGCCACAAGTTTAGCAAGAGCTACCAGCTTCAACAAAACAAATGTTGATACTTTTTTTGCTAAGTATAATGAAGTCTTAGCAAAATACCAGTTTTTGCCAGAGTGCATTTATAATATGGACGAAACTGGTATTACAACAGTGCACACACCGGCCAAGGTTATAGCTCCAAAAGGCAAGAAACAGGTTGGCAGCATGACTTCTGGTGAACGAGGAAGTAATATAACTGTTATTTGCAGTGTAAATGCAATAGGAAATTCTGTACCCCCTATCATGATTTTCCCAAGAGTGAACTTCAAAAATCACATGCTGAAAGGTGCACCTCCTGGAACTGTGGGAACAGCTCACATTAGTGGGTGGTCAAATGCAGATATATTTCTTGAATTTTTGAAGCATTTTATTAATCATGTGAAATGTTCTGTGCAACAAAAGGTGCTGTTATTAATGGACAATCATGAAAGCCATTGCAGTATTGATGCAATCTCTTTGGCGAAGGAAAATGGCGTTGTTATGCTTACTTTTCCGCCACATACAAGCCATAAACTTCAGCCGTTGGATAGAGGAGTCTTTGGACCCTTCAAGAAATACTACAGTACAGCGTGTTCAGCGTGGATGCTGACAAACCCAGGGAAACCAATCACCATATATGATGTTGCGGAGAATTTTGGCAAATCATATCCTTTGGCTTTTACTCCAGTAAACATTCTAGCGGGCTTTCGTGTGGCTGGTATATGGCCAGTGAATCCAAACATATTCACTGATGATGAGTTTCTAAGTTCAAGTGTAACCGACAGACCAGATCCTTCCATAATTAGCCCCAACAATAATCCTGAAGAAAGTGATTCGGAAATGGTGGAATTGGATGTTACTGTATCCAACTCGGATGCATGTCGTGCAGGATGTTCCCATAGTTCTGCATCGAATTCCATTGCTTGTGTAACACCTGAACAGGTACGACCCTACCCCAAAGCAAAACCTTGTACCACTAACAAAAGAGGTGGAAGAAAACCAGGGAGATGTCGAATCCTAACCGATACTCCGGAAAAAAAGGAAATTGAAGAGCACCATGCAGTTAAAATGGCTAAGAAGAAAAGAAAAACCATGAAGAAATCTGTTCAAATTGAGGCAACTTCATCCGAAGAAGAATTTTCCACTGATGAGGATGCAAGTTTTAGTGCTATTGAAAAGGGAGATTTCTGTCTAACAAGATTACAAGGGAAGAAAACTGAACATTTTTATGTAAGTGTACAGTGTTAAATACCTGAAAAGAATTGCACATTCCAATAAGTTTCTATTTCTATATGATAAAGATGTCACATATGAAATTGAGAGTAAAAATATTGTCTTCAAATTACCCAAACCACAATCTGTTGGTGCTTCAGAGCGACAATGTATGCAGCTCGATTTTGGAATCAGTTTTCCAAACTATAATGTTGAATAATTTTTTAAATAAAAATACTTAAATGAAAATATTGCTTCTTTGATAAAATTTATGTTTATAATGTCTATTTTTTATTCATTATAGGATATAATTAAACTTTAAGGGAAGGGCCCTAGGTACAACAGCTACTGGCCCTTGGTACAATGATGGTTTGTACCTAGGGCCATTTCTGAAGTTTCTTGAAAACCCTTCTATTTCATAGATTTTAATATTTAAAGTATTTATACTAATAACAATAGGATGGTAATTAGTATAATGATGTGTGCATATCAGTTTCATTCTTTAAAACAGGTTAGTAGCTCTGATATTGTACATTGAAAAAAGGTGGCCCTAGGTACACTGGTCTCCCTATACAAGTCTGCTTAAAAATCATATTAATAATATTAAAATATATTTAAACGAAATTCAAAATTTTAAAACTGGTAAGTAGTTTAAAATATTTTTATTTGAATATTTACTTTTCAAATAAAAGGTTTCATGAAATGACATTGTTGTTATTTTTACAAGCTAAAGGTTACAAGCGGTGATATTCCGTTTGGCGCTGGTAGCATCATTATTGGCGACTTTATCGCTTGCGCTGGGATTCTGGAGCAGTACCGTAAAATTATATAACATAATTTTCTTTTTAAGGGTTTTGGAAAATATTTTTGATCAAAATAAGATTTGAGCAAAAAACCAGAGATTTGAGAAGGATGTATGGCAGACTGCATCCTTACTGGGTGATGTCATTTCCATGGTTAAGGTCACATGTGGGCTAAGGTCACAAAAGGTTAAGTTACAGGAAGAATCCATTCAATTTGACCAAGCATGTGGTAGGGGGGAGGGGAGGAAAATGTTGCGTGGTCTGGGTGACCTCATGTCCCCTGCTTACAGATTAATAAATCTTAAGGTTTTAAAATCCTTCCAATGAGGAATCCCAAATTCCCGGGTATCTCTCGACATTCTCTTGTTCACAACATCCATTCCTTTGAGCCATGGGGCCTTATAAAATTCTCTTTCAATTATATTTATAAGTAAATTAGATTTGTTGAAAGTAGTTTCTGCGATATGGTATGATTTTTTAGCTACTGACAGTTCTTTTGTTTAATCTAAAAATATAATTAAGAGTATTACACTACTTAAATTGCAACTATGTAAGAACATGTATATTTGAAAATAAGAATTTAAAAGTAATTAAATACCTATTTTTTAAAATTAATTATTTGGTCTCCTCTTTAAATTACTTGCCACCCTTGGTATAATGTACTTATCTTATAAAAGTTTTGATTTTGAAAGATTTAAATTAAAATTTGTTTTATAAGAGAATATATAGTTTTGTTTTTAATTTTCACTTTATACAGAAACCCTCATTAATACTATTTTCATTTTAGATCTCTTTTTCTGATTGTATGCTGTCTGATATTCAGCTGGTCATCATTCAAGCTGGTTGTATGACTGTTTAAAAGTAATTTTGAGTTTTTATTAAAGTAAGTATGCATAGTAGCTATGATGTGATGTGAAATAGATTTAAAAAACCCTACACTTTGTTATAATACATTTGAAAAATTAATCGAGTATACTCAAAAACATGGCCAAGTATTTCATTTCTAATAACTTCTCTACAGGGTGTCCCATAAACAATGGGTCACACTTTTAGGGGGGATAGTAGACACCAGACGAGTCAGAATCACATATGATTTGGGGGTCCCAGACCAAATCCCAGGGAGTTAAAAATGGGAAAACACCCCAAAAAAATTATTGAAAAATTCAATTTGTAGAAGAACTACTATTGGTAAAAATTTAATTATGGTCTCAAAAATTGTGGTTTAATATGATCTTTCAAATTATCTCAAAAGTTTTCACGTTAAAATTTGCTTTATTGTGAAAAAAATTAAAAAACTGCAAAAAAATGTGAAAATTCAGCCAAAACCTCATTTTGTATTTCGAAATCCTTTCTTTTGATTTTATAATCTGAAAGATCATAGTTGAAAACCCTTAAGTCCAAAGTTTCATGTAAAAACCATCAATATTAAATGCTTGAGATCCTTTTAAAGTTCGTTTTTTGCGTGCGAAAACTGGTTTCCTTTAGCCGTTTCCAAAACGGCAGTTTGAGGACCCAAAAAGAGGACATAAACCATGTTTTAACAGGCTCTCAAGCATTTAATATTGATGGTTTTTATGTGACACTTTGGACTTAAGGGTTTTCGACTATGATCTTTCAGATTATTAAATCAAAGGAAAGGATTTCGAAATACAAAATGAGGTTTTGGCAGAATTTTCACATTTTTTTGTGTTTATTAACTTTTTTCATAATAAAACAAATTTTAAAGAGAAAACTTTTGAGATAATTTTAACCCGTAGCATGGGACGTGGGGTCTCCCAGACTCCGCAACGATAATTCGATAACATCGATCATTTTAAGTCTATTGGGAAATTGTCGGGAAAAAATGTTTATTTCATCATAAAGTTAAAGAAAATATTTTTCCATCAAGAGATAAATGTTCAAATAACATTGTACTGAAATATCAGAATCGTATCTTAATTAGACGATTTTTAAAAAATATAGAAAGTTGCGGAGTCTCTGGAGACCCCACGTCCCCTTGTATGTTCCAATTTTTCATCTCCCCTGTTACCGGTTAAAGATCATATCAAACCACAATTTTTGAGACCATTTTTAAATTTTTACCAATAGTAGTTCTTGTACAAATTGAATTTTTCAATAATTTTTTTGGGGTGTCGCTCCATTTTTGACTCCCTGGGACTTGGTCTGTGACCCCCAAATCCTATGTGATTCTGACTCGTTTAGTGTCTACTATCCCCCTAGAAGTGTGGCCCATTATTTATGTGACACCCTGTATACAATATGCATATGAAAAAATAAAAATTTAATGTTTTTTGGACCTTGATAAAATTTTACAAAAGCATTGAAACCAGGGTTGGCTGGATTGGACCCGATTGGGTTTCTTCAAAAAACAATGTGAGAAAACCCTCATTTTGGACCCATCTTTGGGTTTTTCAAGAAAAATCAAGATTTTGGCATATTTAATACAGAAGAAAACATTTAGCGAAATAACATACCTAGAACTTACTGATGTTGAGTGGGTTTTTTTCAAAACTTTAACCAGGTTTCACCCATTTACAGGTTTTTTCATTATTAAATGGATTTTTTCAAAATTTAGGATGTTCAAAGTTTAAACTTTATAAAAAAACTAGTTGATATGCCCGGCCTTGCACGGGTGGACATGGAGATTTTTTTCTTTAAAATTTTTAATTCATTTTCTACCTTCTAGGCATGGATCCAGGGGATAGCACTCTGGACAGCAACTCCCCTTGGGAACCCAAAAAGTTGTCAAAATGAGTAAAACCCTACCTTTACCGGTTTAATTTTCCAATTTTTTTTCTGGTGTAGGACCCCATACTTCCCATTAGTACCGCCAGGGGATCTCCAGTGATAATTTTTAGGAAATCACCAATATTTTGTATTTTGGGTAAAAAGTAAAGGTAATAGTGTTGAAAATGGCCCCCTTAGACTCAAAACGTTTCTAAAAATGTGTTTAAACCCTACTTTTACAGGGCAAATTTCAAATTTTCTCTGCGGGAGGATCCCCATACCCCCAATGGGGATCTTGTCTGGAAAAGTGCACCCCCCTCTTGGAGCCATGCTGGATCCGCGCCTATATTTTGATGAGTGAAAGGTGTCGAATCAAGCATTTTAAATTCTGAATGATTTCTGCATATACCACATGATTCCCATAAAAATTAATATTAGAAAAATATTCTTCCAAAATTACTTAAAATGCTCAAATAGACCCTTAATTAATCACATTTTCATGATTTTATTATATCTTTGGTATGAAAATTATCTTTGGTATGTTTATTTTTTCATAAATAAAACATGTTCCTGCAATTTAAGAAAAAATCCAATATTTCCCCTTAAAATGGTTTTGAATATTAACTCTAGTTTTTGGTCTGTTAACCAACTTTCTAAAATTCTACAATATGATCATCATTTGATTTTTCATCTTTGTTTCCATGGAGACTATTTTAACAACAATGCTATTCCATGAAACTTTATTTAAAAATTACTCTCAAATAAAAATATTTTGTACTGTACTTATCAGTTTAAAAATTTTAAATTTTGTTGAGAAATATTTTTAGATTATAGTTATAATTTTTAATTAGACGTATATCTAGTTTTTCTTTTAAAAACTTGCTATTTTGCATTATGTTTTTTTTTTGACAATGGGGTAAACAGATCCCTTCTGGAGGAGAAATAAAGCTATTTCAGAAAAATGACCATAAAAACGGTCAAAAGAGGGTCACGAGGTCGTTCTAGAACTTTGAAACATAGCCTATGTTTTTTCTGGGATTCTTTTACGTATGTTTACCAAGTTTGGTTCCGATCGGAAGAAAACTGAATTTGTATAGAAGACAAACAAACACACATTGACTTTTATTATATTAGATTTAGGAAGATTTTTAAATTTCAGTGTTTTTTTCTAAGTTAAATAGATTTCTTTAAATATTGAAGGTTTTTTCAAAGCTTAGGCATACCTGCCAACCGTTCCGATTAAATCGTATTTGTTCCGATTTTTCACTGTTGTTCCGAAAATACGATTTCAGTACCAAATGTTCCGTTTTTACGTCCCCCTTTTGGCCATTTTCGACCTACTCGAATTGTGCAATAATAAGGGAAGGCGTTTAGTCTTAGTGAAAGGGTGTAAAGTCTAGTTCGTAAGAACAAGACTGACTCTCAGAGTTCCATGGACTCTGGTACTCTACAGGCATTGCTAGCTGCAAAAATAGTAATTCTGATCCATGCTATAATAAATCTTTCAGTGCTGACCGATTAAAAAGGGCAAAATCAGCTACTTTTGTAGCACTTAATAAAGATTAATTCTTCTATTTTCCAAACAATGTTTGCTTATTTCACTTTTTCACTTTATTAGTACTTACTAAGTATTTTTAAATCTTTCTGAGTTAATATGTATGAAATTCCCAGTGTTGAACATCTTGAGTCATTATTGTTATTCTATTTGCAGAAATTTAAACCCAGATAAAAGGAAAAAAAATTAAC
The DNA here is from genome assembly GCA_024610705.1 of Tetragnatha versicolor. Classification (NCBI taxonomy): domain Eukaryota; kingdom Metazoa; phylum Arthropoda; class Arachnida; order Araneae; family Tetragnathidae; genus Tetragnatha; species Tetragnatha versicolor. The sequence goes on along the minus strand of JANDEH010000018.1, from coordinate 9,490,746 downwards.
TTTATTATATCCTAGTATAAATGTAGATAATTATTAGTCAGAATATAAAGGTATATAAAACACTTAGTCCTCTTAATAACCATAAGATACCTTAGATAAGGGATAAAAGTTATGAATTACAAGCTATTTTTTAATAATACCCCTTTAACACATTCAAAATGTGTCGTGCATGTTGTTCCTATTTCTGTTTCTGAATTGTTGGCAGGTATGCTTAGGATATTTTTAAAATTTAAATGGGTTTTTTTACATAATTTAAACCAGGTTTCAATTATTAAGGGAGTGTTTTCCAAATTTCAGTGGGTTTTTTTCATTATTGAATGGGTTTTTTCATAATTTAAGACGTTTAAAGGTCAAAACCTTTTTCATACTTTAACAAAGTTTCATGTTTCATTCAGGTCATATACGAAAAAAGTTGTTTTAAAAAATGATGTCAATGGAGTAAAGTATGATTTTATAAATTACAACTAGTAGTTCTTTTACCTACGGTTAAGACTAGTTTCTTCTACATACATCATGAACCGCCGTTTATGAGGTTCAATTGCAAATTCGGCTCTTTGAAAACTTTTCCGTTGCGCCCCCTCAACATTTTAGGTCTACTACGCCTGTGGTACCAGAATATCACTTTTTTTGATATTCTAGTGACGAAAGGGTTATGATAATTATCAGCTAACTTTTAAATATAATTTATGCTGCGCTTTCTGATCTCGCGTTTTTCTAGCAATACGACTGCATTAGAAAATCTCCCTTGACATTCATGCTTTGTTGACCTTTATTCAGACCATTGATCCAGAACATCTGTCTGCAAAATTTCCAGGAACTCCTAGGGGGAGTATTGAATTTCAGGGGGTCAGCAGTAAGACAAAACTTAAACTTGTAAGGATATACTAATATTGACAGTTATGTGTGTTGTGATTAATAGATTATTTTCTTTGATGATAACACTGGCCTGCCATGAGAAAAATACAAGAGGAGTAAGAACTGAATGTATTTTTGGTGCTAATTTCAAAAATAGTCATAAAAAGTTTCTGTCACTCTTTTTTTGAAATTTCAATTTTGAATTTCAAAAAAAAGTTTTTCTTGATACGCCCTAATGCAGTAGTGGCGAACCTATGGCACGCGTGCCACTGGGTGGCACACGACCGGTATTTCGGTGGCACGCGACATTCACTAAAAATGACACATAAAAAACTTTAGCTCTAGACCAGATATTACCAGATTTCTAATACCTGAAAACTCCCCAAAACCAGCTTCAGAACACTTTTTAGCTTGCTGAAATTAAAAAATATTTCGGGGGAGGACTCCCGAACCCCCTACTCACCCCTTAGGTGCTTTTGGGCCATTAAAACAACAAATTGGTCCAACTGGCTAGCAGTTGGCCGTTTTTTCTCTTACTATTTCTTCTTATACTTTTTTCTTAAAAATTTTTAGGTAGAATTTGCATTTTGATGCACTTAATATGGAGAAAGTGAATGATAGAGTTTCAAGTAAAAATTGGGGATCCCCAGAAAAAGTTTTAGAAATTTGATCCTAAAAACAGAGATTTAACTTTGATAACACCTAGAATTTTAAATTTGTTTTCAGAGTTCTGTCTTATTTTTCTGTATTTTAGAACATATTTCGGGTAACATCCCCTTGCTACAACGAACTGTTTTCTACTTGGCCTATAAATCTTAGGAATACTAAACTGTGATTTATCGATATTCTATTAATTTGACTTTCCAATGTGTTTCAAAGTATATTGATTTTTTTTCCAAACAGGCAGTGATGGATCAAGGACTTGGTTTTTTGAGAACCGCCCTTATAATTACGTAAGAAAACTGACATTAGGGTAGGCCGTTAGAAAACAAAATCATGGATGCAAAAGGAGCCTGGTTATTTTATTTAATCGGGCGTATATAAGGGGGGAAGGGGCCCTGCCCCCTCCTAAATTCGGACAAGGTATACCAAAACAAGTTAAAACCCAGTTTTTTGGGGATAAATTTTCAAACATTTTTGGAGGGAATGCCCCCAAACCCCCCTTTTCTACTTGAAACTTTATTATTCACAACTTCACACACTTATAATACTCAAGAAAATCAAAATCCTATCTAAAAGTGTATGTCCAAAATTCGGACTAGATGCACCAAAAACTAGTTCAAAACCCTGCTTTTAGGGTCAACTCAAATTTCCAAAAATTTTAAAAATGCAAATTCTACCAAAAATCAAAATGTATTAAAAAGCTGCACTAAACCTATTAAAGATGCATGGGAGGGACTGAGGAATAATTGTTGGCCCCTCCCGAAATAAATTTCTATATACACTTACCACCGACTTTACGGCCCACCACTAGACTTGTGCCTATCGACCCTCAATGGCGGATTTTATTTTCCAAGGGTTTAAAGATAATTTATTAAAAAAATCAAGTGGCACACTTGACCTTTGGAAATCAAAAACTAATATAAATGGCACACTAATCGAAAAAGGTTCGCCATCCCTGGTTTAGAGTAATTAATTTTTTAATTTTCGAAAATTTTCACACTTTTTCGGTTTTCTTTCTATCTAAAATGAAAACTAATCACGGTACGGTATCAATATGATTTTTAAACACTTATATTCTTTTTTTTAGAAAGAGATTGATGTTTAATTCTTTAAAAAATTCTAATTAGTTTTGGAATTATTAAGCATCAAAGTTTAATTTTTTCATAGTTTTAGTAGGTCTTTATCAGACGTGTTTAATGTTTTTAAATTTTCCTGCCTGTTCACTAGATTGTCACGAGCACAGATATTTAAATTTAAAAGTTTTGAGGTACACATTTTTGCTCTAAGTTTGCTAACCGATTTTGAAAATTTTTTTTTCTTTTTCTTTGTCTATATAAATTCGCAACTTTTCGGCGCTATTACAACTTCGAAATAAAAAAATGAGTTTTTTCGGCCCACCATAATATATATATATGCATCATAAATAGTTAAACAAAGACTATTTTGCTTCTCTAATAGTTAAGTAATTTGCAGGAATGGATTCTTCATCATGGTACCAACTACCTTCACCTACATCGCTGAAATCCTTAGCTTGCGACGTGAAGTATCCCTATGGAAACTACCTGATTCATCAACTGGTGCTCAACAATTCCAAGCCAAGTGACTCTTGCTGGGAAAGCGACATTCGCGCTGCACTTCGGTCCTTCCCTGCTGCTTGGACGAATAAAAGGAATGCGGACGGATTCACTCCTCTACATCTGGCTGTGATAAAGCGAAACTCTTTTATGGTCAAGATGTTGCTGTCCTGTCTTCCAACCCTCGATGTTGATGCCAAATGTGTTGAAGCAAATGGAGGAACTGCCTTGCATTTAGCAGCTTCTACAAATTATTTTAAAAGCCCATATTTAAATGCTGGAAACAATTATGGCAAATCCACACTCGATAAAGATGTTAATGTAGATTGTTTGGGAACAGTCAAAGTTTTGGTAGAAAGGGGTGCTGCTGAAAATGAATGTGTTAACAAACGTGCAACACCACTTCACATTGCAGCTAGTTGCAATCGAATTGAAATACTTAAGTTGTTAATCAGCAGAGGTGCAGCTTTGAATGCTAAAAATATTAGGGGAGAGACTTCTCTTTATGAAGCAACTTGGTATGGTTATTTTGAAACAGTCAAAGTTTTAGTAGAAAGTGGTGCTTCTGTAAATGAGAGTGATAATAAAGGTGAAACGCCACTTCACTTAGCAGCTCGATGCAATAAAATTGAAATACTTAATCTGTTAATCAGCAGAGGTGCCGCTTTGAATGCAAAAGATTGTTTGGGAAGCACCCCTCTTCATAAAGCAGCTAGGAGTTGGTCTTTGGAAACAGTCAAAGTTTTAGTAAAAAGTGGTGCTTCTGTAAATGAGTGTGATGAGGAGGGTGATACACCACTTCACTTCGCAGCTAGATATGATCTAATTGATATACTTAAGCTGTTAATCAGCAAAGGTGCAGCTTTAAATGCTAAAAATATTCGAGGAAGGACCCCTCTTCATGAAGCAACTTGGTATGGTTATTTTGAAAAAGTCAAAGTTTTAGTAGAAAGGGGTGCTACTGTAAATGAGAGTGATAACAAAGGTGAAACACCACTTCACTTAGCAGCTCGATGCAATCGAATTGATGTACTTGAGCTGTTAATCAGCAATGCTGCAGCTTTAAATGCCAAAAATATTCGAGGAAGGACCCCTCTTCATAAAGCAGCTTGGTATGGTTATTTTGAAAAAGTCAAAGTTTTAGTAGAAAGGGGTGCTACTGTAAATGAGAGTGATAACAAAGGTGAAACACCACTTCACTTAGCAGCTCGATGCAATCGAATTGATGTACTTGAGCTGTTAATCAGCAATGGTGCAGCTTTAAATGCTAAAAATATTCGAGGAAGGACCCCTCTTCATGAAGCAACTTGGTATGGTTATTTTGAAAAAGTCAAAGTTTTAGTAGAAAGGGGTGCTACTGTAAATGAGAGTGATAACAAAGGTGAAACGCCACTTCACTTAGCAGCTCAATGCAATAAAATTGAAATACTTGAGCTGTTAATCAGCAATGGTGCAGCTCTGAATGCAGAAGATCGTATGAAAAGGACCCCTCTTCATAAAGCAGCGAGATATAGGCATTTGGAAAATGTCAAAATTTTAGTAGAAAGGGGTGCTGATGTAGATGCTGTGGATAAGAGGGGTAATACAGCACTTGATATTGCAGAAGCACGAAATAAAACTGAAGTAGTTGCATATTTAAATTCCAGATTTGCTAATGTGAATGCTGTAAGCAGGGATGACGGAGTGTTAGTTCCTAAAAGCATAAATACTGCAAAATTTGGTGAACCTCCATTTAAAAAAATGCGTAGGAACTGATATGCGAGTTTTCTAAAACACATTTTCTTAAAGCTTCATCCTTTTGTTTGAATAAAAAAGCAAACTATTTTTCCCATAAGGAATTTTTCTTATAAAATTTTGTATGCAATTTAAATTTCTTCTTATACTTTTTTAAATAAAATATCAAAGTTTGTTATTTATTTTTTAATAAAGTTTAAAAGAGCTGTATTAAGCATTTTGTTCGTATGAGCTATGAAAATATCTAAAAGTTATTTTTATGACTCAATGCTTTTGTTGACTTCCTTGAACCTGTTGTCTGGATCATTCATATTATTTTATTCTTCTAGGGGAATTCCATTGAATTCAATGGTAGGGTTTTGAACAAAATAATGTGATTTTATTGGTTTGGGCCTCTAGAATCGTGGGAGGGAACTTGAGTTTGGCTTTTTGAACCAATGAATGTGATTTCATTGGTATGAGCCGTTTTTATGGCACCTACACCTTTTTGATGTCATTATGGACCTCATGAAAAAATTGCATTCACGTGCTGTCAAATTAGGATTAGGAACGAAATATGCTTTTCTTCAGCAATGTTGAGCCAATGGCTTTGAATGTTAGTGTATAGGAGTACGAATACCTGTTTGGGCTTCCAAATCTCTTCATTTTTTTTAAATAATTTTTTTCAAACTGTTCTGATATTAATTTTTTTTGGTAGATTGTAAAGAAGAAAAACACACCATGGTAAAGTAATTTTTATTTGGATTTTGCACGTGGAATTTAGCCGTAATAGGTATACGAACAAATTTGTTGGGGGTACGAATAATTTCTGGAGTGACTGGTTTGTAAATTAAGTTTATAACATACAGAATAAATGTATACAAAACTGTATATTGCTTCCTCAGAGCAACACTAAGACATCTGACTGACCACTGTGATCAACACTGAGACCATTTTTTGTGTTTTAAGGTTATAATGGTTGTCAGGCCAGAGCCGGCCTGAGATGAGGAAATGCTACCGTCTGGCCTCACATTTGAAGAAGAAGCAGTCTGCCAATGTAAATGTTTGCAGGATATAAATATTGTGTTGGCAGGAGGACTGGGGCTGTTTTGTATTGCTCTGATGGTCTGATGTTGTAATTTCGAGTGGCTTGATGTATTTTTAGAAGGCGAGTGTTTTAGTTTGATAGTACGAACCCCTACAATGGTGTTCAAGTATATTTCAGATGTGGATTTCAGTGCAAAAGTAGCATGTTTTGTAGATGTCCCATTGTTGCTCTGAGGTAGCGATATCTGGAACCACAAAAAAGCACGAACTTCGTCATTGATACCCAAAAAAAATTTACAATATGGCAACCAAGCTGGGCCGACTCTAATGAAATATTTTGAACATTGCTTCAGTATCAATTAGTTTATTAATGAAATCATGTATTTCAGATTTGAATTCAAATTTACTGTTAGTAAGTAGATTTAAGATTTTCATTTAATTTATTAAACAGATAAGAGAAAGAGGTCCTAAAAAAGCATGTGATTTATGAAATATTTCTTTGTTTGCCTTGAGTATAAAATAATTTCCTTGTTTAAATCTGTGTGCAAAGTTACTGGCTTTAATTTGATGGAAAGATTTGTTATTGAAGATGAAAAGAAGCAAGCGGAAAATAAAAAGTTCTTTAACATTAAATTATCAATTGGAAATTTCAACACGATAGTTTTAAGAAATTTGATTGCTCGTTTAAAAAAAGGTTTTTAGAAAATGCATTTAAAGAGGACAAATTGGTTACACAAATTGGTGGACAATTAAATTTTTCTAATCATGCGATTGTACACTTAAAAATAAATAATTGGTTTAAAATAGCTACTAGGTTATACTACTAGGTTTTCGAAAATTTCTGAGGATAAATAAATTTTAACCCCATACGACTTTAATTACTAAATACTACTTAAAGGGGGAGTAGATCTTCCTCAAGAATATGTTGGTGAATGTCCCTGAAAATAGTGTTTCACCTAATCTTTGGATATTCCATTTTGTCCCTTCTCGTAAAAAAGGTTGGTATAAGCCTTCATAACCCCTTGCTACGGTCAGGGGGAATTTCAGGGCATACAATCTCCCTCTCGAGAGATATAGGGGCCGTTCAAATAATTAGTAAGCACCTAAGGGGGGAGGGGGTTTGCTCTTTGCTTATTTTTTCTGACAAGGAGGAGGGGGTATGAGTGATGCTTACGTAAGATACTGCATTTTCGAAAATCTCTTGTTTCTTGCTTAAATAATTTCAAAACTTAACTAAAAATTAATTTAACAAAAATTTGAATTTGGAAATCTGACGTAAGCACTTTTTTCTGGGGATGGACCCCCAAAAATTTTGAAATTTAACCCCGAAAAGTAGTGTTTGGACTCATTTTTGAACCCTTACGGTTACACTCAAAATGGACAGCTCCCCACGTATAATTTACCTAATTTTCAAGGAGAAAAAAAAAACAGAAAGGGATGTCAAAATTGCTTAGAGGTTCGTTTTACCTAATTTTTTTGATACTCCATTTTGTCCCTCCTCATGATAAAGGTTATATAAAAGCCTTCATACCCCCTTGCTACGCCGAGGGGGAATTTCAGGTTTTACAAACCACCTCTCGAAACTTCAAACTTTTAATTCTTGCACCATTGAAAACGATCGAAACTATCCATAATTAAAGAGGTAAATGGGGGGGGTAGGGGGTTCTCCCCCGAAAAAAATTTTAAATTTTAGTGTGCTAAAAAGTGTTTTGAAGCTTCTTTTTGGAGGGTTTTCAGAGAGCTTCGCGGGCCGCAAAAAATGACCCGGCGGGCCACATGCGGGCCGCCAGTTGGAAACCCCTGATCTAAGCGGTAAATAGGAGGTTCGGGGGTTCTTCTTCGAAAAATTTTCGAATTTTAGTATGCTTAAAAGTTTTCTGAAGCTATATTTCGGGTGAATTTCAGGAAGCTTCGCGGGCCGCCAGTTGGAAACCCCTATATTAAAAAATAAATATTTTCGAAAATTATTATTTTAGTAGAAAATAGCTGATTGTTACACTCCATTTGAAAAATTCTTTTAAACTATACAGAGTAATTAAAAATTTCTGATACTCATGTTTCCCCTACAATGAGCTTGTTTGGAAACTTATTCAGTAATAATCCCGTATTTTAAATAGAAAGAAAGCTTTCTCAACATTCCGCTAGATCGCAGCACCACCGCAGAAATGGAACAACCTTTTTCGGAACTACGCGTTCTCGGATCCATCCCAAAGGGCGGCCTCAAAAGGAGCTTAACGCCTTAAGAGACAAATTTAAAAAAAAGCTTTTTTGGCGGAGAACCTCCAAGCCCCCTCTTAATTTAGACGTCTGTTATACCGTGTTTTACCCTTGAAAATTCAGAAGTTTTCCCTTTGGAAGTTTTGGTAAAAAAAATTTTTGTTTCTGATTCCACTTAAAATCATAGAGTAGTAATACTGAATAGAGAGCGTGCAACCCTACTTTCTGCGGTGGAAGGAATATCGGATCCAGCAAAGTTCGTGTGACGTCACGGACCGGAAACAGCACATAGTTGATCTGGTTGCTCCTAGCAACCGAAATATCCTCGTCCGCGGCCGTATTTGTTTTGTTAGGTTACTTATTAGAACATGGATTCTAATTCTTTTGACGCTTTTAAAGATATATTAAAGAATTACGAAACAAAAACATTTCCGAAATTTAATGTTTTCAAAAGGTCAAAAGGATTTTTGCATGAAAAACGAGAGTAGTTTCTCAGTATTAAAATTTTAGCCTATTAGAAAGGATTGAGAAAGATTCACATTTACATAAAAATTTCCAATTATATGATTTAACTTCCCAAAACTTTTTTATGAACAACAAATTTTTATTTTATGTGGAGGTTAAAGGGTATTTTATCTATATTTTAAATAAAAATTTTTAATGATAAATTTAAGACATAAGTCAGACCCCTGAGCATAACTTTTCAACCATGAAATCACCTGTATTATACTGAATAAAGAGCAATAAGCCCACAAAATATTTTTTTATTATATATATAATTACATTGTATAGATTTCTTATTGCAATCTTGAAAATTTATTTCATCTCATGTAAATCTTACCCTGTTCCCATATTCATCACCTCCATATCTAGGAGAAATTTCTGCAGATATGAAGATCCACTGGAAAGATGGACTCCCTAATTTTAATTTAGGGTCAAGAATTTACACTTATCAAGGGAAATAAAAAATCGTGGGAAAAAGCGGAAATACATGGAAACAAAGCAAGAGCAGGTAGAAATTAGACTGATGCTAGTTGCGATACATATGTTTACTTGAAATTTATTTTGATAATGATATATTAACAGTATACAACATTAACATAGATGACAAACTTCATGGTCCTCATGTCTGGGTCACCAATGAAGTAGTCCAACAAAATAATATTTTATTAAAAAACACTAAACCTTTATTTCCTTATCTTAAACCAAACTAAATATTTAAACAATCGCAAAAGATGATGATGATATAGTTACCAACAGTTAAAAGGGCAGGCCGTGCTCTGTGTTGTAGTCGTATTTATTTGAATTTTGATGACGAACCTCATGGTTCGCCACACACATAACATTGTTTCATCCGGCTGCCACTGATGAGTCCCCTTTTAGCCTGCTTTTATTGGCATTTAATACTATGAATATAGGGTATTAGCATCATACCAAAGTGTATTTAATGATTCTATCCAAACAGATAGGAGTTAAGTTTGTGAAATGGTCTTATAATTTTTTACAATGCAAAATATGGGAGAAAACAATCGTCATTGTTTACTTCCAAAAGTTATGTACTTAATCATACCTGGAACAGGCCAAGCTAAAATTTCAGGACTATTTTAGGATTTAAATATCACATTATATGATAGATGGGCTATGTTCTTATAATCTACATTCAATCTAATAATTTTTTTAGATACAAATTAATAGGTTTGAAAAGCAGAGCACTGTAATTATGAATATTTAACTTAGGTTCAATATCAATCTGTATGAATTATATTCCTTTCTAATTTCCTTTGGTTCGGCAAAAGGTGACCACTGTTTTCAAAACACGTACAATTTGACCCAAACTACCAAGAAATTGGATTGTCCAGCATCGATAACAAATCCAGGTGCAAATAAAAGTCAGAAGCAAAATGGAAAGCTCAAAACCTTTGCTAAAAAGGGATTAGCAGGGAGAGTAGGAATGAAAGTCCATGCAATGAAAAAGGCAAGAAAAGTAATTGTAACAAGAACAAGTTAAAAATGAAAATTTAAGAAATTGTACAAATTGACGCTGCATTTATAAGATTAAAATAAATCTATTTTGAAACATTCTAACTATGCTTTTTCTAAATAAATACAGTAGAACTTACATAGTGCCACCCCTTCCGAGACCAAAAAATAGTTGTTTTAACTAATATAATTGTCACTGTTATAAAACAATTGGTACTTTATTACTATTTGTCATGATGCAGGGCACACTTTATCAAGGGGTTGTGTTGTTATATAGGTTCTACTTTATAACAAAATCACATGTAAATAAACACAAATCTGGTAAAATGATGTAAATTATATGGTAATGAAAGATTTAATTATCTTAAAGAAATAATTTTTAAAGGTAAGGTTTCAATACAGATGATAAAACATTTGTTGTTATGAGTACTTAAGTATAATTTTTAATAAATTAAAGGTAATACTTTAAAGAAAAGTTTTTTACCTGTATATGTTTTTAGGGATACTTTTATTTGATCATACAGTTTCAATGATCAATGTATGATCATTAAAAATTCCTTTCCCAATGATAATTTTTCTAAATACCATTACACTTGGAACTCCCTTCTTTGGCTAAAAGATTAATATTATATTGCACGTTCTAAAACTTGCCCCACAGTTTAGCAAGTTGTCCAATTTCTATCAAATTTATGGTGTAAGTAGTACAGATACAGCTGTTAATTATGCAATAAATTTTTTCATTTTATTATATTTTGTTTCGTTAAACGTGCCTGGCAAAATGTCCCTTCGTAACGCTCTCATACTACATTAGGTCCTAGCTCTTTAACGGGGTATCTGCGTCTCCCCATTCCTATTGGAAATAAGCTTGCCTAGGTTTCCTCCCCACCAAATATTGATGATGATGAATTCAGAATTACCCTGTATATGTACTATTAAATGTTTCTTTAAAAAAATTAAGGTTAAAAAAACACCTGTAGTACTTATAAGACATACTTCAAAAGTACAATAATTATGTTATTCATGCAAATCGCAGTTATGCTGTCCCCCTTACTATATAATTGCATATTTTATCAAAGTATTAGTGTTCTACTGTTATGCATAAACTATTGATATCAGGACTCAAACTCATTTAAAACATACTTACATAAATACTAAAAAGCTTATATATTACAAGATTTTCCTATATTACTCATGGAAATGCATATGATAAATTGATAAATATTTGTGTTATAACATACCAGAAGTGTTAATCACATAGTTATGTAGATAAAGGAAGACATCGGCCAACTGATGGGATTTATTACGTTGAACAATAAAGCCTAAGAAGTGTCACTGAGAAATGTGAAGTTAAAATCACCAGCATTACCTCAGTGACATTTTTTGGGCCAGAAGACGTTCTTCATAGATACCTAAAACAAATTAAATACACAATAGACTTATAACTTTCGTTACTCGAAAAAAGGAAGTTACCAATTTGCGGTTAGGTTTAATCATTCAACAGTAGCACAAGAACATCGGAAAAACTAATAAATAGGCCAAGTGAAAATATTACACTTCCAAAAGATTACCAGAAGTACAAAAAAGCTTATAAAATTCTGACTAAAGACGCCATCTTCGTAAATGTCAACAAAAATAAAGCGAAACAGAATGTTTAGTTTACACGGTAGGGGCGCCACGATGTGCTGTTTCCGGTCCGTGATGTCACACAAACTTTGCTGGATCCGATATTCCCTCGACCAAATTTCTGAGTTAGGTGAGTTACGAACTTTTTTCGGTTACAGGGAATTTAGGAACGGCGAGTTATTTTCATGGAAATAACCGGTTGACTTTACGAACGCTCAACTCGCATAATTCGTTAAACGAGTTCGATTTTACGAATGCACCCAGTCTTTCAAAATTTCACCAAGATTTCATTTGAGGATGTTTTCAATTCAAATGAGAACTTTTTTTTCTATAAATTCAGCCACACTTAGTTTAGGAATTAATTGAATTTTATTTCTTTAATTGGCAACACAAGGTTTTTTATGTTATTGTTTACATGTTTAGGTTCATGAGATCGTCGCATGCCTTCTTATTTCAAGTAAGTTAAATCCTTAATATCCTTAATCCTTATTTACATTCACCAGTTTTCATCCAGGTTTTTCTGCCAGGGTCCTCCTCTGTTTTAGGAATACTCATAATTTGTTCTAACTATCAAACTAACCTACCCTATTTTTGTGGATGTCAGTGCTCTTTCATAAGAGAACATTCACGAGCACGTTTACCACCAGTTAAAGTGATTAATTAGATTCAGGGCTTAAATTGCGGCATTTTTTGGTTTTCTGTAAATATTTACATTTTAACTGATGCTGAAATAGTAGCGCTCCGGTATTTCTTTGGTTTAGATTTTAAGCCCTGATTAGATTAAACAAAATAACAAAGGAAAGGAACTATTAATAATAATAATAATCTTTATTCACAAGGACAGAAAAACAAATACAGAAATTAAGAACATATTAGTAGCCAAGGGGATCAATTCATAAATCCCGTTCAGGCTACCTAAAAATAAAATCTTACATGAATTGATTAACAAAGAAGGAAAAAACCAAACACAATTTAATAAATTAAAAAATTGGCAAAAAGCTGGGCAAAATTTAAATGATTTTGCTTCAAATGAGGTGAAAATATAGATCAGGATCGTCGATATTTATTAAGAAATTAAATAAATTTCGTCTAAAAGAAGATAAATTATTTATACTAATTAAATTTAGAGGCAAACTGTTAAATAATTTGGGAGCTAGGTAAAAGAAATGTTTAGTAAAGATATCCTTAGAAAATTTAGGAATCTGATAAGTTTGAATTGATCTAGAATATTTATGTTCTTTCTCTAAAATCACACAAATTACTATGGCGAAAGATATAAAGTATGATACGGAAGTATGCATTATGTCGAAAGGAGAGTAAATTAAGGGATCTAAAATTATTGGGGCTGATTTGAGTATTTAGAATTTTAAATATTTTGTTCTGAATTGAAATTATTGGTTGAAGATTGGATCTATATTCACCACCCCAAATGATAACACCATAATTAATTAAGGAATAAAACCAAGAATAATAAATAGTTTTAAGAAAAGACACACCAATATTATTTTTGAGGTGGTAAAATTTACACAAAACAAAACGCAATTTTGTTACCAGCTCTTTGATATGAGTTTTCCATTTTAAATTAGAATCTATTATTAAGCCTAAATATTTTATACTATGAACTTGTTCTAGTGTTTCACAATCGCAATTAAAATAACTATGACAGAGATCGGAATGAAATTTAATATTAAGATTACTTGATGTCAGTCTAAGATTAAAAAAGATATATTTAGTCTTGTTTGAATTTAAAGTTAAGTCATTTATAGAAAACCATTTTCTGATTTCTATAAGGTCAGTTTCAATTTGTGATTGAAGTTCCAAAAGGTTTTCACAGGAATAGAGTAACACGGAGTCATCGGCATAAGTTATAATTTTACCAAAAAGTTTTAATTTACAGAAGTCGTTAATAAAAATTAAGAACAAAAGGGGGCCCAAAATGGATCCTTGTGGCACGCCACGATTTGAAATAGAATAACTACTTAGAGTGTCCCTCACTTTTACTCGTTGTTTTCTATTGGACAAGTATGATATGAACCAATTTAATATATTTCCTCTAAAACCTGCGTGTTCCAATTTCAAAATTAATAAAGAATGATTAACATTATCGAAAGCCTTGGATATATCTAAAAAAAGTGCAACAGTTTTTTTATTATTATCAATACTATTATAGAGAAATTTGTTGAATTCTAAAAGAGCCGATTCAGTATTTCTACCTTTAATAAATCCATGCTGATTTGATGCAAAAAACTCAATATGATTCAGAAAGTTATACATTTTAATGGATAAAGTTTTTTCGATGATTTTAGAAAAGGAAGGTAAGATGGAAATTGGGCGATAATTAGACAATATATTTTTATTACCTGATTTATATATTGGAGTTATGGTGGCATTTTTAAGTGAATCGGGAAACTCAGATGATATAATTGATTGATTTATAAAGTTATTAAAAACTATTCCAAATATAACCGTATTCTGGGTGATTTTCAAGCTTCTCTTCTATTTAAATAACGGAAACAATGAAAAGAAACAAACTGCTGATTGAGATATTTTAAGTGTTTTATTTCTGAACTTAATTGTTTTTGAGCTATTTAGCGTCAGAATTCAAACTTCCACCTGGCTAATCCTAAAGTACTAGAAATTGTTTTTTTGAGTTTTACGTACTTTTTGAATAATTCACTTCCAACAGCACGTATACAACCGAGAAATGGGCAAGGCAAGCAGAAAAGCTTTTGTCATGCTGGCTCAGGGAGAAAATTCTTTACTTTGCTAGCTTTTCTTGACTTTGTAATCACACACTTTGAGTGTGCTGCAGATGCATTTCTAGCTTTATTTGCTATTTATATTATTTTATATTATATTATTTTGCTAAATTTTACGATATTTTTTCAATTTTAATGGGTTTTTTCAAAATTAAAACTAGGTTTCAAAAATTATATAGTGTTTTTCCAATTTCAGTGAGATTTTTTTCAATCAGCTTGTTGTAAATAGTCAGCAACTCTGTCTGCTTGTATTCGTGCAATCATAGTTTTGTGTTATCATGAAAGGATGTGGAGTTTATTGATTTGTTTATTTTTACAGCAGAAAAATAACCAAGAAAAGGACATTTCTGTTATGAGGAGTAGCTAAAAATTATTGGTAAGATTTTTAAGATATATACTTTGCTTTGCACATAAATTTCTTTTGCTCATATTATATTATTAAAAAACAACAATGCATACGAAGACCTACGGGGAAGAAAGGTTTTTGTTCATTTGAGCTCATCTTTAGTATAGGTTGTCGGTCGCCATGTTTGATCACATCTTAAACTTTTGGCCCCACTGGCCTAATGGTTAGAGTATCTGACTGCAGAGCGGGCACCCGGGGTTTTTCAAATCTACTATTGGCCATGGATATGTGTGTGAATGGAAATTATTAAAGTGGCACCTCTGTATAAAAGGGGTTTACTTTCTCGTTACACTCCCAGTACCCGCCATTTTTCGTACATTTCGCATAGATTTTTCGCCAGAATTTAAAAAAAATATATACTACTACTAAACTCATTGGCGCAACAGCCCTAGTGGGCCAAGGCCTACGATGCCCATCTTTGTTTTCGTGACCGTGGGGCCCTGGGGTGCAAGTTGTTAGGCTTGTGTCCCGGTTAGGTGGTCATTCTAACGCGAGACCCCCAGTGTTTAGTTTCCAAGCAAGCTTGGTCCTGATTTTATCGACCCACTGAGGGGATGAAAGGCTGCCCAAGATTATCATTGAATCTAACTCGTGTCGCGAAAGCTAATTAGATAATCGGAACACTTTTTTTGTTATAAAAGAAAAACTAATCATGGTCAGAAGTACAATATTTTACACACATATACTATATACAATTATTCCCTGTAGGTCTTCATCTGTCTTATAAACCACAACTAGTAGTTCTTTTACCTACGGTTACAACTAAAGTTTCTTCTACATACACCGCTGTTTATAAGGTTCAATTGCAAATACGGCTCTTTGAAAACGTTTCTGTTGTGTCCCCCCGAACATTTTAGGTCACGCTACGCCTATGTTGATAACACTGGCCTGCGAAGAGAAAAATACAAGAGAAGTAAAAACTGAATGTATTTCTTGGTGCTAATTTCAAAAATAGTCATAAAAAGTTTCTATGACTTTTTTTTAAATTTTAATTTTGAATTTCAAAAAAAGTTTTTCATGATATGCCCTAATGTATATTAGGGTGGGCCGAAAAAACTCATTTTTTATTTCGAAGTTGTAATAGCTCGGAAAAGTTTATAGACAAAGAAAAATTTTTTTCTCAAAATCGGTTAGTATCTTCCGATCGCGCATAAGCCCCAAAGTTTGACAAAATATGAAAAAACTTCATTTTTGCGATTATTTTTTTAACCAAATCAAAGATTAAACCACAGAGAAAAATCCTAACAGAGGGTCCAAAACGATATATTCAAAAGTTGGATGGTTATGAGGATGCCACGATGAACTAAATCAGGTATGGGCAACCTTTTCGAATCCGCGGGCCGGATTCAATGATTATAATGACGTGGAGGGCCATATAGTAGATAATAGGTAATATTTTTTAAGTAAAAAATGAGTTGTTTTATTATATATATTTACGAAGTTTAATACTAAAGTTAAAAATTAATCTGGACTTACATACAATAATTATAATGAAGTTACATTAATCTGGACTAGAATAATATTATATACAATAACCATTAAGTTAGTTACATTAATCTGGACCAAAATAATATCTTGATTACATACAAAAACTATAATGTTAAAGTTACATTAATCTGGACTAGAATAAGATTATAAACAATAATTATAATGTTTAAGTTACATTAATATGAGCTAAATTCAGATATCATAGTTATGAAAAAATATTTCAGGACAGACTTTAAAAAATTTTTATTACATGATACAGGAGAATTAATGGAGGAGAAATTAATGTTCAGGAGGACAAATTAACTTTAGCAGCATTTGGGAAAGGCAGAGAGAATGAATATAGTCCGTACAAGCCTTTTCTCTACTGCCTAGTTAGGGTGAAACGGAGACTAGAGGGGAATCGTCGGCAATCGTCCTTCATGAAGTAACATCTCTCCCACGCTTTTATAGACGCCTCCCAAGAACAAAATATAGTTGTACAGAGCGTTTTAACTGCTAAAATTAAGTTCTTTTCTTCAAGAGTGAAGAGGGGAAAGTTCTGTATCCCCTCTTTCACTCTTGTTGATGAAAACCAGAGTGATTTTTTGGTACAATTTTTAAAATGTTCCGCGGGCCGGACCAAATGACGAGGCGGGCCGGATCCGGCCCGCGGGCCGGAGGTTGCCCATCGTTGAACTAAATGATTGACAGAGAGATCAAACCTGTGATTGGCTGTCACTTAATCTTCTATTTTCGAAGGAGAAGGAAAAAGTTTTTCCCTCCCGCCTCTCGTGACGTTGATGCGATCGCAGTGCCAAAATAGCCCCACAACTTTTCGATTTCCATTAGCGCCTATGGCGACAGACTCTCTGTTCTAGTACTCTGTGGATTAAACTATCAAATATTGTTCATGATTTTTTTATGTGGAACTAATATAGTTATAGACATAATTTTTCAGATTCCATTCTTCTATCACTCTTGTTTCGTTAGATATAATTTTTTTAATGTTCATACAAATTTTGTAAAGTTGTTTTTCCTGCATTTATAAACAGCTAATAACTCTAGAACAAAACAACTTAAAACCTGAAATCAGTCCCATTTTGTTCATAAATTTTTTGTCGTTGATTTGGTGTGCATCATGATCATAATATTCGAGAAGTTTTTTTTAAAAATTTGAAAAAAGTGGAAAAAAAAATTTAAAAATTTTCTTTTGAAAAAATATTAATAGCCTTTAAATTCTTAAAATGAACATAACTACCCAATTTCAAGTTGAAAATAAAATTTAATCATGTATAAAAAAATAAAAATAACCGTAATTTAGTCAAATCCCTAAACATTCCCTAAAAATATACACCAAGAGCGATTTACCCATGGAAAATTTATCAAATCACTTGAGGGTTTTCATATGACTTAAAACATGTAAAAAATGTCACATAAATTTCAGAAAATAAGACAATTGACAGATTCGATTCAAAATCTTTCAGTGCTAGTCCCCAACTCTAAGTTAATTCGACAACTCCGAAATAAAAAAATGAGTTTTTTCGGCCCACCATAATATGTATATTAGGGTGGTCCTAATTTTTCAAACTCGGAATTTCTTCGGTCGCAACCCCTAACTTTTTTCCTTAAGGTATGAAATGAAAGTATACCAAATATTTTTTAAATATTTTAATATTAACACGTGCCGCAAAGCGATTGAAGTTATACTACAGTAAAAGCGCAAGAGTCCGTCACCACTCAGGGAGAAAAGCCGGCTCCGGCGCCTTTTACGCCGCATGACAGTAGACGCTGGCGGGCCTTCTCAAAAACATTTTCAAACGCGTTATCTTCATGTATTTTGCGTGAGATAAACTTGAAAACCTCCTACACTATGGTTATTGCATATATTTTAGGGTGTAATTCATTATTATAAGTAAATTCCAATGGAGGATTTAAGGTAAAGTGGACGAGGGTTGGGAAAAAAAAAACTTTAATGTCATGTTCAAAGCAATGAAAATTATATTTTAAATGTAATTCATCATAATTAAAAGCCTTACATAGAAATTTACTCTGAATTTTATAAGCTTAAGTTCAAATAATACATTTTAATTTTCTGAAATTAGTGTTAATTTATGAATTTGTGTTAAAAAAGCCCTTTGAAGCTTGTGTTACTGTATCCCTTTGACCTTATGTACTTTTATTGAAATATTTTTAAAAATCTTGGGAAAAACACAATCGGAAGAGACAAAGAAGAAATTCTTAAGTTTGAACTTTGAGTGCTCTTGAACACCGACCGATGTATGGCTATAAAGATTTCTACAGTTGACTATAGCACTTATAGAAAATCGAGAAGCAGAAATGATTAAATTTAGACAACGTTGATGCTTTCCCAGTGGTTCCCAACAGGTGGTCCGTGGACCACTGGTGGTCCGTGAGAAGATTTTTAAACTTATCCAAAAAAAATGTGTGGAAATTCAAAAAAATAGTTTTCCTTATTACAATACTTTTCAGGAAGTAATAAAAAACCATGGATGCAAAAAATATAAATAAAAAAATCCTACTGTGTCATAAGTAAAAAAATCTTCTCTTTTATCCTATGAATCATATTTGTTCGTTTCACTTACTTTATTCAAAGTAGTTTATTACATAGTAGATACGGGGAAATGTGATTGATATGGCAAAATACACATCAGATTAATTAAAACTGAGAGGCGCTAGGGTGGGGCAAATAAAGAATCGAATATATTTATCAATAATTTGATATAAAATTAATGTTAATTTTCCTTTGAAGTTTAATAGATAATTTAATTTTCAGTTCCAATTTAGAAACATACTTAATACTCGGTTTCTCTTACTTCATAAAAAAGACAAAACTTTTGACCATCTGTGAGAATTGAATGCATTGAAAAAATGATTAAAATTTTGAAGATAAAGTTAGGGATAGAGATGGTCCGCGGAGGTTCAAATTTACGTGAAGTGGTCCGCGGAATATTTGAGTTGAGAACCACTGTGCTAGGTGGATGATTAACGCAATTTGTTGTTTAAACATTTTTATTTTTAGAAACGAGGTTAATTTGGATAATCGAGAACTACAAGGATTAAAAGGTACAAGTATATTTATTGAGTCTGGTTTGATGTGTAAATGGCTCACAAAGCCACATTTAAAGATTTGAAATTCATGAAGGCCTGTTTTTCTACAGAGGAATTAATGAAAACATGTCTATGGCAGCATTGAAAATGATTAGTCATGGAGGGTTTCTTGATGGAGGAGACAGTTGCCTTAGCCTTTTTCGATGCAATTGTCTCCACACAACAATGAGCTGCCAAAGAGTTTAAAGAGAAAGAATCCACCCATGTATCAGAGTGGTCGCAAATTAGTTGTGAAAAACTGGCAGAACTCTGAGATAAATCTAGTCGATTTTGGGGCAAAATGAAACAAAAACTTTTTTCGAAAGTTTTTAAGTTATCTTTAGACTTTATTTCTAGAAATCCTTCTTTAACGTGAAACTTGTGATGATATTATCAGGGAGGATTTAAAGTCGTCAGTAATAGTCTGTTGTAAATGATTCTGCAGAAAGGGGAATCAAGCTCATTGAGGAGTAAAACGATATTTTAACGCATAATGAAGAGCAAATACAACACCTTTAAAAAATGGTCAAAGGCTATAAGGTCAAATATTCTTCATGTTTAAGCATTTTCTGTTAAAAAAGTATTCAAATAAATTGAATAATATATTTTAAATGAATTTTATGATTTTTCAAAGTTTTGAGAATTTTGATGTTTTTTCAGATTTTCATCCCTTTTGCGGCACGTGTTAATATTTACCGATTCGGATAAAATTTTTACTAGTTACTTACTACCCCATAAGTAAAAAATTTAGGGGGTGCGACTTCAAAAATTCCGAAAATTTTTTTTACCATTATACTTAGGACCACCCTAATGTATATGCATCATAAATAGTTAAACGAAGAATATTTTGCTTCACTAATAGTTAAGTAATTTGCAGGAATGGATTCTTCATCATGGTACCAACTACCTTCACCTACATCGCTGAAATCCTTCGCTTGCGACGTGAAGTATCCCTATGGAAACTACCTGATTCATCAACTGGTGCTCAACAATTCCAAGCCAAGTGACTCTTGCTGGGAAAGCGACATTCGCGCTGCACTTCGGTCCTTCCCTGCTGCTTGGATGAATAAAAGGAATGCGGACGGATTCACTCCTCTACATCTGGCTGTGATAAAGCGAAACTCTTTTATAGTCAAGATGTTGCTGTCGTGTCTTCCGACCCTCGATGTTGATGCCAAATGTGTTAAAGCATATGGGGGAACTGCCTTGCATTTGGCAGCTTCTACAAAAAAATATTTTGATAGCCCATATTTAAATGCTGGAAACAATTATGGCAAAACCACACTCGATAAAGATGTTAATGAAGATTGTTTGGAAACAGTAAAAGTTTTAGTGGATAGTGGGGCTTCTGTAAATGAGTGTGATAACAAAGGTGCAACACCACTTCATGTTGCTGCTCATTGCAATCAAATTGAAATACTTAAGCTGTTAATCAGTAAAGGTGCAGCTTTAAATGACAAAAATTTTTTTGGAAGGACTGCACTTTATGACGCAGTGGTGAATGGACGTTTTGAAATTGTCAAAGTTTTAGTAGAAAGTGGTGCTTCTGTAAACCAGTGTGATAAAATTGGTGATACACCACTTCACATTGCAGCTAGGGAGAATCTAATTGATATACTTGAGCTGTTAATCAGCAGAGGTGCAGCTTTGAATGCAGTAAAATGTATGGGAAGGACCCCTCTTCATGAAGCAGTAGAAAATGGGCGTTTTGAAATAGTCAAAGTTTTAGTTGAAAGTGGTGCTTCTGTAAATGACGATGGTGCAACACCACTTCACGTCGCAGCTCGATACAATCGAATTGAAATACTTAATCTGTTAATCAGCAGAGGTGCCAGTGGCGGATCCAGCCTGGACCTAAGGGGGGGGCAACCACATTTTAAGAAGGTTGTAGGTTCTTGCCCAGAAAATTTGAAAATTTGAGTCTATTAATGAAAATACTTGGAGGACGTCCCAGGGAAAAAGGGGGTCTGGGGTTCCCCCCCCCCAGAAATTTTTGTGAAATTTCACCTTAAAAAGTAGTTTTTTGACTCATTTTTGAACATTTAAGATGGGATCGGAGGATATCATTTTAACGTCCCATCCTTCCAGAGAGGCGGAAAATACTCGGGTAATGCACTTTCTTGTTAATTTTCTCTTTATATTTCCTCTTCTCTATTCTTAAAAAATACTTCAATTTTATGTCTCTAAATTCTAATTATTTCTTTCTGCATTCTTAAGTAAACCTTATATCAAGCAGATGATGTTGATATTAATCGCGCGTTCATCTCGTTTTTTTATTTTATCAACTTTTTCTCCCATCTTCGATCTCAAGTAATAATTTTTCTGCGAAATTATTCTTCTTTCCCTAGAAATTTATTTCAGGAGGGGCCCAAAATTATTCCTCCCATACAAATTTAATAGGTATAATGAAACTTTGTAACACATTTAAGTACAATTTGCGTCTTAAAGAAGTACAGAATAAGAGAAGTTGTGAGTAATTTATTAAGTTCGATGTACTGGGACTGGGGGCCCTCCCCCAGACGATTTTTTAGACAAGTTGATTTTAAAAACAGGTTTTTACCTAGTTTCGGTATCCAAAGCCCGAATTTCAGGCATATATTTCGTGTAGGATTTTCATTTTGATGAGCAGAATGTAAAGAAGTTGTGAATAATTGAATTCCAAATACAAAAGGGGGTCTGGGGGGTCCTCCCCCAGAAAATTTTAGAAAATTTGACCCTTTAAAACAGGGTTTTAACTTGTTTTTGTATACCTTTTGTCCGAATTTTGACTGTCCGATTTTCGTTTTTCCTTTTCTTACCGTAGTTTTTAAAAAAGGTACCTGAGCCCAAGGGGGGGGCAAAAGGCCTGTTGCCCCCCCCCTGGATCCGCCACTGAGAGGTGCAGCTTTGAATGCAAAAGATTGTTTGGGAAGCACCCCTCTTCATGAAGCAGCGAGATATGAACATTTTGAAGTAGTCAAAGTTTTAGTTGAAAGTGGTGCTTCTGTAAATGAGTGTGATAAATATGGTATAACACCACTTCTCATTGCAGCTAGGGAGAATCTAATTAATATACTTGAGCTGTTAATCAGCAATGGTGCAGCTTTGAATGCAAAAGGTCAAATGAGATGCACCCCTCTTCATGAAGCATTGAGAAATGGACATTTTGAAATAGTCAAAATTTTAGTAGAAAGTGGTGCTTCTGTAAATGAGTGTGATAAAGATGGTGATACACCACTTCACCTCGCAGTCAGGTGCAATCGAATTGATGTGCTTGAGCTGTTAATCAGCAGAGGTTCAGCTTTGAATGCAGAAGATCATATGGGAAGGACCCTTCTTCATGAAGCAGCGAGATATGGGAGTTTGGAAACAATCAAAGTTTTAGTAGAAAGTGGTGCTGCTGTAGATGCTGTGGATAAGGAGGGTTATACAGCTCTTAAAATTGCAGAAGCACGAAATAAAACTAAAGTAGTTGCATATTTAAAATGCAGATTTTCTAATGTGAATGCTGTAGGCAGGGATGATGGACTGTTAGCTCCTGAAAGAGTTTGTATAAATACTGCAAAATTTGGTGAACGTTCATTTAAAAAAATGCGTAGGAAATGATATGCGAGTTTTCTGAAACACATTTTCTTAAAGCTTCATCCTTTTGTCTAAATAAAAAAGCAAACTAATTTTCCATAAGGAATTTCTCTTATAAAATTCTGTATGCAATTTATTTTTCTCTTCTCATACTTTTTAAATAAAATATCAAAGTTTTGTGATTCTCTACTTTTAATTAAGTTTAAAAGAGCTGTATTAAGTATTTTGTTAGTATCTAAAAATTATTTTTATAACTCAATGCTTTTGTTGACTTCTTTGAACCTGTTCGTCTGGATCATTCATATTATTTCATTCATGTGTTTCGGAACTTCTACGGGAATTCTATTGAATTCAATGGTAGGGTTTTGAACCAAAGAATGTGATTTTATTGATATGGGCCTCTTGAATCGTGCAAGGGCACTTGATTGCCGCTTTTTTATGGCACCTACACCTTTTTAATGTCATTATGGACCTCAAGAAAAAATTGCATTCACGTGCTGTCAAATTAGGATTAGAATCGAAATATGCTTTTCAGCAATGTAGAGTGATTCAAAGTCAGAGAAACACACATTTTTGGTCACCCTAAAAAGTTAAAAACATAGTTTTTTAAACAATAACAATGTTCCAAATTATTGGGGGGACACGTCCCCCCTGGCGACGACGCCCGTGCCCCCAGGCCTCCCCCTTCGTATTTAAACCTTTATTATTTACACTTTTTTATAATAAGTTCATTACAATCAAAATGCTATCTAAAAATGTATATCCAAATTTGGGTTTACGTTTACCAAAAACAGTTTGAAACCCTGTTCTTTGGGTCAAATTTTCTGGGAGAGGGCAGCCAGGCCACCTTTATTATTCACACTGTTTTTGTATTAAGTTCATTAAAATCAAAATTCTATCAGGGATGAGTTTTTTCCGCCCTGTGGCGGAATTCCGCTTTTTTTTATTTTTTTGAAAATTATGAATTCCGCTTTTCAATGAAAATTCCGCTTTTTGTAATCCTGAAAAATCCGTTTTTTCATCTCCTTCTACTTCGGAGAAAAAAAACTTCCGCCATCTCCCGGTATTTTGTCTTCGGCATTCCTACCTCGCACGCGCATCGGCGATAGGTTCGTACAACGCAGCCTGTAAAGATGGCTTCTTCTCGTTCGTTTACTGTATTATGGAAAAACTTTTTTTCTAGCTGTTTCTGCAACCTAAAGATGGACGTAACCTTCGGTAAAGTCGGCTCGTATTTGGGTATTGTGGAAAAACTTGAGCCTAGTATTGATGCATAACCGCGGCCTGCGAACTGATTTGGATTTTTTCAGATAATCCCTACTTTTTAAATTTTCCAGATTTCTGAGAAAAATTACGAGTTATTGCGGGAAAAAGTCGGAAAAATCGCGTTTTTTCACGTAAGTTTCGTTTTGCTTGCGGAGTATTCCGTATCATCCCGCGACTGCTTTCTTGGACGGCCGTGGTGGGCGCCAAATTGAAGTCCGTTTCTTGCGTCTCTATTGCGATGTAGAAAAACCAACTTTACAGCGGTCAGAAGCCAAAAAGTCCGGTGTTTAGGATCATATTCTATCTCTGAAAATGTCGAAAAATTGCGATTTTTCGCGAAAGTTCCGTTTTTCCGGTGCCTAGTTGAAGTTCGCTTTTTCTTACGTTCTAATTGCGATGCAGAAAAGCCTAATAGGAGTCAGAGGAGACTAATAGGTCTAGTGAAACATCTCAGATAATTTTTTCCCAATTTTAGTCAGCATATCACCAGATTTTACTTTAGGATCTTATAAGTTGTAAATTTTTACTGAAAAATCGCTTTGAAGCAACTTTATAAGAAAATAATGCAGTGGTTTTTTTAATCCTTTTAGATCATAATCTGTTTAAAAGATCATAATATCATCAGGGGCATATATAAAGGGGCCAGGGGACCCGACCCCTCCTCCAAAAAAATTGGACTATGTGTCCAAAACAAGTTAAAACCCTGTGTTTTAGGGTCAAATTTCCAAAATTTTTCTGGGGGGCCCCCAGACCCCCTTTTGTGTACATGGAACTCTTTTATTCACAACTTTTTTATATTGAGTTTAAGAAAATGCAAATTTCACCCAAAAATATGACCAAAACTTAACAAAATTAGGTCTTTGACACTCATGTTTAATGCCCATTAATACCTATTAAGCTCTTGCTCAGTCTAGGAATTGATCAAAGCTTTTCCAGAGGATAAATCGGTTTAATTTTCTCAATAGCTTCATGTAAACTACATTCTTATTCAAAAAAAATTATTAATAAAAAAATTACTTAGGAATTTTAATAAATTTTATTAAAACATTTGTTAATTAAATGTATTATTCTCTATAAATTCATACAGATCTGTAGAAAAGATTTTTTCATTTCATTTTTATCAAGTTAATTTAATATATGGTATGAATAAAAGAAATATAAAAATACATTTTGTTTTTCAATGTTGGTAAGTCTGCCCTTAATCTTAAGAAGGTTTAATATATTTTTAAACAATTCACTTAAATATATGCAATCTGAGTTCTTTGCTTTAAGTTTTTTTATAAAGCAAACAAGTAATTTCAATTAATATTATCTTGTAAACATGCCTTTGTTTGTAGAGCTATTGAGAATCAGAATATATGTTCTACTTTAAGAGGCTCTAAATAAAATATTTGACTGAATTCTAATTTTATAATGCAAAATATCAAACCTAAAACAAAAAAATAAGCTACAAAATTTAAGTTAGCTGCTGCAAAAACTGTTACAAAATGCTTAAAGGTGTGCAACATCCCTGATATGTATTACGCGTAAAATTTTGGATTTTTGGTTTCAGCTTTTTTGTTTTTCACTGAACTCATCCCTGATTCTATGTAAAATGCATTTCCAAATTTATGTTTACGTGTACCAGAAAACAGTTTAAAACCCTGTTCTTGGGGTCAAATTTCCAAAATCTTTCTGGCGGAGGACCCCCAGACCCCCTTTGAAACTTGAACCTTTATTTCTAAAACTTCCTTTTTCTTGGACTCAAATTCTACCTAGTTGACCCCCATTCCAATATTATAATGTCACAAAACTACTTTTTAGTGTCAGATTACAAAACCTTATACCTCAAAAACCCTCGTTGTGTTTCTACGCTATCCAAAAAACTTATTACATTATTTCATTAAGGTCAAAAACCCATCTCGAAAAAATACTGTGGCTACGGCCCTCTCTCACGGGGATTTAAAATTGTTCTCCACAAACATAAAAAAAGTCGACCCTGCTTGCCCCCCTAAGTGGAACCCTGGCTACGCCCATGATGGGTATGTAAATTAAGTTTATAACATACAGAATGAATGTATACAAAACTGTTATATGTGGAACCAAAAGAGCACAAAGCTCATTCTTGATACCTAAAAAAATTTACAGTATGGCAACAAAGCTGGGCCGACTAATGTAATATTTTGAATATTGCTTCAGTATCAGTTAGTCAGGGGCCGCGCTAACCATTCGCCAATTCGCCAAATGCGAGTAAATCGCGAAAATGGCGAGAAAAAAGTAATTTTGGCGAAAGTACTGGCGAATACTTTTTCCGTTTTAGTGAACTTCCAAAAGTAATCGATAAATTTCAGAACTTAACTTTCGTTTTTAAAAGTAGCCCGTGTGCGGTTACTTGCCAAAAATGGTTTGGCTGTACAGCCGCGAGCATTCGCGGAATGCGGTTGGCTTGAAATCGTATTTCCGCGTGCACCGCGCTACGAGCACCGAAACAACCGTTCACGGCTTCGCTTACGCCGTTTGGCTCTAATTTATGTCTACCTTTAAAAAATAATCATAATTTTATGTTATTAAGATTCTCAGGTTTTAATACTCCTTTAATATTTAAATACACCATTGAAAATTTCGACGATTAAAAAAGATTGCGAAAAAAAGAATGTTTAACGAGCTGCCTCATATTGGAAGGCATGCATTTATTTCTGAGGGAGCATTATTATTATTTAAGTACTTGTTGATAATAAAAAAATAATCGATCTTGAGCAAAAAGCTTGCTGTACAGATTATTATCTTAATGATTTAGAATTTTTTTACATAATTAATGAGCCGATTGACTTGGATTTAAAAAGTATCTTTTTAACTGATTTTGAGAATCGAAACCTGTCTAGTAGATAAGCGATAAATACAGCGCCATCTATATGATGGCGCTGTATTTATTAGCTGTTTTATGTAATGAAGCTACGTTAATACCGGTTTTACCCGATATCCGATTACGCCGGCGCCAGCCGCGGACTGCCCGCGAACGCTTTAATTTTTGGATGGAGTAACTTAAAAAAATCATGCAATTAGATTTTACTCAAAAAAAATATGGCTAATAGCTAATAAATTTGGCTAATAAATTTATGATTTGGCTAATTCACTGGCGAATGTTTTGAAAACCTTAGCGCGGCCCCTGGTTAGTGTAGTAATGAAATCATGTATTCCAGATTTGAACTCAAATTTACTGTTCGTTGATTTAATATTTTAATTAAATTTATTAAACAGATAAGATAGAAAGAGGTCATAAAAAAGTATGGGATTTATGAAATATTTCTTTGTTTGTCTTGGATATAAAATAATTTCCTTGTATTATTCTGAGTGCAAAGTTACTGGTTTTAATTTGATAGAAAGATTTGTTATTGAAGATGAAAAGAATCAAGCGGAAAATAAAAAGTTCTTTAACGTTCAATTACACTACCCTGCGAAATTTAACTTTTTGAAAAATAAAAGATAAGTGTTTATTAATTTTTATGTTAATTGGTGTGCTGATTACGAAAATGACCTCCATTATCCCCAATCACCTCTGGATTTTTTGTAAAATCAATATCAATATTTTTGCTAAAATCCTATAAAAGAGACATAATAGTAAAAAATTGTGGGTTTACTCTCTAGCAACTGTGGTTTTATCCGCTTAAATATGTGTAAAATAGTCAAATCTTTGTTAGGAAAGTCGATTTTATTATTTATTGACCATATTTTTATTTTTTATAAATTTAAATGTATGAAAATACTGTTGCCAGATCCCATGACCCCCCTCTGGTCGAGAAAAACACAAAAAAATTTTAAGAGTTAAAATTTTTAATTAAAAGTATTGTTTCTTCAAAATAAAATAAATTACTAAAAAGTACCTCTATCATATTAAGTATTTTACTTTTCAAAATTGAAAAAGGTTGGAAGGTTTGAAATCATACCTAGTTTGTACACACACATACACATACACATTTTAGTTCAGTATGTATTACATACTTGTATGCATAACTTGGGTTAATACTTTATCTTGCGTACCATAAGTTTATATTGGAAATCTAATACTTACTAGATTTAATGTATGTTGTTACAACATTTAGAGAGATTGGTTGGATTGACGGTTCAATTCCGTTTACTGTCCAATAAAATATCACCAAGTTTGAATGTTAAAAATTAAAAATATCGCCAAACATTACAAACAAACAGATAAAAATGTACAGTAATATCAAAGAAAAGCATAAACAATTTTGGCTATATTTGGCATTTAACCCTTTCAATATGGTGGGACATGCTGTCCCATAAAAAAATTTGAACATTGGCTTGTAACATCATCATTGTTGTTGTTGAAATGGCACTATGGCATAGTTTATGCGTCTCTTAGATATTCAGACATCAAAGTTATTTTAATGTGACGTGACAATATGTCTTGGAGGAGAAATAACTATTCCCGATAATGAAACACACTAAACTGTTTTTTTTTGCTGTATTGAAAGGGTTAAAACTGCTTTGTGATATTTAGTTGGTCAGTTGATGGAATTTAATTCAGCTTCATGTGTTATGTTTCTCTACTTTACAATCCTATAAAAGACATCATATGTGCTAAAATGTGTTGTGTTAATATTTATTTTTCACATATTTCATTTGGAGTTCTTCAATGAAGATGCTTATCCTGAAAACAAAGGTAAAAAAAATTGAAAACATACTCTTGTAACCTTATAAATGTGTTCTTGATCAATGTTGGCTCATAACTAAACACTTGATGAAATCTAGCATTTTACCTATCATTAGTCTTAATATCACATAATTTCTTCATATTTAATAATCTTTGATGCAATTATAAGATGCCTGCCTACTTTATTATTGCCACTGTAAGAATGGCCACTTAAAAAAACTTTTTTAAAAGATTTGATGGAGAGAAAATGAACATAACTGGTTCTTAGTAAATGAGCAGTTCTTGGCAAAAAATTGGCTTACTTTATTGAACTCATTGAATATTTTTCAATTTCTTATCTAACCCCTTTGGTAGGTCCTTAGTTACTGCCTGGTTTACTCCCTTTTTTTCCTTGTTAATCAAATAGTTATGGGTAAAATCCTTAAAAATTTACCATTCATTGTGAAGATATTGAAACACACAGTATAAATCAAAACATGCCATGATAATGTACAAATACCTCTGAGCCATTCAAACAATCAAAGGGGAAAGGGAATGAAACTATGAACTATGTTTTTATTATTTTAATTTGCCTTGCAGAGCACAGCGCATCAGGGTTTGTACATGTACACCTTCTGAAATTCCTGAAAATTGAGTTTTTCGTCCTGAATTTACCCTCTGACTCTCGAAAAACATCTGTCTCTAAAAGCAAAATAAATTTTTATTATCATTTTGGGGGAAATATTGTCTTTTAATCGATAAAATTCTGTTAAAATGTGAAATTCCTACCACTATTGCGATTCCATGCTTCAAACTCATTCTACTTGTAACGTGCAAAGTTGTTTAAGGTTAATACAATTACTCACATTTCCTCCTGATTTTTTTAGTAATTTACTCTTGAGAAAAACTTCTTAACCCTACAATGCATGATTTTTTAAATTCACTTGAAAATCAATTATTCGACTTCTATTATGGTGTAAATTAGTAAAAAAATACTAAAAAAATTAATTTTTTTCTACTTTAAATTGACAAAAAACTTGGTCTTTGTGAAATTAATTTTTGTCCCTTGTGAAATTAATTGTGAAGTTAAATAAAACCAAATGCTCTAAAAATATTAAAAAAACAACTTATCTTTTTAAAACAATTTCTTTTCAAGCTGGAATTTTTTTTTATTTTTATTTTGGCGTTTTCTGTGTCTTGACTTTCGTCTCACTAGCTACTATGGGGACATACATAAATCTGGACCCCCCTTGGTGAGATTTAGTGAGATTTTGCTGGACTTCCCTCCCTCCCACGTGAGATTTACCTACAACCTTTAAAAATAATTTTCTATCCTATTCGTTTGCATTTTGTGCTTCACAGCACCTAAAACTTTTCCATTATTAATGATGTTGAGGAAAAGGACATTATTCCGCCTAAAAATCACCACAGTATCTTATCTGTGGGTATTATTCCTTTCTCATACTTAAAAAAAATCGTTTAATTTCTAACTTAAAAAGTTGGCGTGAGATTTTAATCGATCCCCCCTCCCCCCTTGGTGAGATTTTTCCAAACCCCCCCTTTTTTGATCTCACATAATTTATGGATGTCCCCTAACAAATGTCTCAAAATAGTACCCCTGCTGCCATGTTTTCAAGTTGACCTAGTTGAGGCTTCTTTAGATGAAAGTATGCTTCTAGATGACAAAGAGATTAGAGAACTCTTATCAGTTGAGGTTTGTTTTCAGAACAATGCCTTCAGCCAGTCCTGAAGACCACTGAGTTTGACTGCAGGGGTCTCCATCCCTTTTGGAGTGTCCACTGGGTTCTGTTGAAAAACCAAATCCAAGACATTTATAGGCGCCTGAAACAGGATCTCAAAAATGCTCAAAAACTCTCATCGCACAAATTTAGTGACCGATTTTTTACAGTATTTTAACTACTTCTGTTATGGCTGCCTTGTCATTGCACAAGAAGAAGTTTTCGATGATAATTATTACAATAGTAACTTCTTTAATACATTACGTCTCAGGCGCCTATTCTAAATGAACCGAGTGTAGTTTGAGATTTGAATGGATATGGCAGGCTTATTTACATTTCCTCATTTTTCAATAAGTTCAAAATTAAATAAAAATAACAAACTTAGAGAACAGCTCCCCTCCCAGAATCTCTCTGACTGCAAACGTTATTTAATAAAATTACTGAACTTAGATTACTACTAAGATTAAGAAAGACGAATAAATTTATATGCATTTTTTGCTTTTTAGAATTCTATAATTTTGAGTTATAATAACCCTAAAATTTACATTTTCCTCGGAATATGGATTTTATGCTTTTTATTTATTTGACATGCCAAGCACTGCTGGATATAACTGCTAAATGTCCTTTCTAGGTGCATCAACTGACTTGTTGATATGGCCGGCCTAACATAAAGGAGTCTCCATACACCAGGCAGCCTGTAAGGTGTATATTAGGGTGGTCGCTAAAAATGAAAGTGCGAATTTTTTTCGCGGCACCCCCTCAAAAGGTGCCATTTGATGTCTAACTAACATTCTGAAAGTTACAGACCAAAAAAATAATATTTCGACCCAGCGCCCAGCCCTTAAAGTTTCGAAAAAACGCGATTTTTCACTAAAATTTGCGCGTTTTTCACCATAAAACTAGAACCGGATTCAGTAGAAACAAAAATAAGGATTCATTCTTTAGATGAGTTATTAAGCTTTAACTTTTCTAATTGAAACTTTTTTGTGTGACCCTTAGATCAAAAGATACAAGGGGGATTCCACACCCCACTCCCAATATAAATTTTTTAAGAAGACCCGGGATTTTTTCTGTTATTATTAAACGCTTTTATTCTACTTGCTTTTGGCGGCGTTTTACGCGTGGAATTTTAAAACTCGATTTTCGGGCACTTCCCGATATGTCAGGGCCCCGAAACTTTACATATCGGTGAAACCCTCATGACACTCCAATATCCAACCATTATCTAGTCAAACAACCAAAGGATTAAGTTAATTAACGAGTATTTTTAATTAACAGAAAAACCAGAATTTGATACCTTTCCCAAGGGGCTATTCTCCCTAAACCGTGCACAATTGTTTATAAGGCATAACTTCATCATATTCAAAAGTCAAAACGAGAATTGCCCAGTAATTACGATAATTATAGACGAATAATCACTTTTTTCTTTCCGGATGCTTGTACATAATATTTCAGGCACTTCCAAACGATATAAAGTTCTGAAACTTTGCACCGTGGTGGAAACTCGATGACAATGCAATATTCAATCATCAACTAGTCAAAACCTCCGTAATTTAGGTAATTAACGAGTGTTTTTAGTTATCCTTTTAATTCATATTTGAGACATTCCGTGAAGCCAATGGCTCCCAAAACCTGTAAGATAATATACTAAGTATATAACTACAATATTTAATCTTCAAAACGTGATTTTTTACCTTCCAATTAACAATTAAGATAATTAGCGATTTAAGATAATAACCGCGAGAAAGAAATCGCCAGAAGAGCGAGAAATCGCCGAAAATCGCCGAGAAGAAAAATAGGTTCTTTTATAATTTATTGACTACTGAAAAGACTGGATGGTACTGTTTGCTCCTTGATACACACACACTAATTCTGAGTTTCTTACGATTGTTTTTTTTATTTTATTGAATGCTTTCTTTTTATTGTGAATCTTTTTGATATCGATGGATTTCATCGGTGATTGAGCGGATGCGAGGAATATATTCTTTGTGCGAGGTATTTTTCTTGCTCAGCTGTTAGTATAACGTACCCAGCAAAATTAAATAGATTTTAAAATTAACTTTGGAGTTTATTGTCCTGCTGAGTCGTCAGAGGATTGTTCTACTTTGTCAGATATGTGAAAATTTTTTGTTATACATGAAACTAAAATTCCATCCTAACATAACATTAAATATGGTTGAAATAAATACATTTTTTCTTGTGAGTTTTTGTTAAAAAGTACCATGACTAAAAAGTAGAAAATAAAATAAGTAAAAAAAAGATTTTTTAAAAAACGCTTTTATTGAAGTGTTCTAAAAGGTCAAAAATAATTTTTTCGGTTTGACAAATAATTTATTGGGAAGTAGAAAATAACTTTTTGGTAAGTAAAAAAACTGATTTTCTAATCACTAAAAATAAAAGCGTGGGCGCTAGTCATTCTTAATTCACTATATATTCTAACTTCTTTATTCTATGTTCTATGACGTTAGATTTACAAATTTCTCATTCATGAGTTTTGAGTGGGATGGATTCACTTTAA
The DNA here is from genome assembly GCA_024610705.1 of Tetragnatha versicolor. Taxonomy (NCBI): domain Eukaryota; kingdom Metazoa; phylum Arthropoda; class Arachnida; order Araneae; family Tetragnathidae; genus Tetragnatha; species Tetragnatha versicolor. Next base: position 9,457,620 of record JANDEH010000018.1, on the reverse strand, counting down.
ATTCTCTGTTAGGTATTTTTATTTATATAAAATAATACATAAATGCCGACGTAATGGCCTGGTCGTTAGAGCATCTGACTGATGCAAAGCCGTACGTCTGGGGTTCGAATCCCCGTTTGGCAAGGATGTTAGTGTCACTGTCCTGTAAAAAAAAATTAAATTTAAAAAATATTAAAAATTACTAGCGCCCACGCTTTTATTTTTAGTGATTAGAAAATCAGTTTTTTTACTTACCAAAAAGTTATTTTCTACTTCCCAATAAATTATTTGTCAAACCGAAAAAATTATTTTTGACCTTTTAGAACACTTCAATAAAAGCGTTTTTTAAAAAATCTTTTTTTTACTTATTTTTCATTAGATATTGTTTACTTGTTTAATAATATGAAAACAATCCTTTTGCAACCATATAAGTGTGAAATTTTAGGATGTAAAGTGAAAAGAATTTTTTGAATTAATTTTTTTATTTCAAATAACAGTTAATAAAAAATACACTTAAAGTTACAAAATATATTAACAAAAGTACACATAGCATACAAAATTAGGATTACTATTCACGCAACAGCTACACATTTGAATTTAACATTTAAAATTTACAAAATATAACGCAAAATTAAAGAGGCAAGGGTTTAGAAAGAGTAGTTTTTTTACGTCCGGGTATAATTTTCTACACTCAGATACAACTTGTAAAATGTATTGCTTTTGTTCTTCGTCTTTAGTTATTGATGTATTGAATTCTTACACTAGTTTAATACCTCTTTCAGCAGCATCATTAACCACTTTCAAATTTATGCAGTATCAAATCCTTTTGTAAACTCCAAGTTAGTGCACCACTCATCTGGATCATACTTTAAAAACTGTGTCGAAATATTAAACCGAAAAAGTTTAATGAAAAAGGATTTATTATAAGCTATCTAGTTCTTTGCTTAAAAAAGAATGCCAGTCATTGAAATTCACTTTCAACTTCACTGTTCTATTTCTTCATTATAGTCTTGGTCCACATCATTTTTGTAAGACAATTCTTTTAAAGCCATGTTAATTTTTATATATTTATTTAGGCTTTTATCAAAAAAAAAATAAACAAATGCAATTATTTCAGGGCTTACATACCATAAGTGGTTTATAAATTTAGTAAGTGCAACTTCTGATACTTTAGCATCTGTTTTTTATGATTAATTAATGATTTAATTAATTTTAAATCTTGATTCGGAGATAATGTTGGATCAGGAGCGTTAAACCACGCTTTTACATAAATATTTATGATGAAAACACAGATAGTTCTAATTGCTTCCCTCTCTTGGAGGGCTAAAGGAAACTCGTTTCTAAAGATGAAAATTTTTAAGCAATAGATTGCTTTACCCATCCATCTAGCGTGATGCATTGCACCGGGAGCTCTAGAGGATATTTGATGTGGTTTTGAAAACCCAATAAATAAATATCAAACACAGAAGTAATAGTTCCCTGTAGTCTTCTCTAAGAAGATATTTTGAGTTTTGCAACTACCCGGTTATGAAGCTCCCGACCTCTTCCACGTCGTTTATTCCTTTCTTAACCTTTTCATCTTCGATTCCAGGTTTATATTTATTTTTATCAATTTCAGACCAATTCAATTTAAACTTCTTAAAAATTTCAGGTTGAGGACCTGTAGTTGCCCCCATTTTAATATCGAAAACTGCCTTAAGCACTATTTATAAAATGTGATGACGGACGGCATGCGAGATACAGGAGATCTTTATCGAGCATTTGCTCTAACAAAACGCATGTACCTTTCATACGGCCAGTATTTACAGAAGTTGTGTCAAAACACATAGCTTCAATTTTTTATGCAGCTCCCCATTTTTGCAAGTCTGAAAATACAGCTTTAGCTTGGGTTTATTACCTTTACTATTTTCTAGTAGTGGAACTCCTATTAATTACTCTAAATTTCCGAGGCTAATTAAAACTGCTAATCTTTCTACTTCTTTATTCAATAGATGAAGTAGCAATTTCCCATCCCAATGCAATACAGCTCCTTTCAATTCTAAATTTTCGAACCTACTTTTAATTAATTGCATTCTTTCTTCTCGAAATTTCTGTCTGCGGAAAAATTACAAAAATTATATGGACCAAGACTATAATAAAGACTATAAGGATAGAACAGTAATATAGACTATAATAATGTAGACTGTGGTCCTAACTTATAGATAACTTATCTAGGCACAGAGTGGTCTTATACAAAAGGATATCAGTTGCTATACTCCATTACATGATAGTGTACATACAATTTCACATTTAAGGAAACGTTAAGGAATTAGAAAGTTAATTACTACATATGAGTTTTTCATCCTAATCCTTTAAAACATTTAAACTTATCTAAGGATCACATATTATAAATTATGATGCATTTAATAAGAACACCTTTATAAAATAACCTCGTAAAAACACTGTAAATGCTAAAATTTCACTCCTATATGGTTGAAAAATGATTGCTTTCATGTTATTAAACAAGTAAACAATATCTAATGAATAAAAGAAAAAAACCCGTGTCTCCTTAAAAAATTTAAATTAGGGGTGGGGTGTGGAATCCCCTTTGTATCTTTTGATCTAAGGGTCACACAAAAAAGTTTCATTTAGAAAAGTTAAAGCTTATTAACTCATCTAAAGAATCCTTATTTTTGTTTCTACTGCATCCGGTTCTAGTTTTATGGTGAAAAATGCGCAATTTTTAGTGAAAAATCGCGTTTTTTTTTCGAAACTTTAAGGGCTGGGCGCCGGGTCGAAATATTATTTTTTTGGTCTGTAACTTTCAGAATATTAGTTTGACATCAAATGGCACCTTTTGAGGGGGTGCCGCTAAAAATTGAACGAGAAAAAAATTTCCCCATGTTATTACCGACCACCCTAGTGTATATAGACACCAAAGTTAAGATTTGAGAATGTTTTTACCTAACACCAGTCTAAATGTTTATGCAATTTTTATCTATAGACATTAGAGATGGAAAATTTCCGGAAATTTCGGGAAGGTGGGAAAAAACCGGTTTTTTTCCGGAAAAGTCGGAAAAATTGACCTTTTTTGCAAAGAAAATAGAGGTTTTTGAATACATATTTTTTTAGAAGCTAAATAATCATTCGTTGTATAAAAATCATTAGTCATTATATATTATAAGTTATTAAATCATTAAAAATTAATTAAAAATAATTCTTCCAAAATAAAAATATGCAGCATTTTACGAGTAATTTTAAAACAAAAAAAAACTAGTTTTTTTAACTATAAAATAATATATGCAATATAAATATAAAGCATGTTATTGTAATAAATAACATTAATTTAATATTTATTTATTAAACACTAGCGGATATGCCCGGCCTTGCACGGGTGGAGTGTATATATATTTTTTAAATTAAATTTTTTAAAAATATATTTATAATTTTTAAATCAGCAATTACCAATCATCCCGGTATCCCAGACGTCTTTTTCCTATCCGTGTTCCCGGTAATTTTCCTATCCCGATGTTCCCGGTACTTTTCCTATCCCGATGTTCCCGGTAATTTTTCATATCCCGGTGTTCCCGGTAATTTTCATATCCCAGTGTTCCCGGTACTTTTCTTATCCCGATGTTCCCGATAATTTTCCTATCCCGCTGATCGAGGTAATTTTCATGTCCCGGTAATCCCGGTACTTTTTTTTCCTATCCCGATGTTCCCGGTACTTTTCCTATCCCGATGTTCCCGATAATTTTCCTATCCCGCTGATCGAGGTAATCATCTCCCGGTAATCCCGGTACTTTTTTTCCTATCCCAATGTTCCCGGTAATTTTCCTTTTCCCGGTGTTCTCGGCAATGTTTCCTAGTAAATTAATGAGTCTAGTGAACAAAAATAACTAATTTGAAACAATAATAAAAATTTAAAAGTCTAGTGAACCGCTTCATTGGAAACAATGTTTTATTTTCAAGTCGTTTTCCATGAAGAAAATTTACACTTTTCCCATAAATATTTAAATTTTAAAGGAAAATATCTTAAAATAGGGGAAACTAACGTTTCAAAATTAATTATTTGAATTTATTTTGATGTTTTCATAGCTGATATAGTTTTTAAATGGACAATTATCGAGTTTTTCCTGTTAAAATATTAAATGTTTGAAGGTTTTAATCTAGTTAACAATAGTGAGTCGAGCAGTCTACTCTAGTAGAGAAATGGAGAAATAAGCGTTTCGGGCTATAAATTCGTTAATTACTCGTAATTATTCGATTTTAGAGCTTTGAAAACTATCCCAAGTTACTCCCCGACTCGGAATACGTCTATACGTCGAGTTTGGTTACGGTCCGTGGCCTATTTCAAGAGATTACCCCGGACATACATACATACATACACACATACATCGCCCGTTAGCCTTTTATTTATACAGAGATAAAGTACTTTTAATGAATTAATTTTGTATACAACATGATCCAATAACAAATAACAGATGTTTGCTATAATATTTACCATTAATATACATAATTGATCCTAACCTTTTTCACATAATCATTGCAATTATGTTTTCTTAGAAAAGTTGAGAAGTTTTAATTAAATTCTGCCAATTTTTTTAAAAAAATGTTGAAGTCATTATATAAAAATTTAAAAAATTGTTCATTGTTTTGTTTAAATATTTTTGGAACATATTTTTTTATTTTTTAATTTTCATGACATTAATGTGTTCATTGTTCAATAAATACTCATACACCATTAATATTTTTTTAAGCAACCCCGTAAAAAGCCTCCAATAATCCCAAAGTTTCCGGGTTTTTTCCGGCCATTCCCATCTCTAATAGACATAGATCTATTTCAAAAAATCCCTATTTTTAATCTGAACTCTTGACTTCTCCATCTTCAAGAAGAAAGGACCAAAAAATGAGCTGGTTTGGATAAGCGAAAAAAAATGTATAATTTTCCTAAATTTAGTTGATATTTTCACTCTTAGAAGTTAATTAACTGAGTGGTGCTTATTTATGTATGATCATTCAATCATTCAATGACATCATTTATGAGCACTTCTCGGTCAAACATCTGAGCCTCTGAAAAGATATTGCCCACTTATATTATAGTAGTTGTCTGACTTCCTATTTCTGTGATATAAACTAAGTATTAGCATTTATTTTACTGAATGTAATTGCATTTAAACTATAATCAGACCAGCAGTTACCTATGGAGCAGAGACCTGGATTCTAACTCAAAAACAAGAAAAGATGCTAATCACCTGGGAGAGAAAAATTCTAAGAGCAGTTTTTGGACCTTTGAAGGAGGGTGACCTTAGGAGGAAGAGATTTAATTGTGAAATTGAAAGACTATTTAAAGAGAAAGACATAATTAATTATACTAAGACCAAAAGAATACAATGGTTGGGACACCTCGAGAGAATGGAGGAATGGAGGAAGATAGGGACACTAGAAAGATCTTCAAGGGCCAGTGCCAGGGACAACGAAAAAGAGGAAGGCCAGTCAAAAGATGGTTGGATGAGGTTGAAAAAGACCTTAAAATTCTAAAAGTCCGTAATTGGAAACAAAAGGCAAGGGACAGAAGGCTTTGGAGGAAAATTGTTGGAGAAGCCATAGTCCAACATGGGCTGTAATGCCAAGGAGTTAATTAGTTAGTAATTGCATTTTGTAAACAGTTGTTTTTAAACTCCATTTTGATATCAAGCATTATATACAAAAGTTTTGAATGAGGTATCAAGTAATCCTTTGATATTTTTTTCATTGCTTTATTGAATGTGTTCTCTTTATATCATGAGGGAATTTAGTTCGAATTCTAGTTTTAGAACCAGTTCTAAAAGTATCGTAAATGTATCAGAGAAAATTAATAATATGTTTTAAGAAAGTGACTAATACTCTTATTCTCAGTTGATTCTAAAACTCTAACCCAAATGCTAAAACCCAAATTAAACCCAAATGCTTTCTTCGCACTAAGTTTTTTATGTTTTCCTTCTTTATTGCATTTTTGTCAGAGTCCTTAAAGTTTAAGTAGCTCCTAGTAAAACACTGACTCTTAATTCATGGAAGCTTTCTCAGGTAGTGGCATTTATCATGTATTATCATTATCAAGGCCTCAAACTGCCAAGCACCTTCCTGCTTATGTAGAGTAATAAGCAGAAGAAGTAGAGTAATAAGCAGAAGTACTTAAGAAGAGTAATAAGCAGAGAGAAGGTGCTGCGAGCACCTTCCATACCTGAACAGTAAGACTAAAGATTTGGCCTCAATGTGCCTTATCATGGTAAGTTAATTTAAATTTTCCTACATTTCGGTCTTGATCATTGAAAAATTTAATTAAGATATGGAATTTTCTCAGGCAACTGGAAATGAATTATTAAAAATCTTTAGTACAAAAGTAATCTTAAAATGTGATGTTTCTTGTACAAAAAAGTTCCTTTAGATTCCAAAAAAAAGTTTTAATATATTTTAATCCATTACTTACACCTTTAGACAGAGGAAATCATTAATGGTGATTTTCGTATTCAGCGACCCAAAATATTTAAGAAATGACTATTTTCATCAAGGAAAAAATTTTGAAGGTCAAATTTGTTGAACAGTGTTATCCTCCAGGGATGCTAAGTATTTTCAGCCAGTTTACCATCAGAGTAATCACATGTATGATCTAAATCCAAAAATCCACATGAAACACGATCACAACACGATTTTTAGGTGTCCGCTCACAACACGACACCTTCTCGGCCTTACTTTGATGTGAAACCTAACAATGGCTTCGAATTGTTTAAGCAATGGATAATTGCAGTCAATTTTTTTTAATCTTAATGTGTTCAGAATGGCCTACAACCTCCAAAAAATGTTTTTATTTGCTTTTCAAAGCCCTAAATTATAAGTTATTTTCAATTAAAAACAGCCTCTTTTGTGTCTGAGCTGAAAGAGCTTGTGACGTGAAATGTGCTTTGTTCCCGTGTTGCTATTATCCCACTTTGAAACAACGAGCACTATGAAAACGCTGTTTCACACATTTCCACTTGCACATGTGACGTCACATTGTTAGGAGCTTTCTGTATTAAAATATGTCATAATAACCTTTTAAAAAGTTTGTTGGGAAAAAAACAAGCGTATTTTTGGAATCAGGAGAGAATTTTTAAAAATTATAATTCAATATTTAGAATTTTAAGAGATGCTGCAATTCTCCATTAAAGCATTGTTTAAAATCAATGTGTAGGATGTAAGTTACTTCACACTTGGAAATTTCACGTTTTAACGCCCCTTTTTAAAGTCAAACTTTAAAATTACATAAAGAAATAAATAATATCATCGTAATTAAAAAAATTTGCTCGTATAATCCGTTCTAGGGTACCTCTATTGAATAAAAAAAATAAAAAATAAATGCTGGAACTGCCCATTCAAACGTCCAACACGTAAAAGAAAACTAGGTGAAAATGGCGATGTGATGATGGGTTGAATGGAAATTTTGGGACGTTATTTGAGTAAAAGGGAGCGTTTTTAGTACTTTTAAACTATTGATTGTCATTTTTATGGGTAAAACGCATTACAAAAAAAAATTATGTAAAAGTAGCTTGAAATTAATTTCTAACATGTTAAAAATCTGAAATTTTCATGGGGGAGGAGGATCCTCCAGACCTCTCTTTTATCTATGGATTGAGATATCAATAATTTTGACAACTTTTAAGATTAATACTGGAAATTGTCAGTAGGATATACCAAAATTTCTTTAGACGTAGACAGAGATATCAGTTCATTCACAATTACGTAAAGAATTATTATGGAATCAAAGGTTTTTTTTAAAAAAAGGTTAGAGTCTTAAAAAAAGGTAGAATTATTACCTATGTTTGAAGTTAAATTTTAAGGTGCAATAGAAAACTGAACTTTTGAATGCTGACCATATATTACTAGCTTTTTAATTTGTTTGGTTATAAATTAAAGTCTAAGTAAGTTTATCTAAGTAAAGTTTATTGCAAAATGTTTCTATAAAATTTAAGCAAATTAGAGGCAAAAATTTGTAAGGGAAGTTTTGCTTAAACTTTCTGCTTAAAAAGGAGGCGGTGGTCGCAAAAAGTTTGGGAACCTATGGATTAAACCTTAAAGAAGTGGTTTCCAAACTATTTCGGTCGTGGAACCCCCAAATTTGTTGCCGATGATTGCGGAACCCTGAATATTTTTTAATCAACGACTTTTCGAATTTAAAATCTGATATTAACCCTACAGTGCATAATGTTGCCATTTGGCAACACGACATTTTCCCCATTTCCTACTCGAACTTTCATTTCCAAACGGCAACACCATGCAATAAGTACAATAGATATAACATTTCATTGTATTAGCACTTAAGACTGCCAGTAGATCACAGCAGGGGTACTATTTTGTGACATTTGTTAGTAGCGAGAAAGACGAAAGTCAAGACACAGAAAACGCCAAAATAAAAGGACCAAAGGCAAAAATGTCAAAATGTTGAGGATTTTCCAAAAAGTATCACGCAAGATCCCCTCGTAGTACCGTGGGGGTCTGGGGGCCCTCCTCCGGAAAAAGTTTTGAAATTCGACTGTAAAAGTAGGGTTTTAACTCATTTTGAGAACCTTTTGGGGTCCAAGGGGAGGGGGTTGCACTGTCCATCCTTATTTTTTTAATGAAATAAAGTTTGTCACATGGAACCCCTACATTTTTTTGTGGAACCCCAGGGTTCCACGGAACCCACTTTGCAACCACTGCGTTAAAGCATCACCGAGCGAATTAAAAAAGAAAAAGATACCATCCCTCTAATATATTATTCAAATCATGAACAACATCATACCTGCCAACAATGGAACTATAAAAAACGGAAGATTTAAAAAAATCAAGAACAGAAACATTTTTTTCTTAATCTGAGTTAGCCAATTTGGTTACCTATCATAGTTACGTCAAGTAGGTTAATACATGGCAGGAATGGATATCTTTTTAGTAAAAAAAATCAATGAAAAAAAAACTGAAATCTTCCGGCTAATCCGGAAGAGTTGGTATCTTATGCAACACGTTCTACTCTACGGTGAAAAAAATATCATTCAGTGCTGTATGCAAGAAGTTATCACCTGCCTTTTCGATTGAAAACATAGAGTTAGTACAAATATAGAGACAGCTAGGAACATCTGCTCCATTGTTCTAAGCGTGTCGGTTTTTCGTTTCGCTGCCACCCAAAATCGCTTTTTTTTGCCTTTGCCAATTTGGCCTCTAAATCCCTCTTTTGGCGTTTATGGTTTTTCGCGTGCTTACTTTTTTCAGTTGTCTCCAACCAGTGGGCCCTATCTAATGTTCTTTTTATTTTTTGAAGGAAAGTTTTAAAAATTTTGCAGCTTTAATAACAAAATATGAATGTTCTAAATCTCATTTTTAGTCGATGCTTCCACCAAAACAATGCTACTCGTATCTCCAAATTTTTTCTGTTATTTTCTTCTTTAGGAAATATATTTCCCCACACAAAAAACAGGTATTTGATACTATTTTTTGTTAAAACTGTCTTTGGTAATTCTACTTAAAGATATTCTGTATTTTTTTATTTTAATTCGAACAACTTAAAATTACAAATAATTTAATATTTCAAAATGCCAATTAAAACACGATTGCTTAAAATATTCCAGTGACTAATACCATTTAAAAATCCCCTTTATCTTATCGCTATCAAATTAATATTATTCAGAAGAAAAAAAACTAATATTAAGTGCATGCATTCCTTATGTTTAAGTTCATGAAATGTTTATATTTCATACTTCAATTTTTACACTTTTAACTTTTTGTTATCTTGATAAACACTTAAGGAAAAATTTTAAACATTATTTAATAGAAAATTTAAACTATTATTTATAACTTGCAAAAAAAATTCTTTTATTAAGTGAAAAGTTAAGGAATCAGTTAAGCATTTCACAAAATATTATTTATTAAATATTACCAAATGAACTACTAAAACAAAATAGCGTATTTTTCAGTTAATTGCCAATCAAATTATTTTTGTATTTAAATTTGTTAATTTAATTAAAATATAATCTCTCTATTCTAAAAAAAAGTTTTTGGTGAACGGTTTCCAGAGAAAGGCTTTTTAATTACTGAACCAAATGACACATATATGGTATCAAAATGTCCGAATTCTTTCCGGATTTCCGAGTAAGCCCTTCGATTTTTCAAAAAAATTCTCAATTTTAAAATATTTCCATTTTTTTAGATTTCGGATAAGGTCGCAGTTACAAAGCAAGAAACTATGAATTTTAAAACAATTGAAAATATATTTCACTGGTTTTTTAACATTCAAATACATTAAATAATCATCTTTCTATTTATCACACTAATTTAAAAAATATATATTGGATTCTTTTTAACAATATTTATATTTTTGCTGTTCAAATGATTTTAATTATATTTAAAACTAATGTATAATTAATTTATCTTTTATTTTTAAATAATTAATTCATATTTATATATTTATCTTTGTCGTTGTGGCAACCTAATCATTACTATATTTACAATAAAATATAAACTCGCTTTCAGAAATTTTGAACTTTTGCATTTATTTATTACAATAATAATTATTTTTATATCCTTTTGCAAGTTATGTTATTTAAGGTAGTAAAAGGTAACTTTTTTTATAATGCCAAAACGCAAAACTAGATATGGCGGGGGAATGTTTTATAAATAAAAATAAAAATCGAAAGTCTGAACATTCGTGTCATTGCTATGAAACTGACACAATTTCGATGTTTATTTGTTCTCATGAAGCAAAATTCTAAATTTTCGTGATGTTTACGATAATTACTACATTTTTCACAGACAATCAATGAAAATCATTACAAATTTTAAGAAAGTAAAATTTATTCCGGAGATGTTTCAGTGCTTCTGAATGGATCTGTGTGAGAAAAACATTACCTTGGTGAAATGGTAAAAGAAAGTTTACACTGCTTTGTTACTAATTTTCTTGGAATTAAATGGCGATCCGCCAATTCATATTGCCATAAAGGAACTGTTAAAATTTGCCGCTAAATGAATATTCCCCTATTTTGAAAGTACCCCAGAGAAGTAGTTCCCCTGTTTTAAGAATGTTTTATAAAATGAGTAAGTGCTGTGAGCTGTGTTTTGTGAGGATGGCTAAGAGATCCTTTAGTATCAGCGTCAGCAGTTAACGGGGGTTGGCGAGCGATAGCGAGCAGGGGGCGGTAGCTCCCTAGTAAGATAAAAATAAGTTTTTATTAAAATATAATAGGTAAACTAAGTTAATTTCTAAGCAATCAGATTCGCAACTCTTCACCATTTTTCCTGGAATAAGAGAGAAAAGTGTGATTAATTTAAACAAAAAAGCTCATAGTTCATAAAGTTAAAACCAGATGATGTAGTCCTGTGGTCGAATGTCACAAACCATCACCTGGTGTTAGGAGAGAATTACAGCTGCCCTAGATTCTTTGTACCTTAGATTGGCGGGAAAATCCATAGATATAAGTTCAAGGAATATTCTGTGTCGTGAATTATTTTAGGTAAGATAATATTTCATTAATACGACTGTTTTAAATTAAACGAACACTGGAAGCAAAATTTCTACTCTTAATTCCTCTCTATATATTTTTTCTTATTAGTTTAACAATGCAGTAAGTTAAAAAAGAAGATTCGGTAATGTCCATAATTTTTAAAAATATCGCTTGTTTCTTGGAAAGAAAAGATTAACACAGATTACTTTACTGTAAGTTTCCCCCATCAAAAAATAAAAATAAAGAATTAAAAGTAGTAGTAAGAACTAAAAAACTTAAATAAAAATTTAATTTAATAAAAACTAATTTGACATTTATGCGTCTAGATGCAGAAGTAGTTCAGATAATCATGGCCTTTACAAATCAAAATCAAATCAGTAAGTTATTTCGAATGACCACATAAAGAAACTACGGCAAACACGCGCGCCAAGCTCAAACCGCCAAGCTTTGCCAACTTCCAGTTTCTACCTCGGCCACGAATTCAGCAATTTTCTCCCTTAAATACTAGTTTAAACGAATTGGAAATGACTCGTATCGAATCAGGAGGGTTCATATTATATAATGTGAAGCTTTTGTTAAAGAAATTCCCCCAGAAACATTATAAAAATACAGTTTAAAATTGTTTTTTCCGAATCCACGGAATTTAAAAAAATCACAGATAAAAAACTAATTCAGATAGAGAAATTTTTTCTTCACTAAACGATTCGTCATTGGTTTTTCTCGAATGGAAAATTGTCGGTATCATTTTCTCCTCATTTTTCTGTGAGGAAGAGCAGTTTTTATGCCCCAAAATCCACCCGCCTATGGGACTTCCCATGTTAAAATTTTCTTTTTGCCACCCAAACAGGTCCGACAGTTTTCGACATGCAGGGTTGCTTTACGGAGAAGAGCAAGCTGTCTCTATATTATGTACTAACTCTATGATTGAAAAGATGTGTGTGTTAGTAGCTGTTTTTTTCTTTCATAATCACCTGCTTTCATTCAGTATTGAAGAAACCACAATCGGCCTTTCGCGTAATTAGAACTACCCGAGTTTTAAGTTTTTTTCAATATGCACCAAAATTGAAATAAATATCTTTATATAATATTTTATTGAGAGATGTCTGTTGTGGCAAAAGACGACGATTGAAAAAAAATCCTCCATTAAAAACTGTCACAATGTAACCCTAATCTGGAATAATTTTAATAATTATAAAAAATAAATTGTAAAAATTTCGAAACTGTTCTAAATTTAATATTCTAAAATATTCTTGGCCTTCGTGTTTATTAAAAATATTTTTTTGCACTTTTTTTAAAAGCGATGGAAATAAAATTAATTCTTGAGAATTTTTCCGTCTTTTATATGATTCGAAGATTCGAAGTTAATTCATCAAATCGCTGAAAATATCGTCTGAAAAAAATTAGTGTCTCTAAATTTTTGACACGGTATCTGCGTTTTTTTTATATAAAAGAATAAATATTAATTTTACGAGGAACACATTTGGTATGTTGTTATTTTACAAATAATATTTATTTTAAGCCTTTATTTGATTGTTTTATGAAAACTTTTAAAGCAAATGTTGAATTAATTTAAACCATGGAATTTTTCCTTTGAATAGTGTGTTTAAAAATGACATTGTGCTAAAATAATTTTCTCTTTAAATTTGAAATTGTTATACTATTGTCATTCAGCATTGTCCGCTTTAAATTTTTAAGTGGGTTTACTGTATTTAATTTAATTATTTGTCCTAATGGAATTATATTTGTTTTGGATGATTTGTTGAAGAGTTATCTGTTGACTTAATGAAGATTCAATTAGACATATTTAAAGCTTAAACTATATCTCAAGTTTTTTGAGGCAGTTATTTCCAACTGAATTTACGTTCTTATTTTTTCTTTTGAAGTTTGTGAAAAAGGAATTTAAGTTGTTTTAGGTTTTGAACCTCTTTGCATTGCATTTTTATGTGTTTTTTTTATTTTGATGTGCTGGGTGATTAACAAAATACTTTAAGGCAATTTTTAAGTCATGCAGCATTTAAATTATAATACATCCAAGTATATTTTACAACAGCGTGGTTTCAGTAGGTATAGTTAGGGTTTTTTTATTTATAGGGGAGAGTGTTGTACCTACGGACGGTTGTACCTTCAGCCACCTCATTTTAAAATTCGAGAAAAAATGTAAATTTGAATTTGTTGTCGATTTTGAATGTAGACAGATGCTATCTAGTTGCTAACGTGAAATCGGCTCTTTAAAATATTATTTAAATTTTCTATTATAAAAATACTGTTTTTAGGTGCTCAAAGTTTTTTTTAGTGCATCACTACATTAATTCTTTTCTTCCCCTATGATTATGATATGATAAAATGGGATACATGGGGGAATACCCGAGATTTTGACTTTTTAGTTTTGATATAAGAAATCGTCAGATCTCAATTCTTTTATCTTTTATAGAACTTTGAATGCAAAAACACCTGATGTTGTACCTTCGGACACCATAAGTGTTGTACCTACGGACACGTTCTTGTGGGTGTCTGTAGCTAATCGGCGTTTTAGAATCAGGTTTCATTTAACTGAATACATTTTAATAAATGTTAAATTAATTCTAAATGGTAATATATTTGTCAGCAATTATTTTCAAGTAAATTTTAGATGAAAAATTAAATATTTTGTGATCTAAACTACTTTTTTAAATTTAGGATTCTACTTGGAATTTAATGCAAAATATTTTGTAAACTCCTAAGCACCCTATCGCATTTAAGTATGACGATTAAAAAAACTTAAAATTTTCACTGAAAAAGGTTTACCACCGAATTATTATTGTTATTACCACCAAATGCTTGCACAACTAAGTGTCGATCGAATTGGGTTTTTTTTTTATCATTGAAGTTGCCAGATCAATCAGCAGGATTGATGCAACTATTACCTTAAATTCTGATCTGAAAATACCATGTGATTTGTGTGTTTTTGGTAAAAAATCAAGTTTTTATCATTCAACTTCGTTTTAATGACCATTTACGATCTAAAACTACATTACTTTAAAAAATCTATTTTCAATTTTAAAAAGGCTTGAAATAGGTTATTAAAAGGTAATGCATCAATAAAAATGATCATTCTTAGCTTTTTTCAACTAACACTTCCCTTTTTAAGGGTGTCCACAGGTACAACTGGGTCTGTCCATAGGTACAACAGGTTGTTGTACCTTTGGACACAAATTTTTCAAAGTTATTATAAATGATTTTAAAATCCAATTTTCAAGATTTTGGCTAATAAAAAATATATCTCTACTCACAAAGGTTAGGACTACAGGTTGGGCACTTTAAATGGTCAAAATGTGATTTTACCTTTCTTAGAAAAATCCAAACGTGATTTTTGTCCAGAGGTACAACACTCTCCCCTATAGTTGTTTTTTTAATTCGTACATTATTTTTCCTTTCTGAAATAATTTTCTAAAGTATTATTTATAGGAATCTAATTTAAGTATATCTTCCCAATATATTTTTCAACTTTTATTCCACTTTTAAAACATATAAATAACCATGTGTAATATGTAATGATTTAGTAACTTTATAAGTGTCACTTTAGTGTGTCTGAGTTATCAATCTGTCGCCGAAAGGAGGTTCCTCCCATTTGTGTGACACATTTGCATTTTTTCAAACATTTGAATAATTACATTTTTTTCGATGACTATGGGAGTTCATTTTTAATTAAACGCTTTTATTCTACTTGCTTTTGGCGGCGTTTTACGGGAGGAATTTTAAAACTCGATTTTCGGGCACTTCCCGATATGGAAGGGCCCCGAAACTTTGAACATAGGTGTAAACCTCATGACACTCCAATATCCAACCATTCTCTAGTCAAACAACCAAAGGATTAAGTTAATTAACGAGTATTTTTAATTAACAGAAAAACCAGATTTTGAGACCTTTCCCAAGGGGCTATTCTCCCTAAACCGTGCACAATGTTGTATAAGGCATAACTTCATCATATTCAAAAGTCAAAACGAGAATTGCCCAGTAATTACAATAATTATAGACGAATAATCACTTTTTTCTTTCTGGATGCTTGTACATAATATTTCAGGCACTTCCAAACGATATAAAGTTCTGAAACTTTGCACCGTGGTGGAAACTCGATGACAATGCAATATTCAATCATCAACTAGTCAAAACCTCCTTAATTAAGGTAATTAACGAGTTTTTTTAGTTATCCTTTTAATTCAAATTTGAGACACTTCCGTGAAGCCAATGGCTCCCAAAACCAGTAAGATAATATATTAGGTATATCACTGCAATATTTTATCTTCAATACGTGATTTCTTACCTTCCAATTAACAATTAAGATAATTAGCGATTTAAGATAATAACCGCGAGAAAGAAATCGCCAGAAGAGCGAGAAATCACCAGAAGAGCGAGAAATCACCAGAAGAGCGAGAAATCACCAGAAGAGCGAGAAATCACCAGAAGAGCGAGAAATCGCCGAAAATTGGTGCCCATCGCGAGAGCAGAAAAATACGCTACTTTTATAATTTATGGACTACTGAAAAGCCTGAATGGGATGCTTTTTCTTTTTCTTGTGAATCTTTTTGATATGAACAGATTTTATCGGCGAGTGAGCGTGTTATATTTCACCATCATATTGTAGAAAACTAAAATTCCATTCTAACATCAGATTAAATATGGTTGAAATAAATACATTTTTTCTTGTGAGTTTTTGTTAAAAAAATACCATGACTAAAAAGTAGAAAATAAAAAAAGTAAAAAAAAAGATTTTTTAAAAAACGCTTTTATTGAAGTGTTCTAAAAGGTCAAAAATAATTATTTCGGTTTGACAAATAATTTATTGGGAAGTAGAAAATACCTTTTTGGTAAGTAAATAATAACTGATTTTCTAATTACTAAAAATAAAAGCGTGGGCGCTAGTAATTCTTCATTCACTATTTATTCTAACTTGTTTATTCTATGTTCTATGTAAAATTATACATAAATGCCGACGTATTGGCCTAGTGGTGAGCATCTGACTGCAAAGCCGTACGTCTGGGGTCCGAACCCTCGTTCGGCATAGATGTTAGTGTTACTGAACTTCAATTTACATATACGGGTCCTTACCTTCAGGTGAATTTGTACAAATTTTAAAAAATAAATAATCAAAATTTTAAATTAAAAAATATATATAAATTACTAGCGCCCACGCTTTTATTTTTAGTAATTAGAAAATCAGTTATTATTTACTTACCAAAAAGGTATTTTCTACTTCCCAATAAATTATTTGTCAAACCGAAATAATTATTTTTGACCTTTTAGAACACTTCAATAAAAGCGTTTTTTAAAAAATCTTTTTTTTTACTTTTTTTATTTATTATTAAAATGTTCCAGGTTGGTATATTGAAGGAATTGGTATTGGAAATACAAACTTACTTTTTTCATTCAGATTTTTTTTGCTGAAATTCATTTTTATAGCAAACATCAGATTGAGAAAAGAAGCTCTTTCATCATATTGTAATATCGTTTTGTTAGTTCTTATATACTTTTTTTCAGGGCTGGTAACGTTAACGAAAAGAAAAGATCAATACTTTCGTTAACGTTAACGTAAATATTAGCAGCATTTTTGTTCTTCCGGGAACGTAATTCAGGAACAAAAATACGAGTTACGAGAGCGGTAACTTTAATCGAAGAACGAAAGTCCTTAAATAATTTCGTTAACTTTAATCAAAGAACAAAATTCGCCCAGGAATTTCGGTAACTTAATGTCGAGAACGAAATACACAACTTATTTTCTAAGAACGAAATTATGCGAACAAAATTCGCGTTACCGTAAATGTTCTCTACATTTCGTTCTCCATTATTGGAGAACGATTTCTTTTTGGAGAATAACGTTCTCTCTTTTTGTTCTTATGGGGTAAGGGGTCCTTCGGGGTTACGAGTGAGTTCATGGGGGTGACGAGTTAAATTTAATTAATTAATTAATATCGATTCCAAAGTAGTCAATTCCGATTCGATTCCGGAATCGATTCTTCATGGGTTCAATTTCTTGGTATCGATTCCTTCATGGGTTTGATTCCTTGGGGTCAATTCCAAATTATGCAATTCCTTGGTATCGATTCCAAAGTATTCGATTCCAGATGCGATTATCGATTCCACAGTATTCGATTCTGGAATCGATTATCAATTCCAAAGTATTCGATTCCGGAATCGATTATCGATTCCAGAGTATTCGATTCCGATTTGATTCCGGAATCGATTCCTTCATGGGTACGATTCCTTGGAATCGATCCCAAATTATTCGATTCCGGAATCGATTATCGATTCCAAAGTATTCGATTACGATTCGATTCCGGAATCGATTCATTCATGGGTTCGATTCCTTGGAATCGATTCCAAATTATTCGATTCCGGAATCGATTATCGATTCCAAAGTATTCGATTACGATTCGATTCCGGAATGGATTCCTTCATGGGTTCGATTCCTTGGTATCGATTCCAAATTATTCGATTCCGGAATCGATACCTTCATAGGTTCGATTCCTTGGAATCGATTCCAAATTATTCGATTCCGGAATCGATTATCGATTCCAAAGTATTCGATTACGATTCGATTCCGGAATGGATTCCTTCATGGGTTCGATTCCTTGGAATCGATTCCAAATTATTCGATTCCGGAATCGATTATCGATTCCAAAGTATTCGATTACGATTCGATTCCGGAATGGATTCCTTCATGGGTTCGATTCCTTGGTATCGATTCCGGAATCGATTCCGTCATAGGTTCGATTCCTTGGTATCGATTCCAAAGCATTCGATTCCGGAATCGATTCCTTCATGGGTTCGAGGTCAGTTGTGGACCACTTCCGGTATGTTGCGCGGACCAACAAGTACATCCTATGCACCCTACCATTATCAATCAGAAAAAGTAATCAAGGTATGTTATTTTAGATTACAATTGTAATCTGCTATCAGATTAACGATTACAAATGTAATCTGTAATCAGATTAACGATTACAAAAAGTAATCAGATTACATTTGTACAAAAGTAATCAGATTACAAAAAGAATTTTGTTCTCTAAAAATGGAGAACGAAATGGTGAGAACAAAATCATCTCTAGGTTGGATTTTCGTTAACGGGATTTTTGTTCACGTATTTTCGTTCTCTGAAAATAAGTAGTCCTTTTTGTTCTCATAATTTTGTTCGCAGAGAACAAGTAGTCATTTTCGTTCTCATATTTTCGTTACCGAAATTCATGGGCGAATTTCGTTCTTTGATTAAAGTTAACGAAATTGCTGAGCGAATTACGTTCTTCGATTAAAGTTAACGTTTTGATAACTCGTGTTTTTGTTCCTGAATTACGTTCCCGGAAGAACGAAAGTCCAAAAATAATTTCGGTAACGTTAACGAAAATGCTAATCCAGTCTATTTTCGTTAACTTTACCAGCCCTGCTTTTTTTACTCAATAAGTGCATCTTAGCTAAATTTTAAAATACTTTTAAGGGAAGTTAAGAGTCTATACTATTTTTCGTCAGCTTTCTTTTTTGCTCATTCGCCATCTATACTATTTTAAATTTCTGTCTTTGCTTTGTTATTGTCTTTATTGGATCTTTTTTTGCTCCAATGGACATTTGGTGGCACTCTTTTGCGCCGAAAAATCAGCTGTAGATTATTAATGTCATCATTGATCTTTTGCAAAAGAGTTTAAAGGGCATTAAATAGGGTAAGGTAGGCCTCAAAAGACACTTTAACAGACCCTCTCCCTTCGCTGAGAGTGGCTGATGCATTCCTGTGTCATGTAGAACAGAGGGTACATGATCAATTTCTCATTGATATCGATGTTTGAGTTCAGAAGTTACCGTTTGTTTTGGTGCCTTTGGTACCATCTGGGGAAAGTTATATATAAAATAAATTTTCTGGCATAATGCATGCACTTTTTTGGCGGATTAATAGATAAAAAATAAACTTCCCTTCCCCCGAGCATGCATATAGGAAGCTTTTCTTGGTGGCACTTTTTTGTGCACCACAAACAGCTGAGACAATGTCATCCTTGATCTTTTGCCAAAGAGTTTAAAAAGCATTAAATTAATGTTTGGTTGGCTTCAATAGGCGCTTTATCACACCTTTGTCTGCATTCATAAGTCTGTAGCATAGAGGGCACATTGGTGGGGCATGTATGAATGTATCAATAGAGGTAATAGCCTTGCCCAGAAGGTGCATCATACCCCCGACTACATAAGGTTATGCTCTCTCCGTCGAAATAAGGTTTATTAATAAAAGCTGTGATCACACATAATCGATATTGCTATTTAACTCCTTTTGAGTTCTAAACACTCAGTTTGTTACGACATCTGGGATGATTTTCTTAGGGGTGCGACAAAATAGATAAAAGTTTGAGTTCATTTTTTTTAGTGTAGGGCAAAGCAGTGTAAGGTAGGGGTCTCAAAAATCTCTTTACCAGACTTTCCCTTTCGAGGATACTTTAATTTTTTTCAATCCATGACCATCTGTACCTTTTTACTATTGCAGTTATGGGTTTGCAAGTGGTGCGTTTATTGTATTAGATCCGAATCCGATATGGACGTGGGACAGATGGAATGGGTTACCTGAAACGATTATCAACTCATGTGGGGTAAAAGAATAAAATTGACACATACTGAAAATTGGTTGGTTTGAGTTAAATGGACCGGACCAAACTTGTTGGGCGCTTGCCTGTAGTTGGACGACTGAATTTGTATTTGTATATTTTGTTAGGCCAGTATAGTATACATTGTTAGCTTTTTTACTTAAACATATAATTAATTTAAAGGTATTAGCAAAATTTGCGATTGTTGGCCTGGAGATTCTCTGCTCAGAGGCAGTGGGGATGACCCATACCCTGAGACTGCCTCGTGCAGTGTATGCTGGGGGAACTCGGGTTGTGAAAGAGCCCACCACTCGGTGGAGCAACCTGTCAAGTCTCTTCAGAGGCTGGAGTGACGGGCCTTCCGGGGGTCGTGGGACGCAGCAATTTCGAAAGTACCTGCATCCGGAGGCTTCGGGTCAGCAGTAACAGTTTGCAGCTTACTGCTAGCAGATAATATGAGATGATATCATTAAGAATCACTACAAATATTTGCATTTATTTTATCGCAATTAAAAACCTAAAAGCCTTCCCCCAAAAAATATTGTAAATTGTAGGTATGAATGATAAATAAAAGGACAGTCATTGGTTAAAATTTTATTTGATTAATATTTACTTCTCTTTTAAAAGTAGCTCTCTTTTCAGTATAACCTTTTAATTCTCAGGGGTGCTTTATAGATTTATGTTGTCTTTATTTAGGCATTTTTTTTTCTTTTTTATTTATTGTAGTTCAGTCTAAATGCATTTTATTACAGGAAAATCATTTTAGGATTTTGTGTGTTCAAGGTAAAATGAAACCTTCAAAATATTTGATTAAGGTTTTTATTTTTTCTTCTTTTGGTCTTATGCATTGTGAAATCAGTGGTAAATAAAAGTTATTTTTTTATGAGCACATCAATTTGCGAATATTTTCCTACGTAATTTATGGTTTATGCTATTCTCCTGAATGGTAATCCATAAACTAAGATTTACTGCCAACGTACTATTTTATATCTTTTTATCTTTTATCAAGGTATATTTTTTTTAGATTTTTAACAAAACCTAATACAAAATGAATTTCCTCTGAAATTTATCGTTAAATATTACGTTAGAGGTTCAAAATATCAGCCAGCAGTTTTTGTATGACAGTTGTTTTCTTATGATTTATTTTTATTTGTTTTCTTATACATTTTATATACATATCTATTCTCTTTTATCCATGCAAATTTCATTTGAGTATATGTTATTTTTGCCAAGAATTTTTTAAGTTAGGAGCAATTTTCTTCAAAAATGCCCATGAAGTCCATCATATACTATGCCCTTTCAAAGCCCTGTGTATATGGGTCCTGATCTCTACTTTGTAATCTACATTTGTGACCACTGGCATATTTTTTTCACACCTTTGGAGTTCTAA
Source organism: Tetragnatha versicolor (assembly GCA_024610705.1). Classification (NCBI taxonomy): domain Eukaryota; kingdom Metazoa; phylum Arthropoda; class Arachnida; order Araneae; family Tetragnathidae; genus Tetragnatha; species Tetragnatha versicolor. Next base: position 9,436,201 of record JANDEH010000018.1, on the reverse strand, counting down.
AAAACCTATCGGTTTCAAAAATTATTCTAATTTTCCTAGAATTTAAACAATTATTGTATTTAGCTTTTCAGTATGAAAATTTTTCCTTTCCTACAATTTGATAAAGTTCCTACAATTGAGATAAAGTTTTATTTCATATTTATCCTCCATTTTGTAAGATCATCTTTGTTCTTACATTTCATTCTTTAAGGTAATTATCAGTTAATGGTGTAAACCAGAAGTCGTGTCTTTATTAAGTTTGTAAGGGGAATACTATTTCTTTCTCTTAAATATGTTGTTTCAATGCAACTCGGGCACAACACATATATCGTTTGAATTCTTTCTATGAATAATTTCATATCATAATCAGGCCTAAATCTAACTAGTTTTCTTTAGATATAAGGTTATTTGAATTAAGTTTCCTTTTCAAGTGTTTTCTTTTCTAATTTGATTGGTTTTGTTTATAAAAATTTATATACACTAATTTCTTCTCATTTGCTTCTCTTTATGATTTTAAATTAATGGTTTTCTTGTTGTAAAGTATTTGTTTTGGAGTGCAAAGATTTAATTCTATTTGGAGTTTCAATTGCAATAAGCAAGTTTATGGAAAGAAAACTGACAACCGATGGCTACAGAGGCGTTTTTAAAAAGAATTTGTGAGATTTTAGTTTTTACGAATTTAGATTGTAACACATCAGAATATACAGTGTCTGCAATTCATTTTTCTGATATTTATATTATTTTTTTTAATTCAGCTGAAGAATAAAGGATGACTTGTTCTCAGTCTATAAAAAACTGTGGTTGCTAACATCAAGTATTTTTTATTTCATTTTGCAAGTTCTCACTCACACAAGACTACATTCAAAAGATCCTCTGTTTTGATGTTAACTTTCGCTCTTTCCATTTGAGAAAGCATTACATAATTCATTAACTAATGAACTCATGTAGTCGTTTTTGTATAAATGTTTATTCAAATTATGTTCATATAATTAAATCTTTTTTCTCTTTAATATTCTTTAAATGATTATTTTCTCGAAAAAGTGTTTGAGAGATATTTTCAGGAGCATAGATTTGAAGTTTTAAATGCAAAAAAAAAACCCTGAAGGAAACTGAAAATCGATGTCTTCAAACGCGTAATTAAAAAATTTCTAAGGAATATCTTTCCATAAAATCTTTCATAAGTTTAACATAAACATCTTCCATAGGTTTACATTAATGTTAGATTTAAGCTGACTTATAAATAATTTTTCCCCTGTTTTTACTCTATAAGACTTTGTATTCAATAGATCATGTGTTTTGACCTCAATAGTTTCTTACCCCATAAGAGAAGGCTCGCTTCAATATCTATTTATGGATTTTTTTCATTTTTTGAAATGTTTTTTAGGATTCTTTTTTTCCATACTCCCTCATAAGATCAGAGAAAGGTTTTTAACCTTTCAATTCATGGAAAAATTGAAAAGTTTTGTTAAAAGGGTACTTTTGAAGTATTTCATTAGGATTTCACTTTTTTTATTTGATCTTCTTTCCTCTTTTTCTAATGGAAAATATTGGTAAACAACTGTTCTTTTTTATTACCGGCTCAATTCAATGTTATTTCGTGTGTAATTAATGCTATTCACCTTAAATGAAACTTAACATATATTTCAGAGGCCTTTCACTTTCGATGTTTTTATTTTTTTGTCTTCTCTTGTGATTTTTAACATTTCCTACTGCAAAAGCAATTTCCTCTAAAATTTATTATTTGCATTTTTTTTTAAGAGATTCAAAATGCAGGTTATTTTATGATATTATATTTTAAACATCAGTCGAGTTAAGAGATATACCAATTCCTTTTCGCACTATGCAAATTTTATTTAAAAATGTTTTTTTTCATGCAATTTTGAAAATGTGGCCAATTTAACTCAAAATGATTCATAGCATTATCTTATGCAGTCTCTCATGTTTCTGTATTTGAGGTGAAAGGGATAATTATCTGGGCTTTTGCAATGCCTTATAATAATATCCCGGTTTATGGACCTTAACCTATTAGTTTAAAACATAGGTTTACTTTTACTACTATTGTCCCTTGATTCAGAGAACTCAATTCATTTTTCTAGTATATTCTGTGATTTTTTTTAGAATTCAGCTGTAGAATAATCAGCCATATCAAATATGATGGATTCAAAAAATTTCCATCTTGCAACCTTATTCATTAGTTAACATTATTGATGGTAGATATCGTTGAAAAGCTCTTTATGAAATCAATTTAACTTATGATTCAATAACTGCCCGGTTTTGACCACATTATTTTCTTTCCTCCATTAGAGAAGGCTAGCTTTAATCTTTATCGATGGTCTTTTTCACTTTTACAAATGCTTTTTAGGATTCATTTTTATAAAACTCAGTCATAATATCACATATTTCTAATTTATACCGATACCACATATAATAGGTTTTAATGTATGAAAGAAGAGAAATAGTTAAGTTTTAAGAAAACTGCTTAGAACTTAGCTTAGAACTTAAATATAAGCTTCGCCGGGACATTGGAGAAGATTCTAGTTAATTTATTTTAATTTGTATTTTGTTCCTGCACTTGGCTTGTACTGTCTTAACTTGTATTACAGTGATTTGTATATACTTTTTTGAAAATATGTTAATTTTTTTTTTAATCTGAATTCAAAGATCATGTCAACTTCTTTAAAATTATTTGTGTTATTTGTTAACGGGCAACGCCCAAAACAATAAACCTTTTTCTATGTCTATGTCTATGTCTAAAACTGCTTAAATACTACTGTAATTTTTTTTGGGAAACAATCAATATTTTTTAAGCATATTTAATGTTTCATAATCTTTCCCTATTATTTTTTAACCCCAAACTTGTTCCTGAAACTGCATTGGATCGAAATCTGTTGAAGCTGTTTGCGAAGAAGATCGAAAGAAGATCTGGTAATCATATGTCAAGAGAAAAGCAATAAAGAGAATCAATTTTGATTTTATTCTTTCCTTATTCTTTTTATTTAGTGAAATTTAGTTGATTATCTATTTTTTAAATATCAGATTTACTTTTTTTAAGTAAGGAATTTATCCTCAAGGCAGTTTCAAATTAAGTTTCAGTTTTAAGTTAAAATGAAAACCAAATAATGAAATAAATAAGGTTGATAAAAATATAAAAGTTTCCTTATAATTTTAATGAGGTATCTATGAACTTAAAAAAGAAAAATTTCTCTTGAATGAAAGTATATTTTTCACAAATATTCTTAAAAATAACTTTTTAAGGAGTATTTTTTCCTTAGTTCTTTAGTTTTCTTGTGCTATTTTCTTACGCTAAATGTATACCTTATCTTTTTTTTCTTTTAGAGGACTAATGTGTTTGATTCTGCCAAAATTGTATAAAAAAAGTTGTGTGAAAATAAGAAAGTGGAGTGAATGAAAAACTTATGCATTTTAGAATTAAGCTGGAGTCGCATCGTTCTACAATTCACACCATTGGAAATCATCCTTAAGGATAGGTAAATATGTTAGCAAATTTCCTGTCAAATGCCAGTCTTTAACCACTAAGCCATTTTTGTTACCTTTTCATTTTCTTGTTGAAATTTTTAAAAAATTCTGTATCTGCAATATCATTTTCTTAAATAAGTATCTCTGAAATGCTTATTCATAGAGAGAGTTTTTATATATTCTTGAAAATGAAAGGAGAAAGGATAGACCTTGATCAAAGTTTGTGTTTTGAGGTATCTAGATCATAGTTTCTCAAACTGTGGGTCGCGACCCACTAGTGGGTCGCCAGTCAATTTTTGGTGGGTCGCGAGAAGATTTTAATTTTTCAGAATATGAAGTATCTTTTTAAAATTTTTACAAACGTATTATTGACTTTTGAATTATCAAACTGTTATTTGAACTTTTGAATTTTAATTATTCGGAATATGAAGTATCTTTTTAAAGTTTTTACAAACGTGTTATTTACTTTTGAGTTATCAAACTGTTATTTGAACTTTTGAAATTTATCAAATTACCATACAATAAAAAGAATAAAAATTTGAGGAAAAACTACACTACTTGGTGTCGAACGGAAAAGGCAATTAATGTGAAAACGTACTATGTGTGTCACTTTAATGTGCCGATAATGCAAATCTAGTCGGTTATTCAAATAAGATTTGAAAAAATATTCAATGTTTCTCCCCATCAACACTGTGGGGAGCAATGCAAATTTTAAGAATTTTCTTAGGAAATGATGCAACTGCAATTTATCCCATATTGCTGAAAAAACAAGTTAAAACCATGTTTTTAAGGGTCAAATTTTAAAAAAAATTTCTGGGGGTGGTCCCCTAGACCCCCCTTTTTATTGTGGGGATCATTGTTAGCCCACAATTAAACTATTTCAAACGTAAAATTCAAATATTTACTTTTAAATATCTAAAGTTAATTTCTCTTCTAATACGTGCACGTAATAATTTATTGTTGTAACTAAATAGTTGGTGAACACTAGGGTGGTCCAAAAAAACTTTTTTCCAGTCAGCCCAAACGTCGCCCCCTAATTTTTTTACATTTATCAATAATATCATCCTCCTTTAGTTTTAGCTTTCTACTCCTATTTTTAGGGGGTGCTCAATGGCCCTTCTTTTTGACACTTAAAAAATTTTATGGATTTGCTTTTAGACTTCCCGTGCTTAAAAAACAATTTTTTTCGTAAAGCCTGATGTTTCTAAGCATCAATATGTCTTATTATATTGTATTTAATTTAATTTTTATATTTTTCAAAATTTTTCTCTGGATCCGCAAAAATGCGTTAAAATCATCTGTGTTAAAATCCTGTTTTTCAGTGCGTTATAACAGCAAAACTATTATTTGAAAAATAAAAGTTGAACTGTGCATTTTGTAGGAAACTTTGTTTACTTTAACTTTGTAATTCAAGTAATTTTCGAGAAACTAATATTTTTTGAAATATACGAAAAAATCCGAAGATAAAGTGAAAATTTTGCAATTTTTTCACATATTTTTGCGTTTTTTGATATGAAGCTGACCTTCCACGTGAAAGTGAACTAGATATTCGGAATCAGCACCTCAAAAAACATATAAAACCGTCGGAGAAAATAATTTAAAAAAATTTTTTTTTGAAGCAACTGCTTGTCATAGGACTATATTACTATTTTGAGCTTTTATTGAATTTTTGTTACTTTTTAAAACAAATTACATATTTTTTAACCAGAATCATATTTTTTGACCCTTAAAGCATAATATTTGACCCCCAAAAATGTCTTTCTATTATTAAAAGAACCGAAAATAGGCCCGCTGGCGGCCATTTTGTTTTTGACCGGAAGTCCCAAACGGCACTTCCGCCAGAGTGATTCTGGTCGATTTTGGATTCAGCATGTTTCAAACTATATTTCCACCAATTTTGGTGCCTCTTGCACAATCTGAACAATTATTCCCTTTAACAGCCCTGCTATTGTTGCTTCCTTAGTCAACAAAAAACTAACTCGTCAATATTATTTCTTAACATTCATACTTAAAAAATGATGCTTTTAACTATTTTATTTTCAATTTATTATCATATATTAAGTGTATAAATAAAGTAGGTGTCAAAATAATTTATCTTTTACTTATTTTTTAGCCAATTTAGCCAAATTTTCGAAAAAAAACTAAAAAGTGCAGTTTTTTAGGGCCATTGAGCACCCTCCTAAAACTGAAGTAGGAAGTTGAAACTTTGCCATAATAATACTATAGGTAGATGTAAAAAAAAGAGGGGGCGACGTTGTGTCTAGGACGAAGTTTAGTTTTTCCCATAGGAATGTGGACCACCCTAGTGAACACCCCCCCCCCAGTCGGAGAAGTTAAACTTAGGTGGGGGGCATGAGATAATTATCTCAGTTAAATTAATTATAATTAACTGAAGTCGGTGGGTCGCGTTAGATTTTGTTTCACAAAAGTGGGTCGCGATGTTAAAAAGTTTGAGAACCCATGATCTAGATTATTCTGAGATCTCTTTCTGTTGAGATATTCTGTTGAGAATTTTCGGATTGAAAAAAATAATACACTATGATTCTGTTTCTTGTAAATCATGCTTCACAGTACTAGTTATAAATTGATTGTTTGAGGTGTAGCTTTTACTACCGAATGCTCACCATTATATAACAAATACCTATATTCACAGCATTTTATTCAAACCCCTATATCGGCGCCCTCTGGAGAGAGTTTAGCTGTGACTTCATTGGAATCTTCGTCCGGTGTATTCAAGATAGACTTCTGTGATCAAGCATCTGAATAATCAAGCATTGTAGGAATAAACTATATTTACTGCAATGTGCCTTCACCTGTATTTGCCGTGAGTTTTTTTTTCTAAATTTGATTTACTAACAACACTTTTCACGTGTGGCTAGAGGGAGACCCGCGAGCTTGGGGGGAGGTTGGATATTTATTTTGTTTTGATTGTGTATAATTTCCGTAATATTTTCAAATGGCCTACACTTTTTTAATACTATAGGTTTGACAGTGTATACAGATAGTCGCTGTGATATTCTATCCAGGTAAAATTTTTTATATATAAATATAAATTCTATAATATTCGAGATATCACTTAGTCTCACATAGTCAATGGCCAAATTAAACATTAAAGTCAAGCACTGTTAAATATTTAGCTATTTCATTATTACTCCTTTTCATAACTTTTTAAACTCATAAATGATAGGTTTGCATACTGTAAAAAGAGTAAATTTATACGGCCGACTATTAACGTTATAAATGATAGTTAATCATTATAAGGCAGTATCCGGATTGTGGATATTGTCTAATTAGAGTGATTCTCGATGGAGTTAGAAGAAAAGCTGTGTTTGTTATTTTAAATAAAATATTTGCATATTGCATTTCTGTTCTGTTCAATGCATTTCCATTGCCTCATACAACACAAACAAAAAGCACTTGTTAACATTTTCCTTTTCAGTTGTTCCTGGGGGTAAGTGAATTTTTTGTTTTAGGGGTTAGGTAAGCTCCAGTAGTCTCCCCTGCCTCTGTTGATGGATACTAACATTTCAGTGTTGAAAACTTCTTTTCATGCAGGACATGCTATTATAGGAATTATTATTATTCTACAGAAAAAAGATCTTGAATGTACAAAAAAAATCAAAAAAAACTTTTTTTGGGCCCAAATGTTCAATAATTTTCTCAGGGAGGGAAATGGGGAAATCCTGAGGCGCTAGGATTGGATCGAAATAGCTACACACAACCAATGAAAATGGGGTATGTGTAGGCGCAGACAAGAATATTTATACAGAACGTTCAGTTGTAGGGAGCTAATCATATTTGATAGCTTAAAGTAAACTGAAACTTAGATATTTTGAAAATCGTCCTCCCGATTCTTTAATTTAATGAAAAGATAGAATTGACCATCCATAGCATAATATCTGAAAATGATTTAAAGACCTTCGATGCGTGTTTTCATGAATAAAAATTACTTTCATAATATATTTAAGAGTAAAATGTTACATTTTACCATTCCCTCTCAATTTAACTAAATTCAATAACTTAAAATTTTTTATTTTATTATTTTTATTCTTAAAGTCCGCAAAATTTCACTAGTGGGATCGAGTTACTTTGATGATTTGATATTTCTTTTTAATGTTTCCATGTATGTTTGTTTATCCGTGTCTCCATTATTTGTAAAATTCTGTGGTTATTGTCTTTAATTGTAAGTAAAATGTATTTATTCCTTTTTGTATCTACCACTTTGTAAACGGGCACTTGCCCAATACAATAAAAATTATGTCTCTGTCTATTTTAATGCAAAGATTTTCAACAAATATGATATTTTGTTTGGAACAATTTATTTGTATTGAAATGACTCCAGATTATCAGAAAATATCAAAATATTTACAATACCCTAAATATATAACGTCTTATTCATTATGTGCCTTAATAAATTTATTTTTTGTTGTAAGCTTCAGTGCACTGTTGATAGAAAGAACAGTCACTGGTTGTATCTGTACTGTACAAGCTGCATCTGATTCTTTGAGTTTAATTTTCGTTTAATTCTCTATCATTTCTCCATAAAAATGGTTTTATGAATGTGTATCTTCAAGTTTCATATTTATTTTATATAATATATTAAAGTTCAATATTTAGAAATAGCGATTTTTATACTCTGTATGTGACTTGAACTAGCAATGTAACGAACTGCTTACATACTCTTTCATACTCACTCCTACTCTTTTTTTAATAAGGACATAACCCTTTGATAATTTAATGAACTTGTTCTTAAATTCCAGTGTTGGTGAAGTATATATTAAGTTAGATATATGTTCCTGCTGTACTAGTAAAAATGAATGTAATGGAACTGAACTTTGAGTATTAGTGGAATATTTTTTTACTTATCTCTTTTTCTGTCCTACTTTTTAAAAACAGGTGTTAAATAACCATTTTCTAGATCCTCTTTACAGATTATTTGTAAACAAAATTTTCCAACATCCCCTAACAGTGACTGAAGATTTTCAAAAGTGAGTATGAGCGTTTCTAAGATGAAAAGAATTTATTTCATAACCCGAGGGTTGACTTGGAATTTAAGAATTTTATATTATTTTACAATAAGTTAATACAAATCGAACCCTAAAAATCCAAATATAAAACATTTGAACTAGGTGTTGCAAATCTAGTTAAAAACCTGTTTGACATTAAAAACATTTGACCTGTTTTTTTGGAATCAAATATCCAAAAATTTTCAGGTAAGGACTCTTAGACTCTTTTGGTAGTTGGAACTTTATTACTACATTTTTAAGACGCAAATTCTACCCAAAAATGTACTGTAGTGCTACATTAGACCTATTAAATATAGCTGGGAGGGGCTGAGGAATTATCTGGGGTCCCTTACAAAATTGAATTTTTATTCACACCCCTGAGATTAATCTAACTTATGCATTATACTTATAATAATGCTTAATCAATATCATATAATTCTAATCCAGATTAATGTTTAAATTTAGTTCTATAACTGTTTTTTGATGATAAAAAAACGCCTTTTGTTTTCAAAATTATACCTATTATCTACTCTTTGGCCCTCCATGTCATTTTAATCTTTGAGTCCGGCCTGCTGCGCTGGTTCAAAAAAGGTTGCCCGTACCTGGTTTAATTAGTAATCAATGTTCGAACTTTTATGGGATGTAATAACCATTTTCCATGAATTAAGAAATTCTATTCTCCTTGGTTATCATGTATGAAGAAATATGTTGTTGTTGCTAATCTTCACGATCTAGCAACAGCTAGATCTGATCTATGACTCCATGCACTCTTGCAAAGTCAATAACTAGGAGTGGGGATGATATTAGGTCCTCCACTCCCAGACCCAGGCAGTTTAAGACATGCTCCGGAGAGGCGGATGGCATTTGTTGCAGGTTGGATATACCCTGTAGCCGGAAACAAAAGTCATTTCCCTGAGATGGCCACTGGTGAGTCTTGAAATTGCCGTGATGACTGAATGATGTCTGGATGATGTTAAAGAAAGCAGTTTTTAATTAAAATTTTCCCCTAATACGTTAAAAGGAAGTAATTTTCCAAACTTAAAAAAAGAAAATCGATTTTAACGTCTGGTATAGGAAATATCCATGTCATTTCTGATCTGTGCGGTTTAAAATTTAATTCTACTTATTAAAAATGAAACCCCCATAAAGTTTTAAATGTTTGGTATCTAAAAAAGTACAACAACCATCATTTTTAATATAAATTTTGGGTTTGATAAGCTGGAAAAGAGAAATTTTGAAGAAAATCACTTTTTACATTAAAAGCTCAGTGGAAGACCTCATTATTGTTATTTCAAGGGTTTTTATAATTTATAATATCAATTTAGCATCAAATGGCATCATTTGAGGGAGTTCCTTCGAAGAAATTCAAATTTAATTCATTTCGTCCACCGGTAGTGCATTATAAGCTTTGGCGAGTGCAACGTCCTTAGTAAGCTTTAATCTTAAATTATAGGGGCTATAGGGTGCAGTTAATACACATAAATAAATATATTCCATCTGAATAAGTCCTAAATGACACATTTGAACCAGTTTTATTGCAGTATCAATCTGAAAATATAATTTTTAAAAATTCTGAAAATACGTCATTTTTTCCACTTTTTTCAAACTTTGGGGCTCTACAGGCAAACCCTAGAGTTAACTTTGGGGGCTGAAACTTTACACACTATCTTTTGGTACCAAAAGGAATGGGAAAAGCCCTGGGGAGCGAGGTTTTTCGAAAAAAAGTTTTTTTTGAGACACCCTAATGTTCACTTAGTAAGAAATAAATTTCCTTCTAAGTTACATTAATAGCATTGAGTTCATTATATTAAAGGAATAAATTAAGTTGCTTTAAATCCTCTAACATATAATTATATTCCTTATTTTTCTTTTACCATAACATAGCACTGGATATTTATTCTGGTATATTAATTGAATACAGAAATAGCCACATACCATGAATATCACCTGGTCTTTCTCACCCAACCTATACAGTTGAAATATTCTTCAAGGAAAGGTAAACTTATTTTGACGAATCTTGCAAATATTCTCCTTTGTTAATACCATAATAATGTCTTAAAATTATTGAAAGAAGGAATCATTTATGTGATCATCTCTAGAACTTAATTTTTTTAATAGAACTTAATTTTTTTAATTAAACCTTTTAAAATATAGAATTAATCGGAAATTAGTTCCCAATGATGGTGTTAAAAATATTTCATGTTGTTATTATTCAATAATAATTGACATTCCATTTTTTATTTCGAGAGAAAAAAGTGCAAATTGACATAAATTGACATTGAAAAGGAAAGTAATGATGATACTTGGAATCTTTTGTGAACCTGATATCTAAGTCATCTTTTTAATATCAGAACTGTTTTGTATCAAACGCGTGATGTTTGATTTTTAAAAGCAATGCTTAATCTTAAAATTAATATATATAAATTATGATTATAAAATGTATCTACGGACACTTTTGTCTGACTTATACCTTATACGTGCATTAGAAGTTTTCAATTAATGCACTGCTCAGTGCTTAAGCAATAAGGGGGAAGGGCCCACTTGGCCCACCCCTTATATGCACTAGGGTGGGCCGAAAAAACCTTTTATTTTTTTTCGAAGTTTTAATAGCGCGGAAAAGTTGCGAATTATATAGACAAAGAAAAGGAAAAAAATTTTCAAAATCGGTTAATATCTTCCGATCGCGCAAAGGCCCCAAAGTTTGAAAAAATCTGAAAAAATTTGATTTTTGCGATTATTTTTAAAAAAAGATCAAAGATTAAACTATCAAATATTGTTCATGATTTTTTTATGTGAAACTAATATAGTTATAGACATAATCGTTCAGATTCCATTCTTCTATCACTTTTTTTCGTTAGATATAATTTTTTTAATGTTCATACAAATTTTGTAAAGTTGTTTTTCCTGCATTATTTAACAGCTAATAACTCTAGAACTATACAACTTAAAAACTTGAAATCAGTCCCATTTTGTTCGTAAATTTTTTTTCTTTGATATGGTGTGCATCATGATCATCATTTTCAAAAAGTTTTTTTTTCAAATTTGAAAAAAGTGAAAAAAAATTTAATAAAAAAATTTTTTAAAATTTTTTTTGAAAAAATATTAATAGTCTTTTAACTCGTAAAATGAACATAACTACCCAATTTCAAGTTGAAAATAAAATTTAATCATGTATAAAAAAATAAAAATAACCGTAATTTTGTCAAATCCCTAAACATTCCCTAAAATTATACACCAAGAGCGATTCACTCATGGAAAATTTATCAAATCACTTGAGGGTGTTCATATGACCTAAAACATGTAAAAAATGTCACATAAATTTCAGAAAATAAGACAATTAACAGATTCGGTTCAAAATCTTACAGTGCTAGTTCCCAACTCTAAGTTAATTCAATTTGCATGAATTTTACCTGAATATTCCTTAGAAATGTGTTTATATCCAATTTTTTTATGTTCTGAAGTTTTAAATTTACTTTGATTTGACTTGTTAAAAGTAAAAACAATTAGATATAAACATAATTCTTAGAAATTTTCAGGAGAAATGCATGCAAACTTATTTAAATATGAAAAAACTTGATTTTTGCGTTTATTTTTTTAATTTGATGTTTTCGTAACGTAATAGTTTGCAACGTCTCCTAATAGAGCCTAAAAACATTGTGTTTTAATTTGGTTTAGATCAGTTAATATAATCCGATCGCGCATAAGCCCCAAAATTTGCCAAAATATTGAAAATTTCACATTTTCATATTTAGTTAAGTTAATTCAATTTGCATGCATTTCTCCTGAAAATTCTAAGAACTATGTTTATATCTAATTGTTTTTACTTTTAACAAGTCAAATCAAAGTAAATTAAAAGTTTTAGAACATAAAAAATTGGATATAAACACATTTCTAAGGAATATTCAGGTAAAATTCATGCAAATTGAATTAACTTAGAGTTGGGAACTAGCACTGTAAGATTTTGAACCGAATCTGTTAATTGTCTTATTTTCTGAAATTTATGTGACATTTTTTACATGTTTTAAGTCATATGAACACCCTCAAGTGATTTGATAAATTTTCCATGAGTGAATCGCTCTTGGTGTATAATTTTAGGGAATGTTTAGGGATTTGACAAAATTACGGTTATTTTTATTTTTTTATACATGATTAAATTTTATTTTCAACTTGAAATTGGGTAGTTATGTTCATTTTAAGAGTTAAAAGACTATTAATATTTTTTCAAAAAAAATTTAAAAAAATTTTTTTATTAAATTTTTTTTTCACTTTTTTCAAATTTGAAAAAAAAACTTTTTGAAAATGATGATCATGATGCACACCAAATCAAAGACAAAAAATTTACGAACAAAATGGGACTGATTTCAAGTTTTTAAGTTGTATAGTTCTAGAGTTATTAGCTGTTTAAAAATGCAGGAAAAACAACTTTACAAAATTTGTATGAACATTAAAAAAATTATATCTAACGAAAAAAAAGGGATAGAAGAATGGAATCTGAACGATTATGTCTATAACTATATTAGTTTCACATAAAAAAATCATGAACAATATTTGATAGTTTAATCTTTGATTTTTTAAAAAAATAATCGCAAAAATCAAATTTTTTCAGATTTTTTCAAACTTAGGGGCCTTTGCGCGATCGGAAGATATTAACCGATTTTGAAAAATTTTTTTTCCTTTTCTTTGTCTATATAATTCGCAACTTTTCCGCGCTATTAAAACTTCAAAAAAAAATAAAGGGTTTTTTCGGCCCACCCTAATATGCACCCCTGCACCTAATAAAATATTAAATGGGAAGGGGCATGTTCTTTAAGTACTCTTGTTCATACAAGTTTATTTTGCTTTATACTTCCATGCTCAAAATATTATTTTCTCTTAATTATGAGGTAACTACGAATCATGTGACTCGTCATCCCCTTCATACTTCTTTAAGTAATTGCGCCTAACACCTCTGCACGGATCCCTTACCCAGAGTAAAAATATGCGAGACAATCGGCGGATTTTCGTATGTTTTTCTTTATAACATAACGTTGTTTTTATAACAATTGGAAAAGTAATTTAAGTTGGTTATATTTAAGTATTGCCTCATTTTTTATTGTTTACGTTCTAACTAAAAACCCTTTGAATTAACGAGTTTGTTTGTTACAAACTTTTACTTATTTTCATTGATATTTTTTTTGCTGAAATTCATTTTATGGCAAACATCAGATTGAGAAAACAAGCTCTTTCATCATATCGTAATATCATTTTGTTCTTACATAAGTTTTTATAAGTGCATCTTAGTTGATTTTTAAAAGACTTCTAAAGGAAGTTAAGGGTCTTCCTTTTTCTCGGCAGCTTTCTTTTACTCATTCGACATCTACACTATTTTAAATTTCTGTCTTTGTTTGTTATTGTCTTTATTGGACCTTTTTCGATCCAATGGACAGGAGGCTGTTATGGTGTCACTCTTTTGTGCAGACGAAACAGCTGTAGATATTAATGCCATGATTGATCTTTTGCCAAAGAGTTTAAAGGGCATTAAATAGTGTAAGGTAGGCCTCAAAAGACACTTTATCAGACCCTCTCCCTTCGCTGAGAGTGGCTGATGCATTCCTGTGTCACGTAGAACAGAGGTTACATGATAAATTCTCATTGATATCGATGTTTTGGTTCAGAACTTACCTTTTGTTTTGGTGCCTTTGGTACCATCTGTGAAAGTGATTTATAATATTTTCCCCCCATATGGCCATTTGGCACCAGGTAAGCCTTGGACGCCCTCTTTCCTTTTTTTTGTCAGGGGACCTCGTGAGGGCTATTCTTGTTGCGCCTATTGCTGACATTCTTGGAACTTGTCCGATCCATGACGATCTGTGCTTTTTCTATTGCCGTTATGGGTTTGCAATTGGGGCGTTTATGTATTAGATCCGAATTTGATATTTTGATAGACCAGTATACATTTTTAGCCTTTTTCTTAAATTTAATTAAGGTTTTAGCTAAATTAGCGATTGTTGGCCTGGAGATTCTCTGCTCGGAGGCATCGGGGATGACCCATGATGCCCTGAGACTGCCTCGTGCAGTGTATGCTGGGGAACTGGTTGTGAAAGAGCCCACCGCTCGGTGGAGCAACCTGTCAGGTCTCTTCAGAGGCCGGATTGACGGGCCTTCCGGGGGCCGTGGGACGCAGCAATTTCGAAAGTACCTGCATCCGGAGGCTTCGGGTCAGCAGTTAAAGTTTGCAGCTTACTGCTAGCAGATAACATGATATAATATCATTAAGGATCAATGCAAATATTTGCACTTATTTTATCGCAATAAAACATCCTAAAAGGATTCCCAAAAAAATAATTGCAAGTTGTAGGTACGAATGCTATATAAAAGGAAGGTCATTAGTTAAAAATTTATTTGATTACTATTTATTTCACTTTTCAAAGTAGCTCTCTTATGAGCATCATCTTTTTATTTTGATTTTCTCAGGTGTGCTTCATAAATTTATGTTGCCTTTATTTAGGCATTTTCTCTTTTTTCTCTTATTGTAGTTCTGTCTAAAAGCATTTCATTACTGGAAAATTATTTTAGGATTTTGTGTGTTCTACGTAAAGGGATACTTTCAGAATATTTGATTTAGGGTTTTACTTTTTATTTTTTCTTCTTTCGATCTTATACATTATGAAATCTTTTGTAAATAACAGTTATTTTTTTATGATCACATCAATTTGCGAATATTTTCCTACGTAATTTATAATTTATGCTATTCACCTTAATGGTAATCCATAAACTAAGATTGCACTGAAAACGTACAATTTTTTATCTTTTATCAAGGTATATTTTTATAGATTTTTAACAAAACCTAAAACAAAAACAACTACCTCTGAAATTTATCGTTAAGCATTTTGTAGAGGTTCAAAATATCAGATGGCAGTTTTTTTAGGACATTTTTGTTCTTATGATTTGTTTTTATTTATTTTCTTATACATTTTATATACATATCAATGCCTTTTTCATCCATGCAAATTTTATTTTAGAACATGTTATTTTTGTCTGGAAATTTTTAAGTTAGGAGAAATTTTCTTTAAAAATGCTCATAATGCATTATGGGCATTTATGGCTTTTCATAAGTAGACTATTATATACAATGCCCTTTCATAATCCTGTATATATGGGCCCCAAACTATCTACTTTGTAATCCACATTTATGACCACTAACATAATTGTTTCACACCTTTGGAGTTCTAAATAAACCCATCTGTTTCAAAAATGATTATGAGTTTCCTAGAATTAAAACAATTAATATATTTAACTTTTCAGTATGGAAATTTTTCTTTCATATTTCAGAAAATGTGACACCTGAGATAAAGTTTTAGTTTATTTTTATCCTTCATTTTGTAAGACCATCTTTGTTCTTACATTACATTCTTTAAAAATAATTATCAGTGAATGGTGTAAGCCAGAAGTGATGGTGTCTTTTTCAATTTTTAAAGGGGAATACTATTTCTTTCTCTTAATTATGTTGTTTCCATGCAACTCTTCCCAACACGTATATCTTCAGAATTATTTCTGTGAATAATTTCATATCATAGTCAGCCTAAATCTAACTAGTTATCTGGAGATATAAGGTTATTTGAATTAAGTTTCCTTTTCAAGTGCTTTCTTTTCTAATTTGATTGTTTTTTTTTAAATTTGTGTGATCTAATTTCTTCTCATTTTTTTTGTGTTTATGATATCAAATTGTTCGCTTTCTTGTAAAAATAAATTATTTGTTTTGGAATGCAAAGATTTAATTCTATTTGAAATTTCAATTGCAATTAGCAAGTTTATGGAAAGAAAACTGACCACCGATGGCTATAGATTAGTTTTTAAAAATATTTGTGGGGTTTTAGTTTTTACGATTTTAGATTGTAACTTATCAGAATATACAGAGTCTGCAATTTATTTTTCTAATATTTTATGATTTTCTTCTGAAAAATGCTGCAGCATAATAAAGGACGGATAGTGAAAACTGTGGTTGCTAATATCAAGTATTTTTTTTTTCATTTTGCAAGTTCTCCCTCACACAAGACCTTACATTCAAAAGATCCTCTGTTTTGATGTTAACTTTCTCTCATTCCATTTGAGAAGACATTACTTAATTCATTAATTAATGCACTCATGTAGTCGTGTTTGTATAAATGTTAATTCAAGTAAGTTTCTATATTTTTCTCTTTAATGCTCTTTAAAGGATTGTTTTCTCGAAAAAGTGTACAACAGATGTTTCAAAAAGCAAATATATGTAGTTCTAAATGCAAAAAACGACTCTTAACGGAAAGAACACTGACAATCGATGTCTCTTAACGGAAAGAACACTGACAATCGATGTCTTCAAAAGCGTAATTAAAAATTTTGTCTTTGTAGATGGTTTCCAATAATAACAGGCATGAGGGATGATTGCTTCAAATATTCCTTTTAAAGCCTCTTCCATAAGTTTACAGTCATGTTAGATATAAGTTGGTTTTTTATAAAAATTTTACCCCTGTTTTTACTATAATAAGACTTTGCATTGAATAGATCATGTATTTTGACCTTAACATTTTCTTACACCATAAGAGAATAATCTTTAATCTCTATTTATGGATTTTTCATTTTTAAAAATGGTTTTTAAGATTCCTTTTTTTTCAAACTCCCTCTTTAGATCAGAGAAAGATTTTTAACCTTTCAATTCATGAAGAGTTAATACGTTTTTTAAAGGGATAATTTTGAAGTATTTTATTAGGATTTCATTCTTTTTATTTGATCTTCTTTCCTCTTTTCTATCGGAATTTATTTGGTAAACAACTGTTATTATTTATTATCAGATCAATTCAATGTTATTTCATGTGCAATTAATGATATTAACTTTAAATGATACTTGACAGGGATTTCGTAATGTCCATTTACTTTCGATGTTTTTATTTTTATCTTCTCTTGTGATTTTTAACATTTCCTATTGCAAAAGCAATTTCCTCTAAACTTTATTATTAGGCATTTTTTCAGTGATTCAAAATGCAGGTTATTTTATGACATTAGTTTTTAAACATCAGTCGAGTTAAGAGATATACCGATTCCTTTTCGCACTATGCAAATTTTATTTTAGAATGTTTTTCATACAATTTTGAAGGTGTGGCCAATTTTAATCAGAGTGATTTATATCATTATCTTATGGAGTCTCTCATGTTACTTCCCTATTTTATTTTGTAGTTGAGGTGAATGGGATAATTTTCTGGATTATTGCAATGCCTTATAATAATATCCCGGTTTATGGACCACAACCTATAAGTTTAAAATATAGGTTACTTTTATCCCCTTGATTATTTATAAATGTTTCACACCGTTGGATTTCTTTATATCAGCTCAGAATATTCAGACTCTTCAATTTATTTTTCTAGTACATTCTGTGATTTTTTCTTAGAATTCAGCTTTAGAATAATCAGCCATATCAGATAGAATGGATGAGGCTTACTTCAAAAACCTTTCCGTTTTACAGCCTCTCCTTCATAAGTTTACATTATCGATGTTAGATATCGCTGAGTGTAGCTCTTTGTGAAACCAATTAAACCCCAGTTTTCTATCAAACAAGATTTTCATTTTATAGTTCTCTTCCTCTTTTCCATAGAAATTTTCTTACGCAATTGGAGAACGCTCCCTTTAATCTTTATTGACCGATTTTTTATGTTTAGAAATATTTTCTGTGATTCATTTTCCCACTCAGTCATAAGATCACATATATAGATCTATGAGATCATACACACCACACTTATGCATATCACAAATATATCTATCTTATATCAGGTTTTAATGTATGAAAGAAGAGAAACATAAAGTGTTAAGAAAACTGCTGAACTACTGTGATTTCTTTGTAAAACAATCAATATTTTTTAAGCATATGTAATGTTTCATAATTTTACCAAATTTTTTTTTCAATCCCAAACTTGTGCCTGAAACTTAATTCGTTGGAAATCCGATGAAGCTGTTTGCGTCGAAAGAAGATCTGGTAATTCAGCGAAAACTAATGAGTATCAATTTTGATTTTATCCCTTCTTAATTTCGTATTTCTTTTTATTAAGTTAAATTTAGTTGATGATCTAATTTTTATCAGATTTACTTATTTTTAAGTAAGGATTTCATCCTCAAGACAGTTTAAAATTAAGTTTCAGTTTTAAGTTAAAAAGAAACTAAATAAAGTTTAATGAAATAAATAAAGTTGAAGAAAACATAAAAGTCTCTTTATAATTTTGATAAGGTACCAATTAATTTTTTTCTCTGTCTTGAACGAAAGTGAATTTTTTACAAATATTTTGAAAAACAACTTTAAAGGAGTATTTTTTCCTAATACTCTCTCTCTCCTTAGTTTTCTCATACTATTTCCCCCCAATTTTTTTTGAAATTTGCCTCAAATGGATGTATTATAGCTTATTTTGAGACATGTTTGGTTCGACCAAAAGAGAGTAGCTTTTTGTAAAACATAGAATATTCAAAGAAAATATTATAACTAGAAGTCAAAATTTCGAGGGGGCTGGGGGTCCTCTCTCTAAACTCTTGTCTCTTTAAACTAGTGTTTTATTTAAAATAAAACAACGAAAAAAATTGCACATAAATTTATTAAAAGCCATACGGCGTTTCGGGGATTCTTTGGATCCCCTTCGTCAGTGGTAGTTGACATTACAAGAAAAATCAGTTTTTATACCCCGCAACTAAACAAGCGTTGCCAAAATGCAAAGGAGAAAAATGTACACAAAAGATCAAATGACAAAAATACAAGAAAATCACCAAAATGCAACATCAAAGACAATTATTCGCTCCAAATCGGGGAAAGAAAGGGTGTACTTGTTAGGTCATTAACTAAGACAGATGCATATTTATTGATTAAATAACTCTCGAAAAAATCAAGGTCAAGGGTTGAATTACAAGTTTTTATGATACTAGCGGAAGAAAAATCAAAACAATGATCATTATCCCAAACATGTTTGGCTATAGACGATTTATAAAATTCTTGTTTTTTAATGTAATTTGAATGCTCTTTTAGTCTAAATTTTAGTGCACGTCTTGTTTGTCCAATATACGACAAACCACAACTACAAAAAATCCTGTAAATTCCCCATTTATTACAAATTTATTACAATTTAAAATAAAACAACGAAAAAAATTGCACATAAATTTATTAAAAGCCATACGGCGTTTCGGGGATTCATCTAAAATAAAACAACGAAAAAAATTGCACATAAATTTATTAAAAGCCATACGGCGTTTCGGGGAATCCCCGAACGCCGTATGGCTTTTAATAAATTTATGTGCAATTTTTTTCGTTGTTTTATTTTAAACTAGCTGATATACCCGCCGTTGCTCGGGAAAAAAAAGGATTTTCAATCTAGGTGATAAAATAAATAAGAATTATTTTCTTCCCTATATTCCTTTCCTGGGCGTCATTTAGGGGCAATAGGGTCAACTGGCTTCCCGCTAGAATTCTTCTTTTATGCTTTACTTCCTTAATACATAAAAAACTTTAAAAACACCACCTGTTAAGAATTAATGTGTGAAATCCTCATTTTTAAGAGTGATATTTTCAAATTATAAAAAAGTGGAAGGAGACCCTCTTAGCCCCCTTATTTCAAGGTGCTATATCTTTATTCCCTTCACAATATCCTCCATATATTTCTCCAATTCGTAATGCATAGTTGTGGCAAAATCTTCCACCTTCGCTTCTAAATAAAGGTAGAGGTCTATTATTGAACAGCAATTTCTATTGACTTAATACTTATTTTTCCCTTCATCCCTGTTTTCATAAAATTCAAAGCAAATAAAAAATAAATACACTTCCCTAAGATGTAAATAAAACCTAAAGAAACTTCGGGAATTAAAGTGTTAATAACCGGTTTTATTTTAATTAAAATTTAAAAAGGTCAGGGGGAGACCCCCTGAACCCCCCTTTGTTGATTTATTTCCAACATATTCGCTAAAAGAAATCGCCTTCAAACATAAAATAAATGTAAGCATCATTTGAATTGACACCAACCATCTAAAATGCTTCTGATGAAATACTATTGTTATTTAAATTTTATTACTTGTAAAAAAATTTAAAAATTTTCGGTTAAATATTTTTTGATTATTGCAAAAAATTTATTTTATCACAAATTATTTCTTTATCAGATTTTTTTTTAAATTCTACTCGCTACAAAATATTTTTAAATAAATATTTACAACAATAGTGGTTTTGTGTCACTTGGATGGAGCAATAACCGTTATCAGTTTAACATTGAAGCTACGCATAAGAATTTAGAAAAGGTCCAAAAAAGACTGCTTGGAATGCTTTGATTTTAAAAATTCATTTTTGAAAACCTTCCCGAGTGTGAGGAACAACGTGCTAAAATTTCATACCAATCGCATTAATAATGTGGGTGCTAGAATGCAAAAACTAAAAACTGGAGTAAATATTCAAACTCCCGTGCAACCCCTCTAGAATGGAATATCGAAAAATCCAGAAATTACTTTCTTTGAAATATTATTAAGAATCTATTACTAACAGGTCGCTTCGAAATATCAAATTATTAGTATATTTTTCTTCGAAAATGTAAAACTTTGTTTATGCTCAGAAAAAACAGGTTTTTGAATTTTTTAGACCCCTTAAAATTCGAATATCGAAAATTTGAAAAATGCCTTTCTAGATATTGTATATAGGTACCTTCCTGTTAAATTACAAAGATCTGGGGTCATTTGGAACGGAGCTAGGTTCAAAAACGTAGAAATCACTCCAAGCATCCCTGTGGATCAGAAAAAAGGAATTTCGAAAAATCCCTTCTTAGTGCGCGCTTACACCGTAAGATCTTTCACCACACCAAGTTTCGAGTCTTTAGCCCCGGTAGATTTTGCTGTGCGTTGATAGGTGAATGAATCGATCGATCGATCGATCGATGAATGGTAAAGCTCTTTTATTATTATAGACTAGCTGATTTGCCCGGCCTTGCACGGGTGCAGGGTATTAATTCCTTTTTTCAAAGTTCTATCAAGTTAGGTGTCTGATTTTTCGTATCAGCAATCACCAATCTCTCCAGTGTTTCCCCAGAGCTTTTTTCATATTCCCGTGTTCCCGATAATTTTCATATCCCGGTGTTTCCAATAATTTCTTATCCCGGTGTTCCCAATAATTTTCTTATCCCGGTGTTCCCAATAATTTTCTTATCCCGGTGTTCCCAATAATTTTCCTATCCCGGTGTTCCCGATAATTTTCATACCCGTTGTTCCTGGTAATTTTCATATCCCTGTGTTCCCGATAATTTTCATACCCAGTGTTCCCAATAATTTCCATATCCCGGTGTTCCCAATAATTTCCATATCCCGGTGTTCCCAATAATTTTCATTACCTGGCGTTCCTGGTTTTTTTCATATCCTGGTATACCCAATAATTTCCACATCCATTTGTTCCCATTAATTTTCCTATACTTTTCATATCCCGGTGTTCCCGGTAACTTTTCATACCGGTATTCCCGGTGCCTTTTTTCATCCCTTTAATTGATATCTACCCAAACCCAATCAGTTCCGATGTTGCGCATTTAACTATTATCAATTCAATAAATGCAGCACTATCCTACTACTATTATAATTGTGAATGTTTGTCTGGATGTTTGTTACTCTTTCACGCAAAAACTACTGAATGGATTTTAATGAAATTTTACCATAATGTAGCTGATACATCAGAATAGGACATGGGCTATAATTTATAAAGAGAAAATCAGTCCTTCATTCTTTTTTTCCCGTTTTTCCTGCTTTTTTTCACTTATTTTTCCGTGTTTGAAAACCTGTTTTACCAGTCATACAACGAGTTAAAAATAAAACATTGTTTCAAATGAGACAGATCACTAGACTTTTTCATTTACTAGATCTTTTAGTTTAGTTTTAAACACTGGTTTTAAATTTGTTAATTTGTTCACTAGACTTACTAATTTACCAGACTTTTTACTATGGTTACAAATTGGTTATTTTATAAAGGCACCAAGATATTAAACATTATCAGGAACATCGGGATTGTAAAAAGTGACAAGAACACCGGGATTGGAAAATTAGCGAGAACATCGGGATGGAAAAATTACCGGGTTATAAAAATTACAGAGAACACTGGGATAGGAAATTTACCATTAAGATACCGGGAATACCGGAATATAAAAATTACCGTAAACACTGAAATAGGAAAATTACCGGGACCGCCGGGATTAGAAAAATTACCGTGACCACCGGGATAAGATTACCGGGAACACACTGGGATAGGAAAGAGGCGCCTGGGATACCGGGATGATTTGTAATATTGCTAATTTACAAAATTATAAATGTATTTTAAGAAATATTTAAAAAATTAATTTATTCACCCCACCCGTGCAAGGCCGGGTATAACAGCTAGTAATAAATAAAACTTATAACAAAAGAAATTATTTTAGCCATCTAAGACTATTTAAAAAATCTTCTAACCATCCGAAAATAATCCCGATGAGCAGAAGGAATTTTATTATTATAACCAACTTCTTTAAAAGCTACTTTGAAAAAAGTAAAAACTAATTGCTAAAAATAATAAAAAATCTAGTGAGTTCTCGAAGGTCCACGGACCCTGCTATAAAACATTTAAATAAAAAGCAGCGCAATATTTTTTTTAAAATTTAATCGAACGCAAAACATTAAATACATATCTCAAAGAATGAAAGTGGATTTAAACCTCATTTAAAATCAACGCCACAGTTGGTTCGAGAGGGATTTGACCAAACATTTTTTCTAAGTAGGTACCTACTTACGAGTACTTAATTACTTCAAGTGTTAGATGACTTGCACATTTTATATTAATTTTGTGAAATTATATTCAAAATTTTATTAACATTGAAAATTCATAGTAAAGCGATATTTGGAGGAAAAAGTCCCAAAGAAAAGTTTTGGAAATTTCCCCCACAAAATAGTGTTTTAACTCTTTTTGAAGCCTTTTTAGGTTACACCCTTAAAGCAGGGCTCATTGCGGCAGAATTTAAGATTTAAAAATTTGAGTGGGCTTGGCCTCTCCCCCCCAGAAAATTTTTGAAATTTTTACCCTTGAAAGTAGTGTTTTAACTTATTTTGAGACCGATTTTGGGACGATTTTCAGGGAACAAATCAACGACGTCCAATACATTGCCTTCTTTCGTTCATGAAAGAAAAAATAGCAGGTATATTTTTAAATAAATTATTGGGGGCTTAGTCCCACTTCTTCCAACTTTGGGGGGGGGGCTCAAGCCCCCTCAAACCCCATGAAGTCTAGTGAACCAACACGCTCTGTATTTATTTTTGAGAATATTAAAATAAAGTAATTAATGTTTCAAAATTAATTATTTCAATTTACTTTAGTTTTCTAATCACTGTTTTAACTTTTAATTAGAAATTTACGCTGTTTTTGTCTTGATAAGTTATAAAATGTTTCTAAATAATATTTATCAAGTGAGGTAAGGCGTCGCCTTCAGATAAGAAGTAAATCCTGCATATTATGCATTTCAACAATGTGTAATGTTATTTCAATGGGTAAAACGGAGTCGAAAAAGCGCCGAAAAACATGGAAGGAGTCGTTCGATTTTAAAATCGGTTCTTAGTGCGCGTCTAATAGCCGAGAGGAAGGTCTCTCAAATTTCAAGCCTGTCGGTCCGGCAGTTTTGGAGATTTCGTGATGAGTGTAAGTCAGTCAGTGGTATTTGGATTATATATATATAGATGAATCCCCGAAACGCCGTATGGCTTTTAATAAATTTATGTGCAATTTTTTTCGTCGTTTTATTTTAAATTACAGTATTGCACAGTTTGTGGCGTTTTCCTAGTGTTTTATTTATTTTGAAACTCTTTGGAGTTCTCGAAGGTCCACGGACCCTGCTATAAAACATTTAAATAAAAAGCAGCGCAATATTTTTTTTTAAATTTAATCGAACGCAAAACATTAAATACATATCTCAAAGAATGAAAGTGGATTTAAACCTCATTTAAAATCAACGCCACAGTTGGTTCGGGAGGGATTTGACCAAACATTTTTTCTAAGTAGGTACCTACTTACGAGTACTTAATTACTTCAAGTGTTAGATGACTTGCACATTTTATATTAATTTTGTGAAATTATATTCAAAATTTTATTAACATTGAAAATTCATAGTAAAGCGATATTTGGAGGAAAAAGTCCCAAAGAAAAGTTTTGGAAATTTCCCCCACAAAATAGTGTTTTAACTCTTTTTGAAGCCTTTTTAGGTTACACCCTTAAAGCAGGGCTCATTGCGGCAGAATTTAAGATTTAAAAATTTGAGTGGGCTTGGCCTCTCCCCCCCAGAAAATTTTTGAAATTTTTACCCTTGAAAGTAGTGTTTTAACTTATTTTGAGACCGATTTTGGGACGATTTTCAGGGAACAAATCAACGACGTCCAATACATTGCCTTCTTTCGTTCATGAAAGAAAAAATAGCAGGTATATTTTTAAATAAATTATTGGGGGGCTTAGTCCCACTTCTTCCAACTTTGGGGGGGGGGGCTCAAGCCCCCTCAAACCCCATGAAGTCGGCGCCCCTCCAGAATATTAAAGTAAATATCTCAATAATAAATTTTTAAAAATGGGGGGAACCTGGTAATTTATGCCAAATAAAATTATTTTCCAATCATTTATTTTGATGTGGACGTATGTGAAATTTTTATTTTATATCTTGTCAGTGTTTTACTGACTCAATTGGCAGTTATTAAACTATATAAATGAATAAATTACATTCTGTTTTATAATAATTTAAACAGTCCTGTTTTCTATATTTATGCATTAAACTAAAAACCCTCTTCATTTTAATTTGAAAGATTTTTAGCAATATTACTCAGTCCAAGCTTCATATGGAAATAAATCCGTAAGCTTTATTTAGCTCCGTTTGATGTTCTGTGGTTTGAGAAGAATTCTTAATTTTTAGTAAACAGAATAAAAATGGTATTTTTACTTTTTTTCTCATTTTATCTAAAAGTATTGCTATCGGACTATTTCCTTTTACAAACTAAACCGTTTCTTGTTTAGAGTTCAAAATAGTATCATTTTGGTGCCCAAAATCATATTAAGTAGTTAATAGACATCCAACACAGCCAATATGAACCCCCGCAAAAAATAGTGTGATTTCCTTGAAAATTATGTGACTTACAAGAGCGGACCTCTTCAGGTGTAGCCTAAAACGTGTCAAAATAAGTAAAATCACTATTTTAAGGGAAAATTTAAGAAAAATTTTTGGAGGAGGAACCCCACTCTCTAAAATTCTGCCCCTTTTATATGCTCTTTTTCCATGTAAATTCTGCGCCTTACAGGAGGAGGTTCACTTTCAAACGACCCAAAGGGTCTCAAAATGGGCTAAAACTCTACTTGGAGAATAAAATTTCTAAATTTTTTTTATTTTTTTCGTAGTGACCTGTATGAGTAAAAAAAAACTAAATATAGGAATTCTATACTACAATTTTTTGTTTATCTTTTAATGTCTTCAAATTTGAACTTATTTTTTAACCTGGGAGCAAGAGGAGAGGGCGAATCTACTTCAGTCCCATCTGCACTAATAACAAGGTCTTGACATTATTGAGGTGGTTTTGATATCTTTCCTACCCTCTAGTATGAAATTATGTAATTATTCTAGTTTAGAAAAATTAAAGTATCAATCACCAAACTAAAATAGATAAAAAAAATTAAAATAGGTTAATGATAAATATTATATTTTATACACGCTTATTTTAAAACCTAAAATTAAAAAACTTCTCGTTTGTTTTATATATATATAGCTCAGTGCCTGTACTGTACTATTATATTAACCTTGACTGAGACTAGTTTGAATCCCGTTCCGCATGCGCATATGGATGTTATTTCGTTATGGTACCTTACTACGTTGAGAGGCCTTTCCCCCCCTAGTGATATGAAAACATTTTTCACCCCGTAAAAGGGTTAAATGAACATAGAAAACACATTGCAAGCAAAAAAATTGTGAGAAAAAAAATTATTTTTCTGAAAAAATGCTAAAAATTGCCTTTTTTACATTAAAAACGACATGTACGGAAAACACTCTTATTTTAAAACTACTCATGATATGAACATAAAATTTCATATTAACCCTCTTAAATATATAATCTATTTTGTGAACTAAGATAAAAGCTGAATTTCATTCCTATCAGAAGATATACATCATGACTTAAAAATTTTAGGATTTACCTAAAAATTTGTTTTCAACAAAATAGAAAAGTGATTCAAAAATTTTTTCTTTTATAAATACACAATAGAATAGATCCTAGTTCACAAAATAGAATATGCATATTCGAACCATCATACCAAATTTCAAAAAATATATCAATTATATTTGTAGTAATGATGTTCACCGTAAAGCAAATTTGTTAAAAATAACATTCAGAGAAAAACGCATTTGAAGTCCGCCTCTCCGGTTGAAAAGCATGCGATATGGTTTTTTGAAATTGAAATATCTCGGCTTCTACTTTGTTTAGAGACAAACCAAACACTGTTTTGAAAAGAAGAGAGTCCATATTTTCAGGTTATTTAATAAAACAGTTTTCGAAATTTTGGTCGAAAATCGGTTTTTCAACGTAGTCAGGTACCTTAGTCCTATTGTCGTTGCAAAACAGTCGATTATGATTTTTCTCGCCCTTCTAGCCTCTTAATATTTTACCGTTTCACTTACACTCTTTCCCTTAAATTATTTGAATTATTTTCAAGAGTTCAAGAGATCCACTGTACACGAAATAAAACTGAGTTGTCTGCGAAGGCTAAGCGCGCACTAGAGACTTCTGTCACGGCGACAGAGACAAAATTATCACCCTGGCTATTGCAAGAAGCTAGAGCGCGCGCATTAGGCGACGAGACTCTTGGCCAAAAATTTACCATAGAAATGCATTGCTCTCGAGTTGTTTATAGTCGCCGCGACAGAAGTCTCTAGTGCGCGCTTAGCAGCTGGACAAATATGGTCACAGAATAGGATAACACATTGCTTAAGTTAAGCCATGAAAGGTTTTATGCCTTCGCCGAGTCAATAGAATAACCTTTATCTCACCATCAGATATGAAAAGCGTTTATATAATTCCTATTCTTGCTGGAATAAGTATTTTTACTTTTTCAATATCCTATAAATATATTTCATTTTATAAATTATCGTGGCAACATTCTAGCCAAATCGAACAACAACAAACAAATGGAATGAGAAATTTAAGAAACTTGACGAAAATGCCGAAAGTAATGTTGCAGTCGATTGATTTCGAAGTTTTTGGAAAAGTTCAAGGTAACCTATTTTAGCTTAGTCTTTATGAAAAGATATATAATTATTCAAATTAAATTCTTTCTTTAGCCGCATTATGCATGGTTAACTTGAAAATTCTTAGTTGAAATGAAACTCGTTCCAATTCTTTTGTGTATAAAACTTTGAATTAAAAGGATGTTATTGATTATTTATTATTGCTATTTATTGTTTATATAAAAATTTTGAGGGCTTAGGTTTTTGAATCTTAAAAATTTTAGCATAAAAATAACTTATTGTTAAAATTCCTTTTGAGTGTCTATATTTTTTAAACTTAGATACTATGTAATAAATAAAACGGACTTGAATTTACTTTTTGCATTTCTGAAATTTTGTCAAATATTTATTTTGTTCGAATTTTTTGAGAAAACATCCACCTACACAAAATACTCTTATTAATAGATAGTTTTAACATTAGTTATCCTTATGTTCTTGTGTATATAGTTTAAATTTTTCATTCATATTTGTTTCTTATATTTTAGGTGTTTTCTTTAGAAAAGTAAGTTGGTTCAAATATCTGAGATAATTGTAACATTGTAAGTAATTGAAAATTTTCTAAGCCTTACTATTACTAAGACTGGAGGGGATGTTGGTAACGTTTGTAATCTGATATATAATCAACATCAATAAATACATTGTTTTTTACGATTAATTGAGAAACTGCTATCTTCCAATGATTTTGGATGTTGCCATTCATTTTTATTTTTTTGTACATTCTATGCTATGCTTTAATTAATCATTTTATTCCATGCTTTTTGGAATTAGGTAACTCCTTCATTTTTCAGCGCACAACAGTGTCAAATGCCACGATCAAAAGAAGCGAAAGCGGAAGAAGTTAATACATGTCTATGTCAGGATTATGCAGTTTTGTTACTTTCCCTAAAGGAAAAATTAATGAACCATTAAAAATCCACTTTTATTAATTAAAAATAAGAAAATGTTAAATCATTATCTTAACTTTGCTAATTTTAAAAAATTTCCAAATTTGTCCCTTTATAATTCCAGGCTATCTTATGTATATTTTACACAAAATTTTCACGGATGTCATCAAACCAGCCTTTGAAACCAGTTAACAACCAGACTATAATAGGTGAAATATATACAATCATAGGACTGGTTAAGGCAAATGCTCTTTATAGTGCTTGCATTCTTCACTACATTGGGCAACATCGCTGCTAAAACCAAAATTAAAGCACCAGAACAGCTGTGTCTGATTGACACTGACGTATAACCTACTCCCACTCAATAAATTGCGCAGTTTTGAACTCTTTATTTTAATATTCCTCATAAATTCATATTATTCCTCATTATATTGATGATACAACAGATCTTATACTCTGTTCCACCCCAAGTTGACACTGAAGAAAAGGCTACGGCGACCGAATTACAGCCAGGAAACCGGTTCCCAGCCAATCAGCCAGATTAGGCTGCCCGTCCAACGCCGTTCTACCCGACTCTACCCTACGGACTATATTCATTCGCTTGGATTTAAAGACTTTTAACACATGATTAAATTAAGTTATATGATAAAAATCCTGATAAACTATAATGTATGACACATTTTTACAAATTTGTCAGCATATTCTTTATTTTAAATTGCAATACAAGCTAGTACTATTTTTTGGGGCGGATTGGTACAACCTCTGCCTTTCCCAACAGAGTCAAATTAGGGTGGAACAGAGTATAGTTGTTGTTAGGATTCCAAAAAGTAGAATTCATAAAAAGTTTTCCCTACTGACAAATTTAATCTTTTTAAAGGTTTGTTAGAAAAAAGTACTCCTTCCTATTGAAATAATGTTTTTCTCAAATTCTTTTTGTTTTTTCAAACCTCAACTCAATATTAACACTGATTGGGATATTTAAGTAAAAAAAATTTAACTATGTTTCTATCTCTGCAGTTCACTCGAGAAAAAGGAAGAGAACTAGGTGTCAAAGGATGGGTGATGAACACTTATGGAGGCACAGTCATTGGAACAATACAAGGATCAGAAGAACCTGTAGAAGAAATGTAAGACTTTAAACCTCACATATTAAAATAATGCTTTCTTAAGTTTAAAAAAGAACCAGTGATTCATTTTAAGTTTCCACTAGTAATAATTTATTTAAACACTTAAACCATACACAATTAAGGTTTCTGGCTTGTGATCGTTACTGTACATTACATTTCCAATGAAATCCTTTAATGTTATTAATTAATAGTTTTATTCAAATAGGAAAATATTCTTACATTCTTAACCCCTTGATCTTTTTTTAACCCCTAGTCATGGTCAAAATGTAATATCCATTTGAACTAAAGGACTCGGTGGGCTATTACTTGGAAATCCCTGCTCTAACCATTTGGCATGGGCACTAACTTATGGCTTTTAAAAAATTGTTTCGGATAATTGTAGAATCAAAGGCCAAAAATCTATTTAAAAGCATAAAATTTAAAAAAGAAAAGTGTGTTTTCCATTGTAATAACCTCGGCTTACAGGAGAAAGGCACTAAGTCACTTCTGGCTCAACTACTTTGTACGAGGTTTTGTCAAATTTGGTGATATCTGATTGTACGAAATACTAGTACAAAATAAAAACTTGGAGTTAACGAAAAACATTTATTTACATTCGTTTTATTTACAAAATTTTAAAAACATATCTTCAGAACAATGAGCGATAGCGATTTACAACTCCGTACTCCGTTGGCATTGTTAGACAATTATTTAATAATTACCCAGAACATCCTCCCACCTTTTTGATTACAATTTTGAGCTTAAATAATCAAAAAAAAAACCCTAATAACCCAAATATAGATATTAAAGCCCTAAAGTTCATAAAGTCAGTTTTTCAGGAATAACCCAAATATAGATATTAAAGCCCTAAAGTTCATAAAGTCAGTTTTTCAGGAATTTTGATTCTTTCGGTCAGCTTTAGTAATCATTATTTTAGAGGCTTCTACATTGTCAGTGGCTGCTTTGATCTCGAGGGAACTCTTATGGGAAATACTTGCTGTTGGGATCTCTGAAGGGGAAACTTCCAATGGGTAGATTCGTTGTACTGGACGTAGTAACTGCGATTTAGCTGTTTGTACTCGAACAAGTCTTGTCTTCCCATCTCTTCCTGGAAGAAGCTCCATGACTTTTCCCAAAGGCCAAGAAATTCTTTTTGTGTTATCGCTGCCAATTAGGACTATGTCTCCAATAACAATTGGTCTAGTTTCTTTGGATGCTCTTCGTTGGACAAGTTGGCCTAAGTACTCCGAACGGAAACGTTTGCGAAGATCTTTTTGTAAGGCTTGTCGATATTGAACTCTTTTATTCAGAGACTTATTGTCAGCTTCATCAAAGTCAGTAGTTGTACACTCTCTGATATCTTGTAGGAACATGGATGGAGTGAGTGGAGTTAAACTGCTTTCATCATTTTCTGTGATATAGGTGAGGGGTCTTGAATTTATTATTGCTTCACAATCACACAATATAGTGGTTAATTCTTCATGCGAGAGATAAGCTTTACCAAGAACTCTTTTGAGAAGATCCTTCATCATTCTAATCAGTCTCTCCCAAAAACCACCCCACCATGCCGCAGTTGGAGGGTTGAACTTCCACTCAATGCGATCGATTGTACCTTGTTTCATAACTTTCTGCCAATCAATAAGTTGAAAAATGTTAGCTGCCCCAACGAAGTTGGTGCCATTATCACAATAAATAGTAGAACACCTGCCTCGTCTTGCTATAAATCGACGCAAGGCCATTAGGAATGCTTCGGTGGAAATGCTTGAGACAAGCTCTAAATGCACAGCTCTGAATACAGCGCAGGTAAACAAGATAATCCACACTTTTCGATTTTCTTTCAAAAATAAGGGACCCGCCGCATCAATTCCTGTTACTTGAAAAACAGCAGCGTCACGTACTCGATTTTCTGGTAGAGGAGCCGGGATACTTTTCACCTCTTTGGCAGTAAATCGCTTACAAATGACACAGCTCGAAATTACCTTTCTTACAGATCTTCTGATAGACACTATCCAATAGTTTTCTCTTAAGGCATTAATCAAAATTTGGCTACCACAGTGCATATTCTTCTCATGGTAAAAACGAATGAGTCTAGTAACAACTTCATGATCTGATGGTAGTAGAATAGGCTTTCTAAAATTGTGAGTGTCTTTCCTATAGATGATTTGCGTTTTAACCCTCAGAATATTATTTTCATCATTATAAACCGATAGATTTTTTAGTTTCTGGTCGTTTTCTCCTTGAAAAGATTCTTGCTGAACTATCCTGAAGATCATCAACTCTGCTCTTGTTAATTCATTTACAGTTAGTTCACCTTTGATTCTGCTATCCTTGATGGAACGACAGTTATGTATGAATCTTGCAATCCAGCCTATCAATCTGATAATTTTTTCATATTTGGAGAAGTATCGGCAATACCAGTTGTCTTTGGTTGATGTCTTGCATTTAGTCAGCAAACAGGTTGACTTTGATCGCTCTTTTAAAATCTCCTCGTCGTTGTTGATATCTATCGTGGTTGTCTTGTCCCAGATCTCGCTTGATTCTTTTAACCATGCTGGCCCCTCCCACCATTCCATAGCTTTCAAAGCTTTAGGAGAACATCCTCGAGATGGAAGGTCTGCTGGGTTCTCTTTTCCTGCGACATGATGCCAAGAGGATATATCGGTTAATTTTCTTATTTCATCTGTGCGATTCTTCACAAAAACTGACCAGTTCTCTTCGTTAGTAATCCAAGCGAGAACTGTTGTTGAATCACTCCAAAAATATTGTCTGATATCTTTCCAGTCTAGAGCTTGTAAAACTGATTCTGCAAGTCTTGCTCCCACCAATGCAGCGGTTAACTCGAGTCTAGGAATAGTTCCGCTTTTTAATGGAGTGATACGAGATTTGGCTGATAAAAGACTAAGTTTAACACTATCCTGTTCTTCAATTCTCAAGAAAACTACTGCTGCATAGGCATTTTTACTGGCATCACAAAACGTGTGAAGAGACAATTTCTGTTGATTTTTTGAACTCACTTGAATCCATCTGGGAATATCTATTTCTTCTAATTTCTTTAAATCCCTAAACCATTGAAGGAATTCTTTTCGTAGGTCGTCTCCGATTTCGTCATCCCAGTCCACACCCATTACCCAAGCTTTCTGTAACATCAACTTTGGGCAAATCATTACTGGAGCTGTATAACCAATGGGATCGAAAATTCGGTGGGCTATAGATAGAATAACTCTTTTAGTAACTTTATCAATATTGATTTCTGTCAACCACTTCATGTTGACTTTGAGCATATCTTCACCTTTGTTCCAATTTAAACCTAAGATGGTTGATTCTGTTGGCAAATCTTTAGAATATGAATGTTCCCAACTTCTAAGCTCAAAATTTCCCTTTTGCATTAGCTCAATTGCGTTTTGTTTAAATTCTGTCAGTTCAAGTGTTGTGTCAACACTGGTCAAAGAGTTGTCAACATAAAAACTCTGTAACAACTTTTTCTTAAAATCTTCATCAAAGTCTCGGTCATTTTGTATATGATACCTGATGACAGAGGCCAAAAGAAAAGGGCTACTCTTTACACCGAAAACCACTCTGGTATGTCGGAATACTCTATGGGTGTTATTTTCTTCATTCTTCCACCACAAAAACCTTACAAAATCTCTATCTTCTTTGGTGATACTTATTTGAAGAAATGCTTTTCTGATATCTGAAGATATTCCAATCTCTCTTTCCCTAAAACGCAATAAAACATCAGGAATGAGTTCTATCAAATTAGGGCCACAGTGTAAAGAGTCGTTTAATGAAGGATGCCCTTTCATATGAGCAGAAGCATCGAAGACTGGGCGAATAGGAGTGGTACTGCTTTCTTTGATTACCGGTCGATGAGGCAAGTAGTTTCCAGGTAAGTCAATTTCATTAAGTGGTACTTCTTCAATGATTCCCTCATGAAGCCAGCTCTCAAAAACTTTTTCATATTCATCATAAATAGACTTGGATTTCAGCTGAACAGTAGTGCGATCCAATCTTTTTTGTGCTAAGCTTAAGTTGTCTGGTAAAAAAAACTCATTTTCCTCCCATGGTAAATTAACTTCGTATCTTCCTTGGTCATTGACTTTCACCGTCTGAAGAAAATGGTCCTCGGCTTCAATATCTTTTTCTAACTTCGATTTCTTCTCAATGGGTTCTTTAATTCCAATTAGTTCTAGTCTCCACAGATTGGCCATCTCAGCTTCTTGAACAAAAAGTGATATTACTGACATGGAGAGACTTTCCTCACAAGATTCCTTTTGAGGTACCTTTCCCATTAAGGTCCATCCAAGATATGTGTTTGTTGCTACCATTCCATTAGACAAGACTCTTTGCTGTCCAGTCAATAACTTGCCTATCATGTCTGCTCCTATTAGTACATGTACTTGTTCATAAGTTTGGCTAACATCTGTTAATTCTATTCCTAAACTTCTTAATTCTTCAAGCCATGGACCTTTATTTACCGGTAGTATCTTTTCACAAATTACATCTTGGCCCAGGACTTCCAACTTGCATGAGAATTTTCCCTTTAGGGGTGAAATTCTAATTTCATACTTCTTATGTTTTCTAACATCCGTAGTTACACCACCAAAAAGGGAATGAGCCACATCCATTTCTTCTACAGGGGTACATTTCATTGATTCAGCAACGTTATTCATGATGTATGATCTCTGAGATGCGGTATCAATCAACAGACGAACATCCATTTCTTTGCCGTTGGTGACAAGCTTGCCGACCACAGTCTGTAGAAACACTTTCGGATTCTGGTTTAAATTCGTCATATTAACTTCCTTTTCTGTTGATGGTGCTGATTCCTTGGGAGCCATTTTGATACATTTTTCCAAATTATCACACATAAGTGTCGTGTGTTTCCGACCACAGAGAAGACATTTTATAAAATTTCTGCATCTCATAGAAACGTGTCCAGGAATTAGACATGAAAAACACCCTTTTTTATTTCTAAGAATTTCCTGTCTCTCGGACAAAGACATTTTTTGTGCAGAGAAACAGTCTGCACTTTTATGTTTTCCATCACAAAATATGCAACCTCTCTTTTGCTCCCTTACATGAGAAACGGTGTGTAAAACAGCAGCAGTTGATGGTGTAACATTCTTACTAATTTCGAAACCAGTCTTTTTCTTTTTGGTTAGCTTACTATCCTCAGCTTTCTGCAGGCCAAATCCATCCATAGCTAAATTTATTCTGGCTTCCCCCTCAACTTCGGATTTAAGAAACTCCATCAGTTTGTTCAGTCTCTCTTTTGCCTCTAACTTAGGAGTGGAAGAAGTACTTCTGTGATAGGCCTTTAAAAATTCTTCAGGGAAACAGGATTCCACCATTGGGTAAAGGACAGAGGCACACTTGTCTGTAGTTACCCCAAGAGTGTCCAAAGCTCTTAAATATGTTTCCAGTTTATCATATAATGAAGTAAGTGGAAAAGCTCTATTTATCTGTACATTAATAATCAACTTTAAAAGCTCTCTTACGTATACTTCTACTAGCAGATCTTCATTTCCAAAACGAGATTTGAGACTGTCCACAGCTTTAATATAATTATCTCCTGTTGGTGGGAAACTTTCGACAATTTCTCTCGCCCGGGAACCAATCACCGTGGCCTGTATAAGATACTGGAACTTATCTTCCATGGCAATCTCATCATCACCGTCTATGTGCTGGAACTGGCTCCAGAATGGCAACCATTCTTTGATATCATCACCAAATTGCCTAAACTCTAGTTTCGGTAACGTAAATTTTCTTCTTGAATTTACTATATCGGCAGGAACGGAACTTTGAATCGCCGTACTTGAATTTGCCATTCCTGCTTGGGCCTTGACCATTTCCAATTCATGAGCCATTCTAGCCATTTCAAGCTGATGATCCATTCTGGCTTTCTCTACGTCTCTTTCCATTCTAGCTTTCTCTGCTTCTTTTTCCATTCTAGCTGCGTCTTTTTCCATTCTAGCTGCGTCTTTTTCCATTCTAGCTGCGTCTTTTTCCATTCTAGCCTTCTCTTCTTCTTGTTTCTTTCTATCCTCGACAGTAGTTTCGATTATCGATTTCACAAATTCTGGATCCTTCTTATATTCATCGCATTCCAGTATCAAGCTTTTTAGTTTCGCTAAAGTGGAATCTTCCGGCACTTTAACTCCAAGTTCTTCTAAGACGAACTGCAAATCGGCTTTTCTAAATCCTACTTTAAAAATACTCGCCATTCTATGTGCTGCTTCGTCCCTGTTCGGGCGCCAAAAAAATGTACGAAATACTAGTACAAAATAAAAACTTGGAGTTAACGAAAAACATTTATTTACATTCGTTTTATTTACAAAATTTTAAAAACATATCTTCAGAACAATGAGCGATAGCGATTTACAACTCCGTACTCCGTTGGCATTGTTAGACAATTATTTAATAATTACCCAGAACACTGATATTTTACTTTTGCATCATGTGATTTTACCAGAACACTGATCGTTTTTCAGCTTGACGAGATTTTGGGAGTTGACTCGGGTTTTTTTCGCATTTTCGATCGTTTTCAAAAGGTTCACTAAAAGGGACTTATTTCCTTTCTCCTGTAAACACACAATATATGATTGGTTCTTACGTATTATCCCGTCAACCGTACCACTGAATCCGAAAACGGCTAACAACCCATTGACTTTTCTATGGATGTGCCGCTGAATTTGACAGTCACGGAACGGTCGACGGGATAATACGTAAGTACCATATGATTTCTGCAGCATTTAACGTATTTTATTTATAGGAAAAAGTGGCTAAAGCATACTGGCAGCCCACTGTCAGAGATTGAAAAATGTGTTTTTAATAACGAAAGGCATATTACAAAAGAAGAGTTTTCCGATTTTTTCATAAAAGTGAGTACCTTTATAATATAATACCTCCATAATATATATAATTAAATTTCTGTTTTTGTGTTGCTTTTAAGTAGGGGTGCGGGAAATGTTCACGGGTTTAATATATTTCTCAAGAACACTAGTAATTTTTCCCAAATTTCTACCAAAATGTCTCCATATTTTCATTAAAATTTTCCATATTTTCATTCTAGTTTATGTTACTACAAAAGGACAGAGTTTTTATTATAAAATGTGGTATTTTAATTACTGAACTTTTGATAAGGTTCAAAAATTACCAAATAATTCAAAACTCTTTGTTTGAAAAGCCTAAATATCTTCTTTTATTCTTTATTATATATATTTCACCTTAGCTCAAAAATTTCTCTAATTATAAAATATATCCTCATCCTGCATATTAATCAAAACACTAGGAAAAGCTAACTTTCAGGTATTCACTAAGGGGCCATTCATTAATTACGTAAGGGTCCTGAGGGGGAGGGCGGTCGGAAAAATCTCTACATACCCTTACTTGGGGGTGGGAGGTCAAACCCATTCTTACGTAAGATTTCCTAAGTTAATGTAAACAAGTTCTAATTATTCTAATCAAATTACTATTGAACAACCCCAGAAAAACTTAAAAATGCTGACGATCTCTATATTATTGAAGCTTTAATTTTTTTAATGAAGGTATATCAGATGTATCTTTTTTATTGGAGTAGCATCAAGTTAAGATAAAAGTAAAAGTGTTGAGAATCCATGTTCCAGTTGTCAAAAGTCGAAACAAAACAAAAGCAAAAAGAGAGAGAAACCTTTATTAGTTTTGGTTTAAACTTTTTTTGTTCCAACATTTTATTATTTTGAAAAACAAAATGGAATCTTACGTAAGAAAAGGGGGGAGGGGTTTGAAAAATCTTACGTACCCTTACATGGGGGTAGGGGGGTCAAAAATTGCCAAAATCATCCTTACGTAATTAATGGATGGCCCATAACACTTCAGGTATTAACTAATTTTTTACTTAGATCTGTAGTTTTACGCTATATATCTGTAATTCCATATTTTCACCTAATTTCTACTGAATTTTGACGGTATGATATTGTTACCAGACAAAATATTTCTTACTAATAACTACTTGGTTTTGTAGAATTTTTTCTTTATAATTGAAAAAAATGTTTCCACAACTTCCTGAATTTCCTCCAAACATATTCTGCAACCTTACTTAGTTCTAGCAGGGATGAGAATTTTCCGCCTTTTAGCGGATTTTCCGCTTTTTTGTTATTTCCGAAAATTTCCGCTTTTGCTTCGATTTTTAAAAATTCCGCCTTTTTTTAACTTTCGGAAGTTTTCCGCTTAAAATTTTCCTTTTTGTTTAAAAAAAACTAAATTTTTACTGGTCGATTAACCATGTTATCCCCGCACGTGGAACTTCCATTGTAGCGATCGGAGTACCCCTGAAGGCGCGCGTTGTTTGCAACGCGATAACGAACTTCCTCTTTTCCGGGAAAGACACCTTGGCAATGAGCGTAGTTTTCAGAAATTCGTCCTTTTTTCACCCCCTTATCTCCTTAACCTCGCCCTGACCTCTCAATGTCGCCACCTCCCCCGAACGACCATACATCCAGGGTGTTCGCTAACCCTGGAAACCGGGAAAACCTGGAATACTCAGGGAATTCGAAAATGCCCTGGAAAACCCAGGGAATTACGAAAATATTCTGGAAAAATGTGATTTTGTACGATACGTAACGTTTTCCAGCGTTTCTTTACGTTGTGGAGTTACCTTCTCCGGTAATTAGTCAAATCAACGGCATCCTAGCTCGCACGCGCATCGGCGCGATACGTTCGCGCGACTCGGCCTGTAAAGGCGCCTTCTCCTCGTTTTTTTACTGTATTACGGAAAAACGACTTTTATTGGAAGAGAGCCGTGTTCATGCTGTTCCTACCATGCAGCCTAAAGATGAGGAGAAGCCTATTTTACGGGGCGTAATCGTCGGCTTCTCGCATTTGGTGTATTGTGGAAAACGGACTTGAGCTTTTTCATGGAGAGATATTCTTAAGTCAAAGACTTGCTTATGAAGTCTTATTTAATTGGTGCTCTAATTAAATTATTTTGGGTAGAAAAATTGAAAGAAACTTTATCGGAAAACTTGAATTTCTGCTTAAGTCTTAATTTAAATTTAATACTTTCATAGTTATAGTATGGTTGTGAGTGTGTGTGTGTGATAGGTAGTTTTTTCCTCCAAAAAATATAACCTGAAAAGATTTTAACTCACCCATTTTTTATTCAATTTTATAAAATAATATTAAGCTACTAATTTGTTAATTTTGTTGCTTTATAAGGTTTGAGGTAAAAAAATTTAAGGAACATTGGTATGTATTAGGTTTCCTATTTCCTTAAGAGTACCTATTTTTGATGAAATTCAGCCTTGCCATTCTAGCTTCATTTGGTCACTAATTTAGAATCTCTTTTTGATATTTTTATAAATAGTTAGAGAGAAAAATTATTTTATTTTCTCTTTTTGAAGTTATTTAATTTATTCAACTTCAATTAAACTTTATTCAATTTATTTAAAACTTCTCAATTTCTATTCAAATATCCTTATCGAGAGTATTTTAGATTATATAAAAAGAATAAGCCTTTATATTTCAAAGAATGTAAGTTTTACTGATGTGTACTGCATAAAAGGGGAAATTGTACCATCAATGTATGAAATGCTGTGTAAGTAAATATTAAAAATTACATTACTATTTTCCTTTTGAATGCAAATTATGCAATAATAAAATGCATGATTATTTCAAAAATTTTATGCACGTAATTTATAAGTATTAATTTCAATAAAAAAAACTTCCGCGTGGTTTTCAGCTTTTTTGCTTTTTTCCCATTCTCATCCCTGTTCTAGACTAAAAATATGAATTTAGAGTGTTTCAAAAAGTCTGTGGAAACTGTGCACAGCCATATTCTTTGCATTTATTACTTAAAGAGAACTGTGCCTCCAGGACCCATAATTTTTAAGAAAAGTGAAACATATAAAGGTGTGACATCACATCCAGTTTTCACTGAAAAGGGGAAAACGAAAGCATGAACTGTTTGCACTCTAAGATGACAAAACTGTGTGATGAAAAAGGATGAAATTATTTGCATTCTATTATAAATGGTATTTCAGAAAGAGTTATTCAAAACATTGTATCAGAAGTTTTTCATTGCTCTTTACCTTTTCTTTTACCTACTCTTATTTCTTTTTCTCTTCTAGAATGCTTAGCTTACTATCTTTGTTTGTGCTTTATTGCTCTGTAAGTGTTCTATATTTTTTTTAACCCATTACACTCAATGAAATTATTTTCCTGATTTCTATTATTGTTTTCTGACTGTGTTAAATACGTAAAACCATCATTACTAATTTTCTTTACTTGTCTTAGCCATAACTGTATAAGCCTTAATTGTTTCATTTTTATATTATTGTAAAGAACACTTCTGTGGCAATGTAGTGGTCAGCATGTCCGGCATTACCGACCCAAGATCGATGCTTTGCGGCTTCTGCTTGGGTAGCTAGTCATGGGTCTACTCAGCCCTTCAGCTTTCTGGGGTGGATAAAATGAGCACCAAGATCGCTTGGGGAATCAACTGGAGGTCCAGCGTCAGGCTAGGCACTCAGCCTGCTGGACACAAGCTAAGTACAGTCGACTCCGCTTACTGATATCACATTCATCCATGGTTAGAATGATAACAATATCTGATGATAATAATAAGCGATTCTATTATAATAAGTGGCAAACAGTGTATTCCTGTGTTTGCTTTAAAATCAAAACTATGTAGTCTCAATGGGCAATACCAGCATTTATTTTTTGCAAAATTTGTTTAATTATTATCATTATTTTTTATGTAATTTCAAAGTTTGATTTTAAAAAAAGACGTTAAATTTCCAAATATGACATACTTCTATCCTATAGAAGATTCATTTTAAACAATGCTTTAATTGTTTAAACAAATCAAAGTCATTGTTGGGTTTCTCGTTAAAGTCTGGCCGAATCAGTTGTGACGTACTTCTAACCTATATGAAGACAAAGGGCTTGGGGATTTTAATCTTAAATATTTAATTAACTTAATTTTTTTTGAAACTTTTCATGTGGATTTTTGGATTTAGATCTATTTCCTTTACTGGAAAATACATTTTTTTCTGTTTTCAAAAAATGATGGTATTGCCCATTTAAACCACTTTCTCTTGTATGGATTTTGCGACTTGCTTTTGTATTTTTATGTTAAAAAAATTGGCTTTCCAACAGGAAAAAAAGTATTTTAACGGAATTTCACAAAATTTTGATAACTGTAGTTAGTGCAATGATCACATAAAACGATACATTTGGAGTAAATTTAAATAGGAGTGAATAGGACCAGTCAATTTCGATAATATTATCAGATTGATAACATTAACCTTGATCATATAAGCACATATAAAGTGGAGTCAACTAGGAGTCTACTGTAATTAGCTCTCCAGGCCTGAAGGCTAATGAAACGGTGATGGGCCACTAGAAAGAACGCCTCCAATTCATATTTCTTGCTATCTTTATGGGGTTGAAGCATAGAACCTCAATGTATTATAACACCAATATATATTAATTTTTCATCATATTCTTATATCAGATTATGCTTATGAGACAGAATATGGATTGCCTTTACGGACCTGGAAAAGGTTGTAACCTTCCCCCGAACATAATAGAATTTCCCCAAACCTTATGTATTGCTCCTATGGAGCTGACCAGGGGCTTCCCCCGAACCAGATTCGTAGGTTCGGGCACTTTTTCCAGGTCCGTTCCTCTATTTGGATGACAATTTATAAGTCAATAAATAGGTTTACTTTTACACACTTGCAAATATTTACTTGTCGCGAGCCCTGTTGATTTGGAGGGAGCAATATGGTAAGGGAAGAGAGGGTTGAAGCAGACCCGTGCTGGGTACCTTTAGAGGGCGGAGGACAAAGGGTGTAAGGGCGCAACCACGTAATGATTATTAAACCTTTTTAGCGGCATTTTAAAAATTACAAAGTAATACTGCTGCTTGTTTTTTTATTGTTTTTATTTCCATATTTGACTTTTGTTTTTTTTTAAATATTTTAGCTCATTTTGAGCCCCTCCTCTGGGGATGATTACACCAAAAGAGGACCACTCCTTGTAAGTCAAAATATTCAAGTAGAACAGTACATAAAGAATTAAGAAATATAAAAGGGGGGTCTGAGGGTCCTCCCCCAGAAAAATTTTTGAATTTTTACTCTTAAGTAGTGTTTAGACTCAATTTGAGACCCTTTGGTTACACCCAGAGGACAAAAATTGGAAAGAAAATACAGCATAAAAATATGTCAAAATTTCAGGGATTACTAAAATATCTCCCTGGGAATTTACATTTTCAACGGTAGTTATTATTTTGACTAAGGGCAGCCCTTGGTCAAGAAGCCCTAGGTGTGTGGCCCAGTCGTCAAAATTTGAGAGAAACTTTTAAAATAGCTTGCTTGCATAAAAAAGGGCGCCCTGCAAACACCCCCTGTCTTCCCCTAATTTTTTCACTTAGTGTGCCCTACCAATGGAAAACTAATGCTTTTTGAAGTAAGAGGGCTTCCATTTTACAATTTAAATGAGAGCACCCTAGCTATTTCAACGTGTTTAACTAAGGGATTCAGCGCCTTGAATATAAACTTGTTATTTCATAAATCTTTAAATAAAGGCTCCCTAAAATAAAAATTCATAACGAAACTTGATGGTAAGGTATAAATTGGGAGGCTTAAAAAACTTTTAGATGCCTTCACGACTTGAGGAACCAAGAATGAATTGTAAAACCACTATTGGTTAAAGTTTGTTGGAAAAAGGAGCCCATAAAAACATTGAAAAGTTCATGATTGAATTACCAATTGTAGAAAAGTGTTTCTCTAAAAGGGCGCCTGAGCAAAGGGCGCAGGGGGACACGTCCCCCTGTCCCCCCTGGCCAGCACGGGCCTGGGTTGAAGGGCAATAATTAAATATTGGCAAATTAAGTATTGGTTGTAGTGATAGCCTTTTCATTGCTTTTTTTAGTGATCTTTTAAGTAGTATTGCTGTTATGAAAAATGGTTTGAACAGCAAATAATTAAGAGTTATGTTTAATTGAACAATTTAGTTAAGAAGATAGCAAACCGCACAATTATAAGGCAATCATGTGATTTTTCCGCTGATTAGCGAAAATCCGCTAATTTTTAAGATTGATTATCGGAATTCCGATTTTTTGGAAATTTTATATTCCGCTCAAAAGCCAAAACCTCTAAATCTCTACCAAAACTAGTTAAAACCCTGTTTTTAGGAACAATTTTAAAAAAAAATTCTGGGGGAGAACCCCCTGACCCCCTTTGGTATTTGTAACTTGATTATTCACAGTTCTTTTTAGATTGAGTTTAGGAAGATGAGAATCCTATCTAAAAGATTTAAAAAGCTAAATTGAACCTTTTGTATGGGAAGGGGCTCAGGAATTTGGTCTCCTCCTGAAATAAATTTCCATACCACTGTAACTAATCTAGACGCTTCTAAAAATTTTCAGATAATTTCTTTTTTGAGCAATCACATGCCTGATAAAATTACATCCAGGGCTCGATTTCAGCCGGAACGGCGTTCCGGAACCTCTTTTTCGATTAAAAAAAATATTTTTGTTCAGGGGTCTCCTATAACTACAGCCCGCGAAACCCTTTCATCAGGCCCTAAAAAACCTTTCCATCTGTACGAATAAAAGTCCTAAAATGAATTAAAACCCTGTTTTTAGGGTCAAATTTCCAAAATTTTTCTGGGGGAGGACCCCCAGACCCCCCTTTTTGTATTTAGAACTCAATTAATCACGTTTTTCTTCAGATTAAGTTCCTGGCGTTAAAAAAGGGTTTTGAGGGAATTTCGCGTTTCTTCCCCCCCCCTGTGCAAAAATTTAACTTGGGGCCTGATACTGATTTGATTTTATGAAAGGATATTTGGGCCCCTCCCGAAATAAATTTCTACATAATCCACTATGATCCTAGATGTGTAAAAAAATTTCTGTTGTTACTTTTTAAACTTTTGTTCAACGATTCACTTGTGCATATTTTAAATTTAAAAAAAAAATTAATGCATTTTTATCTTTCTTGCAAATAACAATAATTTTGTGTTCTAAAATTAAGGATATTACTAGATTGTGTTCTTTTAAAACATAATTGTAAACCCCAATTTGAACTACCCACACAATCCGCTCCGGGTGTTGATTCTTGAATCAGATTTGCCAGATTGCTGGTCAAATTTGGCAAGAAAATTTGCGACATCTTAAATTCTACGGTTTAAGGACTTTAACTACGCATTATATTCCTTA
Source organism: Tetragnatha versicolor (assembly GCA_024610705.1). Lineage (NCBI taxonomy): Eukaryota > Metazoa > Arthropoda > Arachnida > Araneae > Tetragnathidae > Tetragnatha > Tetragnatha versicolor. Next base: position 9,392,278 of record JANDEH010000018.1, on the reverse strand, counting down.
AACTGGCAAAATATACAACACTATTGGTTCATTGATGATACACAGTCCCGCCTTCTAGAAGAGGCGCCCTGTTGGAAAAAAAATTTGCCTAAATAGTTCATCGCCTTGTACAATAATTAAGTTAGAAAATTCTTCCTAATCTTGTTCAACACATTTGAATTTTTTAAAATTTAAATTTAAAAATAAATTCTTAAGTTTTTGCATTAAAAAGTATTCGCTTTTCTTCAGTTTTTGAGACCAATAATTTTACCGTTCCGGTACCTCTTTTTTTAGAAATCGAGCCCTGATTACATCTATATGTAAAAACATGTGTATCTAAAACTAAGAATTTCAAACTAATTAAGTACCTTTTTTTTCTATGGACCCGATAGAAATTTTAAAAATTATTTGGACCTTGAGTAAAATTACTTGCCTTGATTTAGAGTCCTAACCATACCTTACCTTTGAAAACCATTCAATGGTGGAACGAATGTTTTGAAATCGTATTTGAATGGGTGGAACAGAACAAATTTATTGAAACTATTGAATGAGAATACCGTTAAAGCTGTTGAATTTTTTTGTGAATCAGGAAAACTTGTCACTGGGTAGGGTGTCAGGGTTTTGCCCGTCATAATTAGAGGTATTTTAACATTTGGATAATAGGGGGGAAAACTGGTCATTGTATAAGGGTGGTCATTCAGTGAGGTTTTACTGTAATAATAGTTCTACAATGGAAGCTTTTTAAAAAAGTGTTTTATATTATGAGTGGATCGTTATTGAGCTAAAAACTTAATGTATTTTCTTTTCTCAGAAAGGAGACAGGTTTATTTGATGAAGTATTATTCCCCAATCTCATCTCCCACATTTTTAAAGAAGAGGAAAGTTGTGATATGTGTGCATTTAGGTTGTATGAAATTTATTTATTGTTGAATAAAAATGTTTGTCTATGAATAAAGGATATTGAACTTTTTGAAGAAGTTTCACCTCTATTCTATTTATTCAACCCCAATATAAGTAAGAAAAATTTTGTAATTCCTCTTTGCTAGTTACTTTCCTACTAGTAAATTGAATTAACTGCTCTATTTTCTACGCAACTCATAGCCCAATGGATGTTTCAAGTATGAAATAATACTGCATTAAACAGGAATGGAAGAAATGTTTTTGTTTTTACTCTTACAGAGATGACCATGTTCAAAAGCCGAAGTAGGTACTCTTTTCTAGTAAGACTTGTCTTAAGCGTGTAAAAAAGGTTTGTTATAGTTAGGGCTAGGATTTATATGTAATTTCATATTTGTTCAGGAATCTGATATTAAAGTGTGCTCTTAAATTCTATACGTTTTAAAAGATTTTGAATAGATTAAGACCATGTTTATTTTACATATTTCAGTTTATTTACATATTCAACCTATAACTACATATTTTTATTACATATTTATCCATTTTCAAGTTTTTCAAAAATAATCACGTTTGACCGGTTTTTCAAATTAAAGCAACCCATAAAATGAAATACGCATTCAAATTGTACTAGCTAAAATTAGTGCACCCAATGCTGAATTTAACTTTTAAAAGGTTGTGAAGTCGAGAATGTCAGACGAAATGTGTCAGGCACGCTGAGAAGGGAAGTTGACAGTGGTTTTCTTTTTTTTTTCTGGCAACAAGACAGCAAAAAAAACATGAGCTGTCGGGGAAATAGCAAAAACCTACCTTCCCTACTATGTGCTTGCGTAATATTTGAAGAGCCCCTGTAAAAAATTACTTAAAATTTTTTCTTTTGATTGTTACATATTTGAAATTTTTTAATACATTTTTTGCTAAACACATATTATCTGTGCATATTTTGCTTTTTTTTATTACATATAAATCACAGCCCTAGTTTTCTCTCTATTCTAAAAAAAAGTTTTTGGTGAACGGTTTCCAGGGAAAGGCTTTTTAATTACTGATCCGTATAACACAGATTTGGTATCAAACTGTCCGGATTCTTTTGAGGATGTGCAAAGTGCCTTTAGAATTTCTAAAAAAAATCTTAATTTTAAAATATTTCCATTTTTTTAGATTACGGATAAGGTTGCAGTTATAAAGCAAGAAACTATGAATTTCAAAAAAAATTGAAAACATATTTCACTGGTTTTTAATATTCAAATAAATTAAATAATCATCTTTCTATTTATAACACGAATTTAAAAAATATATTTTGGGTTATTTTTAACAATATTTATATTTCTGTTGTTTAAACGGTTTTAATTATATTTAAAACTTATGTATAAATAATTTCTTTTATTTTTTAAATAAAAAATTTATATTTTACAAATTAATATACATTTATCTTTGTCGTTGTGGCAACCTAATCATTACCATATTTACAACAAAATATAAACTCGCGATATGAAATTTTGAACTTTTGCATTTATTTCTTACAATTATTATTATTTTTATATTATTTTGCAAGTATGTTTTTTAAGGTATTAAAATATGGATCTGTGAAAAAAACATTACCTTGGGGAAATGGTAAAGGAATGTTGCATTGCTCTGTCGTTAATTTTCTTGGAATTATAAGGCGACCCGCCAATTAATGTTACCATAAAGGAACTGTTAATTTTCCGCTACTGAATGTATATCCACCATTTTCGAAAGAATACCCCGGAGAAGTACTAACCCTGTTTTAAGAATGTTTTATAAAGTGAGTAAGTGCAGTGAGCAGGGTTTTGTGAGGAATTGCGAAGCGGTTCAAACGTGTTTGCGTCAGCAGTTAACGGGGGTTGGCGAGCAAAAGCGAGCAGGGGGCGGTAGCTCCCAAATAGTACAAGAAAAAGTTATTTTGTGAAATTTTCAAATAATACGGATAGATAAAAAGATAATATTTTGGATCCAAACTGCAAAAACTTCATAGGTTTTTAACTCATTATGAGGCAAAAATTGACTGCAATTTTTAGTTTTTGTGGTTTGACTTAGTCGTGACATTTCCCGTCCCTAGGGAAGGTCTTTCCTCATGGCATGACATCCTGTAAAGGTGGTAGGTTCAGTGACTAACAGGCATATTCACTGCAGTCAGCAGTTAACGGGGGTTGGCGAGCAAAAGCGAGCAGGGGGCGGTAGCTCCCTAATAGTACAAGAAAAAGTTATTTTGTGAAATTTTCAAATAATACGGATAGATAAAAAGATAATATTTTGGATCCAAACTGCAAAAACTTCATAGGTTTTTAACTCATTATGAGGCAAAAATTGACTGCAATTTTTAGTTTTTGTGGTTTGACTTAGTCGTGACATTTCCCGTCCCTAGGGAAGGTCTTTCCTCATGGCATGACATCCTGTAAAGGTGGTAGGTTCAGTGACTAACAGGCATATTCACTGTCATCAGCGTTGGTGTGAAGTCCCTGGTCGAAAAAGTATTCCACCAATCAGAGTCACCCCAAAGCTACTTTTACTTTCTTTAGCTGCTGGTTAACACCGATGGCTGTAAATATGGCTGTTAGACACCCGTCACAAAAGGGTTAACACTGACACTCTATTATTGAAATAATACTGGTTAACTAAATTTGAAGTTCCCCTTTAAGGTGACTGTAATAGCAAAGGTTGTGAATGGTAATATTTTAAATTAGATAATATGATTTTTTTCTACCTGTAGGGGTCGCAACCTCCTATAAATCCTATATTTTTGAAAAATTAGTAAAAAACCTATATTCTCCTATAATGGAGATGGGCACTGCCTGATGGGCCACTAGGCCCGGGCAGACTTTGATTTGATTTTTGATATTCTCCTATATTTTGATAAACCTTCTATTATTTCCTATATTTTTGCTTGGCGCATTAAAATTCACACTGAAAACGTTCCATTGCTTAAACAGTGGTACCCACACAAATATGTCTGTCTGCCGACCACTTCACTTAAATTTCAACCTCGTACGGACTATCTCTATACCCAACTTTATCTGAAAAGTTTTAACCTTTTATCAATGCATTTATTCCTCACCTCACAGAAACTATTTTTTCAAATTTTTCACACATTTTTTGGATAAGTTAAACAGCTTTTTCACGGACCACCTGTTGGGAACCACTGGCTTAAAGAACGGAGAAGTTTCTCCCATCATAATCCCTAGATTTTTTTTTTATTTTGCATATTATTTCCGAGAAAAATGACGAATCAAAGCAGAAAAATCACGATTTTTACGCAAGTTTCGTGTTGCTTGCGGAGTGTTTCGTTCTTCCCGCGACTTCTTTCTTGGACAGTGCTAATAGAAGTCGGCTTCTTCTTGCGTTGTGGAAAAAACAACTCAACAGTGGTTAAAAGCCATCAAGTCCGTTGTTTAGGATCACATCAAGGTTTAGGATCAAGTTGAAAAATAGCGATTTTTTTCGCTTAAGTACAGTTTTTTCGGCTCCAGTTGAAACTGACTTCTTTTCACATTGTAATAACGATGCAGAAAAAACTGCGTAGTCAGAGGAGCCCAATAAGTAGTGATTAGGGATTGTTTCTCGGGATCCCGTAGAATTTTAAGGCCGGGACACGTCCCGGGATTTCTCAGTCCGTCCCGGGATCCCCTCAAAATTTTAAATTTCTTAAACGCTGCTACAAACGCTTAAAATCGTTCCAGATAGCATGAACAAATATTTTCTTTCTTTGAAAGTAACTTAAAAATTAGTGGAAGTGAGGTGGTTTAAGTCAATCATCTGCTGAATTAAATTATCTCCCACTCCTAGAACTTTACAACTAAAAAGCAATAAACAAGGAACTTGTTGATTTGTATAATATTGGGTTGTCCCATAAGTTCTGTTACTTTTTACAAAGTTTCGTGTTTGAAATTTTTTTATGAAAAACTGGTAACAGGTGGAGATTTCAAACAAAGGGGATTTTGATCTATGTATATTTATGAACATAACTAGCGGATATGCCCGGCCTTGCACGGGTGGAGTGTATAATTTTTTTAGAATTAAATTTTCTCAAAATATATTTATAATTTTTAAATCAGCAATTACCAATCATCCCGGTATCCCAGACGCCTTTTTCCTATCCCGGTGTTCCCGGTAATTTTTCATATCCCGATGTTCCCGGTTATTTTCCTTATCCCGATGTTCCCGATCATTTTCCTTATCCCGATGTTCCCGATAATTTTCCTATCCCTATGATCGAGGTAATTTTTATGTCCCGGTAATCCCGGTACTTTTATTTTCCTATCCCGATGTTCCCGGTAATTTTCCTTTTCCCGGTGTTCTCGGCAATGTTTCCTAGTAAATTAATGAGTCTAGTGAACAAAAATAACAAATTTGAAACAATAATAAAAGATCTAGTAAATTGAAAAGTCTAGTGAACCGCTTCATTTGAAACAATGTTTTATTTTTAAGTCGTTTTCCATGAAGAAAATTTACACTTTTCCATAAATATTTAAATTTTAAAGGAAAATATCTTAAAATAGGGGAAACTAACGTTTCAAAATTAATTATTTGAATTTATTTTGGTGTTTTTACATCTGATATAGTTTTTAAATGGACAATTATCGAGTTTTTCCTGTTAAAATATTTAATTTTTGAGGTTTTAATTTATTTTACAATAGTGAGTCGAGCAGATCTACTCTAGTAGAGAAATGGAGAAATAAGCGTTTTCGGCTATAAATTCGCTAATTACTCGTAATTATTCGATTTTAAAGCTTTGAAAACTATCCCAAGTTACTCCCCGACTCGGAATACGTCTATACGTCGAGTTTGGTTTCGGTCCGTGGCCTATTTCAAGAGATTACCCCGGACATACCCACATACATACACACATATATACACACACATCGCCCGTTAGCCTTTTATTTATACAGAGACTAGCGGATATGCCCGGCCTTGCACGGGTGGAGTGTAGAAGTATTTTTATTTTGAGTTTTCTTAAAATACATTTATTATTATGTAAATCAGCAATAACCAATCTTCCCGGTATCCCAGGCGCCTCTCTCCTATCCCAGTGTTCCCGATAATTTTAAAATCCCGGTGTTCCCGGTAATTTTTTCCTGTCCCGGTGTTCCCGGTAAATTTTCTTATCCCGATGTTCCCGATAATTTTCCTATCCCGGTGTTCCCGGTAAATTTTCTTATCTCGATGATGTTCCCGGTAATTTTTCCTCTCCCGATGTTCCGAGTAATTTTTCATCTCCCGATGTTCCCGGTAATTTTTCCTCTACCGATGTTCCTGGTAATTTTTTCCTTTCCCGGTGTTCCCAGTAATTTTTCCTCTCCCGATGTTCCCGGTAATTTTTCCTCTCCCGATGTTCCCGGTACGTTTTCCTATCCCAGTGTTACCAGTAATTTTTAAATCACAGTGTTCCCGCTCTAGTAAATTAATAAATCTAGTGAACAAAGTAAAAAAATTGAAACTAAAATAAAAGATCTAATAAATTTAAAAGTCTAGTGAACCGCTTCATTTGAAACAATGTTTTATTTTTAAGTCGTTTTCCATGAAAAAAAATTTACAAATTCCATAAATATTTTTATTTTAAAGGAAAAAATCTTAAAATAAAGGAAACTAACGTTTCAAAATTAATTATTTGAATTTATTTTGATGTTTTTACAACTGATAAAGCTTTTAAATGGACAATTATAGAGTTTTTCCTGTTAAAATATTTGATTTTCAAGGTTTTCATCTCGCTTACAATAGTGAGTCGAGCAGATCTGCTATGGTAGAGAAATGGAGAAATAAGCGTTTCGGGCTATAAATTCGTTAATTACTCGAAAACGTTCGATTTTAAAGCTTTGAAAACTATCCCAAGTTACTCCCCGACTCGGAATACGTCTATTAGTCGAGTTTGGTTTCGGTCCGTGGCCTATTTCAAGAGATTACCCCGGACATACCCACATACACACACACATACATACATCGCCCGTTAGCCTTTTATTTATACAGAGACTAGCTGATATGCCCGGCCTTGCACGGGTGGAGTGTATATATATTTTTTTAAAATTAAATTTTTTAAAATATATTTATAATTTTTAAATCAGCAATTACCAATCATCCCGGTATCCCAGACGTCTTTTTCCTATCCGTGTTCCCGGTAATTTTCCTATCCCGATGTTCCCGGTACTTTTCCTATCCCGATGTTCCCGGTACTTTTCCTATCCCGATGTTCCCGGTACTTTTCCTATCCCGATGTTCCCGATAATTTTCCTATCCCACTGATCGAGGTAATTTTTATGTCCCGGTAATCCCGGTACTTTTTTTTCCTATCCCGATGTTCCCGGTAATTTTCCTTTTTCCGGTGTTCTCGGCAATGTTTCCTAGTAAATTAATGAGTCTAGTGAACAAAAATAATAAATTTGAAACAATAATAAAAGATCTAGTAAATTTAAAAGTCTAGTGAACCGCTTCATTTGAAACAATGTTTTGTTTTAAAGTCCTCTTCCATGAAAATAAAATTGTTAATAATATCCGTGTTCCCGGTTATTTTCCTTATCCCGATGTTCCCGATCATTTTCCTTATCCCGATGTTCCCGATAATTTTCCTATCCCTATGATCGAGGTAATTTTTATGTCCCGGTAATCCCGGTACTTTTATTTTCCTATCCCGATGTTCCCGGTAATTTTCCTTTTCCCGGTGTTCTCGGCAATGTTTCCTAGTAAATTAATGAGTCTAGTGAACAAAAATAACAAATTTGAAACAATAATAAAAGATCTAGTAAATTGAAAAGTCTAGTGAACCGCTTCATTTGAAACAATGTTTTATTTTTAAGTCGTTTTCCATGAAGAAAATTTACACTTTTCCATAAATATTTAAATTTTAAAGGAAAATATCTTAAAATAGGGGAAACTAACGTTTCAAAATTAATTATTTGAATTTATTTTGGTGTTTTTACATCTGATATAGTTTTTAAATGGACAATTATCGAGTTTTTCCTGTTAAAATATTTAATTTTTGAGGTTTTAATTTATTTTACAATAGTGAGTCGAGCAGATCTACTCTAGTAGAGAAATGGAGAAATAAGCGTTTTCGGCTATAAATTCGCTAATTACTCGTAATTATTCGATTTTAAAGCTTTGAAAACTATCCCAAGTTACTCCCCGACTCGGAATACGTCTATACGTCAAGTTTGGTTTCGGTCCGTGGCCTATTTCAAGAGATTACCCCGGACATACCCACATACATACACACATATGTACACACACATCGCCCGTTAGCCTTTTATTTATACAGAGACTAGCGGATATGCCCGGCCTTGCACGGGTGGAGTGTAGAAGTATTTTTATTTTGAGTTTTCTTAAAATACATTTATTATTATGTAAATCAGCAATAACCAATCTTCCCGGTATCCCAGGCGCCTCTCTCCTATCCCAGTGTTCCCGGTAATTTTAAAATCCCGGTGTTCCCGGTAATTTTTTCCTGTCCCGGTGTTCCCGGTAAATTTTCTTATCCCGATGTTCCCGATAATTTTCCTATCCCGGTGTTCCCGGTAAATTTTCTTATCTCGATGATGTTCCCGGTAATTTTTCCTCTCCCGATGTTCCGAGTAATTTTTCATCTCCCGATGTTCCCGGTAATTTTTCCTCTACCGATGTTCCTGGTAATTTTTTCCTTTCCCGGTGTTCCCAGTAATTTTTCCTCTCCCGATGTTCCCGGTAATTTTTCCTCTCCCGATGTTCCCGGTACGTTTTCCTATCCCAGTGTTACCAGTAATTTTTAAATCACAGTGTTCCCGCTCTAGTAAATTAATAAATCTAGTGAACAAAGTAAAAAAATTGAAACTAAAATAAAAGATCTAATAAATTTAAAAGTCTAGTGAACCGCTTCATTTGAAACAATGTTTTATTTTTAAGTCGTTTTCCATGAAAAAAAATTTACAAATTCCATAAATATTTTTATTTTAAAGGAAAAAATCTTAAAATAAAGGAAACTAACGTTTCAAAATTAATTATTTGAATTTATTTTGATGTTTTTACAACTGATAAAGCTTTTAAATTTACAATTATAGAGTTTTTCCTGTTAAAATATTTGATTTTCAAGGTTTTCATCTCGCTTACAATAGTGAGTCGAGCAGATCTGCTCTGGTAGAGAAATGGAGAAATAAGCGTTTCGGGCTATAAATTCGTTAATTACTCGAAAACGTTCGATTTTAAAGCTTTGAAAACTATCCCAAGTTACTCCCCGACTCGGAATACGTCTATTAGTCGAGTTTGGTTTCGGTCCGTGGCCTATTTCAAGAGATTACCCCGGACATACCCACATACACACACACATACATACATCGCCCGTTAGCCTTTTATTTATACAGAGACTAGCTGATATGCCCGGCCTTGCACGGGTGGAGTGTATATATATTTTTTTAAAATTAAATTTTTTAAAATATATTTATAATTTTTAAATCAGCAATTACCAATCATCCCGGTATCCCAGACGTCTTTTTCCTATCCGTGTTCCCGGTAATTTTCCTATCCCGATGTTCCCGGTACTTTTCCTATCCCGATGTTCCCGGTACTTTTCCTATCCCGATGTTCCCGGTACTTTTCCTATCCCGATGTTCCCGATAATTTTCCTATCCCACTGATCGAGGTAATTTTTATGTCCCGGTAATCCCGGTACTTTTTTTTCCTATCCCGATGTTCCCGGTAATTTTCCTTTTTCCGGTGTTCTCGGCAATGTTTCCTAGTAAATTAATGAGTCTAGTGAACAAAAATAATAAATTTGAAACAATAATAAAAGATCTAGTAAATTTAAAAGTCTAGTGAACCGCTTCATTTGAAACAATGTTTTGTTTTAAAGTCCTCTTCCATGAAAATAAAATTGTTAATAATATCCGTGTTCCCGGTTATTTTCCTTATCCCGATGTTCCCGATCATTTTCCTTATCCCGATGTTCCCAATAATTTTCCTATCCCTATGATCGAGGTAATTTTTATGTCCCGGGAATCCCGGTACTTTTATTTTCCTATCCCGATGTTCCCGGTAATTTTCCTTTTCCCGGTGTTCTCGGCAATGTTTCCTAGTAAATTAATGAGTCTAGTGAACAAAAATAACAAATTTGAAACAATAATAAAAGATCTAGTAAATTGAAAAGTCTAGTGAACCGCTTCATTTGAAACAATGTTTTATTTGTAAGTCGTTTTCCATGAAGAAAATTTACACTTTTCCATAAATATTTAAATTTTAAAGGAAAATATCTTAAAATAGGGGAAACTAACGTTTCAAAATTAATTATTTGAATTTATTTTGGTGTTTTTACATCTGATATAGTTTTTAAATGGACAATTATCGAGTTTTTCCTGTTAAAATATTTAATTTTTGAGGTTTTAATTTATTTTACAATAGTGAGTCGAGCAGATCTACTCTAGTAGAGAAATGGAGAAATAAGCGTTTTCGGCTATAAATTCGCTAATTACTCGTAATTATTCGATTTTAAAGCTTTGAAAACTATCCCAAGTTACTCCCCGACTCGGAATACGTCTATACGTCGAGTTTGGTTTCGGTCCGTGGCCTATTTCAAGAGATTACCCCGGACATACCCACATACATACACACATATGTACACACACATCGCCCGTTAGCCTTTTATTTATACAGAGACTAGCGGATATGCCCGGCCTTGCACGGGTGGAGTGTAGAAGTATTTTAATTTTGAGTTTTCTTAAAATACATTTATTATTATGTAAATCAGCAATAACCAATCTTCCCGGTATCCCAGGCGCCTCTCTCCTATCCCAGTGTTCCCGGTAATTTTAAAATCCCGGTGTTCCCGGTAATTTTTTCCTGTCCCGGTGTTCCCGGTAAATTTTCTTATCCCGATGTTCCCGATAATTTTCCTATCCCGGTGTTCCCGGTAAATTTTCTTATCTCGATGATGTTCCCGGTAATTTTTCCTCTCCCGATGTTCCGAGTAATTTTTCATCTCCCGATGTTCCCGGTAATTTTTCCTCTACCGATGTTCCTGGTAATTTTTTCCTTTCCCGGTGTTCCCAGTAATTTTTCCTCTCCCGATGTTCCCGGTAATTTTTCCTCTCCCGATGTTCCCGGTACGTTTTCCTATCCCAGTGTTACCAGTAATTTTTAAATCACAGTGTTCCCGCTCTAGTAAATTAATAAATCTAGTGAACAAAGTAAAAAAATTGAAACTAAAATAAAAGATCTAATAAATTTAAAAGTCTAGTGAACCGCTTCATTTGAAACAATGTTTTATTTTTAAGTCGTTTTCCATGAAAAAAAATTTACAAATTCCATAAATATTTTTATTTTAAAGGAAAAAATCTTAAAATAAAGGAAACTAACGTTTCAAAATTAATTATTTGAATTTATTTTGATGTTTTTACAACTGATAAAGCTTTTAAATGGACAATTATAGAGTTTTTCCTGTTAAAATATTTGATTTTCAAGGTTTTCATCTCGCTTACAATAGTGAGTCGAGCAGATCTGCTCTGGTAGAGAAATGGAGAAATAAGCGTTTCGGGCTATAAATTGGTTAATTACTCGAAAACGTTCGATTTTAAAGCTTTGAAAACTATCCCAAGTTACTCCCCGACTCGGAATACGTCTATTAGTCGAGTTTGGTTTCGGTCCGTGGCCTATTTCAAGAGATTACCCCGGACATACCCACATACACACACACATACAAACATCGCCCGTTAGCCTTTTATTTATACAGAGACTAGCTGATATGCCCGGCCTTGCACGGGTGGAGTGTATATATATTTTTTTAAAATTAAATTTTTTAAAATATATTTATAATTTTTAAATCAGCAATTACCAATCATCCCGGTATCCCAGACGTCTTTTTCCTATCCGTGTTCCCGGTAATTTTCCTATCCCGATGTTCCCGGTACTTTTCCTATCCCGATGTTCCCGGTACTTTTCCTATCCCGATGTTCCCGATAATTTTCCTATCCCGCTGATCGAGGTAATTTTTATGTCCCGGTAATCCCGGTACTTTTTTTTCCTATCCCGATGTTCCCGGTAATTTTCCTTTTTCCGGTGTTCTCGGCAATGTTTCCTAGTAAATTAATGAGTCTAGTGAACAAAAATAATAAATTTGAAACAATAATAAAAGATCTAGTAAATTTAAAAGTCTAGTGAACCGCTTCATTTGAAACAATGTTTTGTTTTAAAGTCCTCTTCCATGAAAATAAAATTGTTAATAATATCCGTGTTCCCGGTAATTTTCCTATCCCGATGTTCCCGGTACTTTTCCTATCCCGATATTCCCGGTACTTTTCCTATCCCGATGTTCCCGATACTTTTCCTATCCCGATGTTCCCGGTAATTTTCCTATCCCGATGTTCCCGATAATTTTCCTATCCCGATGTTCCCTGTAATTTTCCTATCCCAATGTTCCCGATAATTTTCCTTTCCCGATGTTCCCGATAATTTCCTTATCCCGATGTTCTCGGTAATTTTTCTTTTCCCGATGTTCTCGGCAATGTTTCCTAGTAAATTAATGAGTCTAGTGAACAAAAATAACAAATATAAACAATAATAAAAGATCTAGTAAATTGAAAAGTCTAGTGAACCGCTTCATTTGAAACAATGTTTTATTTTTAAGTCGTTTTCCATGAAAAAAAATTTACAAATTCCATAAATATTTTTATTTTAAAGGAAAAAATCTTAAAATAAAGGAAACTAACGTTTCAAAATTAATTATTTGAATTTATTTTGATGTTTTTACAACTGATAAAGCTTTTAAATGGACAATTATAGAGTTTTTCCTGTTAAAATATTTGATTTTCAAGGTTTTCATCTCGCTTACAATAGTGAGTCGAGCAGATCTGCTCTGGTAGAGAAATGGAGAAATAAGCGTTTCGGGCTATAAATTCGTTAATTACTCGAAAACGTTCGATTTTAAAGCTTTGAAAACTATCCCAAGTTACTCCCCGACTCGGAATACGTCTATTAGTCGAGTTTGGTTTCGGTCCGTGGCCTATTTCAAGAGATTACCCCGGACATACCCACATACACACACACATACATACATCGCCCGTTAGCCTTTTATTTATACAGAGACTAGCTGATATGCCCGGCCTTGCACGGGTGGAGTGTATATATATTTTTTTAAAATTAAATTTTTTAAAATATATTTATAATTTTTAAATCAGCAATTACCAATCATCCCGGTATCCCAGACGTCTTTTTCCTATCCGTGTTCCCGGTAATTTTCCTATCCCGATGTTCCCGGTACTTTTCCTATCCCGATGTTCCCGGTACTTTTCCTATCCCGATGTTCCCGGTACTTTTCCTATCCCGATGTTCCCGATAATTTTCCTATCCCGCTGATCGAGGTAATTTTTATGTCCCGGTAATCCCGGTACTTTTATTTCCTATCCCGATGTTCCCGGTAATTTTCCTTTTTCCGGTGTTCTCGGCAATGTTTCCTAGTAAATTAATGAGTCTAGTGAACAAAAATAATAAATTTGAAACAATAATAAAAGATCTAGTAAATTTAAAAGTCTAGTGAACCGCTTCATTTGAAACAATGTTTTGTTTTAAAGTCCTCTTCCATGAAAATAAAATTGTTAATAATATCCGTGTTCCCGGTAATTTTCCTATCCCGATGTTCCCGGTACTTTTCCTATCCCGATGTTCCCGGTACTTTTCCTATCCCGATGTTCCCGATACTTTTCCTATCCCGATGTTCCCGGTAATTTTCCTATCCCGATATTCCCGATAATTTTCCTATCCCGATGTTCCCTGTAATTTTCCTATCCCAATGTTCCCGATAATTTTCCTATCCCGATGTTCCCGATAATTTCCTTATCCCGATGTTCTCGGTAATTTTTCTTTTCCCGATGTTCTCGGCAATGTTTCCTAGTAAATTAATGAGTCTAGTGAACAAAAATAACAAATTTGAAACAATAATAAAAGATCTAGTAAATTGAAAAGTCTAGTGAACCGCTTCGTTTGAAACAATGTTTTGTTTTGAAGTCCTCTTCCATGAAAATAAAATTTACAATTTTCCATAAATATTTAAATTTTAAAGGAAAATATCTTAAAATAGGGGAAAGTAACGTTTCAAAATAAATTTTTTGAATTTATTTTGATGTTTTTACAACTGATATAGTTTTTAAATGGACAATTATCGAGTTTTTTCTGTTAAAATATTTAATTTTTGAAGGTTTTAATCTAGTTAACAATAGTGAGTCGAGCAGTCTACTCTAGTAGAGAAATGGAGAAATAAGCGTTTCGGGCTATAAATTCGTTAATTACTCGTAATTATTCGATTTTAAAGATTTGAAAACTATCTTAAGTTACTCCCCGACTCGGAATACGTCTATACGTCGAGTTTGGTTTCGCTCCGTGGCCTATTTCAAGAGATTACCCCGGACATACCCACATACACACACACACATATATACCCACACACACACATCGCCCGTTAGCTTTTTATTTATACAGAGACTAGCGGATATGCCCGGCCTTGCACGGGTGGAGTGTATATATTTTTTTTAAATTAAATTTTTTAAAATATATTTATAATTTTTAAATCAGCAATTACCAATCATCCCGGTATCCCAGACGTCTTTTTCCTATCCGTGTTCCCGGTAATTTTTCATATCCCGATGTTCCCGGTTATTTTCCTTATACCGATGTTCCCGATCATTTTCCTTATCCCGATGTTCCCGATAATTTTCCTATCCCTATGATCGAGGTAATTTTTATGTCCTGGTAATCCCGGTACTTTTTTCCTATCCCGATGTTCTCGGTAATTTTTCTTTTCCCGGTGTTCTCGGTGTTTGTAGCGGATATGCCCGGCCTTGCACGGGTGGAGTGTATATATTTCTTTTTAAAATTAAATTTTTTAAAAATATATTTATAATTTTTAAATCAGCAATTACCAATCATCCCGGTATCCCAGACGTCTTTTTCCTATCCGTGTTCCCGGTAATTTTCCTATCCCGATGTTCCCGGTACTTTTCCTATCCCGATGTTCCCGGTACTTTTCCTATCCCGATGTTCCCGGTACTTTTCCTATCCCGATGTTCCCGATAATTTTCCTATCCCGCTGATCGAGGTAATTTTTATGTCCCGGTAATCCCGGTACTTTTTTTCCTATCCCGATGTTCCCGGTAATTTTCCTTTTCCCGGTGTTCTCGGCAATGTTTCCTAGTAAATTAATGAGTCTAGTGAACAAAAATAACAAATTTGAAACAATAATAAAAGATCTAGTATATTGAAAAGTCTAGTGAACCGCTTCATTTGAAACAATGTTTTATTTTCCAAGTCGTTTCACATGAAAAAAAATTTACAAATTCCATAAATATTTTTATTTTAAAGGAAAAAATCTTAAAATAAAGGAAACTAACGTTTCAAAATTAATTATTTGAATTTATTTTGATGTTTTTACAACTGATAAAGCTTTTAAATGGACAATTATAGAGTTTTTCCTGTTAAAATATTTGATTTTCAAGGTTTTCATCTCGCTTACAATAGTGAGTCGAGCAGATCTGCTCTGGTAGAGAAATGGAGAAATAAGCGTTTCGGGCTATAAATTCGTTAATTACTCGAAAACGTTCGATTTTAAAGCTTTGAAAACTATCCCAAGTTACTCCCCGACTCGGAATACGTCTATTAGTCGAGTTTGGTTTCGGTCCGTGGCCTATTTCAAGAGATTACCCCGGACATACCCACATACACACACACATACAAACATCGCCCGTTAGCCTTTTATTTATACAGAGACTAGCTGATATGCCCGGCCTTGCACGGGTGGAGTGTATATATATTTTTTTAAAATTAAATTTTTTAAAATATATTTATAATTTTTAAATCAGCAATTACCAATCATCCCGGTATCCCAGACGTCTTTTTCCTATCCGTGTTCCCGGTAATTTTCCTATCCCGATGTTCCCGGTACTTTTCCTATCCCGATGTTCCCGGTACTTTTCCTATCCCGATGTTCCCGATAATTTTCCTATCCCGCTGATCGAGGTAATTTTTATGTCCCGGTAATCCCGGTACTTTTTTTTCCTATCCCGATGTTCCCGGTAATTTTCCTTTTTCCGGTGTTCTCGGCAATGTTTCCTAGTAAATTAATGAGTCTAGTGAACAAAAATAATAAATTTGAAACAATAATAAAAGATCTAGTAAATTTAAAAGTCTAGTGAACCGCTTCATTTGAAACAATGTTTTGTTTTAAAGTCCTCTTCCATGAAAATAAAATTGTTAATAATATCCGTGTTCCCGGTAATTTTCCTATCCCGATGTTCCCGGTACTTTTCCTATCCCGATGTTCCCGGTACTTTTCCTATCCCGATGTTCCCGATACTTTTCCTATCCCGATGTTCCCGGTAATTTTCCTATCCCGATGTTCCCGATAATTTTCCTATCCCGATGTTCCCTGTAATTTTCCTATCCCAATGTTCCCGATAATTTTCCTTTCCCGATGTTCCCGATAATTTCCTTATCCCGATGTTCTCGGTAATTTTTCTTTTCCCGATATTCTCGGCAATGTTTCCTAGTAAATTAATGAGTCTAGTGAACAAAAATAACAAATATAAACAATAATAAAAGATCTAGTAAATTGAAAAGTCTAGTGAACCGCTTCATTTGAAACAATGTTTTATTTTTAAGTCGTTTTCCATGAAAAAAAATTTACAAATTCCATAAATATTTTTATTTTAAAGGAAAAAATCTTAAAATAAAGGAAACTAACGTTTCAAAATTAATTATTTGAATTTATTTTGATGTTTTTACAACTGATAAAGCTTTTAAATGGACAATTATAGAGTTTTTCCTGTTAAAATATTTGATTTTCAAGGTTTTCATCTCGCTTACAATAGTGAGTCGAGCAGATCTGCTCTGGTAGAGAAATGGAGAAATAAGCGTTTCGGGCTATAAATTCGTTAATTACTCGAAAACGTTCGATTTTAAAGCTTTGAAAACTATCCCAAGTTACTCCCCGACTCGGAATACGTCTATTAGTCGAGTTTGGTTTCGGTCCGTGGCCTATTTCAAGAGATTACCCCGGACATACCCACATACACACACACATACATACATCGCCCGTTAGCCTTTTATTTATACAGAGACTTGCTGATATGCCCGGCCTTGCACGGGTGGAGTGTATATATATTTTTTTAAAATTAAATTTTTTAAAATATATTTATAATTTTTAAATCAGCAATTACCAATCATCCCGGTATCCCAGACGTCTTTTTCCTATCCGTGTTCCCGGTAATTTTCCTATCCCGATGTTCCCGGTACTTTTCCTATCCCGATGTTCCCGGTACTTTTCCTATCCCGATGTTCCCGGTACTTTTCCTATCCCGATGTTCCCGATAATTTTCCTATCCCGCTGATCGAGGTAATTTTTATGTCCCGGTAATCCCGGTACTTTTATTTCCTATCCCGATGTTCCCGGTAATTTTCCTTTTTCCGGTGTTCTCGGCAATGTTTCCTAGTAAATTAATGAGTCTAGTGAACAAAAATAATAAATTTGAAACAATAATAAAAGATCTAGTAAATTTAAAAGTCTAGTGAACCGCTTCATTTGAAACAATGTTTTGTTTTAAAGTCCTCTTCCATGAAAATAAAATTGTTAATAATATCCGTGTTCCCGGTAATTTTCCTATCCCGATGTTCCCGGTACTTTTCCTATCCCGATGTTCCCGGTACTTTTCCTATCCCGATGTTCCCGATACTTTTCCTATCCCGATGTTCCCGGTAATTTTCCTATCCCGATATTCCCGATAATTTTCCTATCCCGATGTTCCCTGTAATTTTCCTATCCCAATGTTCCCGATAATTTTCCTATCCCGATGTTCCCGATAATTTCCTTATCCCGATGTTCTCGGTAATTTTTCTTTTCCCGATGTTCTCGGCAATGTTTCCTAGTAAATTAATGAGTCTAGTGAACAAAAATAACAAATTTGAAACAATAATAAAAGATCTAGTAAATTGAAAAGTCTAGTGAACCGCTTCGTTTGAAACAATGTTTTGTTTTGAAGTCCTCTTCCATGAAAATAAAATTTACAATTTTCCATAAATATTTAAATTTTAAAGGAAAATATCTTAAAATAGGGGAAAGTAACGTTTCAAAATAAATTTTTTGAATTTATTTTGATGTTTTTACAACTGATATAGTTTTTAAATGGACAATTATCGAGTTTTTTCTGTTAAAATATTTAATTTTTGAAGGTTTTAATCTAGTTAACAATAGTGAGTCGAGCAGTCTACTCTAGTAGAGAAATGGAGAAATAAGCGTTTCGGGCTATAAATTCGTTAATTACTCGTAATTATTCGATTTTAAAGATTTGAAAACTATCTTAAGTTACTCCCCGACTCGGAATACGTCTATACGTCGAGTTTGGTTTCGCTCCGTGGCCTATTTCAAGAGATTACCCCGGACATACCCACATACACACACACACACACATATATACCCACACACACACATCGCCCGTTAGCTTTTTATTTATACAGAGACTAGCGGATATGCCCGGCCTTGCACGGGTGGAGTGTATATATTTTTTTTAAATTAAATTTTTTAAAATATATTTATAATTTTTAAATCAGCAATTACCAATCATCCCGGTATCCCAGACGTCTTTTTCCTATCCGTGTTCCCGGTAATTTTTCATATCCCGATGTTCCCGGTTATTTTCCTTATACCGATGTTCCCGATCATTTTCCTTATCCCGATGTTCCCGATAATTTTCCTATCCCTATGATCGAGGTAATTTTTATGTCCTGGTAATCCCGGTACTTTTTTCCTATCCCGATGTTCTCGGTAATTTTTCTTTTCCCGGTGTTCTCGGTGTTTGTAGCGGATATGCCTGGCCTTGCACGGGTGGAGTGTATATATTTCTTTTTAAAATTAAATTTTTTAAAAATATATTTATAATTTTTAAATCAGCAATTACCAATCATCCCGGTATCCCAGACGTCTTTTTCCTATCCGTGTTCCCGGTAATTTTCCTATCCCGATGTTCCCGGTACTTTTCCTATCCCGATGTTCCCGGTACTTTTCCTATCCCGATGTTCCCGGTACTTTTCCTATCCCGATGTTCCCGATAATTTTCCTATCCCGCTGATCGAGGTAATTTTTATGTCCCGGTAATCCCGGTACTTTTTTTTCCTATCCCGATGTTCCCGGTAATTTTCCTTTTCCCGGTGTTCTCGGCAATGTTTCCTAGTAAATTAATGAGTCTAGTGAACAAAAATAACAAATTTGAAACAATAATAAAAGATCTAGTATATTGAAAAGTCTAGTGAACCGCTTCATTTGAAACAATGTTTTATTTTCCAAGTCGTTTCACATGAAAAAAAATTACACTTTTCCATAAATATTTTAATTTTAAAGGAAAATATCTTGAAATAAAAGAAAATAAAGTCACGAAATTAATTATTTGAATTTATTTTGGTGTTTTTACAACTGATATAGTTTTTAAATGGACAATTATCGAGTTTTTCCTGTTAAAATATTTGATATTTGAAGGTTTTCATCTCGTTAACAATAGTGAGTCGAGCAGTCTACTCTAGTAGAGAAATGGAGAAATAAGCGTTTTCGGCTATAAATTTGCTAATTACTCGTAATTATTCGATTTTAAAGCTTTGAAAACTATCTTAAGTTACTCCCCGACTCGGAATACGTCTATACGTCGAGTTTGGTTTCGGTCCGTGGCCTATTTCAAGAGATTACCCCGGACATACCCACATACATACAAACCCACATACACACATCGCCCGTTAGCCTTTTATTTATACAGAGACTAGCGGATATGCCCGGCCTTGCACGGGTGGAGTGTATAATTTTTTTAAATTAAATTTTCTCAAAATATATTTATAATTTTTAAATCAGCAATTACCAATCATTCCGGTATCCCAGACGTCTTTTTCCTATCCGTGTTCCCGGTAATTTTCCTATCCCGATGTTCCCGGTACTTTTCCTATCCCGATGTTCCCGGTAATTTTTCATATCCCGGTGTTCCCGGTAATTTTCATATCCCGGTGTTCCCGGTACTTTTCCTATTCCGATGTTCCTGGTACTTTTCCTATCCCGATGTTCCCGATAATTTTCCTATCCCGCTGATCTAGGTAATTTTCATGTCCCGGTAATCCCGGTACTTTTTTTCCTATCCCGATGTTCCCGGTACTTTTCCTATCCCGATGTTCCCGATAATTTTCCTATCCCGCTGATCGAGGTAATTTTCATGTCCCGGTAATCCCGGTACTTTTTTTTCCTATCCCAATGTTCCCGGTATTTTCCTTTTCCCGGTGTTCTCGGCAATGTTTCCTAGTAAATTAATGAGTCTAGTGAACAAAAATAACTAATTTGAAACAATAATAAAAATTTAAAAGTCTAGTGAACCGCTTCATTGGAAACAATGTTTTATTTTCAAGTCGTTTTCCATGAAGAAAATTTACACTTTTCAATAAATATTTAAATTTTAAAGGAAAAAAATCTTGAAATAAAGGAAAGTAACGTTTGAAAATAAATTATTTGAATTTATTTTAGCGTTTTCACAACTTATATCCTTTTTAAATGGACAATTATAGAGTTTTTCCTGTTAAAATATTTGATTTTTGGAGGTTTTCATCTCGTTAACAATAGTGAGTCGAGCAGATCTACTCTAGTAGAGAAATGGAGAAATAAGCGTTTCGGGCTATAAATTCGCTAATTACTCGTAATTATTCGATTTTCGAGCTTTGAAAACTATCCCAAGTTACTCCCCGACTCGGAATACGTCTATACGTCGAGTTTGGTTTCGGTCCGTGGCCTATTTCAAGAGATTACCCCGGACATACATACATACATACACACATCGCCCGTTAGCCTTTTATTTATACAGAGACTAGCGGATATGCCCGGCCTTGCACGGGTGGAGTGTATATATATTTTTTTTTAAATTAAATTTTTTAAAAATATATTTATAATTTTTAAATCAGCAATTACCAATCATCCCGGTATCCCAGACGTCTTTTTCCTATCCGTGTTCCCGGTAATTTTCCTATCCCGATGTTCCCGGTACTTTTCCTATCCCGATGTTCCCGAAAATTTTCCTATCCCGCTGATCGAGGTAATTTTTATATCCCGGTACTTTTTTTTTCCTATCCCGATGTTCCCGGTAATTTTCCTTTTCCCGGTGTTCTCGGCAATGTTTCCTAGTAAATTAAATTTTCTCAAAATATATTTATAATTTTTAAATCAGCAATTACCAATCATCCCGGTATCCCAGACGCCTTTTTCCTATCCCGGTGTTCCCGGTAATTTTTCATATCCCGATGTTCACGGTCATTTTCCTTATCCCGATGTTCCCGATAATTTTCCTATCCCTATGATCGAGGTAATTTTTATGTCCCGGTAATCCCGGTACTTTTTTCCTATCCCGATGTTCTCGGTAATTTTTCTTTTCCCGGTATTCTCGGCAATGTTTCCTAGTAAATTAAAGAGTCTAGTGAACAAAAATAACAAATTTGAAACAATAATAAAAGATCTAGTAAATTGAAAAGTCTAGTGAACCGCTTCATTGGAAACAATGTTTTATTTTCAAGTCGTTTTCCATGAGGAAAATTTACACTTTTCCATAAATATTTAAATTTTAAAGGGAAAAAATCTTGAAATAAAGGAAAGTAAAGTTTGAAAATAAATTATTTGAATTTATTTTAGCGTTTTCACAACTTATATCCTTTTTAAATGGACAATTATCGAGTTTTTCCTGTTAAAATTAGAGATGGGAATGGCCGGAAAAAAACCGGAAACTTTGGGAAAAAAACCGGTTTTTTTCCAGTTTTTTTCCGAAGGGTTTATTTCTTTCCGGAAAAATTGAAAATGTTAATTTAAAATACTTTATTTAGAATTTAATAAATATTTACCAATATCAATTAAAATATTATTTAGATGATATTCTTATGCAATAAAGTACTTAAAAATGAAGTTTTAACCATATAATAAACATTTTTTTCCCAAAAAAGTTGGATTCCATTCGGGAAAAGTTAAAAATTTTTAAGTTTGTATGCATTTAAAAATTTTCTACATTCACATTATAATGTTTTCTCGTTTGATATTTTTTATACTCAATATTTCACATGAAAACACAAATTTGGAAAAAGTAAGCTGCAAGATAAATTATTTTAACATCCAAGTGTTATTTATTTTACTCTCTAAAAACAAAAATAATTATGCAATGCAAATTAATATCAATAATACCAATTAGGATTAGAAGAATATTATATATATAAATTTGGTATTCTTATACTATATTAATCATAAAATGCAGCACTTTAAAAATATTTTAACCATTAAATCAGATTGTCTAACAATCATAAGCATATGAAATGACATACTACTTCTTCAAGTTTCTCTTTTTAAAAAAATTTAGATCAGATTTCAAAGTTTGGGATTATTGGAGGCTTTTTACGGGGTTGCTTAAATAATATTAATGGTGTATGAGTATTTATTGAACAATGAACACATTAATATCATGAAAATTAAATAATAAAAATTAAATAAAAATAAATAAAAGTTCCAAAAATATTTAAACAAAACAATGAACGATTTTTTAATTTTTTATATAATGACTTCAACATTTTTTTTAAATTGGCAGAATTTAATTAAAACTTCTCAACCTTTCTAAGAAAACATAATTGCAATGATTATGTGAAAAAGGTTAGGATCAATTATGTACAGGCCCATATTTAGGGTTTTTGCCGCCCTGTGCATATCGATTTATTGCCGCCCCCTATTTCATTTTCTGTTTCAAGTAAATGCCCCCTCCCATTTGACTCTCTTTTAACTCCCTTTGACTGTCAAAATTTAACTCACCTTTCTCAGAAATGGTGAAATTCTCCTGTTTTTCCCTCTCATAATGAATTCTTTTGGGGGTCTGGGGTCCCCAGAAATTTTTTAAAAATATGCCTCTAGAAAACTGGGAATTCACTCATATTTGACCCTTCATGTGAAAACTGTGTGGTACATTTTTTTTTCAAAATTGTATAGTGTGTAGCATTTTGAATTGGTGTTATCTGCCGCCCCCCAAAATTTTGCCGCCGTGCTACAGCACATGTTGCATGTGCCTAAATACGGCCCTGATTATGTATATTAATGGTAAATATTATAGCAAACATCTGTTATTTGTTATTGGATCATGTTGTATACAAAATTAATTCATTAAAAGTACTTTATGTTTAATAAATAAATATTAAATTAATGTTATTTATTACAATCACATGCTTTATATTTATATTGCATATATTATTTTATAGTTATAAAAACTGTATTTTTTTGTTTTAAAATTACTCGTAAAATGCTGCATATTTTTGTTTTGGAAGAATTATTTTTAATTAATTTTTAATGATTTAATAACTTATATAATGACCAATGATTTTTATACAACGAATGATTATTTAGCTTCTAAAAGAATATGTATTCAAAAACCACTATTTTCTATGCAAAAAAGGTCAATTTTTCCGACTTTTCCAATTTTTCCGGAAAAAAACCGGTTTTTTTCCTGTTTTTTTCCGCCTTCCCAAAATTTCCGGAAATTTTCCATCTCTAGTTAAAATATTAAATGTTTGAAGGTTTTCATCTAGTTAACAATAGTGAATCGAGCAGATCTACTCTAGTAGAGAAATGGAGAAATAAGCGTTTTCGGCTATAAATTCGCTAATTACTCATAATTATTCGATTTTAAAGCTTGGAAAACTATCTTAAGTTACTCCCCGACTCGGAATACGTCTATACATCGAGTTTGGTTTCGGTCCGTGGCCTATTTCAAGAGATTACCCCGGACATACATACCCACACACACACATACATCGCCCGTTAGCCTTTTATTTATACAGAGACTAGCGGATATGCCCGGCCTTGCACGGGTGGAGTGTATAATTTTTTTTTAAATTAAATTTTCTCAAAATATATTTATAATTTTTAAATCAGCAATTACCAATCATCCCGGTATCCCAGACGCCTTTTTCCTATCCCGGTGTTCCCGGTAATTTTTCATATCCCGATGTTCCCGGTTATTTTCCTTATCCCGATGTTCCCGATAATTTTCCCATCCCTATGATCGAGGTACTTTTTATGTCCCGGTAATCCCGGTACTTTTTTTTCCTATCTCGATGTTCCCGGTAATTTTCCTTTTCCCGGTGTTCTCGGCAATGTTTCCTAGTAAATTAATGAGTCTAGTGAACAAAAATTAAAGATCTAGTAAATTGAAAAGTCTAGTGAACCGCTTCATTTGAAACAATGTTTTATTTTTAAGTCGTTTTCCATGAAGAAAATTTACACTTTTCCATAAATATTTAAATTTTAAAGGAAAATATCTTAAAATAGGGGAAACTAACGTTTCAAAATTAATTATTTGAATTTATTTTGGTGTTTTTACAACTGATATAGTTTTTAAATGGACAATTATCGAGTTTTTCCGGTTAAAATATTTGATTTTTGAGGTTTTAATCTCGTTTACAATAGTGAGTTGATCAGATCTACTCTAGTAGAGAAATGGAGAAATAAGCGTTTCGGGCTATAAATTCGCTAATTACTCGTAATTATTCGATTTTAAAGCTTTGAAAACTATCTTAAGTTACTCCCCGACTCGGAATACGTCTATACGTCGAGTTTGGTTTCGGTCCGTGGCCTATTTCAAGAGATTACCCCGGACATACCCACATACACACACACATATATACACACATACATCGCCCGTTAGCCTTTTATTTATACAGAGACTAGCTGATATGCCCGGCCTTGCACGGGTGGAGTGTATATATATTTTTTTAAAATTAAATTTTTTAAAATATATTTATAATTTTTAAATCAGCAATTACCAATCATCCCGGTATCCCAGACGTCTTTTTCCTATCCGTGTTCCCGGTAATTTTCCTATCCCGATGTTCCCGGTACTTTTCCTATCCCGATGTTCCCGGTACTTTTCCTATCCCGATGTTCCCGGTA
Source organism: Tetragnatha versicolor (assembly GCA_024610705.1). NCBI lineage: Eukaryota > Metazoa > Arthropoda > Arachnida > Araneae > Tetragnathidae > Tetragnatha > Tetragnatha versicolor. The sequence continues at coordinate 9,367,467 of JANDEH010000018.1, read as the reverse complement.
CTTTTCCTATCCCGATGTTCCCGATAATTTTCCTATCCCGCTGATCGAGGTAATTTTTATGTCCCGGTAATCCCGGTACTTTTATTTCCTATCCCGATGTTCCCGGTAATTTTCCTTTTTCCGGTGTTCTCGGCAATGTTTCCTAGTAAATTAATGAGTCTAGTGAACAAAAATAATAAATTTGAAACAATAATAAAAGATCTAGTAAATTTAAAAGTCTAGTGAACCGCTTCATTTGAAACAATGTTTTGTTTTAAAGTCCTCTTCCATGAAAATAAAATTGTTAATAATATCCGTGTTCCCGGTAATTTTCCTATCCCGATGTTCCCGGTACTTTTCCTATCCCGATGTTCCCGGTACTTTTCCTATCCCGATGTTCCCGATACTTTTCCTATCCCGATGTTCCCGGTAATTTTCCTATCCCGATGTTCCCGATAATTTTCCTATCCCGATGTTCCCTGTAATTTTCCTATCCCAATGTTCCCGATAATTTTCCTATCCCGATGTTCCCGATAATTTCCTTATCCCGATGTTCCCGATAATTTTCTTATCCCGATGTTCCCGATAATTTTCTTATCCCGATGTTCTCGGTAATTTTTCTTTTCCCGATGTTCTCGGCAATGTTTCCTAGTAAATTAATGAGTCTAGTGAACAAAAATAATAAATTTGAAACAATAATAAAAGATCTAGTAAATTTAAAAGTCTAGTGAACCGCTTCATTTGAAACAATGTTTTGTTTTAAAGTCCTCTTCCATGAAAATAAAATTGTTAATAATATCCGTGTTCCCGGTAATTTTCCTATCCCGATGTTCCCGGTACTTTTCCTATCCCGATGTTCCCGGTACTTTTCCTATCCCGATGTTCCCGATACTTTTCCTATCCCGATGTTCCCGGTAATTTTCCTATCCCGATGTTCCCGATAATTTTCCTATCCCGATGTTCCCTGTAATTTTCCTATCCCGATGTTCCCTGTAATTTTCCTATCCCAATGTTCCCGATAATTTTCCTATCCCGATGTTCCCGATAATTTCCTTATCCCGATGTTCCCGATAATTTTCTTATCCCGATGTTCCCGATAATTTTCTTATCCCGATGTTCTCGGTAATTTTTCTTTTCCCGATGTTCTCGGCAATGTTTCCTAGTAAATTAATGAGTCTAGTGAACAAAAATAACAAATTTGAAACAATAATAAAAGATCTAGTAAATTGAAAAGTCTAGTGAACCGCTTCATTTGAAACAATGTTTTGTTTTGAAGTCCTCTTCCATGAAAATAAAATTTACAATTTTCCATAAATATTTAAATTTTAAAGGAAAATATCTTAAAATAGGGGAAAGTAACGTTTCAAAATAAATTTTTTGAATTTATTTTGATGTTTTTACAACTGATATAGTTTTTAAATGGACAATTATCGAGTTTTTTCTGTTAAAATATTTAATTTTTGAAGGTTTTAATCTAGTTAACAATAGTGAGTCGAGCAGTCTACTCTAGTAGAGAAATGGAGAAATAAGCGTTTTCGGCTATAAATTCGCTAATTACTCGTAATTATTCGATTTTCGAACTTTGAAAACTATCTTAAGTTACTCCCCGACTCGGAATACGTCTATACGTCGAGTTTGGTTTCGGTCCGTGGTCTATTTCAAGAGATTACCCCGGACATACATACATACATATATACATACATACACACACACATCGCCCGTTAGCCTTTTATTTATACAGAGATGTGCGATTTTGGTAGTTCTCGTGATATTATATTTCTTTACAAAATGGCGGTTTGAAAAAAAGACCACAAACGACGATTTTCTCGTATTATTTTTCTTTTGTTTAAAAAACTAGGAAGAACGCATAATTCATGGCTAAAAACATTTTTACTGTATGTTTAAAATGTTTAGATTAAGATGTCATAGTTTCAAGATAATTCGATAAGTTTAACTTAGGAAATTTTGGTCTCAAATATAACATCAATTGCAAAAAACTTTCCTCAGTAATGTTAGTCATTTCAAAGAAATTCTCACAAAAAATCATCAAAAACAATAAAAAAGCTTACAGATAGACCCCAGTATTCAAAATATGCAGTATATTAAATTATCTCTGTAATTAAGTTAAGAAAGTAGTGCGCACAATTCAAGCGCGCAACATTTTAGCTTATCCGAATTACACTCGGTGAACTTATACGCTATGCGAACAAAGCAATTATTTGCTTCATACGAAAACGCTACAATAAAAACAACTCGTTGGAATTTAGAAATATATCTATTCACCCATAATATGAAAAGATGCTTTCAATGTTTAAACTGTGTAAAAAAGCATTATGGTTCAAAAAACATCTGCCTTTATTTGCTTCATACCAGCTGCTTAGAAAAGCAATGGGCGTGCTTTAAAAAACACGTGAAATTAGCAATATATGAGGTTTTAAAGCCAAAATTTCCTACCTTAAACTTATTGAATCATCTTGAAATTATGACACCTTAATCGAAACCTTTCAAATATACAGTAAAACTTTTTTTAGCCATGAATTATGCGTTCTTCCTAGTTTTTTAAACAAAAGACAAAAATTACGTGAAAATCGTCGTTTTTTGTCTTTTTTTCAAATCGCCATTTTGAAAAGAAATAATATCACGAGAACTACCAAAGTCACACGTTTTGTTCATAAATATACATAGATCAAAATCCTCTTTGTTTGAAATCTCCACCTATTACCAGTTTTTAATAAAAAAATTTCAAACACGAAATTTCGTAAAAAGTAACAGAACTTATGGGACAACCCAATACATACAATGCTCGCATGTTTTCATAAATGGTGAAACTTGGTTACTCATCAATGATTTTTATTCTTTAGTATGTTAGTGATAAGAGATACGAATCGTAATAACTCCCGGCACGAGGCCATTTTCAGACACAAAGCATTGGTCTTAATTCTAATCAAACAGAGAAACTCAATCTTTATTTATGTGATTAATAATTATTTAGGAGGATAGTTTGAACCTTATTTCTGAATGAATACAGAACTCGTGATTGCTCGTGATCTCAATAGTAGGTCGTCTGCTTTAAAGAGATTATACGTTTTGAAGATCGGGCTGAGAATATTCTGATTTTGTATTATGGGGCAGAAAAAGCTATTACACTTGCATTGGAGCACTTCATAAAGAAGCAAAATGCAAAAAGTGTTCTTTGATAATTAAGTGTAAAGGAGGCTTACACGAGTGGTTTGCTCCGACATTTAAAAACATACATTTTATTGAGAAGCCGATCCTTACAATACATATCTATAAGGGAATTCAAAAGCATTTTTAGGGTAAGTACACTTTTAACTTCAGTATTTTTAAAACAAATTTAAAATATTAAATTCGTGTCATTTCATAAGGTTTATGTGATATATGCGTGTACTATTATAATGAGTGAACATAAAATTGACAAAAAAAATATTTAAAATCATTTAAGAAATTTTAAAGCCTATTAGAACTGAAAAATTGCAGCATTAAATATTAATAAATTCTCCCCATAATTTTTTTCCAATTTAATCTTTATGCAAGATTTGATTTTACAGACTTGGCATTAATTAAAATTTCGGGATTTCCCGGGATGATGTCGAATTTTATCCCGAAATCCCGGGATGACCAAATGCTCAAAAACGACAATCCCTAGTAGTGATACCTCTCAGATCACGTTTTTATGGATTTTAGTAAGTGTTTTTAACTAATTTTTCTTAAGGATTTCCTAAGTTGTAAATTTTTACTGATAGATCACTTTGATAATAGTCCGAGAGCTGGCTATACATGAGAGTTTAATCAGAAAAACATAGTTTCGAAAATCATTTAATTAGATTGGCACTTCTTAATAAACAAAATTTGCTTGGTCAGCCTGCGCAAAGCGGTTGCTTTTATTAAATGGGGATAATCGAAATAGCCAAAAACGCATCGAATTTAACCGGAAAAACGTAGTCATGGTTTTTACGTCATTCAAAAGCTTGGACCCCCTGAATAAAAAAGTATGCTGGTCAGTAGGGTGGAGTGAAACTAGCAAAAAATGACCAACTTTGGAAATTGAAAACGCCTGAGGTGGGAATAGGTGCCATTTACGATAAAACTTAAAAATTCCAAACTTGAGTTCGATCAATTAATATCTTCAGGTTCCACATTCACGTTAAAGTTTCGAATATTCATCAAATTTTACGTAAAAATAGTTATAAATGATTCCCACGCAATTTTAGCTCCTTTTTTAAAAAATAGCTGGTTGAGTGTATATTTTTAGGATGTCAAACAACATTTTAAGACCTTCTATGGACCTGAAATGGGGGGAAATTCCTATTTTTCAAGCCCGAAATAAGGGCGCATGCCATTAAAATAGTCTAGCGACCGAAAAACAAATGTTTGAATATCGGTACTAAATAGAGCTCAAAAGTTGCATTTTACCCTCCTTATTCATGGAAAAATAATAAAAAAATTCGTAAAAAATAATTTAGGTGTGTTTTGGCCCTGGAATTTGAAAAAAATTGATCTTTTGCATAGCGTATAATGGGAAAAGTCTTAATAAATAAAATTCAAGTTTTAAATGCTGTAAAAGCTTATGGTTTCCTTAGTTTGGTGTCTTAATAGTCAATAATACTTTTGAGTTCATTATTAAATTTTTAAAAATTAAGTTAACAGCCTAAAATTGCAAATTTGGATGAAAAAACTAAAAAATCCCAAAATTTACAAACTTTAAGTTCAAATATTTTATGTAGTCTGTAATACACATTCTTGTGTAGATAAAATGCTTTTAAAACATTAAGGTTTATATTTTTACAGAAAACAGACGAAAAAAGCGTTATATTGCACTATAGGCATTTTATTCCAAACTTTAACCTGAACTACAACTTTTTATAACAAGTCTTCAAATTTAAAGGGACGAAATATCAAATAAAGGTTATGATTTGATTTATATAAAATTAGAGAAAATTTAGGATATATTTTAAGTAATTTTAATGCTCTTATCTGTAAAAATAAATATAAGTTTAAAAATGAATTTTTCTCTCATTTGGCGATTCTAAGCTGTATGTCTTATCTACTTAGCTCAAATCACAATGCAATACCCTTATAAATACTTTTTTTGACGATTAAAACACCGAATTAAGGCAACTATAAGTTTCTGTTACCTTTAAAACTTTAATTAGATTAATTAAGACTTTTCCCATTATACGCTATGCAAAAGATCCATTTTTTCAAATTCTGGGGCCAAAACACATCTAAATTATTTTTACGAATTTTTTTATTATTTTTCCATGAATAAGGAGGGTAAAACGCAACTTTTGAGCTCTATTTAGTACCGATATTCAAACATTTGTTTTCCGGTCGCTAGACTATTTTAATGGCATGCGCCCTTATTTTGGGCTTGAAAAATTGGAATTTCCCCCCATTTCAGGTCCATAGAAGGTCTTAAAATGTTGTTTGACATCCTAAGAATATAAACTCAACCATCTATGGTTTGAAAAAGGAGCTAAAATTGTGTGGGAATCATTTATAACCATTTTTACGTAAAATTTGATGAATATTTGAAACTTTAACGTGAATGTGGAACCTGAAGATATTAATTGATTGAACTCAAGTTTTGAATTTTTAAGTTTTATCGTAAATGGCACCTATTCCCACCTCAGGCGTTTTTAATTTAAAAAAAAAGTTTTTCGCTCTACCCTACTGGTCAGCCGGCCGAAAGCGGTTGCTTTCGAGTGGTCAGATCAGTGGTGGATCCTCCCCGAGAAAATTTCAAAAATAGTTTAAAAGCTTCAAATTTCTGAACATTTAAAAAAGGAAAACTTAAGAAAACAGAAAAGGTAAAACTAGAAAAATTTAGTACCCAACTCCTCCCGAAACAAAAGTCTTGTAAGAACTCCTTAGGCCAGTGATTTTAAATGAAAAATCAAATATTTTGTGATCGAAACTACTTTTTTAAATATTTGTTGGAGAGCACGTTGTTGTACCTATGGACAGAAATTTCTTCAAGTTATTAAATTGAATTAAAAATCCAATTTTGAAGATTTTAGCTAATAAAAATATTAACCTCTTTCCTAAGGATAGGACTATAGGTTGGGCACTTTAAATGGTAAAAATGGGATTTTACCTGCCTTAGAAAAATCCAAACGTGATTTTTGTCCAAAGGTCCTCTCCCCTATATATGTTTATAAAAAAATTGTAGCTAGAGGTACAAAACCTAGATAAAAACCTGTTTTTGAATTCAATATTTCTAAAATTGTCTGGGGGGAGGGCCCACAGATACCCCCATTCGGTCTTTGGAGCTTACAATTTTTCTTTTATTTAGATCCCAAATTTTACCCTAAATGTGTTAAAAAGTGTCATTAAAATTTTTAAATAGGGAGAAGGACTGAGGAATAGTTTTGGGCACCTCCCGAAATAAAAATATCCATTTATGCCACTACTTAACAGTGAAACTAACCCCCTTGCCTACCATATTAATTAAATAAACTCCCCAATTGAATTAGCTCTCTGATGTTCGTTGTGCATTTTTTACATCAGATGGCGCTGCTTAAAGGTAATCTGAAACGTAGTTGAATCGATTGACTAGAAACTGCTATCCGTTAATTTCTCATTGCTTTTTATCAAATAGAGCAGAAACACGTTGTAGAATTAAGAATTATTTTGGAATGAAAGATAGAAAAATGAATAGTGATTTGTGGATGGGACTGTTAGTCAAAATACAATAACCGTCGTAATTTTACTTTTTCCCGGTAATAGTTATTCGTAACTGCTGCTTGCTATTTTACCCATCTCTGTTATATAGACGAGCAATTTGTTTTATTTAAAGGAAAATATGTTTTTAAAAAGTATAATTATACATTTTACAATTATTAATAATTTCAAAAACAGCATATTTGGTTTTACATTTGCAGAATAATGTAGGTAATGAATATTATAACTATTTCTCGAAAAATAATATTTGTTCTCTAGAATGCTTATACCTAGAAAATAGCACATATAACTTGTAGAAAGTTTGAAGAAAACTTTTAAATAGTTTAACAAACACTGTTTACAATACGCTTATTAAATTTGGTTATAATTTTCCAAAAAAAAAAATGTGATAGTTTATTTACCCAAGTTATGATTGGAAAGACCCGGCAAATGATAATTTTTGCAGCGCCATCTTAAGGCTGAAACAAACTTCAAAATGCAAGTGGAGAAACAAGAGCTTCGCTCGCTACAATTGCGAAGTGATCTGAAAAGAATTCGAGTGTTAGTTGGCATAGCGAGAAGGTTAGGAGAACCCTCGTTAGTGGAATTAAAAATATCTACGCCCAGATTATAAAATTTCATATTTAAAACATTACGCCCAAATTTAAAAAAGAAAAAAATGTACTAAATAGAAAAAAGAGATAAATAAATAAAATCGAGACTATTTTATTTTTACACATCTTTTATATTTCTTTTCAATTTAAGTAGTAGTAATATCTAATGTAAAACTAGAAGAGAAGCGAGTATGTTATTAAAAATTTTTAAGAGAGAAGTCACCAATAAGTTTGTAGTAAATATAGTTATATTATAACATAATAATTATCTGCGATGGTGGTTATGAAGCGGAAATCCCAAGGTCAGGTAATACAGTTACATTGTGAAACTGTATCGTATAATATAGTAGGGGAGGGTGGGGCTCCTTTCTACAGATTTCAAATTTTATTTTTCTGAGAACTCAGAATAGACGTATCCCAAAAACTATCACCTGCATATCTTACCGTGGACTTTCGGACACATAGTTTAAATTTACCCAAGTGCTCAGAGAAAATTAGCAGTCCAAAATTGCGTTTTAAAAAAGGTTGTCTTCTGTTGAAATCTGGCGACCAGATGGAGCAGTTTCAACAGCGGGTTACTTTCTAAATTTTAAAAGTTTCAATTGATAGAACTTTTAATTAATTTAGCTGATATAACTTAATGTTTATTATAGTTATGCGCAAACAGTTGTTCTGGAAACAGCTCTAGAAAACTGTTTGCGCATGCAAAAAACAAGCTTTAACAGGATCTCAACTCAAGCGTTTAATATTGATTGTATTTACCTGAAACTTTGGACTTCAGGTTTTATCAAATCAAAAGAAAGGATTTCGAAATACAAAATAAGGTTTTGTGAGAGTTTTCACATTTTTGTGTGATTTTTTTAACTTTATTCATAATAAAAAATATTTAAAGTGAAGACTTTCGAGACCTTCTGACCTTCAAAATTTTTTCCCTGATGAGAATAGTCATTTCTTATAGATTTTAGGTCGCCGAATACGAAAATCACCATTAAAACTCTCAATTGACTCAGGATTTTAAGGGAACAGCCCCTCCCCTTTTTACGTTCTCCGACGACTTTAAAACTTTAAACTCGATTTTCAGGGTCAAAAAGCATTGCTTTAGTCCAGGGGTTCTCAAACTTTTTATGTCGCGGAGCCCTTTTCAACAGACAAATTATTCGCGGAGCCCTTTTCCGAAATAAATTTTTCAAGGTATAAAAGGAAATTACATAAAACCCATTGCTTCTAGAAATAAAAGCATAATAGAAATTTATTTCGGGAGGGTTTTTTTTAGGTATAATTTGCATGTAAGATAATTTATTTGTAAGAAAAATTATGACGAATTAAGATCCAAGTACAATAGAAGGGTTTGGGGGTCCTTCCTCCCCAGAAGATTTTGTGAAATGTGATCCTTAAAAACAGTTTTTTTTAACTCGTTTTAGGTACATCATTGTCCAAATTTTGGACATTCATTTTTAGGTAGGATTTTAATTTTAACGAACTTACTATAAAAATTGACAATAATAAAGTTTCAAGTACAATAGGGGGTTTTGGGGGTCCTCCCCCAAAAGAATTTCGGAAATTTGACCTTAAATAACATGGTTTTAACTTGTTTTGTTATACGTAGTCCGATTTTCCGGGGGAGAGGCAGGGCCCCCTCGCCCCTTTGATATACACCCCGAGATATATGGAATATTTTTTACCAATTGAATCGTCAGTTTGAAGAAGGGAATAAGTCCAAAAAATGACAAATTGACTTTTTGTGCTCAAAACAATCTCCAAGCTTTTACCTACACATGGGTGAAAAGAGGGGGAAAATAACTAACTCCTAAAAGGAGATATCACCCCTTGAAGTTGTGAAATTGATGTCCATACAATGAAAATTCCATTACTTTTTTTCGATTTTCTCAAAACTTGATTTTTGGACTTATTCCCCTCTTCAAACTGACGATTCAATTATATTTTATCATTGGATACAATGCAAATCTTTATTTTAAATTTCTGAATATTAAAGCTATCACTTTTTAATCATTATGCCGGAGATGCTTGAACAAAGGATTCATACGGAAATCTATACATCTGTAATTTTTTTTTCCTAAAAGTTACTTCTTTTGAAATCGAGAGCTGTTTTGGGGGGCTGTTAGACCATACGTCAGAGGTACATATCGAAATTTATTTACACGTGGGCCCAAAATCATTCCTTATCCCCTCCCATGCCATAGGATCAATGTTAGCTTTTTATACATTTTCGGCAGAATTTACATCTTAAAGAACTTAATATACGTAAGAAACGTTTTGTGTAATTAAGTTCCAAATGCTATAAAGGGGGTGTTGGAAATTTGATTCTACTAAAAACAGGTTTTCCCTTGGTTTTGGTGAACTTTATAAAAAAAGGTGCTGAGTAATCAATTTGAGAGGTGGGGGAATGGGGTTCCTTGGTGTGCTTCTTTTCGGCGCGGCCGTTTCAGCGGCAGAAATAAAATGAAAGTAAATAGAACTCTAATAATTCTTCTAAAAATTAGAAGAAGAAAAATTTGGTGCCGAAACGGGAACGGAGCCCAAACGGCCAGCGCCAAACCGTCCCATCCTGGGGGTTCCTCCCTCAGAAAAGTTTTGGAAATTTGACCCTATAAACAGGGTTTTAACTTATTTTCGTAAACCAAAAAAGACCTGAAAAAGGCAAAAACCAGCAGACCCCTTACCAACACCTTACAGAAAGTTATTTATAACATTTCAGAGAAAAGCAAATTAGAAATTATCAAAAAATGTATTTATTTCAAATTTCTTCGTGGAGCCCCTGGAAATGCTTGGCGGAGCCCTAAGGGCTCCGCGGAGCACAGTTTGAGAACCGCTGCTTTAGTCTTCAAATTGCCCCCCAGTGGACAAGAAAGGTTCTAATTAATATTATAAGATAAATTTGTAGCAAATGGATAGGTTTAAGGGGTAATTACCCCCCTAAAACGCAAAATATCGTTAAAAATAGTAGGATTTGTTATAACCTGTTTATTTTGCATATTTTTTACGGAAATTATCCTTGAAGGGTCCTAACTCTTCCCGAAGGACCCAAACTCTATGAGAATATGCAGCAATAATTGTTACAAAAAGCGGTTGAGGTGTTAGAGTTCCAGAAGCCCCCGCGAAAGAGTTCGGAAGACTCCCAGAATCGCGAAGGTGCTCGCGAGCTCAGGAATTAAAATTGATGATATTGAAAAGATTACAAATGACGTTTTTCTTATATTTTGGGCCTATCCTAAGGAGAAACTCTTCAGTTCTTTAACAACTGGCTGGTTTTAGGGAGTGAAGATTCCATGATTCAAGATGTTAATAGATGCACGGCTATGGATAACAATTAGGGGGCATCCTCTTAAAAACTGAGGGTGATGGAGGAAAATGGGTGTCATATTTGACTTCAGCAGGTCATTTTACACAAGAATCAGTTGAAATTCAGTCGGTGGCACTTTGACTTTTATTTTGCACAGCAATTTAACTCTAGGTGCGGCTATGAACCCATCCGTAGGTGCTTTGGGGGCGTTAAAAGCTTAACCGCTTTTAGTAAAAATAATTGCTGCATATTGCCATCAAATTTGGGTCCTTGGGCCTTCAAATTTGGGTCCTTGCACATCACCTCAGTGAGCAGGGTTTTGTGGGCATTGCGAAGTGATCCGAAAGGCCCTAACGGGGGTTGGTAGCTCCCAAAAATTGTTATAAGTTTGTTACAGTCACCAATACGTTTGTACTAAAAATTTTTGTATAAAAATATTAACTTCAAACTCTTCATTATTTATCCAAATATGCATTCACGTACGCAGTTACACTTTCAAGAGTGGAACGGTAATGTTATATTGATTATATCTAAAATGTTTAGATTCCTAAATTACGTACTTTAAAAAGTACTTAATTTTGGTAATATTTGTGATGTGAAACAAATATATTATTTTATTACTTGTTTAAAAGCCACACCTTGTAAAACAATAAATAAGTCAAGTCTGTCTCTTTTATTTTTAAGCATCATTTATTTTTCTTTCCAAGTTAAGAGCTAGTAATTGTTAATAGACTAAAATTATAGCAGAGCAAAATTAAATGTTATTTAAATCAAAAGAAAAATATAAATTTGTTTTAATGAGAAATTTTAATCTCTGTATAAATAAAAGGCTAACGGGCGATGTGTGTGTGTATGTGTGTGTGTGGGTATGTCCGGGGTAATCTCTTGAAATAGGCCACGGACCGAAACCAAACTCGACGTATAGACGTATTCCGAGTCGGGGAGTAACTTAAGATAGTTTTCAAAGCTTTAAAATCGAATAATTACGAGTAATTAGCGAATTTATAGCCGAAAACGCTTATTTCTCCATTTCTCTACTAGAGTAGATCCGATCGACTCACTATTGTAAACGAGATGAAAACCTTCAAAAATTAAATATTTTAACAGGAAAAACTCGATAATTGTCCATTTAAAAATTATATCAGTTGTAAAAACATCAAAATAAATTCAAATAATTAATTTTGAAACGTTAGTTTCCCCTATTTTAAGATTTTTTCCTTTAAAATTTAAATATTTATGGAAAATTGTAAATTTTATTTTCATGGAAGAGGACTTCAAAACAAAACATTGTTTCAAATGAAGCGGTTCACTAGACTTTTCAATTTACTAGATCTTTTATTATTGTTTCAAATTTGTCATTTTTGTTCACTAGACTCATTAATTTACTAGGAAACATTGCCGAGAACATCGGGAAAAGAAAAATTACCGAGAACATCGGGATAAGAAAATTATCGGGAACATCGGGATAAGAAAATTATCGGGAACATCGGGATAAGGAAATTATCGGGAACATCGGGATAAGGAAAAGTACCGGGAACATCGGAATAGGAAAAGTACCGGGAACATCGGGATAGGAAAAGTACCGGGAACATCGGGATAGGAAAAGTACCGGGGAACATCGGGATAGGAAAAGTACCGGGAACACGGATAGGAAAAAGACGCCTGGGATACCGGGATGATTGGTAATTGCTGATTTAAAAATTATAAATATATTTTTAAAAAATTTAATTAAAAAAAATATATACACTCCACCCGTGCAAGGCCGGGCATATCCGTAGTCTCTGTATAAATAAAAGGATAACGGGCGATGTGTGTATGTGTGTGGGTATGTCCGGGGTAATCTCTTGAAATAGGCCACGGACCGAAACCAATCTCGACGTATAGACGTATTCCGAGTCGGGGAGTAAATTGGGATAGTTTTCAAAGCTTTAAAATCGAACGTTTTCGAGTAATTAACGAATTTATAGCCCGAAACGCTTATTTCTCCATTTCTCTACCAGAGTAGATCTGCTCGACTCACTATTGTTAACGAGATGAAAACCTCCAAAAATCAAATATTTTAACAGGAAAAACTCTATAATTGTCCATTTAAAAAAGGTATAAGTTGTGAAAACGCTAAAATAAATTCAAATAATTTATTTTCAAACGTTACTTTCCTTTATTTTAAGATTTTTTTCATTTAAAATTTAAATATTTATGGAAAAGTGAAAATTTTTTTTCATGGAAAACGACTTGAAAATAAAACATTGTTTCCAATGAAGCGGTTCACTAGACTTTTAAATTTACTAGATCTTTTATTATTGTTTCAAATTTGTTATTTTTGTTCACTAGACTCTTTAATTTACTAGGAAACATTGCCGAGAATACCGGGAAAAGAAAAATTACCGAGAACATCGGGATAGGAAAAAAGTACCGGGAACATCGGGATAGGAAAATTATCGGGAACATCGGGATAAGGAAAGTATAGGGAACATCGGGATAAGGAAAATAACCGGGAACATCGGGATATGAAAAATTACCGGGAACACCGGGATAGGAAAAAGGCGTCTGGGATACCGGGATGATTGGTAATTGCTGATTTAAAAATTATAAATACATTTCAAGAAAATTTAATTTAAAAAAATTATACACTCCACCCGTGCAAGGCCGGGCATATCCGCTAGTCTCTGTATAAATAAAAGGCTAACGGGCGATGTGTGTATGTGTGTGTGTATGTATGTATGTCCGGGGTAATCTCTTGAAATAGGCCACGGACCGAAACCAAACTCGACGTATAGACGTATTCCGAGTCGGGGAGTAACTTAAGATAGTTTTCAAAGCTTTAAAATCGAATAATTACGAGTAATTAGCGAATTTATAGCCGAAAACGCTTATTTCTCCATTTCTCTACTAGAGTAGACTGCTCGACTCACTATTGTTAACTAGATGAAAACCTTCAAAAATTAAATATTTTAACAGAGGAAAAACTCGATAATTGTCCATTTAAAAACTATATCAGCTATGAAAACATCAAAATAAATTCAAATAATTAATTTTGAAACGTTAGTTTCCCCTATTTTAAGATATTTTCCTTTACAATTTAAATATTTATGGAAAAGAGTAAATTTTCTTCATGGAAAACGACTTGAAAATAAAACATTGTTTCCAATGAAGCGGTTCACTAGACTTTTAAATTTACTAGATATTTTATTATTGTTTCAAATTTGTTATTTTTGTTCACTAGACTCTTTAATTTACTAGGAAACATTGCCGAGAATACCGGGAAAAGAAAAATTACCGGGAACATCGGGATAGGAAAAAAAAAGTACCGGGATTACCGGGACATAAAAATTACCTCGATCAGTGGGATAGGAAAATTATCGGGAACATCGGGATAAGGAAAATGATCGGGAACATCGGGATAAGGAAAATAACCGGGAACATCGGGATATGAAAAATTACCGGGAACACCGGGATAGGAAAAAGGCGTCTGGGATACCGGGATGATTGGTAATTGCTGATTTAAAAATTATAAATATATTTTGAGAAAATTTAATTTTAAAAAAAATTAAACACTCCACCCGTGCAAGGCCGGGCATATCCGCTAGTCTAATATAATAAAATTGAATGTGTGTATATATATATGTATGTATGGTTGTCTTTTATACAAATCCACAGTTCTCTTTTGATCTGCACCAAACTTGGTATACCAACGTAAAAAAACCCAAGGAAAAACATAGGCTATGTTTCGAAAAGTTTTAATGGCCCCTTGACCCTCTTTCGACCCTTTTTATGGTCATTTTGCTGAAATAGCTTTATTTCTCTTCAAGAAAAGATGTGCTTACTCCATTGTTGCAAAGAAAATTTAATGCTAAACAGCGAGTTTTTAATAGAAACACTAGGTATAAGTCTATTTAAAAATTATATAATTTAAAAATATATTTAATGAAAAGGAAGTATATTTAAAAATTATAACTATAATCAAAAAATATAATTAAATGAAATTTAAAATTTTAAAACATTAATTTAGAATATTTTAAAATATTTTTATTTGAAACTTGATCTAGCTTTTAAATAAAATGTTTAATGGAATAGCATTGTTAAAATAGTCTCCATGGAAACGAAAATGTAAATAAAAAAACGATCATTTATTGTAGCTTCAAGAAAGTTGATTTACAAAACAAAAACAATTGAAAATGTGAAAGCCCTTTCAACTAGAAAGATATGTTTTTTCATAAATTGCAAAATGGAATACGGTTTAATTATTGAATAATTTCACAGAAAAATTTAATTAAAATCCTGTATGATTAATCAAGGTTTCTAAATGGGCATATTTTAAGTAATTTTGGGAGATTTAAACTGATTTTTATGGGGATCACGAGGTTAAATGTAGAAATTGTTGAAATATTAAGATGCTTGACAACTGGATGGATTTTAATACCTTTCACTTGGTAAAATAAGGTTAAAAAATATTGAAAATTTAAAAAAGTTAAAGCTATAACTTTACCCGTGCAGGGCCGGGCATATCAGCTAGTAATATCATAGACGACAACCAAAAAACAAGAAGAGTCAAATTAAATTAATAACATCGAGATCAAATCTATCAATCGAGACTCGAGACTTATTTTAAACAAGCATTGCCAACTTACATAGTAGATAAAAAAATTATGACAATGCAATACTAGTAAACAGGAAAATATATTACTGTTTTCAACACTTTCCCTCATTAAATAATTTTTAAAAAACATACATTTAAAACAACTTAAAAAACTGTCCTAATAAGAACCCATATATTTACAAAGAGTCAAAAGTCTAGGTTTGTGAAGGGGCTTAGTCATTATATCTGCAACCTGGACTTCTGTCGACACTCTTTTGATCTTAATATCACCAGATGTCACAAGTTCTCGAACAAAGAAATGTCTGGTTTTAATATGCTTTGTTCTTCTGTGGTACTCAGGATTTTGTGCTAGTCTTGTTGCAGCCTCATTGTCAATCTGGAGTTCAGGTACTAGAGGTTGATCCAATAGTTCCTCCAACAGACGCTTAAGCCACACTATTTCCCGAGCTGCCTCACTTGCTGCCACTATCTCTGCTTCAGTTGTTGAGATGGCAACTGATGTTTGCCTTTGCGATAGCCAGGAAATTGCACCTCCTGAATATATGCAAACAACACCAGACGTTGATCTTCCTGTAGTTTCATCACCTGCATGATCAGCGTCACTATAGCATTCTAGAATGCCTCTTCTATATGGCTTGTAGGTTATACCTTGAGTTGTAGTACCTTTTAAGTAGCGAAAAATTCGCTTCACAACCTGCCAGTCATTAGCAGTTGGATTTTCCAAACTTCTGGATGCAACTCCAACAGCATAAGAGATGTCAGGTCTAGTGCCAGTCATGAGGTACATTAAAGATCCCACTGCTTCTCTATAGGGAAATGCTTTTTCTTGTTCCTCCACTTTCCCTGATTGTAGACCCTTGATGATTGGAGTTGAAACAGGTTTACATTCACTCATGCCGAAGCGCTGAAGTACTTTGTTTGTGTAAGCAGTCTGGCTTATCTTTATTTCTCCACCATCTTTATGTTCAATTTAAAATCCCAAATAATATGATGCAGGTTTAGTTGTTATCTTGAATTCCTTCTGGAGCTCTTAAAAGAAATCATCAAGTAGACTTATGCTCGTCGCTGCAACTAATCCATCATCAATGTAAAGGGCTATCATGATCAATAAGGAATTTGCCCGATTTTTTTTTATATTTTTAATTGATACTCCATGCTAAAAAAGAGCTATGGGCAAAATTTCAGGTTAATCGGAAATGTTTTTCGAATAGAAAAAAATTTTTAAATATCGCCCGTTTCGAACTGCGCTAAAACGGGTTGAGCTCAGCGTGTGACGTCACAGGTCACGAACGATCTTGGGTAGAGTGGGATACGCCGTGTATTAGAAATGGAAATCGCTATTTCGCAGCTTTGAATTATGGTCTACATCTACAAGTACTGCATTGTTTCGGAGCGTAAAAACTCGACGAACAAAACTCCGGGAAAGTTATTTTTTTGTGTTCCAAAAGTTATAAAAGTTCGAGATAAATGGTGCAAAATTCCTATGGTACTTGAATTTCTTACTCTTCTAGTAGTACTATTTAAAAAACCACTGTTATATGAAGGATGTTTTAGTTGGGGACTATTCTTAAAATTGTTCTAGTTTATTTTTATTACTTGCTATGTGCGTGATTTTTGTGAGAGAATTCACTTTTAAGATGAATATACAGTTCAAATTTAATAATTACTTTTTCTGGCTAAATTTCTTTTTTAAGTTAAAATAAACTTAACTAAATAGTTTATAAAAGTTAAAATATATTTTTTTAGTGATTATAGTTCTTTTTCATTGTTAATTTTTTTATATTACTAGGGAGCTACCGCCCCCTGCTCGCTATCGCTCGCCAACCCCCGTTAACTGCTGACGCTGATACTTAAGGATATCTTTGCCATCCTCACAAAACACAGCTCACAGCACTTACTCATTTTATAAAACATTCTTAAAACAGGGGAACTACTTCTCTGGGGTATTCTTTCAAAAAAGGGGAATATTCATTCAGCGGCGAAATTTTAACAGTTCCTTTATGGCAATATGAATTGGCGGATCGCCATTTAATTCCAAGAAAATTAGTAACAAAGCAGTGTAAACTTTCTTTTACCATTTCCCCAAGGTAATGTTTTTCTCACACAGATCCATTCAGAAGCACTGAAGCATCTCCGGAATAAATTTTACTTTCTTAAAATTTGTAATGATTTTCATTGATTGTCTGTGAAAAACGTAGTAATTGTCGTAAACATCACGAAAATTTAGAATTTTGCTTCATGAGAACAAATAAACATCGAAATTGTGTCAGTTTCATAGCAATGACACGAATGTTCTGACTTTCGATTTTTATCTTTATTTCTAAAACATTCCCCCGCCATATCTAGTTTTGCGTTTTGGCATTATAAAAAAAAGTTACCTTTTACTACCTTAAATAATATAACTTGCAAAAGGATATAAAAATAATTATTATTGTAATAAATAAATGCAAAAGTTCAAAATTTCTGAAAGCTAGTTTATATTTTATTGTAAATATAGTAATGATTAGGTTGCCACAACGACAAAGATAAATATATAAATATGAATTAATTATTTAAAAATAAAAGATAAATTAATTATACATTAGTTTTAAATATAATTAAAATCGTTTGAACAGCAAAAATATAAATATTGTTAAAAAGAATCCAATATATATTTTTTAAATTAGTGTGATAAATAGAAAGATGATTATTTAATGTATTTGAATGTTAAAAAACCAGTGAAATATATTTTCAATTGTTTTAAAATTCATAGTTTCTTGCTTTGTAACTGCGACCTTATCCGAAATCTAAAAAAATGGAAATATTTTAAAATTAAGAATTTTTTTGAAAAATCGAAGGGCTTACTCGGAAATCCGGAAAGAATTCGGACATTTTGATACCATATATGTGTCATTTGGTTCAGTAATTAAAAAGCCTTTGTCTGGAAACTGTTCACCAAAAACTTTTTTTTAGAATAGAGAGATTACTCAAATATCATTAAAGAAATTGTAAGGCTATTTGCTTTTTAACCTAACTTATTCATGAACTGTTCTTATACAGTGGGAAGCCTTTGAAAATTATTTAAATTTTTCTTCATATTCAACAAAAATTTTTATGTTAGAGTATTAGTATTTTATGTTTATGTTCCCAACTTCAAGGTTCAAACAAATGATATAGCTAAAATACGATATGAAAGGAAAGGGAGGAATTTATTTCAAACAATATATTTACCAGTGCTGCTATCTGTTAAGAAACAGAAACACCACAAGTAATTACTAGTAACACAAGTAGTACAAGTAAGGCACTAGATGTCCATTACTTTCGTAATATATTAATGTCTGAGGACTTATTTTGATAATAAATAGCTGTTTAGATTTTTTGGAACTATTAAACGGGCCACAAAAAGTGTAAAAGCAATCGGAACGTGCTTCGAAACTGAGACAATATGGCGGAGGACAGCTCTGGAGTAGAAATATCTCGTTTAAAATATCTCGTTCTTGTTTCCATCTATCGATTCGTGGTAGATTGTCGGATTGAGCTTTAACAAATCCTTTTTCCATGTCTATCTTACTAATAGTAAAAAAGAACGATGATTATAGTAAAAGAATACACACGCGCAATGTAAGCAGAACGGGTGAAAATGGAAGTTCATGACCCGTGACGTAGAATTCTCTCGAACCAATCATATCGCGTTTTTAGTCACGTGATTTTTTATCGATTTTTAAATTTAAATAATTAATTTCCACTAAACTAAATGAAAATTTCGACCAGATTTTTGAATTCAGCGCTCGTTTTTACTACTGAAAATTACCAATTTACATCAAAAGCTCACTTGGGCAAATTCCTTATTGGGAGTTTTTCCTCTTTATATATAAGCATGGATCTGCTTCACTTTCTTTAAAATCTAATTTCATAAGATATTCTCCAAATAGCTTATTCCAGCATCTTGGTGCCTGTTTTAATCCGTATAAGCTTTTCTTTAGATGACAAACTCTATTAGTTCCATCTTCAAAGCCTTCTGGCTGACGCATAAAAATATCCTCTTCTAACTCGCCATATAGGAATGCTGTTGTAACGTCAAATTGCATGAGAGACATTTTTTCACTTGCTGCGACACTTACTAAACTTCTGATGGTTCCCATCTTGGCTACTGGACTAAACGTTTGATCAAAGTCAACTCCTTGTTTCTGGGAAAATCCTTTGACAACAAGTCGAGCTTTATACCTTTCTATGGAGCCATCAGGGTTTGTTTTTACTCTATAAACCCATCTGCAACCAATTGGTTTCTTCCCTTTGGGTAATTCTTCAAGTGTCCAAGTTTTATTCTCTTCTAGGGACTTCATTTCTTTTTCCATGGCTTTTTGCCAAAAATGTTTATCTTGACTTTCTATTACTTGTCTGTAGGAATTTGGTTCATGGCAAGAGGTAATACTTGAAACAGTAGACATAATATAGTCGTTCAGGGGGTATCTTAGAGGGGGTCTGATTTTGGAGCGATCTCTCAGCTTCCTACCTTCCTCATCTTCTGTTTCGGAAACTGTTTCTTCATCCTCACTGTCTTCAATTTCAGAATTCCTTGCTTCATCTACAATTTCTTCACTGTTTTCTGGCTCTATTTTCCTTACTTTGACTTCAGAAATTGGTTCCATCTTTTCTTCTTCACTCCAAGGCACTTGACCATCTTTTTCTTCTAGAAGGTCTTCATGGAACACCACATCTCGTGACCTAACTAGCTTGTTTTCATCGGTCCAAATACGATATCCATCGTCATTATCGTAGCCTAGTAAGATGCCCTTAACAGCTTTTCTATCCATCTTTTTCCTATTAGGTTTAGGAATGTGAGCATAACAAGTGCAGCCAATAATCCTCAAATGATTTATGTTAGGCCTTTTCCTTGACCATAACTCTTGAGGTGACTTTCCGCTAACACTCGACGGTCCTGTACGATTTAAAACGTAGGTGGCTGTGTTAATCATTTCTGCCCAAAGTTCCTGTGGGATGTTTCCATGTGCATGCATAATTGCACGTGCAGTTTCTACAACAGTTCTGTTTTCCCGTTCACAGGAGCCATTTTGCTCTGGCGTGTAAGGCATGATTAACCTTTGCTTTATACCATTCTTGGAAAGAATTTTTCGAACAGCTTCATTGTCGAATTCTCCACCATTGTCGCTTAACAATTCTTTAATGGTATATCCAGCAACCTTGACCTCAGCAATCACTTGTGCAATCTTTTCTGAAACCTCAGCTTTCTCTTTGATAAAATACAGAAATCTGTACCTTGTAAAGTCATCCTTAAACAGTACAAAATACCTGTACCCTCGTTTGGAATGTTGAAAAGGACCACAAACATCTGTGTAGAAAAGTTGACCAGGCTCAGTTGCTCGTTCTCTAGTGCCAAACTTCAACCTGTGTGCTTTTCCGTAAATACATCCTTCACATAACTCACTATTCATTTTAACATCGATTCCAAACTCTTGTAGAATTTTTGACTTTACATAGCGCTTGTTTTGGTGACCTAACCTTTCATGGTACAGTTGTAGCAAGTTTTCTTTTGCCACCATATTTACATCAGCAGACGTCTTCGGAGATACAGTTCTTAGTGCAAGCTTGAAGAGTCCTCCACCTCGATTTCTAATGCCTATTAGCCTTACTTTGTTATCGACAATTAGCTTACATGTGTCAGTCGTTGAAGTAAAAGTGCTTCCCGGATGTTTTTCATGAGTAGACAACACAGAAAATAAATTTTTCTTAATGGAAGGAACATACCACACTTCAGTTAATGATAACTTGTTCCATTTTCCATTCACAGCAGCTTCAACTTCAATCGTTCCTTTACCAAGTGCTTCAACGCACCCATTTGCGGTCATCACTTTATGTGACTCCAAAAAGGGCTCGAAATTTTGGTACACATCTTTTCGATTCGTTACATGATTCGTTGCTCCATTATCGACATACCAGCTTAGGTCATTACATTCGGTAGCTTGAATCTCAATATTCTCCGACATCAGGCCATTACATTCAGTAGTTTTAATCTCAGAATTCTCCGACATCAGGGCCATATTTACATTCTGTTTAGCTTCTTTTGGAGGTCTTCCATCAGCTTTCCACTTGAAACAGGCTTTCACTTTGTGCCCAGGTTTCTTACAATAATGGCACACTATGTTACTCTTCTTTTGGTTGTCCTTATTTCTTGGTTTAGATGACTTGACGAATAGAACTTCTTGGGCTGAACACTGAACATTCACTTTCTTTCGATGACAATGCTCGTTCATACGCACATAGCTGGTTTGTTAAACTGTCAATCGTTCTCTCCTTCTTTTCTAACAACATCCAGCTAGATCTGAATGAAAAGTAATCATCAGAAAGTGTCCCCAAAACTTTACAAATCAACAAAACCTCTGGAAGCTGACACTTGTTTTCCGTGTCTCTGGAAATCTCATTTTTCAGACTGTTCCATAAGTTTTTTAACTTTGAAAGATGACTGGCCATGTCATCACTTGTTTGACGTTTGTAATTGAAAAACTCTAAACATAAGTCATAAACCTTATCTTGGGAAACACCATCATATAGTCTATGCAGTTCATCCCATACTTCTTTTGAAGAATTATATCTCATAACATTTTCCAACACATCTTCTCTCATGTTAGATGTCAACACCAATAACGCATTAGAATCAGCCTTCTCAAAAGCATTCACTTCTTTGTTGAAAGCTGCTCGCTGTTCTTGAGTAGCTCCAGTTCCGAGAGCTTCCGGCTTACGCAAAATTCCGTTTACCGCATCAGTAGCCCCTGGAAAACTCCGCAACAAAATAGAAACTTTATACTTCCAAGTAGACCAATTGGATATACCTTCCAAAAAACCAATCGTTACTTTGTTGAGTTCCATCTTTGAGAAAGTGTCCGTTACTGATTTAGCGCAGTGGAAGCGTGCTGGGCCCATAACCTGTTAATGTAGACTAAAATTATAGCAGAGCAAAATTAAATGTTATTTAAATCAAAAGAAAAATATAAAATTTGTTTTAATGAGAAATTTTAATAATATCATAGACGACAACCAAAAAACAAGAAGAGTCAAATTAAATTAATAACATCGAGATCAAATCTATCAATCGAGACTCGAGACTTATTTTAAACAAGCATTGCCAACTTACATAGTAGATAAAAAATTATGACAATGCAATACTAGTAAACAGGAAAATATATTACTGTTTTCAACAGTAATATCCAATGTTAAGTATAAGAGAAGGGTCAATCCTCTGTCTCTCTCTCCTCTCCATATCAAGTGATCCAGAAAAAACAGAAATGGTGTCTCGACCATTTTAGAATCAAATAATTTTTTGAGGGTTGATTCTTATATAATTGGAGAGTCCAAAAACACTATCTTTAATTTTTTTTATCTTTATTTGATTTTTTATGGCAGCCATCGAAAAAGCTGACTTTTGCGTT
Source organism: Tetragnatha versicolor (assembly GCA_024610705.1). NCBI lineage: Eukaryota > Metazoa > Arthropoda > Arachnida > Araneae > Tetragnathidae > Tetragnatha > Tetragnatha versicolor. The sequence continues at coordinate 9,344,868 of JANDEH010000018.1, read as the reverse complement.
TGTTGGGGTTTCTGTTAACTTTCGCTACTCCTGACTGGTTTAACTTAAATTCATGCAACAAAAGCCATTGTACTCTGAAAGATACATCCTTCAAAATTTTCGGTACAATTGTTTGGAGAATCGTGTCACAAATATAGAAAAACAGCCCAAAAGTAGAACTTTAAAAATGATGATTCTTCAATTTTCGAAGGCGAGGTATTCCTAAAAGATCTATATTTTTCCTATGTTTTTTGTAGACAATGTGTAGCCTACTTACTGGACTATATTCTGAAAAAAATTCAACTCCGGTTTATCAATAAATAAAAATCCAAATACGTTGCAAAATGTGAATGAATTTAAAATACAACGATTTTTATTTGCAACTTTAAAAACATTTAAAATAGACAATTGTTTCGGGGATGCTTGAGATCCCCTTCGTCAGTATGAGTTCCAACAGTCTGACGGAGAATATAAATAGAAAAAATATATATTACAGTTACAGTGAGCACAAGAGACAACAAATCATCAAGTTACATGTTCGGGTACAGAGAGTCAAAAAATATTAAGCCTTCCAAATATCCGAAAGAGGGGGCACGCTTGAGAAATCATTTACTAAAGAGCCTGAGTTTTTATAAATACAAAATGCCTCAAAAAAATCAAGGTCAATGGGTCTATTACAAGGCAGCATAATTGTCGCAGAATCAAAATCAAATTTATGGTTAGAATTCCAAGCGTGTTGGGCCATAGAAGATTTATCTAATTCCTGTTTTTTAATATAATTTTGATGTTCCTTGCGTTCGAGCGTTGAGATTTAGATTAAAGGAACATCAAAATTATATTAAAAAACAGGAATTAGATAAATCTTCTATGGCCCAACACGCTTGGAATTCTAACCATAAATTTGATTTTGATTCTGCGACAATTCTGCTGCCTTGTAATAGACCCATTGACCTTGATTTTTTTGAGGCATTTTGTATTTATAAAAACTCAGGCTCTTTAGTAAATGATTTCTCAAGCGTGCCCCCTCTTTCGGATATTTGGAAGGCTTAATATTTTTTGACTCTCTGTACCCGAACATGTAACTTGATGATTTGTTGTCTCTTGTGCTCACTGTAACTGTAATATATATTTTTTCTATTTATATTCTCCGTCAGACTGTTGGAACTCATACTGACGAAGGGGATCTCAAGCATCCCCGAAACAACTCCGGTTTCTTGTTCTTTTTGTAGTTATAGACCTCCAAAGTTATAACATTTCAAAAAAAAATCGACCCTCTCTATACTATCTCTGTTGGAACAAAATTTAAAAATTTGAAAATTTTACAGTTAAAGCCTCAGTAAGGTATCATCCAATTGTAAAAATTTCACTTTTGGTATTTGCTTTCAAGTAGAGTATGAACCTTCAAAATCTGATGATTTCAAAAAAGTCCTTACTTTGCCCCTTTATATCTCTGGTGGAACAAAGTTTAAATGTTTGAAAATTTCATAGGTTACGCCTCACTTTTGACACAAAATCACCTATCTTTTGGCACAAAATGTTGTGGATTTTCCGAAAAGTATCGCACAAGATCCCCTTGTGTTACCGTGGGGGGTCTGGGGGTCCTCCCCCAGAAAAAAAATTTTGAAATTCGACTGGTAAAAGTAAGGTTTTAACTCAATTTTGAGAATATTTTGGGTAAAGAGAGGCGGCGCTGTCTATTCTTATTTTTTTACACTATTCTAATGTTTTTTAATGAAATAAAGTTTGTCCCATGGAACCCCTAAATTTTTTCGTGGAACCCTCTTTGGGAACCACTGCTCAGAAGCCCAAAAAAGCATTTGATAGAGGGAAGGGCTAAGGAATAATTTTGGGCACCTCCCGTGTACGCCGGTCGAGGGAATATCGGATCCAGCAAAGTTTGTCTGACGTCACGGACCGGAAACAGCACATCGTGGCGCCCCTACCGTGTAAACATTCTGTTTCGCTTTATTTTTGTTGACATTTACGAAGATAAGCTTTTTTGTACTTCTGGTAATCTTTTGGAAGTATAATATTTTCACTTGGCCTATTTATTAGTTTTTCCGATGTTCTTGTGCTACTGTTGAATGATTAAACCTAACCGCGAATTGGTAACTTCCTTTTTTCGAGTAACGAAAGTTATAAGTCTATTGAGTATTTAATTTGTTTTAGGTATCTATGAAGAACGTCTTCTGGCCCAAAAAATGTCACTGAGGTAATGCTGGTGGTTTTAACTTCACATTTCTCAGTGACACTTCTTAGGCTTTATTGTTCAACGTAATAAATCCCATCGCCATCAGTTGGCCGATGTCTTCCTTTATCTACATAACTATGTGATCAACACTTCTGGTATGTTACAACACAAATATTTATCAATTTATCATATGCATTTCCATAAGTAATATAGGAAAATCTTGTAATATATAAGCTTTTTAGTATTTATGTAAGAATGTTTTAAATGAGTTTGAGTCCTGATATCAATAGTTTATGCATAACAGTAGAACACTAATACTTTGATAAAATATGCAATTATATAGTAAGGGGGACAGCATAACTGCGATTTGCATGAATAACATAATTATTGTACTTTTGAAGTATGTCTTATAAGTACTACAGGTGTTTTTTTAACCTTAATTTTTTTAAAGAAACATTTAATAGTACATATACAGGGTAATTCTGAATTCATCATCAATATTTGGTGGGGAGGAAACCTAGGCAAGCTTTCCAATAGGAATGGGGAGACGCAGATACCCCGTTAAAGAGCTAGGACCTAATGTAGAATGAGAGCGTTACGAAGGGACATTTTGCCAGGCACGTTTAACGAAACAAAACATAATAAAATGAAAAAATTTATTGCATAATTAACAGCAGTATCCGTACTACTTACACCATAAATTTGATAGAAATTGGACAACTTGCTAAACTGTGGGGCAAGTTTTAGAACGTGTAATATAATATAAATCTTTTAGCCAAAGAAGGGAGTTCCAAGTGTAATCGTATTTAGAAAAATTATCATTGGGGAAGGAATTTTAAATGATCATACATTGATCATTGAAACTGTATGATCGAATAAAAGTATCCCTAAAAACATTTACAGGTAAAAAACTTTTCTTTAAAGTATTACCTATAATTTATTAAAAATTATACTTAAGTACTCATAACAACAAATGTTTTATCATCTTTATGGAAACCTTACCTTTAAAAATTATTTCTTTAAGATAATTAAATCTTTCATTACCATATAATTTACATCATTTTACCAGATATGTGTTTATTTACGTGTGATTTTGTTATAAAGTAGAACCTATATAGCAACACATCCCCTTGATAAAGTGTGGCCTGCATCATGACAATTAGTAATAAAGTACCAATTGTTTTATAACACTGACAATTAGGAATATTAGTTAAAACAACTATTTTTTGGTCTCGGAAGGGGTGGCACTATGTAAGTTCTACTGTATTTATTTAGAAAAAGCATAGTTAGAATGTTTCAAAATAGATTTATTTTAATTTTATAAATGCAACGTCAATTTGTTCAATTTCTTAAATTTTCATTTTTAACTAGTTACAATTACTTTTCTTGCCTTTTTCATTGCATTGACTTTCATTCCTACTCTCCATGCTAATCCCTTTTTAGCAAAGGTTTTGAGCTTTCCATACTGCTTCTGACTTTTATTTGCACCTGGATTTGTTATCGATGCTGGACAATCCAATTTCTTGGTAGTTTGGGTCAAATTGTACGTGTTTTGAAAACAGTGGTCACCTTTTGCCGAACCAAAGGAAATTAGAAAGGAATATAATTCATACAGATTGATATTGAACCTAAGTTAAATATTCATAGTTACAGTGCTCTGCTTTTCATACCTATTAATTTGATTCTAAAAAAATTATTGGATTGAATGCAGATTAAGAACATAACCTATCTATCATATAATGTGATATTTAAATCCTAAAATAGTCCTGAAATTTTAGCTAAGGCCTGTTCCAGGTATGATTAAGTACATAACTTTTGGAAGTAAACAATGACGATTGTTTTCTCCCATATTTCGCATTGTAAAAAATTATAAGACCATTTCACAAACTTAACTCCTATCTGTTTGGATAGAATCATTAAATACACTTTGGTATGATGCTAATACAGAAATATGTATATTCATAGTATTAAATGCCAATAAAAGCAATCTAAAAGGGGACTCATCAGTGGCAACCTGATGAAACAATGTTATGTGTGTGGCGAACCATGAGGTTCGTCATCAAAATTCAAATAAATACGACTGCAACACAGAGCACGGCCTGCCCTTTTAACTGCTGGTAACTATATCATCATCATCTTTTGCAATTGTTTAAAAATTTAGTTTGGTTTAAGGGGACACAAGACATATCGACAGCCAAAATACGTGAAATTTAGCTTTACCAATTTCTTTCAGAAATATAATTAAAAATGCATTCCCATCTTTAAAATTTTTACAAAAAGCAGTCAGGATACTGTAGTTTATATATAACACAAGAAAAATAAAAAAATTAAATATTTTAATATTTAAATTTATAGTTAAAATGGACTTAGTTTCTACGATACATATTGACTAAGTGTTGTTAAGGTACACTTTTAAAAAAAACTACTGCACATTTTACTTTAAAATTTGGACCAGCTATAGATTATAAGTTGATAAATAATAATAAGCATCCTTTTTGCTTTAGCTACACAACAATTAATTTTAAAAAATTTTAAAATTTAGGTTTCAAAAATCCATCAAATTTAAGACATAAAAAACCTTTTTTCTATCGAAATATAACTCTGATTGGTTATTCAGAGCTTATTATTTTAGAAATTAGTAAGGTTTATATGTAGGGAAAATTTGGAATCTCTAACTATAATAGATTTTTTGAAAAGTGTACCAAAACATCGATAAAATTGAAACTGAGAAAAATGGACTTAAAGTTTTAAAGGCTTATAAAAAACGCTACAAATACAAAAGTAAATGCGTTTTTTGACGGCTTTTCATATTTCCAAACTACACATATTATATATTTTTGGAAAGGTAAGATAACATACTTTTTTTTAAAAGCAAAATTGGAAAATCGAAAATTTGATGCATTTTATGTCATATGTCCCCTTAAGATAAGGAAATAAAGGTTTAGTGTTTTTTAATAAAATGTTATTATTTTGTGGGACTATTTCATTGGTGACCCAGACATGAGGACCATGAAGTTTGTCATCTATGTTAATGTTGTATACTGTTAATATATCATTATCAAAATAAATGTCAAGTAAACATATATAGCGCAACTAGCATCAGTCTAATTTCTACCTGCCTTTGCTTTGTTTCCATGTATTTCCGCTTTTTCCCACGATTTTTATATTTCCCTTGATAAGTGTAAATTCTTGACCCTAAATGAAAATAGGGAGTCCATCTTTCCAGTGGATATTCATATCTGCAGAAATTTCACCTAAATATGGAGGTGATGAATATAGGAACAGGGTAAGATTTACATGAGATTAAATAAATTTTCAAGATTGCAATAAGAAATCTATACAATGTAATTATATATATAATAAAAAAATATTTTGTGGGCTTATTGCTCTTTATTCAGTATAATACAGGTGATTTCATGGTTGAAAAGTTATGCTCAGGGGTCTGAACTTATGTCTTCAAATTTATCATTAAAAATTTTTATTTCAAATATAGATAAAATACCCTTTAACCTCCACATAAAATAAAAATTTGTTGTTCATAAAAAAATTTTAGGAAGTTAAATCATATAATTGGAAATTTTTAAGTAAATGTGAATCTTTCTCAATCCTTTCTAATAGGCTAAAATTTTAATACTGAGAAACTACTCTCGTTTTTCATCCAAAAATCCTTTTGACCTTTTAAAAACATTAAATTTCGGAAATGTTTTTATTTCGTAATTTTTTTATATATCTTTAAAAGCGTCAAAAGAATTAGCAGAATCCATATTCTAATAAGTAACCTAACAAAACAACTACGGACGCGGACGAGGATACTTCGGTTGCTAGGAGCAACCAGATCAACGATGTGCTGTTTCCGGTCCCTGACGTCACACGAACTTTGCTGGATCCGATATTCCTTCCACCGTGTACGCCACTGACTGACCGTGAAACTAACCATCGCATATACCCTTGCCTACATTAAATCCCATGTTCGCCTAAATGGCAAATTTTAGTACCCGCTACTCACAAAAGATGGCGCTCGTCAATTGGTTTTATTTAACCTTGGGTTTTATTGGAATAACAAAGTCCCGTTTCTTGCCGCTCGAAACCGGTATTGCAGCAGTGGTGTAAATCCGCCATTACTGTCAGGAAGTGTGAAGAGAATAATTAATAGTTTATCAAAGATGTTTTCCATTTTGCTTATTAAATTTGGTAGTAATTTTCAAAAACAAAAATGTGACAATTTATTTTATTCTGGATTGGGTATTTTTGTGCAAAAAGCTTCCTTCAAACAAATCCTAAGAACCTACGCATGGCAAGACAGTGATTACGACGAACCACATCCGAAGGAAATTGTTTACCATGTCCTGTCATGATTGGAAAGCCCAGCTCCTGATTATTATAGCAGCGCCATCTTGAGGTTGAAACAAACTTCAAAAATGCAAGAGAGATTAGTAATAGATAGTTTCTCGGTTTAAAAAAAGCATTAATTCAGCCGATGTGCTAGGTGTGTTGGATTGGAGAAACGAGAGCTTGGATTGCGAAGTGATCTGAAAGAGTACGGGAATTAATTAGCGATAGCGAGGAGTAGGGAGAACCCCCGTTAGTGAATTTAAAAACATCTACGCCCAGATTATAAAATTTCATATTTAAAACATCTACGCCCAAATTAAAAAAATAAGTATTTAATAAAACAATAAATAAAGTCGAGACTATCTTATATTTAAACATCCTTTATATTTCTTTCCAATTTAAGTAGTAGTAATATCTAATGGAAGAGAAGCGAGTACATTATTAAAAATTTGTTAGACAGAGAGTCACCAATAAGTTTGTAGTAAATATAGTTATATTATAATATAATAACATGGTTAATACATTACCTCAGGGTCGACGTCTAATCAGGAATTGCAGTTACATTAATATTAGTGGAACTGTACGTATATTATATATTGAAAGTTTCTATAGGGGGTTTTCACTACCAGCCGTCTGCTGCCGAAAAACCGGAAGTGGTGCTCCAAATGCAGCCCAGTCCCATAGGCCGTAATGTTAGAGTTTTCTTAAATAATTTTTATTGAAAAATATGGAAAGTTTTCAATAAAAAAGGGCTACACACAATGTTAAACAAAGCTTATTCTTTCTTTTTATATAACTTTTAGTTATAATTCTGTGAAATATATTATTTAAATCACTAATTTTTAAAATGGAACCGATCGGAACTGAAGCAGACGAGAAGCAGCGATGATTTGTTTACATTTTCCGCAGTAATAGCAGATCAAATTTTAAATTTACTGTTAACTAACTATGTTTTTAGCATTTTATCAGAATAATACTCACTCACGAGGTTGTCCAACTTTATTTCTTGCACAATTTGAATGCGAATTATGTTGATTCTTTAAACGATCGAGTGTAAAAAGGGTATTTGAAAAATAAAACTATCAATCGTATTGGAACCACTAAAAAGTCTGTTTAAATATTTTAATAGTATTATCTTTTTCCTTAATTTTCTTATTATATTTCTAAAATTAGTGCCAACAGAAAAAAATCAATCTTTGTAACAATATGCTAAATGTTATTGCTTGTCAAATACCAATTCAAAGTAAATATACATTTTTTATCAGAATACTACATTATTGGTCTTATTTTTTTTAGCTATAGTAGTAAAAGATACATGACTGGTGTTTAAATATGTTTCATAAAGTAGCTTTTACTTTTTTTGAACGAGGACTGTAACTATTGTTTACAATATTTAACGGAATTTTGTCACCGGGGTGCAGCACTACCTTGACCCTCTGGAACTTAGCCACAGAATCCTGAAAAATTGTTAATTTTTTCCAATACAATTTGAAACCTTAAAGGTGTCTTAAACATAATAAATTAAATTATACAACAAATCAATTTAAATTAATTTGACTATTTCAGTGTTTTAAGCCAAGGTAAAGCTACAATTTTGTAATAAAATAACTCAATATAAAATTATTTCGGCCACTAGCTTTGACATTTTAATTAGCGGCAACTTAGTAAAATACTATTGAGATCCCTGGTCATGGAAGAGTTTTCCGTCTAGAGATTGATATCTGTCCCAGCTATTCAAAATTGATTCATGCACCATAAAACAATAATCAAACTAAACTGTTCCAGCTATTTTCTTAGCAGAGCAAGAAGTAAAATTATTTTTAGTGAAATACTAGGACACAACTCTTAAAATAACCTTTATTTAAATTATCCACAAAAATATAAAATAACTAGTCTTCAACACAACAATGGAATTAAATTTTAAAGCACTTCCTAATGACTATAAGGAGGAATATTTTTTTCGAGGAATAGGTTTTCTCCCAATATGCTGAACATCATTATGTAGTATACTTCATAAGGTTAAAATATTTCATCACATACTTAACAAGTTGATAAAGTACTCAAAAATTATTATAAAAGCACAGGTAGTGATTTTGAGTAATAAATGAAACCCTTTTATAATTATTAACTCTTTCATACATTAAATAAAGTATTGTTCAGATTTTTCTTAATAAAGTTCTTAATTTCTGTAGTTTTCTTTGTGTCCATCTGTCTGGCGCAGTCCTGTCCAGAGTCAACTCAGTTTGTCACTTTTTTATTTGGATTGTCTATTTCAGTCACTGGTTTTGCTACGTCTCATTGATAGACTATAAAATAAAAAAATATTTTTAAGAACAAAGTGTTTAACAATCAGCATTTTAAATTTAAAAAATATGTATTACAATTATGATGAATACAACAGGCATATAGACAACAGGCAGATAGATATATATACAACAGGCATTATAGACATACTTATATGTAGACAAGCAGGCTCGTGCAGAAAACTAGGATTTTGTAAAAAATGTTTAAAAGTAATTTATATTTTTGATAAATAATAAATTAGGAACATCTTATTAAATTTTAAGTCTTAAAATATAACAATAGTATATATGCAAATATTATTTTAGGACCTAATAATACTATTACTTAGATCTCTACCATAGCCTGTCCATCATTTGAGCTGTGGGAAAACATGGCGGCTGGGGGACTCTTTCTAAAGCTGTATAATGAATTGGATTTCTCCCTACTGTTGTTAAGAAGTATTATAACAATATTTAGGCAAACAATGTGACTCATAATGTCTTGTGTCAAAATTTAAATGTCTGGAGGCACTTAATAACTTTGCAGAAAATATTTTAATATTTTGTGTGCAGAGAATTTTTGGTTTTATCCAAGTATGACAATTACAATAGGATAATATGCAAGATCCCTATTTGGTACTTTAGGATTAGCCGAACGCAAGCCTCGAGTTTTAAGTTTTATCATCCAAAAAATCAAATAAAACATTTTTAAAATATCTAAACTAGCAGTGTTTTTCTTAATTTTTGTTATATTTTTATGTGTAATTGTTATATTTTTGTGTAAATAATAGTAAAATGTTACCAAGATCCATTATATAGTCCAATTAGAGATTTTGCACACTATTCCTAGCACCTTGAATATCAACGCAAATGCCAAGCGCAGAAAACTTTCCAATTTTGCAGAAAATCTTTTAAATAATATGGTTCAATTCTATTAACGTTCCCGCTAAATATCACCCTGCACTTTTGGACACCAACAGGAATATTGGTACATAATTTTAAACTCACAGATAAAAAAGTTTAGTTAGATCAATAAATGTTCAGTTCATCAATAAAAATCTGAAAAATTTGTCGATTTTGGAATATTATGGCGTTTAAAAAGCTTGGCAATATTTAGCGGGAACGTTAACAGAATTTAACCAATAATTTAAATATTTGATAAATAAATATTGATTTATTGTTGTTGCTCAAGAAGCATTATTATCACAATATTGGGGCGAACAATGGGATGTCATAATGTCTCTTAAGGAGGTCAAAATTTAAAGGATTATGGGTGCTTACATTAATTTGCAAAAAATATTTCAGGAAAATTTTGTGAATGGAAAGTTTTTGGTTTTATCTAACTCTACCTGCTGGACTTCATTGATTAGTAAACATGCCATGAGAACCAAAAAATTTAAGAGATCCCTGTTCTACGTCAGTTTCCAGAATATTAACTAGCAAATGATATATAGTTTCCGCTGCATAATATAGAGAAAATTACAGAGTTTATTGCCCAGTAATAGATCCTTCAGTGGAAATTTCTACTAGTTTTTAAATATTGCTAGTTATACAGCTTCGATAAGAGTCGACCAGCTGCCATGTTAACCCACAGCTCAAATGATGACACACAATAATATATAGATCTAATTTGAGCTGTTAGGTAAACAGGGCAGCTGGTCGATTCTTATCAAAGCTGTGCCTAAATATTTTCTCTAAAAAATTTTTTTTTCAATAACAATGCAACATAAAATAACAATGCATGAGGAATAAGTAACAACCAACAAATATTTTGTTTACTTTATGTCAGACTGAAAGCTTTGCTGATCACTTTGTTTTGTTTTATGTAAACATCTTAAGAGAACATTGTGTGCACCAGAAGACTGTTATTAAATGAAAATTTAAATGGATGTTTGAAATTTATATTTATTAGGTTCAAAATGTAAACACATACAAATTATAAATTAAACACCAAGTCCTAATACCAATTGTACACAATTACTCTTATTTATGCTGAAACTATCAATAACTGGGCAGTTCTTCCTATTTATATATATTCGTAAACAAAATAACTATCTTTATCTAACTTTAAAAAGTAAAAATATATCTTACCTGCAATAAATATTTTCTTCATTGAATGGCTGATGTCTCGTCTGCTTTTGATCGGATCCATTTTTAAAATGTAGATTTTAGTAATTATTTCAAATATTTACAATCTAAAACTTTCTCAAATGCAAAATAAAGCTGTGTTTAACATCAAGAGTACCTCTGCTTTACTGTAAACTTCCAATATTTTTAAATGTAATTTATTAAAGAAATTTCTAACATTAACGCCTATGGGATTTGGGCACTGTTTGGAGCACCAGCACTGCGAAACGAAACTTTTTTCGCCGGATGTGACGTCATGTGAAAACTCCCTATAAGAAAAGGGCTATCAGTTAGGACTTAGGCTCGATAATATGTATTTCAATTAGATTAGTGGATAGTGGTTCCCATCAAGTAGTCTGCGCTGCGCATTGGAAAATTGAAAATTTTAAAAATATAGCTTATATCTCTCATCTCGAATTTTACCTTGAATGTGTTAAAAAGTTTCATTAAAATAGGGAGAAGGACTGAGGGTCATAGCTCATTCGCCGGAGCAACGATTAGCCGTTAAACCGGTTTTATGCCGGCAGGCCGGCACGATGCGTCGCGAACGCTTTCAATCTATGAATCGAATTCCGTAAAATAGTATCGGTTCTCAGTTCCGGATCTTTTTAACCGGAACGCAGATCGGTTTAAGAAAATAAATCGAATATCCGAGTTTTATCGGAACTCAAACCGATATTATTCCGGTATCCGATATTATTCCGATATAATGGGTTCGGCATGGACTTTAAACCGGTATACCGATGTTAGCGTTAAACCGGTTTATCTTATAATATCGATTTAAAGCACAGGCCTAACTACCACCTCCTGCATGAATTTTCAAAGCCCTGAGCCATTTTGTTGTATACTTATTAGAAATTTGGTAGCGTTAGAAGCAGCATAGTAAATTCTCTTGTCATTTTGTTGGCATAAAATATCAATCAAAAATAACTCTCAAGTGGACATTCAGCATTTTATTCAGGTTTAGGTAAGTTTCTAAAAATGAACTGGTAGATGGGGCAGATTCGGACAGTGGGAATATGCCTCATCTTTCCCATTTTTGATTATGAAAGTGATTTATATGTTTATAAGTGCAGTATATTTAATAACTTGAAGTTTAATTGTTTTTTATTGTAATTGTTTCAAAATTTGGTGGTAATAGAAAATAACATCTTAAAGAAAGCTTCAGTTTTAAGGAATTTAGACCCAGATTTAAACATTGAAGAAATAAATGTCCCTGATGATTGTTTAATACCAATTGATTTGGACTTAGGTGATATTATTCTAATAGAATTTGCTACTAAAAAGAAAATTTTGTTATGGTCAAATAGAAAATTTGGAATTGAATGGTGCTTATTTAAAATAATGATGAAAAACTTTAAAAGTAATGACGGAACTTTTATTTCCCCAGTAAGTAATGATTCAACATTCATACAAAAAGATAATATCGTATTACAATTTCCCCAACCATCAGTTTCAGGTGTTAATTCTGGTCTATCTTATCATCAGTTCAGGTGTTTTGTTTGCAAGTTCTCGAGACCAGCTGACGGTCATTCCACCACCACCCAGCCAGCTGACGGTCATTTTTGTATTCAGGAAGGTCTAAACTACCATCTCCACCAAGTTTCATACACGAGTAGATGAATTTATTTTTCACTTTTTTTGTAACTTTGACCCCCTCCCCACGCTCAACCCACCGCTACCTGACCAGCTGACGCTCGATTCCGTGATCAGCACCACTAACACTATCCTGTCATATTAAAATCGTGTACGAGCAGATGAATTTTTCATTTTAACGCCAGCTCCCGTACTACTACTTTTACGAGTCAAATTTCAAAATTTTTTTCTGGAGGAGGACCCCGATACCCCCTAATGGCACCACAAGGGGATCTTGCTTGATACTTTTTTGAAAATCCACCACATTTTGATATTTTGTCAAAAGGTAAAGGGGATGGTCTGGAAAAGTGCCGCCCTTAGATACCCCTAATCTATAATTTATATTATCAATTTTTTAGTAGGTACACCCGAAATTGGTCACATTTTGCCCTTCATCAACCATCTACTGTGTTTCAAGGTGAGTCCCCCCCCAAATATTTTTCTCCAATCTCAGCACAGTGTTCAACGCCCAGAATAAAAAAAAGTGGGTACTTTTCCATTATACCGGCGCAGATGATAAAGTCGCCAATAATGATGCTACGCCAACGGAAGCTGCTTCGGGTGATTTCTTCTGGCGACTGTGCGCTGTCGCCAAAAAGTCTGTCTGGCGAGATTTGCGCCGGTGTAGTGGAAAAGTACCAAAAAGGGTTAAGTAAAACAATAAATAAACAAATATTCACTTATATAAAAACATCCTTTATATTTCTTTCCAATTTAAGTAGTAATATCTAATTAAAATTATAAGAGACAAGAGTACGTTATTAAAAATTTTTTACAGTCACCAGTAAGTTAGTACTAAAAATTTTTATATAAATATATTAAATTTGCTTTGATGGTATGTTTTCGTAATTGAAAATTTCGAGTTTTTATTTCATGTACGCAGCTACACTCTCAATGGTGACACTGTATTTTATATTGATTCTATCTACAATATTTGGTGGGGGGCTATCTTTACTTATAATTAAATTCCTGGATTATGTAATTTAAATTTAGGTAAACATGTGTGAAACTAGTGAAACAAATTTATTATTATTTTATTACGTGTTTGAAAGCGCTATACCTTGTAAAACAATAAGTAGAGTCGACTTTCTTATTTAAACCACTGAGCTATATTTAAACATATATATATATATATATATATATATATATATATATATATATATATATATATATATATATATATATATATATATATATATATATATATATATATATATATATAAGTAAAAAATTCATCGATTACTAATCAAAATTGGCATAATTACCCTGAGAAGCAGACCCAGACAACAAAAATTAAAAAAACAAAGAATTAGCCGGCACCCACTTCATCAGGAACCCCGGGTGCCAGCGAACCACGGTTTTCTGTGATGGCCGATAGGGCGATATACGCCAAGGAATAGATATCGGCCATCGGGGTCCGAACCGTGGGAAAGAAAACAGAGGAGAAAGTAAAACTTACGATGGTTTCAAAACGAATTTATATTCGAAGTGATGAAAAACAAGGCAAGATGTTGCCAAAGAATTCAAAAAACCCGAAAAAAGATTGCTGCCAGATATACCACAAAAAAACCAGATGCTAATGCAGATGAATTGCGTCACTGTGTTGTTGTTCTTTAAGGGTGTATGTGCATAAAACAAAGTCTTCAGGGTAAGACCGCTAACAAACCCACTTTGTTGTGTAAGGCGGATTTAAAAAACATGTGTTGTACACGGAAAATCTCCAGAAAAAATACCATAAATCTTAAGAAATCGTATTTAAAATATTACGATATAGGCTGTCAATCAATTTATCAGGAAAATCATTAGATTTTAATATGTTGAAGAGTTCTTTTATCTGTCTTCTTAATAAATCACGACTTGAACAAATTTTCTTAAATCTTGCAATTTGGCTATTTATTGTGTTGTAATACACTTTTTTAGAGATGTTCGATTCCCAATATATTAGTTTTAGAACTTTAAAATTAAAAAGGTTTCTTTTATCAAAAACATCTATAGTTGCTTTATTGTTATCTACTGAAATATCTAGATCCAGAAAATCTGCTTTTAAGTTGTTTTGGTTAGTTCTATTTAAGATTAATTCTTCAGGGTATATATCATGTTGCTGATTGATGAAGTTTTCACAATTAATTACTATAATGTCGTCTATATATCGAAAAATGCCAACTTTTGGATTAAAATAGTTTTGCTCAAAGTAATGTAAAAACAGATTAGCCAAGATTGAAGAAAAAATAGAACCCTGTGGAATACCTTTAATCTGTACATAACAATTCTCTCCATTATAAATATAGTTGTTAAAAATACAACAATTTATTAAAGTTTCCCAATCTTCAAAATTTATATTTATTATATGTTTATAGTTATGAAAGTAGTGAATTAGAGTATCTTTAATTTTTTGTAGAGGTAGACTCGTGAATAAATCTTTAAAGTCAAAAGTCATGATGGACTGTATGGTATTTTTATTAAGATATTCAATTACTTTTAAATTATTATTAATAATCCATGTAAAACCATCTTTCTGTATGTCTTCCAGAATAAGATTTAGAATATCAAATAGAATTTTTCCAGGTTTATTTAGATATGTTTCAGAACCACATGTGATAAATCTGAAAGCAGTTGGAGTTTTATGAAATTTGGGGTAGATGGTTAAATAAGGTATTTTGATTTTATTGCATTTAATCTTTTGTCTTTTAAGTAGAGCTAGTATTTTTTTAGAGGTAATGTTATAATTGCTGGTTTTTTTATAGTTAGAGTTTTCAACTAATTCTTGATCTAAGAGTTCTAGATAAAATGCTTTGCAGATTATGGCATAATTATTACTAGCTTTATCAACCGGAGTTATAATAAATTTCTGTTGTAGATCATTTATAGCATTTGTTATTCCCTTGTAATCAATAAGATCTTTACGTTTTTTAAGGTTGTTATTAATAAAAGATCTAAAAATGTTAAACAACTTCCATTTCCATTCTGAGAAGGCTTCTAGTGGCAAATTGTATTTCAAAGCTGCTTTAAGGCAGAAAGAATCAATATTACATAGGAAAATTTTAAAAAGTTTTTTGGTTCCCAGAGAAAAGCTTGGTCTAAATTTGACCCCTTTACACATAAGATTTCTAAGTATAACATCATCAACTATGTTCAAGTTTCCAGTAACGATGTGTTTATGATGTGGATCTACATATTCATGAAATTTAGTATCGTTACATAGACATACTGGGTTGCTTCTGAGTTCATAAGTTTTACTGCAAGATAACTTGTAGTTGAATATTTTTCTTCCTAAAGGGGTTTCATATTTAAAGCATTTAATTATTTCCAAGTCCTTTACAGGAAAGCAGTAACTTAGGGATTGCAATATATTATGAAACTTAAACTTATCGTATATCTGGTTCTTAAAGTCCACAACAAAATATATTCTATTTATTTTTTCATATTTACTGTCTCGAATTTTAGATAAACGAGCATTTAATAGGTCAAATATTAAGATTTTAAAATGTTTATTATTTAGGTCATGTTTCTCAAGATACATCTTTAGTTTTAATGCGTTTGTATCATTTAAGGAGAATACAAAGGTTCTTACTGGTTTAAAGTTAAAGTCAATAGAAAAGTTACTCTGTAGATTCAACACAACCTCATCCAAGTCATTCAAGATGTTGTATTTTCCGTTCTTTTTATTATTTTTATTACGGCCGCCTCTTTCAAATCTGGTGGTTTTTTGATTTTTTAGGTGAAATAGTTTCGATGTATTTACGTTAGAGAAATTAATGTGTGTATTTTGGAACGTATCATTTAAACCATACGGTGCAAGTGTTTTCATATTTATTATATGAAAGTTTTCCTTCTCTAAACGTAAGTTGGTGTCTTGTATTATATCCAAAATGTAGAGTTTAGCTGAATTTAGATCATGTTTTTGGAAGTGTTCAAATTCAATGTTTTCCTCATGCGTTGCCTTATAATTTTTGATATTAGATCTGTGCAAATTGATTCTTAGATTAAGTGGATTTGAGGTCTGACCAACATATCCCATGCTACAGGATGTGCATTTTATGTAATAGATCACATTGAAGACCTTGCATGCAATTAATGCGCTATCTCCCACAACACAATCCTCATCAAACATTTTACAGGTTTTGCATCTTTTGTCCTTACAAGTTGAGATTTTAATGAAATTAGTTTTACAGCTTGAGTTAGAAAAAACTAAGTTAATTTCTTTAGGGTAGCCTTTTGACGATCCGAGAGGGTCCCCAGTACTGGGTTTGTTAGACCCAACCCTCAAGTACCGAGCTTGTGAGTAAGATTTCCCACAATTGCCAGTCGCTAGATTCATTTCATTACAATATATCATGGGGAGAAGAGAGAGTAGAAATCTCAAAGATTCAAGTACAATAATCCAAAAAGCCAAAAGGGCTTAAACATTAAGAATCTAGACATATGAAAAATCAAACAAGCAAAAAATCCATCAAAATCCAAATCCAAATCCCAGAAGTAACCATCCCAATATATTAATGATCTGAAGCCTTTCTGCGCAAAGCAGCATAAAAAACCACAGAAAATACAATATTACATTCTAAATTATTTTTAAAGAATTAGAAAATGAACACAACATGCCGGCGCCATGCAGCCATGCAAATCAGTTCCCTTAATAAGTAAAAAATTCATCGATTACTAATCAAAATTGGCATAATTACCCTGAGAAGCAGACCCAGACAACAAAAATTAAAAAAACAAAGAATTAGCCGGCACCCACTTCATCAGGAACCCCGGGTGCCAGCGAACCACGGTTTTCTGTGATGGCCGATAGGGCGATATACGCCAAGGAATAGATATCGGCCATCGGGGTCCGAACCGTGGGAAAGAAAACAGAGGAGAAAGTAAAACTTACGATGGTTTCAAAACGAATTTATATTCGAAGTGATGAAAAACAAGGCAAGATGTTGCCAAAGAATTCAAAAAACCCGAAAAAAGATTGCTGCCAGATATACCACAAAAAAACCAGATGCTAATGCAGATGAATTGCGTCACTGTGTTGTTGTTCTTTAAGGGTGTATGTGCATAAAACAAAGTCTTCAGGGTAAGACCGCTAACAAACCCACTTTGTTGTGTAAGGCGGATTTAAAAAACATGTGTTGTACACGGAAAATCTCCAGAAAAAATACCATAAATCTTAAGAAATCGTATTTAAAATATTACGATATAGGCTGTCAATCAATTTATCAGGAAAATCATTAGATTTTAATATGTTGAAGAGTTCTTTTATCTGTCTTCTTAATAAATCACGACTTGAACAAATTTTCTTAAATCTTGCAATTTGGCTATTTATTGTGTTGTAATACACTTTTTTAGAGATGTTCGATTCCCAATATATTAGTTTTAGAACTTTAAAATTAAAAAGGTTTCTTTTATCAAAAACATCTATAGTTGCTTTATTGTTATCTACTGAAATATCTAGATCCAGAAAATCTGCTTTTAAGTTGTTTTGGTTAGTTCTATTTAAGATTAATTCTTCAGGGTATATATCATGTTGCTGATTGATGAAGTTTTCACAATTAATTACTATAATGTCGTCTATATATCGAAAAATGCCAACTTTTGGATTAAAATAGTTTTGCTCAAAGTAATGTAAAAACAGATTAGCCAAGATTGAAGAAAAAATAGAACCCTGTGGAATACCTTTAATCTGTACATAACAATTCTCTCCATTATAAATATAGTTGTTAAAAATACAACAATTTATTAAAGTTTCCCAATCTTCAAAATTTATATTTATTATATGTTTATAGTTATGAAAGTAGTGAATTAGAGTATCTTTAATTTTTTGTAGAGGTAGACTCGTGAATAAATCTTTAAAGTCAAAAGTCATGATGGACTGTATGGTATTTTTATTAAGATATTCAATTACTTTTAAATTATTATTAATAATCCATGTAAAACCATCTTTCTGTATGTCTTCCAGAATAAGATTTAGAATATCAAATAGAATTTTTCCAGGTTTATTTAGATATGTTTCAGAACCACATGTGATAAATCTGAAAGCAGTTGGAGTTTTATGAAATTTGGGGTAGATGGTTAAATAAGGTATTTTGATTTTATTGCATTTAATCTTTTGTCTTTTAAGTAGAGCTAGTATTTTTTTAGAGGTAATGTTATAATTGCTGGTTTTTTTATAGTTAGAGTTTTCAACTAATTCTTGATCTAAGAGTTCTAGATAAAATGCTTTGCAGATTATGGCATAATTATTACTAGCTTTATCAACCGGAGTTATAATAAATTTCTGTTGTAGATCATTTATAGCATTTGTTATTCCCTTGTAATCAATAAGATCTTTACGTTTTTTAAGGTTGTTATTAATAAAAGATCTAAAAATGTTAAACAACTTCCATTTCCATTCTGAGAAGGCTTCTAGTGGCAAATTGTATTTCAAAGCTGCTTTAAGGCAGAAAGAATCAATATTACATAGGAAAATTTTAAAAAGTTTTTTGGTTCCCAGAGAAAAGCTTGGTCTAAATTTGACCCCTTTACACATAAGATTTCTAAGTATAACATCATCAACTATGTTCAAGTTTCCAGTAACGATGTGTTTATGATGTGGATCTACATATTCATGAAATTTAGTATCGTTACATAGACATACTGGGTTGCTTCTGAGTTCATAAGTTTTACTGCAAGATAAATTGTAGTTGAATATTTTTCTTCCTAAAGGGGTTTCATATTTAAAGCATTTAATTATTTCCAAGTCCTTTACAGGAAAGCAGTAACTTAGGGATTGCAATATATTATGAAACTTAAACTTATCGTATATCTGGTTCTTAAAGTCCACAACAAAATATATTCTATTTATTTTTTCATATTTACTGTCTCGAATTTTAGATAAACGAGCATTTAATAGGTCAAATATTAAGATTTTAAAATGTTTATTATTTAGGTCATGTTTCTCAAGATACATCTTTAGTTTTAATGCGTTTGTATCATTTAAGGAGAATACAAAGGTTCTTACTGGTTTAAAGTTAAAGTCAATAGAAAAGTTACTCTGTAGATTCAACACAACCTCATCCAAGTCATTCAAGATGTTGTATTTTCCTGATGTACAAGATGTACATTTTCTAATTCTTTAAAAATAATTTAGAATGTAATATTATATATATATATATATATATATATATATATATATATATATATATATATATATATATATATATATATATATATATATATATATATATATATATATATATATATATATATATATATATATATATATATATATATATATATATATATATATATATATATATATATATATATATATATATATATATATATATATATATATATATATATATATGTTGTAGGCGTGTTCTGTTCAGGAACGACCACAGAAGGTAAAAATCTAACTATTTAATAAGACAACATTTAACGAACAGCACATCAGTTACAGGAAGAGAGAGCGAGCGAGAGAAGAGAACACGTACGTTGAAACACAGCTATTTATAACCTAAGAAGGGGAAAGTCCCGCGGGGAATTCCCGTTTAAAGTGAAACAAGAACTAAAAGAAACATAGGAAAGTTACAGTTAATTTACATCATCATCACAATAATAAGAATACAGCTAGTAAGGAATTTAAGATTATAAGTGATAAACTAGAGACACCACATCACTCCCCCTCCAGTGACAACGAAAATTACAAATATTTAGGATTAAACCTGACACGACGGCCAGAGCGTGTTGTGACTGGAGTGTTTGGAGGAAGGGAGGGTACAGTAGAAACAGGGGGTACAGGTATTGTAGCAGGAGCTGGTGTGTTGACTGGTTGTGGTGCCCACAGGAAGGCAGGTTTTAGCCTATCTATGCTTACAACCAGATCCTTTTCACGAACCTTGATGACATAAGTTTTAGGTCCTCTTGAGACGACTAGATGAGGGCCAGAGTAGGTAGGCTCAAGGGATTTCCGCTGAGCATCACAGCGCAGAAAAACGTGACTGGAGTCTGCCAACTTCTTATGGATAAAGACACGTGGTGTGGAATGGGAGCTGGTCGGAGTTGGGGTGAGTGCAGCAAAATGTTCCTTGAGCCGGGAGCTGAAGGTGGAAGGATCGATTGGAGGGGCTGAAGGGTTGGTCTGAAGGAATTCTCCAGGAAGACGGAGAGGGGTTCCATAGACCAAATCAGCACAGCTGGCTTGCAGATCTTCTTTGAAGGCGGAGCGGAGACCAAGTAGCACAATGGGTAGCACGTCTGCCCAATGGATTGATGTGTGGCAGCGAATTGAAGATTTCAGCGATCTGTGGAATCTCTCCACAAGACCATTCGACTGTGGGTGATAAGGAGTGGTTCGCATCTTATGGGTACCTAAGTATCTGACCAGGGAAGAGAAGAGCTGGGACTCAAACTGACGTCCCTGGTCAGTGGTAAGTACCTCTGGCACACCAAATCGAGAAATCCAAGTTGTGAAGAAGGCCTTGGCAACAGTTTCTGCATGCATGTCGACTAGTGGAACAGCTTCAGGCCACCTCGTGTATCTATCGATACACGTTAGAAGGTATCGATAGCCATTGGATGGTGGAAGAGGACCGACCAAGTCTATATGGACCTTACTAAATCTAGTTGATGGTAGGTCAAATTTCTGAAGTGGACTGGTGGTATGCCTGTGAACTTTGGATTTTTGGCAGGCTATACATGCTCGAGTCCACGTAGATATGTCTTTCGTCATGCCAGGCCAGACAAATCGTTTCTGTAACAGCTTGCAAGATGCACGAACACCAGGATGAGCAAGAGAATGAAGTTGGAGGAACACATCATGGCGAGAAGATTCTGGAACAAATGGGCGGACGTGTCCCGTCGAGACGTTGCAGTAGAGGGTGGCTGGTGGTTGTCCCATAGTGAATGGCTTGAGATCAAGGTTGGTGGCAGTTGACTTGTTCAGGATCTCTTGAAGTTGTTGATCTGTTTTCTGTTCTTCTGCCATTTTTTGGTAGTCAATAGAGGACGGAAGGTTGATAGTAGTAACACGAGAAAGCGTATCAGCCACAATGTTGTTGACACCCTCTATATGTCGGATGTCCGTGGAGAATTGTCCTATGTAGTCGAGATGGCGGGTTTGACGGGGAGAAGCCTTGTCTGATCTTTGCTGAAAAGCATAGACTAATGGCTTGTGATCGGTGTATATGACAAACACACGACCCTCCAGCATGTGACGAAAATGTTTAACAGCTTCATAAATACCAAGTAACTCACGGTCGTAGGTGCTGTACCGAGACTGGGCAGGGGAAAGCTTTTTTGAAAAGAAAGCAAGTGGCTTCCAATCGCCTCCACAGTCTTGTTGAAGAGTCGCTCCGAGACCTATGTCGGAAGCATCCACCATCAGGGCAAGAGATTTTGAAGCAGTTGGGTAGTCCAACGTTGCAGCTGAAGCAAGGGCATCTTTACATTGCTGAAATGCACTGCGAGCTGCGGGGGTCCATGAGATAAGTCTTTTATCCTTTTTCGTGCATCCGATGAGAAAGGCGTTCAAAGGTGCTTGGATGCTAGCGGCTTTTGGTAGGAATCGGCGGTAGAAGTTTACCATTGCAAGGAAGCGGCGCAGTTCGTCCACAGTACGGGGTTCTGGAATGTTCAAAACAGCTGAGACTTTTTCGGGTAGAGGTCGCACACCATCAGCAGTGATTTCATGTCCTAAGAAGGAGATTTTAGGTTGTCCAAAAATGCATTTGGTGGGATTAAGGCGAACTCCATATTCTTGGAGCCGAGTGAAAACTAGTCGTAGGTGTCCTAAGTGCTCCTCTGTAGTTGTTGATGCAACTAGCACATCATCAAAATATGCCACGCAAAAGTCCAATCCCATTAGAACTTGATTGATGAAGCGCTGAAAGGACTGCGCAGCGTTGCAGAGTCCAAAGGTCATCACAGGAAACTCAAACAGGCCAAAGGGTGTGGTCACAGCAGTTTTTGGGACATCTGATGGATTTACAGGAATTTGAAAGTAAGCTCTTTCGAGGTCAAGAGTGGAGAAAATGGTCTTTCCGTCCAACACCTGCATACAGTCCTGTATGTGTGGTACAGGGTAGCGGTCCGGGACTGTAACCGAGTTCAGTCGTCGGTAATCTCCGCATGGTCGCCAATCCCCGTTCTTCTTTGGGACCATGTGAAGTGGGCTTGCCCAAGAGCTTTTGGAAGGGCGGCAAATCCCCTGCTCCAACATATAGCTGAACTCCTCTTTGGCAGCTTTAAGCTTGTCAGGTGGTAGACGCCGTGGTTTCGAGGCAATGGGGGGGCCAGTAGTCTCAATGAAGTGGACAACATCATGCTTCGGAGTAGTAACTGACACAGGTCGGGTGATGGAACAAAATTCTTTAAGCAAATTGTGAAAAGGAGAGTCACCGCAAATTAATTTTATGTTGAAAAATTCAGCATTAGTCAATGTTCCAGATGATGTTAAGTGTGTAGCAGAGTCAATTAAACACTTATTTTTGAGGTCCACCAATAAGGAAAATTTTTGGAGGAAGTCGGCGCCTATTATGGGATGAGTCACAGCGGAAATTATGAAAGGCCACTGGAATTTTCGTCGTAGTCCTAGGTCGAGGGACAACAGTTTCTCACCAAACGTGTCAATAGCCGATCCGTTAGCTGCAAAAAGTCGCAGCTTACCAGTGGACCTGTTATTCCGTTCCAGTGGGGGAATCACGGAAACATCGGCACCAGTATCGATTAGAAACCGAAGGCCGGTTGACCTATCGGTCAGAAAAAGACGCGACACGCATTTGCCTTCGTCACTCATGACTTCGAGTGACGGCGCTGTTAGTTTTCCGAACTGTAACTACATGGTTTTTTGCATCGGCAAGCCTTATCCTTGAAGTTGTGGTGGTATATATATATATATATATATACATATATACATATATATATATACATATATACATATATATATATATATATATATATATATATATATATATATATATATATATATATATATATATATATATATATATATATATATATATATATATATATATATATATATATATATATTTCTCTTACGTGACGCTTAAATTTGGCGGTATTTGTTTTCTCCCGTTGGCAACAATAAACTTGTTTACAAAAATGAGTGTGAAAGGGACCAAGGCGTGTTCAGTAAATAAATAATTTATTAGAACATTAACATAACGGTAAGGCAAAAGGTAAGTAAATTAACAAGAGCAGCAAGCTTTATACAGTTTTGGAGCAGCGCTGCCAGCGCAGAAGGAGATGCGCCTTGAAGAAGATGCGCCTAGCGCTTTGGCGATCTGGCACAGGAGTAACTCGCCGTATTCTCCCTTTTGGCGATTAGGCTTTAGGCGTCGCACCGCATACTCCCCCCGCAGTTCAACGAAAAGTTACAAACCGTTTTGGCGGTTTACTCTTTCTACCAGAACGTGTAGTAGTTCCGGGAGAGAGGATAACGTCTTGAGTTGAAGAACCAAAGTCTTTTTTAGAATCACAATTGACAGTCTCTGTCGCACAGTCGTGGGTTTCGATCTCTTTGTTGGATTCAGTGTCCGAAGAGAGAAACACAGGCTTAAGACGATCGAGTGATATGGTGCTCTTTCGACCGCTGATATCAATGTCGTACGTCTTGGCATTGCGGCATAGCACTTTATAAGGTCCGTCATACGGAGCTTGGAGAGCTGTACGAACTCCGTCTTTGCGCAATAGCACATGGGAACAGGTATGAAGTTCTGGGTGAACAAAAACACTAGTGGGTCCATGGCTAGAAGTGGGCACGGGGCGAATGCGGGAGAAAGATTCCTTCAGGTCCAGTAGGAATTGTTTGGGGGTTGGTTCGTCGATTGATGGCGATGGGGAAAAAATTTCTCCGGGAAGTCTGAGGCTACGTCCATACACCAAGTCGGCGGTTGTGGCTTCCAAACCTTCTCTGTAGACAGAACGAAAACCAAGTAGGATTGTAGGTAGAACCGTTGACCAGTTTTCTGCATTGAGGCACTTCATGGCAGCTTTTAGTGGGCGATGGAACTGCTCGACTAACCCATTAGCCTGAGGATGGTAGGGAGATGAGCGATACCTTTTTATCCCCAAAAGGTTAAGCATGGCGCTGAAGAGTCGGCTCTCGAACTGGCGTCCTTGGTCAGTCGTTATGCAGGACGGTACTCCAAATCGGGAGATCCAAGTAGAGTAGAAGGTCTCGGCCACGCTCTCAGCAGTTATATCCTTGATGGGGACAGCTTCCGGCCACCGGGTAGCTCTGTCGATCATCGTCAAAATGTAGGAGAATCCTTTAGAGGGAGGTAATGGTCCTACTAGGTCAAGGTGCACATGGTCAAATCTCTTAATCTGGTCAGGAAAAGTACCTAATGGGGTTTTAGTGTGTCTGAATATTTTAGATTTCTGGCAAGGAATACATTGTTTAGCCCAATCCTTACAATCTTTGTTTATTGAAGGCCAAATAAACCTAGATTTAATTAGTTTGGTTGAAGCTTTTATTCCAGGGTGGGATAAATTATGTAAACAAAGAAAAACCTGCCTACGAAATTCCTTAGGGATGTAGGGTTTGACAGTTCCCGTAGATATATCACAGTAAATGAATATGTCCGTGTTGGGTAAATTTACTTTTTTTAGTTGCAAGTTTTCAGAATTCAACAAATCTTTTAATTCCTCGTCATTTAACTGCGCTTCGGCAATTGCTTTGTAGTTAATAGGTTCAGGCATAGAGATGGTACTAACTCTAGAAAGCATGTCTGCAACAAGGTTTTCCGACCCCTTTATGTAACGAATGTCCGTCGTGAATTGTGACAAATATTCTAAATGACGACATTGTCTGGGGGAACACTTTTCAGATCGTTGGGAAAATGCAAAACACAAAGGTTTGTGATCTGTGTACAAAGAAAATACTCGTCCTTCGAGCATATACCTAAACTGCTTAACCGAAGCGTAAGCTGCCAATAACTCGCGGTCATAGGCGCTATATTTGGACTCACTTTTTGAGAGTTTTCTGGAAAAGAATGCCAATGGCTGACACTCTTGTCCGATCAACTGCATAAGCGCCCCTCCAATAGCAAAATCGGAGGCATCGACTTGCAAAATCAGTTTAGCATCCTGTTTTGGATGCGCTAGCAAAGTTGCGCTTGAAATTAATTTTTTACAGTTTGTGAACTCTTCCTCAGATTTTTCCGTCCAATCTATGACTCTGTTGTCATTCTTTTTGCTACCCCGTAAAAACGAATTAAGGGTTGTCTGGTTGTGTGCTGCATGAGGCAGAAACCGACGAAAAAAGTTCAGTAAACCTAAGAAACGTCGAAGTTCCTTAATGGTTTTGGGACGGGGGTAATCCAAAATTGGTTGGACTTTATCTGGTAGGGGTTTTGTACCCAGTTTAGAAATATGGTGCCCAAGGAAGGAAATCTCCGACACACCTAGGGTGCATTTGGAGACATTAATAGTTAAACCGTAATCATTCAGTTTTTTAAAAACTAAACGTAAGTGATTTTCATGATCCCTTTCGTTATCACTGAAGATTAGTATGTCATCAATGTATACGTAACAAAATGGGAGTTCCCCAAGAATTTCGTTCATAAACCTTTGGAATGTTTGTGCGGCTCCGCAAAGCCCAAAATTCAAGTAGGGAAATTCAAAGAGTCCAAACGGTGTACTGACAGCCGTTTTAGGGATGTGCTCCGGGTGGACGGGTATGTGAAAATATGCTTTTACCAGGTCAATTTTTGAAAATATCGCTTTCCCGTACAAAGTATTTGAGAAGTCTTGGATGTGGGGGATGGGGTAACGATCAGGTATTGTACAAGCATTAAGTTTCCTGTAATCCCCCACAGGGCGGATACTACCCGAACTTTTTGACACAACGTGTAATGGAGAAGACCAGGGGGACTTTGAAGGTCTGCAGATGCCCTGATTCACCATGTATTGGAATTCCTGTTTGACCAACTCGTACAATTTTGGGTTTAACCTCCTAGGTTTGCAGTACACAGGAGGACCAGTTGTTTCAATAAAGTGTTCAGTTTTGTGCTTTACTGGTTTTACTTGTGGGGTCAAACTAGTTAATTCTGGGAATTCAGCTAAAATTTTGAGGTAATGGTTTTCTCCAGAAATAAGTTTGATGGTAGATCCAAAATCAAGTTTAGCTTGAAAACCTGACGTAGATAATTTAGTAACACTATCGATCAATCTCCGATTTTTTAGATCGATCAAAATGCCAAAGTGTTTTAAAAAATCAGCCCCAATGATAGGGATCGGAACGGAAGCTATCAAGAATTTCCATTCTAGATTACGACGTAGACCTATGTCTACACCTAACAACTTAGTTCCATAAGTAAAGATTTGGGAATCGTTCGCAGCAAAAAGCCTTAAAGGGTCAGGTTTTAGGTTTCTAGCCCTTTTTGGAACTGGGATACATGAGACATCCGAACCAGAATCTATCAAAAATTTAAGATGAGATTGCTTATCAAAAATAAAAAGGCGACTGGAGTTAGTGGCTACCGGTGAGTTGGTCGCCGATACTTTTTTTCCGACAGCCCCTCCTAGTTTTCCTGGTTTTTAAAAGAACATGGTTCCTGGCACTTCCTAGCCTCATTACCAAACTTTGTATGGTAGTAACAAAACTTACCCTGAGAATTTTTACGGTGGTGGGGTGACTTATTAAATCGTCCCCGGCGGCGGCTTCGAGAGCGACCGCGCGAAAGGCGTTCAACTTCGCGGCGTAATGCAGCGATTTCTGAGCGTAAAGAACTGTTCTCATCAAGTGCCGATTCTTTTGTCACCGTAGACACAGAACTGCCACTGGCAGCAAAAACATTATTTGAGGGGTTTAAGCGTACCTCTGCGACAGTGTCAGCTAACCTAGCTAGGTTATCTAGTGATTCTGGGTTCACCGCAAGAATCGTTTGCATGTCCACAGGTAACCGTTGCGACCAGATGTTTTTCAAGAAATCATCCTGGACCGATTGTCCCGCTAACTCTCGCATCCTACGTAAGAGATGAGATGGTTTCTCGTCTCCAAGGGGGAGATCAGTAAGCAATTTTTTTATTCGCGCATTTTCAGAGTCCGAAAATTCCTCAATCAGACTTTTTTTTAATGCCTTGTACTTGTCAGTTGCAGGCGGATTAAGCAGAATGTCAGATACCGCGGTTAACGTTTCAGTGTCGATCACCGCAACTAAGTGATTGTACTTTGTTGAATCGCGGGTAATTTCCGAAAGTTCGAAACCACATTCTACCTGGGTAAACCAAAGTCGAATGTTGTTTTTCCATAGGGGTGGTATTTTCAGTCCCATCTTAGCAACCTGGGGTTCAACCTGGGGTTGAATACTCTGATCACTACCAGATGCAGCTGGCTCTTCACTATCGTTAGGCATTGTGATCCAACTAAACTAACTAGCTTACTCTTTAGATCTAACTAGATTGGCTATGATCGAAGTTGTAAGTAAACTTTAAAGGGGCAGAATCAGGGCAATTAAGTGGTTAAAAAAAATCTGACCAGACAGAGATCGACCAGTGCTTACCATGTTTTGACCTTACAATCACGTCCGGCTCATCAGTGAAAGGGACCAAGGCGTGTTCAGTAAATAAATAATTTATTAGAACATTAACATAACGGTAAGGCAAAAGGTAAGTAAATTAACAAGAGCAGCAAGCTTTATACAGTTTTGGAGCAGCGCTGCCAGCGCAGAAGGAGATGCGCCTTGAAGAAGATGCGCCTAGCGCTTTGACGATCTGGCACAGGAGTAACTCGCCGTATTCTCCCTTTTGGCGATTAGGCTTTAGGCGTCGCACCGCAAGTGCATTGTTTTGGATTTGATTTTTTTCTGATTTTAGTCTCTAATGCTGTTAAAATATTATGTTAAGAGGGATTAAATGTTACTATTTTATTAATTTACTGTTAAATTATTATTTTTATACGCATGTTAATAGTACTTATATGATACAGTATTATGGTAGTTTTTCTAGGCTAATGCAACAGTACCCATGAGTTTTATAAGCACTGTACACATATTTTTCATACACTGTATTTAATGTTTCCCTGCTGCATATTGCTATTTATAAAACTCTATTTTCACCAATAAATTTAGTTGGTAATGAATCTCTGCTAGGCTGTACCAGCGTATGGTGAGCGAGCGTAGCGTGCACAGGATTGCGAAGCAATCCTAGGGCAACTGCGTCAGCAGTTCCCGGGGGTTGGCGAGCGATAACAAGCAGGGGGCGATAGCCCCCTAGTTTATCCAAAAATGTGGGGAAATTTTTTCCCCTGATTAGGGTTCAAATAGGTGACTAAGATGAAATCTGGGCTCCTCACGTGTGTTGCGTGTAAGTTATAAAGTGGCTTTTTTTTAATGTATAAGAGACAGCACTAGTCCTTTATATTTCTTTTCAAGTTAAGAACTAGTAAAATCTAATGAAAAATATAAGAGAAGCGAAAGCGAGTACGTTACTAAAAATGTGTTTCAGTCACCAGTAAGTTTGTACTAAAATTTTTTATATAAATATCATCTCCTTAATAAAATTTCACTCTACGTTGGGCGTCAGTTTAATTCAGGAAATACAGTTACACTTTTACAAGTGGAATTGTATATCTCAAAACAAAATGATTCTAGCTATGATCTGTTATACAGGGTATTTCATAACTTCTAGGGGAGGTAGGGTACATTAAGACGAACAATAGTTGGTGACAAGGTTAGTAGAATACTAGGTTGGCTCTTCTCATAGAAACGAAAAATTCAAGGGGCGTGTAAGATTTAAACCAGTGACGTCAGTGGTTTTCGTCTTATTAACCAATCCCATTCACTTGGGTGGGACTGAAATAGAGGCACTAAGTTTTAGGGACTTTGTGTTTCAGAGAGGGATATTTCATCTTCGGTTTAACAGGTTTAGTTTTACGACTTTTCTATGTTAGGAGTTTTCTCTTTAATGATGCGATACATACGCAAACAGTCTGCGCTCTGTACCTGTCGCCGCCGGTTCGATTCCGGCCTTGCCCTGGGTGTATTTTTTTCTCTCTCTCTCAATAAAAATTATGCTTGTGTCTTCTGTACGAATAAGCGGATCCTTGAGATCAAGCAAACAATCCGGAAATTATATGTAACTCCAATCCAATTTAATACTATATCTTTAATTCTTAAAACTAGAGATCCTAGAGTAGGGAGAGAGGCGACAACGCACTGGTAGTTTCTGATTGGCCGAGAGGGAATTTTTACCACCAAGGCTATTACGGTTTCTCAATTCAGCTGTAGGGTGGGGTTTGCGTTACAGTCCGAACATAAAAAGAGTTTTTTAATTCAGCTATGCTGAGGGATTCTCGCTATGGTCCTATACGGAGAGGCGACAACGCACTGATCGTTTCTGATTGGCCGAGAGGAAAGTTTTACCGCCGCAGGCTATTTCGGAAAAACCGGTCATGCGCACATTTTTAGGGATCTAAAAATAATACAATGAAATCAAACTTTTACTAACTATAAAGTATTAACATAACTAAATTACACAATACTCTGTAATGAATAGGAAGTGTTCACTGAATTCATACTTAAATTTTTTATACATAATCTCAAATCACCGTCAAGAGTATCTTTGTAATCTCATTACAAGTCTCAAACACTAGTTCCAACAATATTTAATCTGAAGTATTTCGCTCCTAACAAAAAGGAAACAAAAAAAATCATCATGTAGATTATAAGATTTACTAGTATTTAATAAGAAAAAATACAGTAAAACTATGTATCCATAGCGATAACATGGATTGGTGTTACATATATTTTCCGGTTTGTGTGCTTGATCCCAAGGATCCCTTATAATCCTTCGTCAAGGCACAAACATAATTGTTTTACTGACGGAGAGAGAGAGAGAGAAAATACACCCAGTCCAGGGAAAGGGTAAGGCCGGAATCGAACCGATGACAACACAACGCGTAGGCTGCTAGTGCTAGCGACAACAAATATTGCTTTAATTTCAGCATTTATTTCCATAAGAAGAAGAAAACTACTTGTTTATATTTTCCCTGAGTTTTACTTTTCTCCCTTTCTACTACAGAAAAATCTCCGTGATTTTCCTTAACAATCCTGATTGCCCACAGGCGAGGCGGAGAACTTTCAAACCAGTGACGTCACAAAACTGAACGCAAAATGAGAGCTGATGGCCCCCCCCTGAGTTGGTACTTTCTGAATTCTCGAGGGACCGTCTCCATAATTATCTACGATTTCAGCTCGAAAGCACTTCGTCGGCGAAAAGTCTTCGTCGAAAGTCGGCGCATGCCTGAATGCTGGCAGCGTTTCCCACCCGGGATTCCACAAGATATCCGAAAATTGTTTTCTAGAGTTCATTTTACAACCCTAAATAAGTTATGGATCAATCAGCCGAATTCAGAAAATGGGAAAAAATCTAACTCAGGTGAAAACGATCTTCAGCTGTCTGTGTGATTATGCGGAGGTAGAGCCAGTATCTTTTTTTTTTACTTCGTGCTTCATCGTGTCCATTTTTACTTATTGTAAGTAGATTTGGGGAATATTTTTAAAACTTGTAATTTTTTAAAATGTTTGGTCAAAACCGAAAGCGTATAATAATTTCCAATATTCCGATTTTATGTACCAATGCTAGTTGAAACCCTGCTTTTTAGACTTAAATTTCCAAAAATTGACCCCCAGACCCCCCTTTAGATAGTTAAAGCACGATTATTCATGACTATTGTTACAGGGACGCTAGGGTTCCCCGGAACTAGGAGATTGTCAAAAGGGTTCCGTAGATGCAATTGTTCTATTCTGGAATTTATTACATTCACCCAATTCAAATTTGTCATGTAAAAATGAGATTTAAGTGTTTATTCTAATTAAAAACAGACAACTAAATGAATCAGGCAAGCGTTGTTGGTAGATTAAAGTTACAATTGTCCCTTTTCCAGACTTTAGTTCCTTGCACCATATAATTCCAACCAACCAACCAACCAACCAACCAACCAACCAACCAACCAACCAACCAACCAACCAACCAACCAACCAACCAACCAACAAGATTCTAGTAATAAAATGTTTTTTTCGTGACACTTTCTATCACAGTCTATCTACCTACAACGCATGACGCATGCCTGTTTCATTAATTGATCTGCTTTTGATTAGAATAAACACTTTAATCTCATAATAATAGTACTTTAATCTTTAGGGGTCATCCATAAATTACGTGAGGTCAAAAAGGGGGGGAAGGGGTTTGGAAAAATCTCAGGAAATCTCACCAAGGGGGGAGGGGGTCGATTAAAATCACACGTCAACTTTTTAAGTTAGAAAATATGATTTTCTTTTTTTTAAGTGTGATAAATGAATACAATCAGATAAGATACTGCAAATTATTTTTTAAAAAGTTGTAGGTGAATCTCACTTGGGGGGAGGGGGGGGTTCAGATTTTGGAAAAAACGCCTGACGTAATTTATGGCAGGGGCGTCATTTCAGTTTTTGGTTGGGGAGGGGCAAGGATTTTTTTAAGTGGGTCTGGACCACGCAGTAACTACTTTTTTGGGCGGGTTGCCTCAACATCATTTTTGAGGTTTTATAGGTGCCTGATAGATAAGTTCCATAGATGCTAGTTCCATGCTAGAGCTCCGAAAAGTAGAATTTGAATGATACGACATATAATGTCAAAATTTGACAACGAGAACTCCAAGAAAAAAGGGGGGTCTGGGGGTTCACCCCCAGGAAAATTTTGAAAATTTGCCTCTTAAAGTAGTGTTTTATTAGCTCATTTTGAGACCATTGGGGAGCACTAAAAAGGAAAAGCTTATTGTAAGCGGCAGAAATCTCAAGGGGAAAACACTGAATAGCAGACGTGAAAATTTTAGAGGGGGCTGGGGGGTGCTGCCCCAGAAAATTTTTTGAAATTTAACCCTCAAAAGTAGTGTTTTATCTCCTTTTGAGACTCTTTGAGTTGCCCCCGAAGCACTTTGTGGAAGTTAGAGAATTTTCAAGGGACTTGCAGCTATTTTTCACATAACAGTGGAAACCTTGGGGGAGGGGCGGTTGCCCCCCTGCCCCCCCTAAATGACGCCCCTGATTTATGGATATATGGATCAGTTAAATAATCAAATAAACCAGAATGAATTATGTAACTATTAACATTTAATTTTGACATATTATGTATTTTTGAAACGAAATCACGTTATTGTAACAATCAGGTTCCTTTTTTTTTAAATGATCATTTACTTACGCTCTAATAACATCTACACATAATAGTAACATCTCTACATAATAGCATCTAACCATGCCTCTCCGATGTTCGTTGTGAATTTCAACATCAGATGGCGCTGCTTTAAGGTATAATAACACTAGTCGACAGTGGTTTCCTAACAACAACCAAATTACTCTTTTTGTTACTAACTCATGTAGTTATTTAAATATCTGCAAGTATAAAAGTTCCACTACGTCCCATTTTTGCGTAACAAAAATTTTCGATTTTCTGCTTTTTTTCTTAATTTTTGAGTTTTAAGCGTCATTTTTGTCGAATAGCAACCCTGCAATCCTATGCAATTAATTTATTTCTAGTATCCCAGTATGTAGACATTCTTTTAAAAGTGTGGCGATGTTTTTGTACTGCAGTTCATTTTGAAAATTGACGAGTTTTCAGTGTAGATTTTGCACTTTTATGCACAATACGTTTTTCTAAATTTGGGTACGGTTTAAATTACAATTAAACGGTAATATTTAACAGAAAAAGTGGAATAAGGTTTTATCCCACCGATTTGTGTCCAAATCGGTGACTAAAATGAAATCTGGGCTCCTCACTGGTGTTGCAGAAGTTAGAATGAGGCTCTTTTTAAGTGCGTAAGAGTCAACAGTAGTTCTACGCAAATTACTATCCCCATAGTATGGGGAGGACATTTAAATTATCTTGGTTATTTTATATCAATGACAAGTACAGAAAAAACATTTCAAAAAGTATTTAAAAGTACTTTTTTCGCCATTAAGTGAAGGCAAACTCAAAGTCAGTATGAATCTCTTATTAAAAAAGAATTCATGACCCTGCTTATGAAGGAAAATTTAATAAAACGCATTATCAGCTTGAAAATGGTTTTTAGGAGAGTGGTAAGATGATTTTTAGAAAATAGGACCGATTAAAATGCTTTAATCTCAATAGAAGGTTCTCTTTGGTCTTACCAAGCCATAGAATGTTGAGTATCACCCAAAATTCATATTTTACATCCACGTTTGAACTTATTTCCGGAAATTATCACTGTAGTCAATCATAAACAAGGATAAAGATTCCCTTAGGACATTTACTCGATACATAGGTCACTGCAAAATAGCAATTTTGGGCTACAGCTCTTGGTTCATTAAAAGGGGAGATTTAGAGCCACTTAAGAGACAAAAAGTGATAAAATTGCATCGTATTTAATGAATGTTTTATGATTTTTAGTTTTATTTTGTCTGAAACATGTATATAATCTTAATTATGATAGTATTTTATGGTAAAATAATGAGATTAATTGTTAAAAAGGAGTGTTTTCAACGCTTTTGTCCGTTTCTTACAGTACTAGTGCAATATTTGTAACAAAAAAACTGTACGTGCTACAGCTTTTTCACAACTATTTCTGAATTCTACACCCTGAAATTAGTCGGAAATACTTAATCTCACTTTTGTTAGCGAAAAAAAGTTGAAATTTGTCGACTAGTGTAATCGGACTTTGGTTTGAAAATCAGTTTTCATTTTTTTACATACGAGTCATGATGGTAAAAGCCTTAGCAGCACCTTATAAATTTAGCAGCGCCATCTTCATGCGAAAAGTGCAACAATACATCACTTGGTATTTTATTGGCAAGGGTCGGCCTCCAACTACCCCTAGTTTAGAATTTGAATGGTTGATTTCATTGGAAGAATTCAATATTTATTTCGTTTTCCTTATTTTTTAGAGGGGGATGAATCGAATTAAATAATTTAAATACAAGAGCAATTAGTAGTTACTGAGTTTTAAAAAAAGCATTAGTGTGAGGTGTGCTGGATCAGAGAGGAGAGTCTCGCTCCCTAACGAGAGGGGAGGGGCGAGGGGGTACGATTCCCCCAGGCCTGTAGGGGGCCAGGGTCCCAAAGATTTTCGTATTGAGTTCTAAAAGGGATATATTTTTGAATATTTTGGAAATTAATTTATTCCCATAAAGGTCCAAAAATGAGTAAATCCCCAGTTTTCTAGGGGCATATTTTCAAAAATTTTATGGGGGGGGGCAGACCCCCTTTATTGCTTGTTACTCATCGTATTATCAAAAGAAAACGATATTTTTAAGGAAATTCAGATCTTGTCTAGAAATATACTAAAAATTACATTAAGCCCATGATTGCATGGGTGGGGGTACTTCAGAAAATGTTTGCCCCCTACCTCAAAATGAGAAGTATAGGTGTCACTGAGGCCCGCTTCCCAACATTGTCCCCGGGCCCGGACGTGGCTCTCGGCGGCCCTGGGGAGGGCCCCCGCTACTGAAGTAAACGAATTACTTTAAAAAACATTTGGTAAAATCCTATGAGAGCCCACACCCTTGGCAATATACCAAAATAAAGCGCCAAACCAGAACAAGATGGCGCTAATCGCCATTTTTGGCAGGGTGTGGGCTCTGCTCGGATCCAACCAAATATTTTACTATTGAGAAAGATATATGCGCCAAGATTATAAAAAAATGTTGAATAAAACAATAAATACTTAAAGTCGACTGTCTTATATTTAAACATGCTTTATATTTCTTTCCAATTTTAATAGTAATATCTAATGAAAAATTATAAGAGAAGCAAGTATATCTCTATTCTAAAAAAAAAAAAAAAAAAAAAAAGAGTTTTTTTGTGAACGGTTTCCAGAGAATGGATTTTTAAATACTTATCCGCATAACATGTTTTCGGTATCAAACTTCGGCAGGAAACTGATGTACAATTTTTATCCCTCCAATCACAACGACCAATCAACGCTATATTTTATGATAAAAATAATTCCCTTCACGCTTTAAAAAAGCGCTTCAAAATACTTTTAAATAATATTTCTTTAAAAGACTGATAAGATTTTTCCAGAAACTAACAGATATACTATTTAAATATAGAATTTCACACACCAGAATCAACTGTTTGTAAACATTTGGTGTAATGCAGGTTTTATCTCTTATTATTTTCAATAGTTTAAAAGGTATTGTTTAAAAAGTCTTTGTTTAAACAAAAACATGAATAGAAGAAAACTTCCCCGAACTGTAGAGTAACTATTTATTCCATTTTACCTTGTTTGTTGGAATTTAATTCCAGATGATCTCCGAAGAAGAGGGCGAAACGTCTGGAATTAAATTCCAACAAACACGGCCATCCATCCCGGAAAAGGGAATAGATAAAAACATGAATGCTAAAACACTAGACGTTTTGACGATTCATTGGTGAACTTTTTTTAAATATTGATTAACAATAGTTACGGGCAGACTTGATGGCTATTTCAAAGTAAAACATGTTGATTAAATTAATGAAAATTTGGATCCAATAAATACTCTAACTTTTAAGAGTGTCATTAATGAAGATAACCGGTGTGTTTCTGGAAGGTTGGTTGACGTTTCTTCTACTAATTGTTTTAACGAATGTTTTATAAAATAATTAATTTCAGTGAGCAGCGTTTTGTGGTGAGCGATAGCGAGCAGGGGTTGGTAGCTCCCTAGTGTTGTTAAAAGTTTGTTACAGTCACCAATAAGTTTGTACTAAAAATTGTTATATAAAAAAAATTAACTCCGCACTGTTGATATATTATCTAAATATGCCTCACGTACGCAGTTACACTTTCAAGAGTGGAACTGTAATTTATATTGATTATAAATGTAATAATTAGAGTGGGACTTCCTTATGATTAGATACCTTGTAAAAAGTACTTAATTTAGGTATACAGGGTATCTCAAAATTGCGTTGCACGACTTTTATTCGGAACCAGCGCCTCCTAGGGTCATGAAAGTAAGGTCTACCCCTAGGTAAGTGACCCTGGAGAATCCATTGAGAGGACTTACAGCGCCCCTAGCGGCGAAATTAAAAAGTTAAAAAATTAATTTAAAAATTAAAGGAGATAGAGCAAAAACCTCAGTAAGAGTATTGTTGCCAACGTCAAGAAGAATTCATTGAAAAAAATTTGATCAAAATATCTTGAATATTCGTGGAGATTTTAGCATGTGAAAATAGCACTTTTTCAGGGGTCAAAAAGTAAAAAGTTCGCATATTTGCAAATTTTTCAGTGAAATTGTGTAGTTTTGTGTTTCTTTAGTTGAAAGAACACAAAATTTAATCAAAAA
The DNA here is from genome assembly GCA_024610705.1 of Tetragnatha versicolor. NCBI lineage: Eukaryota > Metazoa > Arthropoda > Arachnida > Araneae > Tetragnathidae > Tetragnatha > Tetragnatha versicolor. The sequence goes on along the minus strand of JANDEH010000018.1, from coordinate 9,308,074 downwards.
AATTTGCAAATATGCGATCTTTTTACTTTTTGACCCCTGAAAAAGTGCTATTTTCACATGCAAATATCTCAGCGAATACTTAGTCCACTGAAAATAGCGAAAAAAAGGGCCGAACCTCGGACAAATTGCAATAAAAGGTTTCTCAACGGTTTTCACTTAGGAATGACCTCAATAATAACATACTAAAAATCGGCCAAAATCGGTCGGGGGGAAGTTTAATTTTTTTTAAATTTTTTAAAAATGGCCGAAAAAAAATTTAAAAAAACCCAAAACAATAATATAGACATGTGATACATGTTTATAGGTTACTTTTGAGTTTTGAAACCGAATATTGCCTTTAGTTTTGAAAAAAATTGAAATTTCAATTTTTAAAATTAATTTGAAAAATGAGCTATATGAAAAAATTAAAACACCCCTAAAAACCTAACAAAAACATCAAAAGAAATAAATCCAACGGTTTTCATTTAGAAATGACCTAAATATTAACATACTAAAATTTAAAAATTTTACGAGTTAAAGAAGTTAAATTTTTTTCAAATTTCTATTTTTTTTGCGAAAAATGCATTTTTTTTTCCAAATTCGTGCCAAAAACTTTAAAGACTTTTGAAAAGGTCATTTTTCGGTGGATATTGTCCACAGATAGTTATATAATGGAAAACCGGTGGAATTGACCCTCAATGAATTAGTTAATTATTTTATTTAAAATTTTGAAGTTGGTAAAATGTAGTAAAAAGTGAAAAAAAGGTAATACTTTGCCATATTTACACCAGAATTTAAAATAATTAACTAATTCATTGAGGGTCAATTCCACCGGTTTTCCATTATATAACTATCTGTGGACAATATCCACCGAAAAATTACCTTTTCAAAAGTCTTTAAAGTTTTTGGCACCAATTTGAAAAAAAAATGCATTTTTCGCAAAAAAAAATAGAAATTTGAAAAAAAATTTAACTTCTTTAACTCGTAAATTTTTTAAATTTTAGTATGTTAATATTTAGGTCATTTCTAAATGAAAACCGTTGGATTTATTTCTTTTGATGTTTTTGTTAGGTTTTTAGGGGTGTTTTAATTTTTTCATATAGCTCATTTTTCAAATTAATTTTAAAAATTGAAATTTCTATTTTTTTTCAAAACTAAAGGCAATATTCGGTTTCAAAACTCAAAAGTAACCTATAAACATGTATCACATGTCTATATTATTGTTTTGGGTTTTTTTTAAATTTTTTTTCGGCCATTTTTAAAAAATTTAAAAAAAATTAAACTTCCCCCCGACCGATTTTGGCCGATTTTTAGTATGTTATTATTGAGGTCATTCCTAAGTGAAAACCGTTGAGAAACCTTTTATTGCAATTTGTCCGAGGTTCAACTCTATTTTCAGTGGACTAACTCAAGATATTTTGATCAAATTTTTTTCAATGAATTCTTCTTGACGTTGGCAACAATACTCTCACTGAGGTTTTTGCTCTATCTTCTTTAGTTTTTAAATTAATTTTTTGAACTTTTTAATTTCGCCGCTAGGGGCGCTGTAAGTCCTCTCAATGGATTCTCCAGGGTCACTTACCTAGGAGTAGACCTTACTTCCATGACCCTAGGAGGGGCTGGTTCTGAATAAAAGCCGTGCAACCCAATTTTGAAACACCCTGTACATTTTTGTGAAACAAATTTATTTTAGTACGTTATTAAAAATGTGTTACACTCTACCACCACAACAGTCACCAGTAAGTTTGTATTAAAAATGTTAATATAAAGGCAATCTCCTGCTTTGCGTATTCAAAATCCGGTTCTTCTGGACTTCTTCAGTGTGTCTCCAAAGGCTCGCAGCTTTCTAGGCTGAAAGGCCACTGACTGGGAGCTCTTCAGAGCTAAACTAAACGGGGAACTGATAGGCTTGGTCCCAAAAATGAATCCCTCCACTCCCTCGGACCTGGACAACCTAGTTATGGAATTCTCCAGGGCTGTCAATGAGTCTTTGGACAGAGCCCAGAAACCCCCCAAAAAACCTGAAGTCCCATATATTCCTAACACAGTAAGATCCTTAATCAAATGGAAAAACGACTTGAGAAAAGGAATACCAGAGAGATAGGAACCCCCAAACAAAGAGACTATACAATAAGGCGGTCAAACTAGTAAAAAAGGAACTCAGTAAGACTAATCAGAAAGAATGGGAAACATTGCTAGAAACCTTGGACCCACAGGATAGGTCTATATGGAGAATTCCTAAGGCCTTGAGAAGAAAAAGTGAGCCCAAAATGCAAAACATAAAAACCGCGCAAGGGCTAGCATGCTCAGAAAAGGACAAAGCTGAAGCGATAGCACAATCCCTAGAGATGCAATTCAAACCAAACCCAATGAAAAACCCAGACATGGAGACTCTGGTTCTAGAAACTATCAGGAAGTATGAAAACGAATGCCCTCCCTCCATTCCCCCTCAGATCCTCCCCTCTGAACTGTTAGTGGATATAAAACGACTAAAGAATCACAAAGCCCCGGGTATACATAGTATTCCACATATTGCTATAAAAAACTTCCCGATGCTTGCCATATGCTTCCTCACAGCTATAGTAAATAAAACACTAGGTCTATCCCATTTCCCTACTCCCTGGAAGGAAGCTAAAGTGATTGCTTTGCCGAAACCGGGAAAGGACCTAACTCTAGCAGCGAGCTACAGGCCTATATCCCTTCTACCCACCCTTAGCAAGCTAACTGAAGGAGTAATACTAAAATTCTACAACAAGCATGTTGAGGAGAACAATATTCTAATTCCCGAACAACACGGGTTTAGGAATAGCCATTCAACTTCGCACCAGCTGCTAAGGCTGTTTGAAATGGTCAAAAATCCGGCAAGATCTGGGCACACGACAGGAGTAATCTTTTTCGACATAGAAAAAGCATTCGATAAAGTTTGGTTCCCGGGCATGATTTACAAACTGATCAAAAATAATTTCCCTGAGTACCTAATAAAACTGCTAGTAACCTACCTGAAAGGGCGTTCCTTCAGAGTAAGCGTGGGCGGAGAATTGTCTGACCCCAGAAAAATTGAATCAGGCGTGCCGCAAGGCTCAAAATTAGGCCCCTGTTTATTCTTACTTTATGTCAACGACATTCCCACCTCCCCGCACACAACACTGGCTTTGTTTGCGGATGACACAGCTGTCATGTGTAAGCACAAGAGAAGTGTAATGCTAAGTAGGTTACAGAAACACATAAACCTAATCCAAAATTGGTTAGACGATTGGCGAATAAAGCTTAATGTTGATAAGTCGGTTGCGTTAAAATTCAACAGAAAAAAAGTGGCAAAACTCCAAGTGTTTGGCAAAAAGATACCGTGGTCCAAGGAGGCCAAGTACTTAGGTATTACGCTGGACATTGGGCTAACCTTGAATAAACACGTAGAAAACCTAACTACTAAGCTAAGAAAAAGGCTGGGACTACTCCACCCCCTCATCAGTGGGCATGCTAAGATGAGTATAAAAAACAAAAAGCTAGTATACATGACCTATCTACGTCCGTTACTAACGTACGCTATTCAGGTCTGGGGGGCCCCAGCCACTGAAAGTTTAATTGACAAGTTAGAGGCGGCTCAGAGCCGCATTCTTAGGAAAGCCACTAAGTCCCCATGGTACGTAAGGAATGTTCAGATAAGAGAGGCGCTGGGCATTCCCTCCCTCAGAAGTTTTGCCACCTCCCTTGCCCAGAAATTCTTCAGAAAACTAGATTCCCACCCAAATAAAACAATTAGGGAAGCAGCAATCTATGATATTTCCCTAGCTAAACACAAGAGCAGACCAAAAGCAATCCTACTCTGGGATACGGTAGACTAAAATGAATAATGAAAGGCATCCGATACTAAATGCATAAAGACAAAAATATCTTTACAATGAAACTTAAAGTAACTTTCAATGTATATCGCTCAATGTAACTAAAAGTAACTCTCAATGTAACAAAAGCTCTTGGATAACTAACTGCACTCACCAGGTAACTTATATATACAGTAAACTCCCGTTAGTACGCCGTTCAAGGGGATTTGTGAAAACGTCGTAATAAGCGGTACGACGGTATATGCGGAATTCCATAAAACACCGTTTCGGCGGTATACCTAAAACCCGTTATAGCTAATCTTACCTAAAAACCTTTTAAAGCGGGATTTTATCACTAAAATAGAAGAGACAGGCAACCCCTGTTCATTTGCAAATTGCTGCTTATTCATAACACCTTTCTTCTCGTCATCAAGCTTGATTATTTTCAATTCATCATCGAAACTCAAAGCTTTCCTTTTACTTCCAGAAGAACTTGCCATTTTAAACTTATGCTGAGAAAGAATGGATACTGAATACGGTATATGAACTTACACAACAGTGGACTGAACACTGAGCTATGGAATACGGATGTCGAATTGGAGGAGAGGGGGAGAATTTCCAAGAAATTTAGGGAGTGTTCTGATTCTTCACAGGACAACCTACTTGCTCTGCAAGACACTGATCATCGTTGAGGGCGAAACGGGGGTCATTCGGGGAAAAAGGGGAGCGGTTGGGAAAAACCAGTTCTACCATATTGTTCTACACGCGTTTTCAACGGTTCTGTAGCTCATACATTATTTGAAAGGAGCTCGACGACGCAATAACCGGGATTTTTCTTCGGGGGACTGGAGAAAAGCGTCCAAATATGCGGGAAGTCGTAATAAGCGGGGGCGCTATAAGCGGATAGTTTTTAATGATAAAAGGCCTATCGGTACCAGGGACCCGAGAAAGACGTCGTAATATGCGGGACGTCGCACTAAGCGGGGGCGTACTAACGAGAGTTTACTGTATATCAAACAGCAATGGACTTATGTCACCTAGGAAGCAAGAACTATGACTTCAACTCCAGTTGACGGTATAAGGCCCCTTCGGGGCCAGGTGACCGGAATTTATATGAATTTCTGAATTTCTGAATTTGCATATTCAATTTTCAACCACGTTGGGCGTCAAAAATGACTCGGGAATTACAGTTGCACTTTTACAAGTGGAATTGTAAATTATATTTATAATAATTGATCTGGTATACAGAGTGTTTCATAACTTAGGGTACATTAAGACAAACAAGTTGTTATAGGTTAGGGCAGAGTTTCTCAAACTGTTTGCCGCTGCACCCTGGGTTGCCGCGAGGGTATGCCAGTGCCAGTGGCTTCAAATTTCCAAATATTTTCTGGTGTACTCCCAAAACCATCTTTTGAACATGGAATTTTATTATTCAAAGCTTTTTTTATAATAAGTTCATCAAAATCCTACCTTAAAATATATGCCCGAACTTTGGATATAGTCCAGGCAACGAAGGGTTATAGAGGGAAGTTCTTGGAACACAATTTTTGACTTCAGAACTTTGTTTGGACTAGTTTGGAGGTAAACATATCAAAAGTCCCTGAGCTTAATGTAGGGGGGCGTTTAAAAGTCTCATTTTTCAGTTTTTGGCTTATTACTCTTAGAAACTGCATCCCCACGAAAAAGTTTCAATTATCCTTTTTAAAGTAGATAAAATTACCAACATTTTAAGACCATTCCCAGGTTTATAGGTCCAATATATCTCTAGTTACATCTCTTCAAAAATGGACAATTAGTTAAAAAAGTTCGAAAAATTGAGTAAAAGTCGTATTTAAAGCAATTTATTGGCTATATTACACATTTAAGAGTGAAGTAAGGGCTAAAACCTTATAACACAATTATTTTGCTTTAATTTAAGCCCTGAACCTGCGAGATCAATAGTTCTTACGATATCTGAAAAAAAAATTGGGAAAATGGGATTTTCCCAGAAAGGGGACCTAGAGGTTTGAGAGTACAGTAAAAGAGAAGAAAAGTGGTATATATTAATATACCAATATTGAAAACAGTATTTATTTGTTTGAAGTATTCCCTATTTACCTTATAAATTTATTAATTAACTATTTCTTAATTATTAATTATTTTCAATTTAATTAATTTTTTGTTCTATATTTATTGAATTCAAAAAATGAGGGTCATATTTATGAATTTTGCATACTTGTCATACATAAATTACAGCTTATTACATTTTGAAGGCATAGGTTCATGTTGGTATAACGGTTAAGAGGAAATTTCGAGAGGCTTTTGTCTCCTCAAAAAGGAGCGGATAAGGCTATGTTGGTGTAAAAAAGGAAGAACACTGAAAAAACAGCAGGTTACAGGTTTGTAGTCTACTGGAAACGATTCATGAAAGTTTTTAACAACAAACGTCGGCCAAAATAAGTGTCAATCGAAATTTTAACGGTTTTATTTGATTTTTGGTGGATATTAATTTGGATCTGTGAAATGATTAAATATAAGCCAGATTGTTATTTTTGACACGAAACAATCAGGTTCCTTTTTTTAAATGGCCATTTACTTAGAGCAGCGGTTCTCAAACTGTGCTCCGCGGAGCCCTTAGGGCTCCGCCAAGCATTTCTAGGGGCTCCGCGAAGAAATTTGAAATAAATACATTTTTTGATAATTTCTAATATGCTTTTCTCTGAAATGTTATAAATAACTTTCTGTAAGGTCTGCTGGTTTTTGCCTTTTTCAGGTCTTTTTTGGTTTACCAAAACAAGTTAAAACCCTGTTTTTAGGGTCAAATTTCCAAAACTTTTCTGGGGGAGGAACCCCCAGGATGGGACGGTTGGGCGCTGGCCGTTTGGGCGCCGTTCCCGTTTCGGCACCAAATTTTTCTTCTTCTAATTTTTAGAAGAATTATTAGAGTTCTATTTACTTTCATTTTATTTCTGCCGCTGAAACGGCCGCGCCGAATAGTAGCACACCAAGGAACCCCCTTCCCCCACCTCTCAAATTGATTACTCAGCACCTTTTTTTTATAAAGTTCACCAAAACCAAGGAAAAACCTGTTTTTTGTAGAATCAAATTTCCAACACCCCCTTTATAGTATTTGGAACTTAATTACACGAAACGCTTCTTATAGTGCTTCTTTAAGTGCAAATTCTGCCAAAAATGTATAAAAAGCTAACATTGATCCTATGGCAAGGAAGGGGATAAGGAATGATTTTGGGCCCATGTGTAAATAAATTTCGATATGTACCTCTGACGTATGGTCTAACAGCCCCCCAAAACAGCTCTCGATTTCAAAAGAAGTAACTTTTAGGAAAACAAAATTTACAGATGTATAGATTTCCGTATGAATCCTTTGTTCATGCATCTCCGGCATAATGATTAAAAAGTGATAGCTTTAATATTCAGAAATCTAAAATAAAGATTTACATTGTATCCAATGATAAAATATAATAGGTAAACAAAATATTCCATATATCCCGGGGTGTATATCAAAGGTGCGAGGGGGCCCTGCCTCTCCCCCGGAAAATCGGACTACGTATAACAAAACAAGTTAAAACCATGTTATTTAGGGTCAAATTTCCGAAATTCTTTTGGGGGAGGACCCCCAAAACCCCCTATTGTACTTGAAACTTTATTATTGTCAATTTTTATAGTAAGTTCGTTAAAATTAAAATCCTACCTAAAAATGAATGTTTAAAATTTGGACAATGATGTACCTAAAACGAGTTAAAAAACTGTTTTTAAGGATCACATTTCACAAAATCTTCTGGGAAGGAAGGACCCCCAGACCCTTCTATTGTACTTGGATCTTAATTCGTCACAATTTTTCTTACAAATAAATTATCTTAGATGCAAATTATACCTAAAAATGTTTTTAAAAGCTACGTTAAACTGTTAAATATGAATGGGAGGGGATAAGGAATAATTTTGGACCCCTTCCGAAATAAATTTCCATTATGCTTTTATTTCTAGAAGCAATGGGTTTTATGTAATTTGTTTTTATACCTTGAAAAATTTATTTCGGAAAAGGGCTCCGCGAATAATTTGTCTCTTAAAAAGGGCTCCGCGACATAAAAAGTTTGAGAACCCCTGACTTAGAGGACTTCAGTTTGAAAATCAGTTTACAATTTGACTCCCCCTGTAAGCATGCTTTCTCTATGTAGCATTCGATGTCAGCTCTCCGATGTTCGTTGTGAATTTCCACATCAGATGGCGCTGCTTTAAGGTGTAATCGGAAGCGTTGTTGAGTCTAATAACGATAAACTGTTATCCGTTAATTCCACATTGTTATTCATCAAATAGAGCAGACACACGTTAGATAATTAAGAATTGTCTCAAATTAATTTATTCAGATGAAAGATAGAAAAATGTATAGTGGTTTGTGAATGGAACTGTTGTATAATAAGAATAACAGTATACAATGACCGTTATTTCACTTTTTTCTGGTAATCGTTATCCGAAACTGTTACTTGTTATTCGACCCATCTCTCTTATAAGACGAGTTGCTTTATTTAAATGAAAATATGTCTTTATGATGTAAAATTATACATTTTTATACCTTATTAATAATTCTAAAAAAACATTTTAAAGTCATATTTTCACTAGAACAAACTTGTTTTAGAAGGCTATGGCCACGGGCAGATTTAGGTGGTGAACCCTTGTGGGGGGCACACAGGAATCCTTGGGGGGGCAAGCTGCCCTGTTGGTATTTTCTCTATTATGTAAAATACAAAGCACCTGGGTATATAGGTCCATTATCTTTGATTAACAATTACAAAAACAACTTAATTATAATTGACAAGGTATGTGAAATACAATTAAAAAGACAACTTAAAATACAATTGGACATGGTAAGTAAAAACAATTAAAGCAACTTAAAATTGAACAAGGTATGTCTAAAAGCACAATTCGTCACCTTAGCATCAAAAACTACCATCTCCATTCGGCAACCTTCGGGAATCCCGATCCTTGGCGATCAGATCGGTGTAGAAGCTCGTTTTTTGGTTTGTAAGAGCTGACATGATCGAGTAGAAAAGATCAAAACAAATCAAATTATTTTCTCCAACGATCTAAATGCCAAGAATCGGGATTCCCGAAGTTTGCCGAATGGAGATGGTAGTTTTTGATACTAAGGTGACGAATTAAAACAACGGAAATACAATTTAAAAGTCGTTCAAAATCAAGGCAAAAGAAGAAAAAAAAAGAAATATATATATTTATATTTATTTATTTATTTAAAAACAACTCTTGAATTAAATTTAAATTTAAAATCTCACACCCGGCTCAATACGTCTGTGCATGACCTCGTTCAATATAGCCCGAGGTCAGTTGGTAGGTATGGTTGCATCTTACCGGGCCATGCCTTGGACTCAGGGTTTATTGCTGTTATCTACTTTTTTGAAAAATTGTATAGCTATTTTAGTGAAATGATCCTTGATAGTTGTTAATTTAAGGCTTCTAAGAATTATATGGTTTCTGTAATAAAAGGGACTATTTGTCATTAGTCTCGCTATTTTAGTTTGAAGTATCTCTAATTTATTAAAGTGGGTTTTGACAGCATAGCGGCATAGCCCCATACGAAGCAGGCGCAGCTGATGATTGGTCTGAGTAGTGATTTGTAAATGAGCAACTTATTATTTAGGGATAAAACTGAGTCCCTGGCAATGAGGGGATACTAATAGGGGATAATTAATTTTGAAACACCAGGAACTTTCGCCTAATGGTAGAGATATGCGCGGAGAACAACAGTTTGAAATCCATCGTGACACCCAAATATAACTGTTGGTCTTGGAAACATGATTTTCTATTATAAAAAAAAAATAATCTCTTAAAGTTGGGGGGCATTGCCTCCCCTGACCCCCCATAATCTGCCCACGGCTATGGCTCATACCTAGAAAATAGCATTTATTACTTTGTAGAAAGTTTCACACATTTTATATTTTGTTTGTTACATTTGGTAGTAATTTACAAAAACAAAATAATGTGATAATTTATTTTAAGCTGGATTGGATATTTTTGTGTAAAATGAACTCCCTTTAAACCTTACACAGTAAAAACATTAAATCCGGAGAACCATTGCAAGGCAAGACAGTGAATACAACCACATTCGAAAGAAATTTCCTACCATTTCCATGCAGTTATGTCATGATATTAACTTATATAATTTTAGCAGCGCCATCTTCATGCGGAAAGTGCAATAAATTTCACTTGGTATTTTATTTCAAGGGTCCCCCAACAACCCTTAGTTTAGAATTTGAATGGTTGATTTAATTTGATACTTATTTCGTTTTCCTTATTTTTTAGAGGGTGATGAATCGAATTAAATTATTTAAATACAAGAGCGATTAGTAGTTACTGGGTTAAAGCATTAGTGCGAGGTGTGCTGGATTCGAGAGATGTGAGCTTCGCTCGCTGAGATCGCGAAGTGATCTATTAGGAACTCTGGGTTTGGTGGTAGCGAGAATGTGGGAGGGCCCCCGCTACTGAATTAAATGAATTACTTAAAAAAATTACTATAATTAAATTCCTAAATTACGTACTTATTAAAAAAGTACTTAATTGAGGAAAATATGTGTGAAACAAATTTATTGCTTGTTTAAAAGCCACACCTTGTATAACAATAAATAAGTAAAGTCGACTCTCTTATTTAAACATCCTTTATATTTCTTTCCAAGTTAAGAACTAGTAAAATCTAATGAAAAATATAAGAGAAGCGAAAGCGTGTACTTAATTAAAAATGTGTTACAGTCACCAGTAAGTTTGTACTAAAAATTTTTAAATAAATATAATCTCCTATGTCACTTGAATAAGCACTCTGTATGCTATGAAGACTTTCAGGAAAATTACAGTTACACCTTAATCAGTGGAAGTGTATATTACTATGAATATGAATAATGATTCTATCTCTGTTAAACCGAGACAACAGCTGGATGCAAAATTTGCATTTGATAAGATGCACGAGATATTTATTTCACTTGTAACACAGATTCGATTGATGATGGGAAAACATAAGCCACCACAGCCAGAAAAGTAAAAGAGACACAATGACCATCTTTAATTAAGATTTTAGTGCGGGTGCTAAGCATAACAATATGCTAAAATTCTGCACTTCTGGCAACCAGCATGAAATTTGGCACACACTTGTTCCTTATGGTATAAAGGTAAGGTCAGAAAAACGCCGGGACCCAAGTTGTGCAACCACCTGGGAGAGGAATTTAAGATGGCGTCCAACATGGCGCCGGCATCAAATTCGCCCATTTGCGCGTAATATAAGTCGATTTTTGGGTTTTTGGCTATGCTAAAAAGTTTAAAAATAATAGTCTTAAACATGTTGTGTGACCCCCTGGAGAGGAGGAATTCTAGATGGCGACCAACATGCTGCCGAAATCGAATTCGTTCATTTGCGCGTAATCAAAGTAGATTTTGGGGTTTTCAACAATGCTAACGGCCGTATTCACCATAAACCTAACCTGACTTTAAAAACTGAGGTTTGGGAACTGGAAGTTAGGTTAACTGAAAAACGGAGTTCAATTTCCATTTCACCAATATTTTTTCCACTCCGGTTACTTAAATCTAAGTTACTTGACCACAAAATTGCTGATTGATCCTCATTGGTCGAAACTAACACCACGTGACCTCAACCGTGAGAAAAGAGCGATCCTTCCGAACTGGGTAGTTGGGCCGTCATATTTGCCTTCTTAGCTGAAATAAATAACCTGAAAATTATGGCCAGTTTTAAAAATTCCGAATTATTTTCTGACCCTAAAAACTCTCTTAACAATAAAAAAAACAGTATAAATAAAATAAAATCTACTTTAAAAAATATCAGAATGCCAATTACTTCAACCATCCGTCGTGCTGCCATCTATAAACGGTAGGCTAATTGAAATGACTTTTGGTTATTGAAACTCCTTGACTTTCTTACGATATTAATATAAACTCTAAATCTTGTAAAAATACCTTTTTACAATGAAAGAAAAATTATCATATAACAAGTACCAAATGAAGTATATTTTTATGAATAGAATATTCATCCCTTTCCATACTAATAGATTCAAGATGGCGACAAAATCGTGTTCTGGTTCTGACAGAATAGAAACATAGCAGAAATAAATAACCTGATAATTATGAGCAGTTTTAAAAATTCCGATATATTTCCTAAACTTAAAAACTCTTTTAACAATAAAAAACAGCTTAAATAAAATAAAGTCTACGTTAAAAAAATCAAAATTCCAATTATTTCAACAGGCAGTCGTGCTGCCATCTATAAGCGGTAGGCTAAATGAATCGACTTTTGGTTATTGAAACTCTTTACTGTCTTACAATATTAATATAAACTCTAAATCTTGTAAAAATACCTTTTCACAATAAAAGAAAAATTATCACATCATATAACAAGTACCAATTGGCGTATATTTATATGAATAGAATATTCATCCCTTTCCATACTAATAGATTCAAGATGGCGGATGCCTTTAACTGAAGTATAACCTAGCTTTGAGCATGGTTAGGTTTTTTAACTTGAACCTGAGTTCAGTGGAAGAATCTGTGGTTACTTTTCGATGGTGAAATGAATTTTTAACTTTGATTCGAGAGAAACGAGTTTTTCTCCGGTTTCGCGGCTTAACTTTAGGTTAGAGTTTATGGTGAATACGGCTGTTATTTGGAAAATATTAATCAAACACAAGTTATGAAACCACCTCAAGAGAGGAAGAATTCAAGATGGCTTCCAACATGGTGCCAAAATTGAATTCTTCCAATTTGCACGCAATTAAAGTTCATTTTGGGGTTTTTGACTATGCTGAATTCAAAAATATTAATCTGAAACCTATACCTTAACTTTTTAATTATACGCTAGGTTATTTTTTTTATCTGAAAAGTAGTATATTTCAAGATTGCGGTTGAAATCGAAAACGTCCTTTATCACGGCTATTTTAATGTATTTCTAATTATGAAAAAGTCGATTCATAACAAACTCAAATGGTGCTGCAAAATTACAATATCAAAACTATTGTATTTTAGTTTTTTATCCAAGATGGATTATTACGGCTGTATTCACCATAAACATAACCTGACCTTAATAACTCAGGTTTGGGAACTGGAACTTAGGTTAACTGAAAACCCGAGTTTAATTTCCATTTCACCCCTCAGTCACATCTAAGGGTGTGCATCTAGAGATTTCCCCCGTCTTATGTAAAAAGCGAAAAATTTATATGAGGAGGGGATCATCTTTTGTCCGCTAATTGACCTCGGCTAACCACACAAAACGACCAGGCTCCTTGGGGCATTCGGGGGAGATTAGGAGCATTGATAATATCCCCCTTCCTTTTGTGTGGTTAGCTGATGCCAATTAGCGGACAAAAGATGCTCCCCTGCTCATAAATCTTTCGCTTTTGACAATCGGCGGGGAAATCTCTAGATGCACCCTAAATTCACGGAATTGGACGAAGGAAGAATAGCAAACAACCCTATTGATGAACCCCTCCTACAAAAGAGGGACAGCAGGAGGTCGTGTTAATTGACAGACCCCCAAGTGACTTTGTTAGAGGGGTGGTTGTTTATTTTTCTTCCTTTGAGCTATTCCATGAATTTAGATGCAGCCAAAAAGGTAAGCCTGCGCACGTCTACAGTGACCGTACCCTTAGCGTGCATCTGTAGTTTTATGATGGCCTCGACGACGATCCTTTCGGCATTGAGAAGAGATTAGAATCCCCCCCAGGGTGCATCTAGAGATTACCCCCGTAGATTGTCAAAAGCGAAAGATTTATGAGAAGGGGAGCATCTTTTGTCCGCTAATTGACCTCAGCTAGCTAACCACACAAAAGGAAGGGGATATTATCAATAGGGTGTATCGAAAAAAACTTTTTTTCGATTTTGATGATGCCTTAGTGCGGAAAAGTTGTCTAAGGTGGCAGAGAGTACCTGTGAATTTTTTCAGAATTTTCGGATAATATCTTTAGGTGCCGCCAAGGCCCTGAAGGTCCCCATGTTAATCCAATGGAGCGCGCAAGCCAAGAAGGCCGAAAATTGGTTTTTCGCCCCTCATTTCTACCCTAATCACACGACGAATGTCTTCACTCGAGTTATGGACCCTATATGATCTAGGCTATCCGACAAAACTTGAATAATAGCCTAAATCTCTATATTATGTTGATTGTGGGCTCTGATTTGAACGAGGAAATAAGCGATTTTCGACGAAATTGGAGCATACAAAGAAACGTAATATAGAGATTTAGGCTATTATTCAAGTTTTGTCGGATAGCCTAGATCATATAGGGTCCATAACTCGAGTGAAGACATTCGTCGTGTGATTAGGGTAGAAATGAGGGGCGAAAAACCAATTTTCGGCCTTCTTGGCTTGCGCGCTCCATTGGATTAACATGGGGACCTTCAGGGCCTTGGCGGCACCTAAAGATATTATCCGAAAATTCTGAAAAAATTCACAGGTACTCTCTGTCACCTTAGACAACGTTTCCGCACTAAGGCATCATCAAAATCGAAAAAAAGTTTTTTTCGATACACCCTAATTATCAATGCTCCTTATCTCCCCCGAACGCCCCAAGGAGCCTGGTCGTTTTGTGTGGTTAGCTGAGGTCAATTTGCGGACAAAAGATGCTCCCCTCCTCATAAATCTTTCGCTTTTGACAATCGACCAGGAAAAATATCCAGATGCACCCATAGGCTGCAGCTAGAGATCGTTTTCTCGCTGATTGTCAAAACGAAAGATTTACGAGCAGGGGAACATCTTTGGTCCGCTAATTGACCTAAGCTAACCACACAAAAGGACCAGGCTCCTTTGGGCATTCGGGGGGAGATTCGGAGCATTGATAATATCACCTTCCTTTTGTGTGGTTAGCTAAGGTCTATTAGCGGGCCTCCTGCTCATAAATCTTTCGTTTTGACAATCAGCGAGAAAACTATCTCTATCTGCAGCCATAGATGCACGCTTACAATCAAAAGAACCTCCGATTTTTGGGCAGTGGAGGGAAGATAAGAATCTCCCCGATCTCTTTGTGTGGTAAGTAGAGATGTAAAATTCCCACATTTTTTGGGAGGCGGGAAAAAACCCGGGATTTTTGGGAATAAACCGGGAATTTTAGGGGAATATTGGGAATTTTGACCGTAAACAAACACAACGATATTTCACCCATCAGTTTTTATTTTCTAGGACTTTTGAGGAGTTAAAGACAATTTTAAACATGATCAAACACTAGTAATTGATGGTTCTTTCTATAAACTATTTAGATTATTCAGGAGGTTTATAATATTATATAGCTTACTTCTGTTTTTAGCTTAAATTGAAATCCAAGTCTTAGAATTAAAATTAACCTTAAAATTATGCAAATTATAGTATTATGACATGAAAAATACTTGAAATCACTTACCTTTTACAAAAAGCTAAAGAATCAAAATTCCCAAAATTTCACTCTAAAGTCTCAAAACGGGAATATTCAAAATTCCCATCCCAAAAAAACGGGTTTATTCCAGGGAATAAACCCGGTTTTTTTCCAGCCTTTACATCTCTAGTGGTGGGGTCAATTAGCGAACAAAAGAGTTCCCCTCCGCTGAAGGGGATTCTAAGGAAAACCCCCAACCACACCAGGCGCGGATCCAGCACGACTCCAAGGGGGGGCACTTTTCCAGACAAGATCCCCTTGTGGTACAAATGGGGGGTATGGGGGTCCTCTCCCAGAAAAAAAATTGAAATGTAACGTGTAAAAGTAGGATTTTATAACTCATTTTTAGAAACGTTTGAGTCTAAGGGGGGCACTTTTCAACACTATTATCTTTATTTTTTGACCCAAAATGCCAAAATTTTGGGAATTTCCAATAAATAAACACGGAATACCCCATTTTGATACTAATAGGGGGTATGGGGGTCCTCCACCAGAAAAATTTTTTAAATTAGGCCTGTAAAAGTTGGGTTTTTGTTTTTACTCATTTTTAGAACCTTTTTGGTCCTCAAGGGGGGGCACTTTCCAGAGTGCCACCCATACACTGCATAAAAAGGCATATTTGGCACTTTTTTAGGGCTTAAAATCAAAAATTTTCTGGGGGTGACCCCCAGACCCCCCTTTCTAGAGAGTTCTCAACTGATAGTCATATTCAAACCGCAGGTGATCCCTTAGAGATTCGTAAGTGGGAAAAGGAGTTGAAGAGGAATTGAAAAGGAGTTGAGGGACTAGCTAACTTCAGCTACTTTTACATATCGGGTTTACTCTACTTAAAATTTCTTTTCATATTAACTAATCGCCCTACCCTATACCCTAAATTCTATATTTTTTTTTATGGGGGAATGGCGTTGGAAAGTTTTACGCACAATAAGGGGGTGGAAGCTTTAAAAAGTTTGAGAACCACAGGTTTAGAATTTCTTCTGTCTTAAATTATTATTTAAAATTTAATGTTTACAGTTAAACTAACTCTGAAAATGAAGTTTGCCAAGTACTAAAAGACACTTGTTCATGATACGTTTACTGAAAAGTTATAAGCACTTGAAAGGCTATTTATTTTTAATTATAAGTTGTTTCATGTTAGGAATCTAATAAATTAGTCATTTTTTATCACGACTTAATGCGATTTTTTAAAGTTTTTTAAGGTAAGTTTTCTCTACACGTAGCACAACACTTTCTCTATCTCTTGCACCATAGGTCTGTCAGTATATGGCCATTACCTTATTGTTTTAAAACAGAAAAAATATTTTTTTCTAAAAAAAATGGTTTTAGATTCAAAAATCCACACATAAGTTAAACTTTTCAGGTTTATTTCATCAAAATACTGTGCTTTTAAATGTTTTTTTACCTTATTTTAAGTTATTCAAAATCCTCCAATATGTCCCGTGCGAAAATATTAACCAATTTTCTTGTTTCTACCAGTGTCTTTTAAATACTGTGAAAATAATGTTGTATATTTATTATTAGTAAATATCATTTTTCAAAGTGAAATTTAAAACATTTATTGTGAAAAATAAGAATACATAACAGTTTTTGAGAGTATCAGCTTTTTATAGGTCAGGGCCGTATCCGAAAGTTTTTAGGAGTTAAATCCCCAAGTCCGTAATTTTGACATCAGATTGTTTTATTTTTTAAGAATACTACAACTTACAAGGAGCAACCTAAAGAGTCTCAAAATGAGTTAAGACAGCACTTTTTAGAGTCAACTTTCAAAAATTTTCTCGGGAGAAAACCCCCAAACCCCTTCCAAAACTTGACGTCTTTTAACATTCTTTTACCTTTGAAAAATCTGCCACTTTCTAGAAGCGGTCCTCTTTGGGTGTTTTCCAAAGAATTTCAAATTAATAAAAACATTTTAAAAAATTCTGGAGGAAGACCCCCAACCCTCCAAGCAATTTTGACGTCTATTTATAATTTAGATCCTTCAAAATTTTGTGGATTAAAAGAAGCTGTTCTCTTTCGATGTAACCCAAAGGTTCTCAAAATATTGAGTTGAAACACTACTTTTAGAGACAAATTTTCATAAAATTTCTGGGGTGATCCCGAACCAGTGTTACTTTTAAGTGATTAAAAAAAGTTAACGCATATCTGTACTCGTTTGGGGTACCTTAGAATTAATGTTGAGTCAACCCCCCCCCCTGAAGAAAAATTCTTGTTATATGCCGTGTCCCAGGTAGGACTAAAATTTCAGTGGTGCCCCCCCCAAAATGAAATCCTGGATCCGCCCCTGGAGATAATCAATGCCCGAAGCAGCGTTGACGTTCCCATCGTAAATATCTAGACGCACGCTAAAAGCTTAGCTAGGCCCAAAAAGTGAGGTGGGCTGCATGCTGTGTTTAGGCCCTCTACACAAAGCATGACGTCATGGCCGCGGCAATTGAATAATTTATGCGTCTCTCCTCCTTACGACGACACACGTCTCGACTTCTCGATCTTTTTTTTTTTTTTGCGCTTTACTTATTAATAAGGCCGCTCAGTGTTCCGGTGCAGTCATTTCCTGATTGCCGCCGGAGACGCCTTATTTATGTATGAAAAATTAAGCGCGCTTTTGAGAGAACGCGGGCGAGAGAGAGAGGAAACTCGATTATTGGGGCGTGAAAGACTCGTTAATTCGATTTTCAGGATCGATTGTCTCCGATCTTTCAGTCAGGTCAGTGGAAGAATCGGGGGCTCATGCTGCTTGAATCCGGCAATCGAGTGTCGGGAAATTTTATTTTAACGAAGAATGTAGGATCCACACAAAAATAAACACATCTTAGAACACTTTTTTTGTCCTCAAACAAACACTTTAGTTGTGCTGTGGAATAGAATACTCTAGCTAACGTAACTTTTTGTTGTTGGTTGTCTCTGTACGTGATATATCTGCATTCACATTTACTCATCTTCAAAATTTCTCTCTGTATCTATCTTTATTCCTTTCCAACTTTCTCTTTTAATATCTTTCTTCATTTCCTTTTTTATCGTTCTCAATCCCCTTAATGAAATATACATCAGGGTGTCTCAAAAGGTCTAGTACAAACTCATTAAGACGAACAAGAATTCATGCAAATGAGTCGCAAATGAGTTTTAAGGGGTGAAACCCCGTTGTGAAAATCAGCAAAAAAACTTGCATATTTGTGCAGAAACAGATACAATTGTTCGATTCCGACATTTAGTCCAGTAACTTGGTGTCAAAAATAGGGTGTTTCAGGAAAAAAATACAGAAGTTTTTTTCTCGACGATTTTATATGTTTTCGAGGGTGCTGAATCCGAATCCGAACTTTGCATACAAAATTTCGAATGGCATTTTGGTGAAAATTCGAAAAAACCCTGAAATTTCACCTCATTTTTTGGTTTTTTGCTTGTAGAACGGAAAGTATGGGTTTCTCGTGAAAATATTAAATACAAAAAATAAAGATGATAAAACAAGCTACAAAATTGTCAATTATAACTTTTTTCTCAGACTAATAGTTAGGCCACTAGAGCGCGTTGAAAATAGGGCAAAATTTGCGCCTGCGGGTAAAAATCCAGAAAATCGAACTTTCATCTAAAAAATAAAGTATTTTTTTAAATAAGGTACTTTAAATACTAGTTTTATAATGTTTCACATGAAATAAAACATCTATTTATTCTATTAATTAGTATTTAAATGCATTTTCCTCAGCAATTTTCCTTATGAACGCAGTTTCAATAGAAGACAATAGTGTAATGATAAGTAAGTCGCTTGTTGAAGAAAACGTACAGAAGTTTTTTTCTCAACGGTTTTATATGTTTTCAAGGGTGCTGAATCCGAATCTGAACTTTGCATACAAAATTTCGAATGGCATTTTGGTGAAAATTCGAAAAAACGCTAAAATTTCACCCCTTTTTTGGTTTTTTGCTTGTAGAACGGAAAGTATGGGTTTCTCGTGAAAATGTTAAATTTAAAAAATAAAGATGATAAAACAAGCTATAAAATTGTCATTTACAATTATTTTGTCAGACTAATAGTTTGGCCACTAGAGCGCGTTGAAAAAAGGGCAAAATTCGCCCAGGCGGTGGAAAAATCCAGAAAATGACCCTTGTATTCCTAAAAAAGTCATATTTCGATTTAGATAACTAAGAAAAACTACATTTATGATTTCTTACATGATATAACTCCATTCCCGAATGGAGTAAAACCATTATGTTCATCACTTTAAAGAATATACTAGGATAATTTTCTGTGACCATGTAATTTTATAATATAACCAAGTTATGCTTAATTTCATCCCTAACAAATCAATTGGATTCACGTTCCTGGGTGTAGAAACTGATAAATAAATATTATAATTGCACGTGTCAAGAAGTTATTGTGAATTTTAGTATCATTACTAATAATCATGACAGGATTTTTTTAATTCTACAACAGAAAATTATAGTTTTCCAGGAAGAAAAATTATTCATAGATTTTATAAGTTTGTGAGCAGGAGAGGATAATATAAAAAGCAATGAGTGTAGTAGATAAATGCTTAACAAAGTTTGTAGTTTTAATGCTTAACAAAAGTTTTCATTGGGAATCGGTGCCTAGGACAAAAAAGAAAATAACAACTGGATTTTTCTTTGCATAAAAACCTGCGTTTTTGGGAGGGAATTCCTAAAGAACATTCATTGAATAAATAATATTTGGGATAAATAGTAGGATTATATCATGAAAGAAATCATAAATGTAGTTTTTCTTAGTTATCTAAATCGAAATATGACTTTTTTAGGAATACAAGGGTCATTTTCTGGATTTTTCCACCGCCTGGGCGAATTTTGCCCTTTTTTCAACGCGCTCTAGTGGCCAAACTATTAGTCTGACAAAATAATTGTAAATGACAATTTTATAGCTTGTTTTATCATCTTTATTTTTTAAATTTAACATTTTCACGAGAAACCCATACTTTCCGTTCTACAAGCAAAAAACCAAAAAAGGGGTGAAATTTTAGCGTTTTTTCGAATTTTCACCAAAATGCCATTCGAAATTTTGTATGCAAAGTTCAGATTCGGATTCAGCACCCTTGAAAACATATAAAACCGTTGAGAAAAAAACTTCTGTACGTTTTCTTCAACAAGCGACTTACTTATCATTACACTATTGTCTTCTATTGAAACTGCGTTCATAAGGAAAATTGCTGAGGAAAATGCATTTAAATACTAATTAATAGAATAAATAGATGTTTTATTTCATGTGAAACATTATAAAACTAGTATTTAAAGTACCTTATTTAAAAAAATACTTTATTTTTTAGATGAAAGTTCGAATTTCTAGATTTTTACCCGCAGGCGCAAATTTTGCCCTATTTTCAACGCGCTCTAGCGGCCTAACTATTAGTCTGAGAAAAAAGTTGTGATTGACAATTTTGTAGCTTGTTTTATCATCTTTATTTTTTGTATTTAACATTTGCATGAGAAACCCATACTTTCCGTTCTACAAACAAAAAACCAAAAAATGAGGTGAAATTTCAGGGTTTTTTCGAATTTTCACCAAAATGCCATTCGAAATTTTGTATGCAAAGTTCAGATTCGGATTCAGCACCCTCGAAAACATATAAAACCGTCGAGAAAAAAACTTCTGTATTTTTTTCCTGAAAAAACTACCAAGTTACTGGACTAATTTATTACATTCAACCTAATACTTCATTCAACATAATAATTCTAATACTTTGTATAAAAGTATTATGAAAATGTTATTTTCATTAAAAAACAGACCAATAAATGCAACTGGCGTGCGTTATAAGTAGATTAAAGGGAAAATTGTTTCTTGGTCAGACTTTTGTTCCTTGTGCCATTAAACTAAAAACAACCAACCAACCAACTAGACTCTAGTATTAAAATGTTTTCGTCGAGACATTTTTTTTTGCAATCTATCTACCTATAACGCATGTCTGTTGCATTTATTGGTCTGTTTTTTAATGAAATTGACATTTTCATAATACTTTTATACTAAGTATTGGAATTGGTTGAATGTAATAAATGTCGGAATCAAACAATTGTATCTGTTTCTGCACAAATATGCAAGTTTTTTTGCTGATTTTTACCCCCGGGGTTTCACCCCTTAAAACTCATTTGCGACCCCCCTTTCTATACCAATTCTTGTTCGTCTTGATGAGTACTATCATCCCTCCAAGTTTGTACTAGACCTTTTGAGACACCCTGTATTTATGGTCTATTTCTTTCCAAATATTTGTATCTTTATCCTTACTTTCCTCTCTATTTTCTTTATTCCTCGTTTCTACATCTTTTATACTCATCCCTCATTATCCCCCACTCTGTTTTCTATATGTCTCAATATTCCTCCATTTCTTTGGGGCGTTCAAATATTACCTCAGCACCTAAGGGGTAGGGGGTTTGCTCTTTGCTTATTTTTCCTGACAAGGGGGAGGGGGATATGAGAGATGCTTACGTAAGATACTACATTTTCGGAAATATCTTGTTTCTTGCACAAATAATTTCAAAACTCAACCAAAAATAAATCCAACAAAAATTGAATCAGGAAATCCGACGTAAGCACTTTTTTCTGGAGATAGACCCCCAAAAATTTTGAAATTTTAACCCCGAAAAGTAATGTTTCGACTCATTTTTGAATTCTTAGGGTTACACCCAAAAAAGGACATCTCCTTGTATAAGTCACCTAACTTTCAAGGAGAAAAAAAACAGTACTTACTAAAATGGATGTCAAAATTTCGGGGGGGGGGGTGAGGTTTGCTTATCTTTGCTGAATCGTATTGAACCTACAGTTAAATACGATTTAACCTTGATTATCTTAACGGAAGGTTGGTGAGATCGGCCCTTTAGGGTGCATCCTTAACTATTTTCACAATTTCCCCTTTCTCTTTTATTCTCCTACCGCTCAGCACGTTTAGGACTTTTGAACCCATCTCTCTCTCTCTATTCTTCTGATATATATCTCCTAAAAATTTTAACCTTTTATTTTTATGTACTATATTAGTGTTTCTCTCGTCCAATTTTAGTTACTTTTGTAATCCCCTTGTGATACATTGGGATACACGGGGAGCTTTTTTTTTTGTTTGTTTTAATAAAAAAATTATTTATATCTTCTTTCTTTTAATATCAAGCAGGATGCTTAAAATTGAAAAAAATATTCTGTTCCAACACCGAAAAATGAATTAAAAATACCCCCTTCCCATAAAGTTTATTTATAGTTCTCAGATCGAAAAGAGGAATTTTACTTCCAACTTCCAACCTACAGCTACGAAAAAACTAAAATTTTGAAACTAAGGCGGGTTTTTTTTCCGCAAAGTTTTGGTGAGGTGAAAATATTGTTTCGCCTTTTCCAAGCCATCGAAAACAACATTAAATTTAAAAAATAGAAGGTTGCATCTGGGCAAAACAGCAAAAACAAAAGAAAATCCACTCCAACTACAGAAACAAGAGGGAAAATGTTTCGGAAAGAAGTGAATCGAAGAGAGTGCTGTCACGTGATCGGCCGATTCATCACAAAAACTGAGTGACCGATTAACTGTCGACCGCCGCCCAGGAAACACGGAAATGGCGGCGCCCAGACCAACCCCCTCGCCACGCGAATCACACACTTCGTCCGCACCTGTTGGATCATCACCTCTCTGCAGAATATGTAATTACTTTCCAATATACGATTGTATTTATTTATTAAGTACTAATACTTAGAAATTGGGATGTTTTACGAGATTCTCTTTATAGAATAAGCACAGCCTGACCTCCTGTTTGCGATTCTTGCCACATTGTCTGTGCTAGAGTTGCCTGGACGCTCCCTTACTTCAACTTGTACTTCTTCCAGAAAAACTAATTTTTTTATATTATTTATTTATAAATAAAGGCCGGTTTGGGCCCGTGGGCTAGACTAGACTGCGAGTCTTCTATTAGTTAGAGGATCTAAATTGTGGTATTAGGAAAATTCTTGTTTAGGGTGTGTCTAGAGATTTTTCCCCGACCATTGTCAAGAGTGAAAGATTTATAAGGAGGGGAACATCTTTTATTCGCTAATTGAACTCAGTTAACCACACAAAACGACGAGGCTCATTCAGGGGAGATTAAGGAGCATTGATAATATCCCCTTCCTTTTGGGGGACATTCATAAATTACGTAAGGTGTTTTTTTCCAAAATATGGACCCCCCCTCCCCCACGTGAGATTTACCTACAACCTTTAAAAATAATCCTTTAAATAATCTTTTCAATTTAAACAACCTTTAAAGTCATCCATTTTTTTTAAACTTAAAGTGCGATGCGAGAGCCTAAGATATTTTCCAATCGAAAAAATATTTTACCGTCTTTATTGGACCCAAGTGGCACCCTTTCCGCGCTATTAGAACATAAATGAAAAATAAAGTGTGTTTTCGGCCCACCCTAGTACTCACCCTTCTGTGTACTAGTTCTTTTATTTGGATTTTGACGGACGCTTTAACAAGCCACATAAAACGAAACCTTTACCAGGCGACTTTCCTGAAATATTACGTAATTTTCTCATCATTCAGCCTGACAGTTGCGATGTATAAGAGGAAATTTCGGAGTTAATTCCCAAGCAATGACGGATGATGGGAATATTCTGCCTTCTTCGCGGGTTTCACCTCGAATTTCGAAATCTTATAGCATCCCTCCGTGACCGACTTCACCCCTACCCGGAAGGAACAGTCGCTCTAAACATTTCCACTTATAGACTTCAAAAACACTTTTTGAACTGAGAAGTGCTCAAAATCAAGTGGCGTTCAGGGGTTCAACTACCTTATCCACCCCTCCAACTTTCTAAACTGTTGTTTTCCCTTGAAAGTTTTGCGACTTTCAAGGAGCTATCCTCTTTGGGTGTAACTCAAAGGGTCTTAAAATGATAGGGTGAAATTTCGCTACTAAATAAACACTACTTTTGAGGGTGAAATTTCAAAAACTAGGAAGTACCTCCAAACCCCCCATCCAAATTTTAAAGTCTGTAAATACAGTGTTTTTCCTTCAGAATTATGCTTTTTACAAGAAGCGGTTCCCATTGGGTGGGTGTTTTCCAAAAAGGTTTCAAAATGAGATAAAACACTAACACTAGTTTAAGGAGGCAAATATGAAAACATTTTCGGGGGAGGACCCCATCCAAATCATGAAGTCTATATTTTTTTCCTTAAACTTAATGAGCTGAAATACTACTGTTGGAAGCCTATTTTTAAAACGTTTCGGGGTGAACTTCCAAACTCTATTTTTACCCCGAGTAATTAAAAATTTTTCACCTAATAAGCAACATCATTCCAGTGGCGTATATAAGGGGGGGGGCGAGGGGGCCCTGGCCCCCCCCGAAATCCGGACTTGGTGTACAAAAACAAGCTAAAACCCTGATTTTAGGGTTTATTTATTATGATTTAGGGATTATTATTTTAGGATTATTATTTTAGGGATTTAGGGATTATATGATTTAGGGAACCTGATTTAGGCCCAAACCCCCCTTTCTCATTTGAAATTTTATTATTCCAAATACTTTTTATAATTACTTCAGCAAAATCCTAATCCCACTTAAAAATATGTCCAAAATTAGGACTAGCTGTACCAAAACCGAGTAAAATTCAGTTTTTAGGGGCAAATTTCCAAACATTTTCTGGGGGAGGACCCCCAAACCCTCCTTTCTAATTGGAATTTTATTATTCCAAATCGTTTTATAAAAAGTTGATGAATATCCTAATCTTACTTAAAGTTAAATTAAAGTTAATTTGAAAATAAATTGAAAGATATGCACCGGAAGACCCTCTCATCAGGGGGCACGGATCCCCCGGTACATAGAGGACTTTTCTGAGAGGCCCCATATCGTAAAGAAATGGGACCCCGTACCCCAAAGTCCTCCCACGCGAAAATAGAGTCTAGCACATCAAAAATAAATTTACAAAGAAAAAACACATCAAAATTCTGATTACCTTACTCTCAACTGCACCCTGTTTTTTAAAAAAACAAACAAATCAGTAATATACCATAAACCATACGTTAAGATTACAGTTAAACAGCAGAAAACAAGAAATGAGAAAAGCTCTAGCAAACACTGAAACCAAAATCAAGAACCCACTTCTCCACAGCACCACGTGTTCGAAACCAGCAAAAAACATCATTTTTCATATCTGTTACAGAAACCAACAGGAAACTCACAACCTGTTATTAATAACAACATGGATGTTCTTAATTTTTTGAGGAACGAACCTATAACTACTATTAATACTTTTGATTTTGAGAATTTATATACAAGCATTCCTCATGATAATTTAATTGAAATTTGTAATATTTACTACGAATCTTTTTTAAAGGATTTATTATGTAAACAAGAATGGTTAGATTTGGTCAAATGTAATATTTTTGAAAATTATCTCTTCAATGGTTTAGCATTTTTCAAACAAACAAGGGGAATTCCCATGGGAACCTGCTTTTCTAGTGCTTTTGCTGATTTGTTCTTACATTTTTATGAAAGGCAATATGCCGATAATTTGAGGGCTTTCAGATATATAGATGATCTTATTGTATTTAATGAAGAGTACGAAGTTTTTTTGAATTGCTATCCAAATGTTCTCAGCTTAAAAAAAACCAACTCGGTGGTTACGAGTGCTAATTACTTAGATATAGGTATAGTCATAAAAAATAATTCTGTTCTTACGCATATCTATGACAAAAGAAAAGATTTTAATTTCGAAGTAAGAGTCTTAACCAATTTTTATAGCAATCTGAGCCCCAAAATCTTCTACAATATTTATTTTGGGCAGTTGAATAGAATAAAAAAGATCTGCAATAATATAGAGGATACAACCAACGCCTTGGAAGTGTTAAATAAAGATCTTACAGGTTGTGAGTTTCCTGTTTGTTTCTGTAACAGATATGAAAAATGATGTTTTTTGCTGGTTTCGAACACGTGGTGCTGTGGAGAAGTGGGTTCTTGATTTTGGTTTCAGTGTTTGCTAGAGCTTTTCTCATTTCTTGTTTTCTGCTGTTTAACTGTAATCTTAACGTATGGTTTATGGTATATTACTGATTTGTTTGTTTTTTTAAAAAACAGGGTGCAGTTGAGAGTAAGGTAATCAGAATTTTGATGTGTTTTTTCTTTGTAAATTTATTTTTGATGTGCTAGACTCTATTTTCGCGTGGGAGGACTTTGGGGTACGGGGTCCCATTTCTTTACGATATGGGGCCTCTCAGAAAAGTCCTCTATGTACCGGGGGATCCGTGCCCCCTGATGAGAGGGTCTTCCGGTGCATATCTTTCAATTTATTTTCAAATTAACTTTAATTTAACTTGGTGTAATAACTTTATGGAACGGTGCTGCTATTAGCGCACGATCCTAAAGCTTATTAGATTTTGAATTTGTAGTAGTTCTTTTGAATTTAAATTTATTGCTTATATTACTAATCTTACTTAAAAATATATGTCCAAATTAGGACTAGGTGTACAAAAACCGAATATAAATCCTGTTTTTAGGGTAAAATTTCCAAAACTTTTCTGAGGGAGGACCCCCAGACCCCCCTTTGATTCTTGGAACAAAATTACTCAGAACCTTTTTTATATAATATAAAAAGTTACGTTGGACTTATTAAATTTGCTTGGGAGGGCGGAGGGTATGAAAAAAAATTTGGGCCCCTCCCGAAATAATTTTCTATATACGCCACTGCATCATTCAAATACTACTTTTAAGTTATTTAGAACTAATTCAAAGTACACATGTAATGTAGTTAGTGAGTACATCAAAAATAACGTTGAGTCAAACCCTCCCCCCCCGGAAACAAAATTATGGTTTCGGCCTCACAGAGCATTTATATTATTTACGTCTGATGTGTTGACAAGGGACACTCTCCTCTGAACGCAACTTCGAGAAAAACAGGACAATTCGTCTTCTCTCCGGATAAACTCCTTTTTCTTCTTTCGAAACGTTCGGTGTTGCCAGGTGTCTTCCGAAATTAGTTCGCTCTTGTTTTGTTTGGAGTAGAATCCAGCCTCATTAATTTGTCACTGTTTCTCCTCCTCTGCTGATGCTCTTTTAGCTAGCAGAGAAAAAATGTGCCTCTTCTTTATTCTGCTTTTATAGGAACGGAAATCGGGAAGCAAACACCCCTAATGAAATTAATGATTTTGACAATAAGGAAGTTGCATGTGTCAGATTTTCAAAAACAAACAAGTGTTCCGTATGGTTTTTTCGCATGGTAAAATGAAATATCTAGTCAATTTTTCAAAATAATGTACAGGTAATTAAATATTTTAATTTAAAAGTCGAGAAAAAAACACGTGACCGAAAACGCTTATTGTTTAAAGATGTCAACAATCATACCATCATCTCCATTGCTTTCCAACAATGTTTGTCGTATGATGACGTCAACATACGAGGATCCCAACCTCTTGGCGTTTTCGCGCGCTTTTAAAAAGTGGATTTTTGTTAATTTTTTTGGCAATCAAAAAATTTCTCGATCATCCTCAAATTTTGGGTAGTTGCTTTTTTTTTGCAAGAAGAATCGATTAAAAAAATAAAAAAATCATGCAACTTCCTAATTGTATATCATCACAAAGGCTCAAAATAACCAGTTTTTAATTTTTTCAGATATTTTAAAACACTAATTAATTTGCAATTCTTATTTAAAAGTTCCAATGGAGAAAAACCGGGGTGACGTCACAATTGCGAATGAGCTACTAGTACAAAAAGCCGCTGATCGCTCGAACTGCTCCAACCAATCGACTGCTCAAATCCCCCCTCTGCTTCCGAACAATGACGTGTTCCGCAACCCTGACGTAATGTGCTGAGCTACTGTGTGTGAATGTAGTTATTTATTTCAAATTTAACTAATGATCGGATGGGAAAAATTTCTTCACCGATGATCTTCTTTATGAAAATCTGTTAGGAAAAGTGTTTTAAAAAGTGTTAACTAGTCAATTGAGACTTGGTTCCAACCCTTTAGTCTTTTACTTGTGTTTCTGAAACATTTTCATGCCTCTTTCCCCTAAAGTCATTGACCCGCGCCAGTTAAAACAGGGACATTGCAAAATGGGATGCATTTATGGGAAAATAACTATGTGACATATGACTATGTAATAACTATGTGACATACGACTGAGTTTTATATCTTAAAATTCTTTTTACGACTTCATTAATGATTTTAAAATAAAGCTTAAAATTAAATTTTAATTTCATGTTTCACTCAGAAGAGCTAAGGCCCCTTGGTGAACAATATTTGAATTTTTCTTGTGATAAATTATTATTAAAATTAATAAATTTTGTGGGTGGAATTCAGTCTTGCGACAAAAAAGGAGGGCTAAAGGATCATACCTAGAGAAATTTTAATAGTTTGAATTTTATAAGCAGAGTAATCAAATCGAGTTTTAGTGTGTGACTGGGAAAATCTTGGGCTCAAACTTCTTAACAAAATTCCAGAAATGTGTAATTGCCTCCTCTATTTCATAAAATTTCTTCTTTGTTCATAGCACCTCCAACTTAAGGACAAAAAGCTCTTATTTATAACACGGAGTATTTTGAGATATATAACCTCAATTGGAAGTATTATATTTTGCCAGCTCCCTATTTATGGAAAAATAAAATAATGAGAACAATGTTTCCTAAATTATGATTATAATCAATCAAAACCTTACCGTTTCATACGAGTGTGTGCAATTTGTCTTGTGATGTGTAACGTTTTGGTAAATAGGGGATGATACCTAGGGTTCAAAATACTTCTGAAGGAATCGATTCCGGAATCGAATCAGAATCGAATACCTGCGAATTGAACCCTTAATGGAATCGATTCCAACAGGAATCGAATCTTAGGAATCGTACTTTATTTTCTAATTAATACAGATAATTATCAATATTGTTCCCTAATTAATTAGCATTTTGATAATTAATTAATATTTTGCTGATTATTAGTAATAATTCCTAATTATCTTTGATTTGTGATTGAAATAGATAAGTTCGATACTGGCCATAAGGAATCGATTCCAGGTCGGAATGGTACCTCAGGAATCGAATCCAAGAATCGAACCTCAGGAATCGATTCCGGTATCGAATTGAAATATTTTTTAGATCCCTAATTTTAGATCCTTTAGAAAATCATTGGAAACTTGATCGAAAAGAACAACTCCCCCCACGAACCCTCGCCAGAAATGAAAGCCATCGAGTAATCTTTCAAAATAATATCTTTATTGCGGACAACTGCAGGAACTTGTCTACGTCTTCGTCGACGGAAGCGCATGCTGCGCGAATGAGGCGTTTGACGCACGCGTTTTCGCTGCGCAGCACGTGCAGCAGGGCCTTGCTGTCCTCCACCTCCGACGCGTCGCCGAACCGGAACGTTTCCACGGCCGCTCTCATGGAGATCTTCCTTTCGACCTCCTGGGCCATCCTCTTGAGCCTTAGTTAATAAGTATAGTCATAATTAATAACCTTAAAAAAGATTAATAAATATCTTCGATTTGTGATTGAAATATAGGGTAATGCTAAAGTTTTACAACCCTCAGTTTTATGGTCCTTTTGAGCCAAGTCAGACCACGCGACCATAAGACGTGACAGCGATCAATCTCCATAAAAAAAGCATGGAGAAAGCTAGGGGGAGTCTCAGTCTGAACTCCATGCTTTTCCCCTCTTTGATTGATCGCTGTCGCGACTTATGGTCGCTAGGTCTGACTTGGGCCGTAGGGTCGTGACAGACCGGACTGCTGTAAACAGTCGCTCCAATAACTCACACTGTCAATGGGAGGAGCGATAAGGGGAGGAGAGGAGGGGACTCGAGGGACGAAGTAGTAGATTATTCCTGCAGCGGAGGAAAACGGGTGTCATCTTTTATCATCAGAAGTTATCTACTATATCGCCCCCTCGAGTCCACTCCGATCGCCCCTCCTCCTGGTAGTATCTTAATCGTTTTTTAATGGTGATGGATCGATGTCACGTCTTACGAACGCCAGGTATGACACAAGCCTTAGGCGCTCGCTACACTACGGAAGAAAAAGACACCAGAACGATAAATCTCCATTAAAAAACGAACGAGATGTTATCGAGAGGAGGGTAGATAGAAGGGGACTCGACACGGGCGATGTAGCAGAGCGGTCAAAGTACTCCTCACTAACAAGCGTCGCAGTGGCCGGTTGGAAGTGAAAAGGATACCTCCGCTACAGGATAAAAATCTACTACATCTTGATCGTTTTTCAATGGTACTCGTGTCTTTTTCTTCCGTAGTGTGGAGAGCGCCTTAAGGAAGGGTCACCTTAAGTCCTAGATGGAGCGCAGGGCTTTAGGCCAGGGTCAGCCTGGAATCATGGACGGGCGTATCTGGTCGAGCGCATCTTATCGGCTGTAGTTATCTACCCCACTCAATTAGTGAACAAAGGGGACCCCCAAAAGGGGGACCCCTGCGGACCTCTCCTCAGGGTCTTGCGGAGAGACCCCTTTGTCCACTAATTGAGTGGGGTAGATAACTACAGCCGATAAGATGCGCTCGACCAGATACGCCCGTCCATGATTCCAGGCAGACGTTACCCTTAGGGTCACCGAGAGCGCAAGATCGGGTGTATCACCCGGCGTATCTTATCAGGCAGTCTGACCCCACTCTTTTGTTCGCTAATTGACCTCACTTAACCACACAAAGAGATGGGGAGATGTTGGAGATACGCCTCAGCCATAACGGGTGCATCTAGAGATCGTTTCCCCGTTGATTATCAAAACGAAAGATTTATGAGAAGGAGGTCCGCTAATTGACCTCAGCTAACCACACAAAAGGAAAGCGATATTATCAACCCTCCTAATCTCCCCCCGAATGCCCGAAGGAGCCTGGTCGTTTTGTGTGGTTAGCTGAGGTCAATTAGTGGACAAAAGATGTTCCCCTGCTCACAAATCTTTCGTTTTGACAATCAACGGGGAAACGATCTCTAGATGCACCCATTATGTCTGATCCTGCTCTCAGGATGATCCTGGCCTAGAAAATACTCCTCAGGCCACTTGCGGTCAATTTACGAACAAAAGAAACCCCCTCCTCGAAGAGAGGTCAGGAAGTCCCCGATTACTCCCCAGGGAGTAATTACCAGGGAGTATCTCCCCATACTCCCTGAAGCAGCACTGCTATGGCCGTTGTAAAAGTCTACCACCATCGATATAGTGTAGCCCACACTATAGCGGACTATAATGTAGATAGTGTAGCTATATAGTGTATCATTTTAGTATCATCTTACTCTCCGCGTGGTTTAAGAAACCCATAAATTGGGAGACGAACTTCGGGGATCGAACTTGAAGAAGGACAGACGCCAAAAGTTACAGTTCCGATTCGGAATTTTTTCCCTGTTCTACTTTTTTGAGACTGGACCTTAGGAATCAAACCTCGGGAATCGAATGGAACGATTTCCTACCTGTTGGAGAGGATGCGGACGGTGGCCGACTCCTTGGACAGCTGTCCCCTCGCGTCAAGCAGCTGGTTGGCTTCAGACTTGAGGCGGTCGAACACCACTTGCAGGCGCCAGTGCCGCTTGCGGAGCTCCCTCTTCCGCTTGGCGAAGTTCGAGCTCAGCTCCAGCAGTTCCTCCTCCAGGCACTGCACCAGGTGGTGGACCTCCCCTTCTCCCAAAGACTGGGCATTGAAGGTCGACAGCTCGAAGTCGCCGATCATGTTCGACAGAAGGTCCCTCATCGCGTCTCGGCATTCCTTTTCAGTCTCTGGCAGGCACGATTCGAGATTTTCTTTCTGTTGCACTGGTTCTAAGGTAAAAGGACTAGCCGATGGTTCTAGATTAACTTCATCGACTTTTTCTTCGCATTGCACTGATGGTTCTGCGGTGGAAGGACTAGTGGATGGTTCTAGATTAGCTTCCGTGGCCTTTTCTTCCTGTTTCACTAGTTCTAAGGAGGAAGAACTAGCAGACGATTCCAGATTCACATAATCTGTGTCCTTTTCTTCTCGTTGCACGGACTCTGTACTTCCTTCGATCCCTTCTTCGTCGTGTTGCTCTTCGGAAGAGGACAAAGACAAAGATTCCAGTGCTTGCAATGGCTCTACGGGACAATGGAGTTGGACGAGCTTCGGGAAACCCTCATCCCCCTTCCCAGAATTACGCCTCCTCCTGATTTCGGCCACCAACTGGGACTCCGCATCGTCTCTCATCAGCATCGATTCCACGTTCTTGGAGCATCTTCCGCCATCCCCCGACGATGATTCCGCTCTCTCCAGCAGCACGCTGTAAGTGGCTAGCAACTCCCCCAGACCCTCCCTGAACATCCGCGAGGTGGCCTGTCGCTCAATCCTCAACTCTTTCACGAGGTCTTCTCCGCGGTCTTCTTCGACGCCCTCCGCCATCATCCTCAGCGCCGTTTCGGATTCGGCGAGCAGCGCCTCCTGGCGGCCGATCTCGGTCTTGAGCCGTTCGATCTCCGCCTCGTTCGCCCTGACGCTCGCTTCGGCCGCCAGCAGAGAGCTCTTGAGCTTGAACTTCTTCTCGAGGCACAGGTCCATTCGCCTCTGCACCGCCAGGAACCGCGCGACGGACACCACTTCGAGGGCCTCAGGTTCCATGCTGAGGTCGGATCGGATGGAAGAAGCTTCGGCTTCCAGTCTCTTGTTCCTATCGTAAAGAAGTGACTTTTACAAATACAAATTAAGTCGACCAACTACAGGCGTAAGCCCAGCAAGGCTGGTCCAGTCACCCAAACTACCGGAATCCCAGTAGGGGAGAGGAGGGAGGAATGGGACAATTTTCACTAAATATTTTTTTATTCATTATCCCCTGCTTATTCATAGATGCAAATGGTTGGATAATAAACTTACATGTTTTAACTTAATTTTTTAAAAATGTACAGTTCTTAAATGTTGTTTAATTTTATCACTTTTGAGCATTCAAATTAACAAGAATTTTGTCCCATTCCTCCCTCATGGGTGGGAGGAGTGGGACATGAGTATGGGAGGAATGGGACACTTTTGAAAAGTAAAGAAAATTAGTAAAATGTAATAATGAGAAAAGGCCTAGTATTTTACCTACTATTCTTTTAACCTTTGCCCACATTTTTAAACAGCTTTCAATTTTATATCTATTATAGAATAATTTTTAAAAAATATTTAGTACACTTGAACTCTTTCCCATGGTGTTAAGAATCAAAAATTGAAATACAATGTAATACTTGGAATTGTTTATTCAAGAAAAGAAAAGCATTTCAATTGAAGCGATAGAAAGCTATCAGAAATTAATATTTTCAAATTTTGTTTACATTTTTGCAGATTTTGTTTACATTTTTCAGAGTGTCCCATTCCTCCCTCCACACATTGCTTTTAAAATATAACTTGTCACATAAACTATGCTGGTGTTAGGCTTTATGAAATTGCAGATTAGCATAAATTATATCTTTTAGATTACAATGGCATTATATAATGTTTGTTCTACAAATTACATGAGAAATGAAATAAAACTCAAGATAGACTGGATATTAACTTTGGAAGTGGGAAAATCAAATTTTTACAACTATAAACAGAAACTTGCTGCTGGATAAACTAAATGAAGGAAATAACAAGAAGCTATAAGAAGGCCATCTAATGACCAAATTGGAAATAAAATAAACTGATTTATTTTTCCAGAATTTCAGCTGTCCCACTCCTCCCACTGTCCCATTCCTCCCTCCTCTCCCCTATCTGTCAATTTTCCTCTTGAACTCGTTTACCCCACTTGAATTTACAATTGTTTCAGGCAACGCATTCCATCTATCCACTACCCTATTAAAAAAATAATGCTTTCTACAATCCGTCTTAAATTTTCCTTTATTCAATTTGAAATTGTAACCCCTTGTTCTATTACCCGTATTGAAATCTAGACCCTCTGTGTCCCCTTGCTTTACCATTTTAAAAAGTTGAATCAAATCCCCTCTATAATCCTTCTTTTCTCTAGAGTGAACATATTTAGCTTCTTTAATCTTCCCTCATAACTTAAACTGGATATACCCTTGACCATTTTAGTAGCCCTATGCTGAACCCTTTCAATTGAATCAATATCTTTTTTTAAGTATGGAGACCAAAACTTAACTTTAACTGTTAATTTTTTTATATAAGCTCAAGGTTAGTGAGTGACTAAGGTTGTCTCCATAAAAAATAAACAATAACCTGGGACGTCTTAATGAAAATCTTGCCAAAAGGTGCCAACCCACACCCAATATCGGAACATTCCCCGGTAAATGGATTACCTTTCGACGAAGAACTCCAACTTCTTGGCCAGTCTGTCGCGATCCTCGACCCACTTGTGCTCCTCGCGACGAACGTTGTGAATCATGTACTCCCGCTCCATGAACACGAGCCCTTGGATCCTTTCGTCCTCGGGCAGCGGGCATTTGAAAGGGATGGAGCAGCCCTCCTCCTTCGACTCTTCCCGCTTCACCCTCACCTGCGAAATTCCCATAGTTTTTGAGACACAGGAAAAAACCCGGGTTCAATTCCATTAATGTTCCCGCTAAATATCGCCAATCTCTTTTAAACGCTATTTAGGGTGCTTCTGATTCAAATTTTTCAGGTTTTTAATGATAAACTGAACACTGAACAGTTATCGATCTGATTAACCGTTTTAATCTACGAGTTTGGAATTATTTAGCAATATTTCTACTTTTTGGTGTTTAAAAGAGCATGGTGGAACTTACCGGGAACGTTTATGGAATTGAACTGACATATATTTTCAGGGTTGGGAACCAAAAAAGGTTTAAAAATAATTTTTTTCGGCGACGTATTTCCACACTACTCTTGACAACATTATCCATATATCCGCCATGTCTTGAGAGATCAAGCACGCAAACCGGAAAATATAGTCACCAAATCCAATATCGGCCATGTTGCTAGACTAGATAACGAGTTATCGCCCTAGTTGGAATGTTGGCAACGCCAAAAAAAACAAGTGGCTCCCAAGGTTTATAGAATATAAGGTTGGCTCCTCCCATTGTTCTGAAAAAATCTACTGACGTCTCGTTTTCGCTCCCAGTGACGTCATTCCCCACGCCTTTTTACTGTTTGAACAACCAATCACTTTCACTTTGACGTGAAGTTAGGGAAAGATAAAGTTGGAGAGTGATTTTATGATTCAGAAGAAGGATATTTGATTGCTTGCTTGGTTTCACATCGCCAAATAACTTATTCTTATCAAAACCTTTTCTGAACCAAGAACTAATTAATAACCTTTTCTGTGGCCCTTTTACTAAACATTATTTTTTGAAACACCATTAATTTCAAACCGTGATTCTCAAATATTATTAGATCTTTGGAAATAAAAACAAACTTTCAAAGTGATGATTGTTTCTACAAAATGCTTACTTCTACTATTTTAATCTTTATTTTTGTTAGAGAGCTCTTAACCTTTGTAAATATTATTTGCTACCGAAAAGTCAGAGAAGAAGATGTCTATCCAATTTAATTTCCCTTTTTACTTAATTTCCCCCCAAAAAAACCTGATTGGCTAGTGGAAGCTTAAGCACGTCATCGAGACAACCTCTTCCGTTACCAGTGACGTCACCGGTAGCAGTGTCTAATGAGGCCCCCCTTGAGTGGGCTCCCAGTTGTATGTATGAAACCCCCGGTTTATTCCCGAGTTCAACCCGGGTTTTTTTCCCAGCCTTTGCAACACTACCCTCACCTGGTTCTTGAGGGAGTGTAGCTTCTTCCTGAGGGCTGCCTCCATGTCCTTGCTTCCACACCACCCCTCCTCCTCGCGCTCCCTCACGAGCTCTTCCAGGCACCCCACCCCCATGTCTCGCTTCAACACGCTCTTTGCCAGCCAGAACCGCTTCTTCAGCTCCAGGTTCTGGTTCAGGCTCTTGAAGATCTCGTCTTGCAGCTCCCTCGCCTGGTTCTTGAGCTCTTGGTAGGTGCTGCTGTCTTTCTTGCAGCACTGTTGGGACTTTGATGGTGTGATGTCTTCGTGCTTTTCACCTTCCGAAATGACAGAGTCGTTGGACAGATCTGTGGTATCCGGATCAGCAAGAGACGGCATCGGAGAGTCTGCTTGGAGACGCGGTTCAACCTCTTGATTTTGAAATTCAATGCTGTCCAGCTTTGGAGTCAAATTTTGTGTTCCTTCCTCCATTGCGTAATAATTTAGATTTTTAAATTTTAATGTTGTCGGAAAAGGATATTGAGATGAAAATTTAGACATGCATTAACTGTTGAAATTAATGTTTATATTTTGAGGTTGCACACTTCAAGACAACAGTTGGCTTATCGCGCACTTGTCATTTTTTAAAAAATCATTTCCACAAAAATATTATTTTTTATCACATTTTAACGCGCGTTTTTATTTTTTTTAAATATTTTTTCCAGCGACGCATCTATCTTTTATTTGGTTCTTACAATTTAATTTAGATTATTCGTTTTGACTTAAGTTTATTTAGAAAAATATAACGCTTGATATGAAATAGGCAAAAGATCAATCGAAACATTCTACCTGCGTATCGAACTTACCTAATGTTGTTTTATTATTATTATCGTATTGTTAATTTTTTTATGTAATTGCTATTTATCAAATAATGTGAAGAATAATGAAATAATTCTCCAATTCAGCGGCTGGTTATAACTATCCTTCTTAAAACGTTTTTGGTTGTTGTGAAGCCAAACTGCAGTTGAACTCGCTTTTAGCAAGCGCAAATACAACGAGAGCCTGATTTTAGAAAGTAGATAGAATAGTTAGATAGTATAAGAATATTTGTGATGTAAATCTACGGAAAAAGTCATTTTCTAATAAAACCAAGACAAAGACTAGTATTAACCTGCGAGCTCTTCTGCCAAAATTTCATTTTCACTGCTTTACACTCATGTTGTGCACAGAAAATATAAGTATATTTTTTTCCCTACTAATGAGCTATCGCCCCCTGCTCTCGCCCAGACTTAAGTTTCGGGTGGGGGGCTGACTCAAATTCATTTCTAAGGTACCCTAGCGAGCAAGCATTTTCACCTTCAGTTTTAAATAACTTAAAAGTAGTATTTGAGTTATGTTGCATTTAATGTAAGTGTTTTACAATGTGAGCTCCAAGTAAAAATGGGAGGGGCTTGGGTTCATCCTGAGAAAAATTCTAAAATTTGTCTCTAATATAGTGTTTTGGCTCTAATATAGTGTTTTGGCTCATTTTGAGACCCTTTGGGTTACATCCAAAGTAAGCAAAGCATAACTCCTTGATGTAAATCACAGAATTTTCAACGGAAAAAAGTTATAAATAAACGTCAAAGTTTCGAGGGCGGCTAGGGGGTCCTCCATCAGATATTTTTTTAATTTCGCCCTTTAAACTAGTGTTTTATCTCACTTTGAAACTCTTAGAGGGGTACGCCCAAAGGGAACTGCTTGTGGTAAGGCTGGCTTTTCCAGGAAAAAAAATATCAACAGACGTCTAAATTTTGGAGGAGGGTTGGGGGATTTCCCACACAATTTTTTTTTAATTTGACCCTCAAAAGTAGTTTTTAAGATGGAATCTTTTACCATGGAAAAGGAAGTAATTAACTCCAAATCGGCCTGAATTTTTTTCTGGCTACCCCACAGCGTGACACGGTGACAGTAACTTTGCACCACGCAAAACAAGAAATCTGGTGTCCTTATTTCCCTCCTTATACTGTTGGCAAATTTTTATAAACAGCTCAGAAATCGAAATTTGTACTAGGAAACTTTTGTACTGTACTTGTACCTTTGAAAACTTGTAAAAAAATTGTACTACTATCGAAATTTTTAC
This sequence comes from Tetragnatha versicolor, assembly GCA_024610705.1. NCBI lineage: Eukaryota > Metazoa > Arthropoda > Arachnida > Araneae > Tetragnathidae > Tetragnatha > Tetragnatha versicolor. The sequence goes on along the minus strand of JANDEH010000018.1, from coordinate 9,270,196 downwards.
GGTTTGTTCACTCCCCCCTATTGTGCATGAGAAAAATGTCTTCTCGAAAAATCTTGTTTTTGATACCGTAAATATATTGCGTACACCCTTTTATCTATAGCAGGGGTTCCCAATAAAATTTTGCCGAGGACCCCCTTTACAATTAATTTACTGGCGACGACCCCTTGAACTTAAAGGCTTAAATTTTCAATCGATTTCAGGCAACAATCGATTTCAAAACCGAAACTCGATGTATTCAAAACCGAAACTATCGTATTTTAGTCAATAAAAAATTGCAAAATAACAAACATGGATTATCTTTGGTGGTAAACAGAGGCTGCGCCACCTACATTAATCTATTTGTACTAAAGTGATAATTAACTAACAAAACTAACGAATGAACCGCTGAGTGAGATAATAGTTACTTCAAATTAAGGAAAATAAATAAATACTTAATTTCTCGGTGACATTTCGCGGACCCCTTGGACACAGCCCGCGGACCACCTATTGGGAACCCCTGATCTATAGAGAAGTGTTTCCCAACCTTTTTAGCTCCATGCCCCCCCACGTTAAATCACTCAGCCAACTTTTTATGTACTTTAAGTTTTAAATGACTAGAAATTTGCCACTTTAAAATAGTGTTTTAGTTCATTCCCCACCCAGATTTCCCCTATAGCACCCAGATCTCCTCTCATTGTAAGCAGCATAATTTTCTAGGAAAACATTATTAAATGAACGACAAAAGTTATGAGGGGGGTTTGGGGGTCCTCTCCCAGAAAACTTTTTGGATTTTTCCTAGTGAAGGGGCAAATTTGATTGAAATTTGCAACTAGCCCAACTAGAAAGTCAAATTGCCCCTCGGTGAGGCGTGCGCTCCACGTTGGGAAACACTGACTTAGAGCGAAGTGTTCCATCATTTTTATACCACCCCTCCCGATAGCATCTTCCCCCCTAGAATCATCCTTAGTTTCGGATGACTAACTCCTGGCGCTCTCTCTTTTTGCCCCCCTCCATCTTTTAACTTTACGGTTGAAGAAAAAAAAGTGTCTCTTCGCCTAATAAACTCTCCATCTCTTTCTCGGTCGTATATTTAACCCACAGCGACGAAGGAAAAAAATCCCCAGCTGCTCTGAGGACGATAACACTTCCCTCACTGTTTAAGTGTTTCGCGCCGCAGATTCAGATCTATCGTAGAGTGGGATGAAATAGAGTAAGCGTCCATCAGATCAAGATTCTCAGTGACATCAATCCTTACTTGATGCAGACGCGGATGCAATGGACCCCCTTGGACCCAAAAAGTTTCTCAAATTGAGTTAAACCCCTACCTTTACAAGTGAAAATTCAAAATTTTTTCTGGGGGAGGATCCTCATATCCCCTGTGGTACCATAAGGGGATCTTGCGGGATATTTTTTTAGGAAATCCACAATATTTTGTGTCAAAAGCAAGGGTGGTGGCCTGGAAAAGTGCCCCCCTTCCTTTAGTAGGCCGTGCTGAATCCGGGTCTGACTTGATCCCTCCGAAACACCTCAAAGGAAATTAAGTCTTATTTTTTTAGTGTTTGGTATAGAAACATTTTCCCACTTTCAGTCGTAAAATTTTATTACCGGTTTCCCAATTAAATAAAGATTGTATTTTAATTTCAATTCAAAAAGCTGAGTTAAAGCACAGAATGACAGTCATTTAACAAACGCTTTATTTTGGACACACCCAATTTTTTAAACTACTTTCCATTCTTCGGTCTTTATGAAAAGTTTGGAAAAACAAAATCTTGGTATAAAATAACTTACTGTAGTTGAAAGTCCTTGCTGAAATCTGGAAAGCCCAGTTGTGGTCGTAGGAGCTAATTTTTTACTACTCCCTTAAAGTTGTTCAAAGCAAGACGTAGAGTAGGTGGAAAAACCTAAATGTATCGATTTTGCCCTTATTCACTATTCGCTGCGTGCGTTTTTCATAAATGTCAAAGGCTGTTCCAGAAAACCTTTGCAAAAAAAGGAACACGTCCAGGCTATTGGTGTATTTACAGGAGGGGGAATATGGACTTCCTCTAGTTTGGGATATTGATTTGGTCTTAACCGTAAATAATACTTCTGGAACCAACCAGAACAGCCGGTCTTCACCTCTTCCATAGTCGAAGATTTTCAACTTAAGATTACTAAAATATATTCTTCCGTTATAAACAAATATCAAATGAAAAATACCGATTTTAAGCGTTCATGTTACATACTGTGAAGTATTTTCACTGAAATCACCCCCTTGAAACACGAACAATAATCTTCAAAGCGGTTCCATTCAAAACCACGGTATTTTAAAATCGTCCCAAATAAAATAAATACCAACTCGAGTGGATATTTTCACCTCGTAGTGTTAGTCGTCATTTCACTCTTTCATGTAAATGAAGAGTGGAATGATGACGAATGATAATAAATTCATTGGGGAAAGCGCGATTTCGTCTCTATAGGAGCGAAAAAACAAAATTTTTTGATTTTAATTTAAGAGAAAATAGTAACACTTAGAGTCATTTTGCTTATTATATGATCTCCGTTACGGATATATCTCCTTGCCACCATCCGTGTTGGCCACGTGAGTGTAGCATTTGATGAGCGCTCTATTCGTATTACCTCTCCTCGATATGGGATCTCTGCGTTTAGCGCTAGTTTCTCTCTTTTGGCGCGGGAACAGGGAGGTCCTTTGTTCGTGAATTGGCTCGTTAGGAGGATGTTCCTTGGGAGCATCTCCCATCCGAACACTCGATCAGTGTCAGGGGGGGCGATCCGGATGAGCTGAGGGATGAGAAATTCCTCATTATGGAATATCGCTTCCCTCGTATCACATGTCGCTCATGTTCTCCACTCACATTGTCGATAGTAAGGATTGATGTTTAGGGCCAAAGATGCTTTTATTTTCTAACTGCCCGTGCCCAGGGTTTAAGAAAAAAAATTATTTAAGCAAATCCGCTAAAATGAAAAAAAAAGTCTTTATTTTTTGTTGTCGAGTCTCCACAAAATGGGGGTTCGGATAACTCATAAAATAATTCAACCGAAAAGCTATTGCTATTACGAAGTAAACGTGTGTTTTGCTATAGTAAAGAAACTGTTATTCAATGCATTCGTGGGAACTCCAATGATGAAAACCAGAAAATCCGGCCTCAGGGCATGAACTAGTCCAGGGGGGCCCTGGGGGCATGTCCCCATAGAAACAAAAATACCTAAAAAAACACTTTTTGCTGCTAAAATTCAAACAATTTCCCTTGCAAAATCTGCTGCTTAGAAGAAGCGGTCCTCTTTTGACTGTTCCTAAAAAGTTTCAAAATAGATAAAACACTAGTTTAAAAAGGGATCAAAAATTTTTCGTGGGGGAGATAAATCCCCCAATACGAATTCCCCCAGCCCCCTCGAAATTTTGGCATCTCTATTTATAATTTTTCCCTTTGAAATCATGTGGTACAAGGTTTTAAAATGAGCTAAGACTACTTTTAGAGACAAATTTTTGAAATTTTCTGGGGGTGACCCCCAAACCAGACCCCCCATTTTTATTTGAACCGATGTGTAACAGTGTATTGAGTATTGCATCATTCTATGTAAGTCCCCTAGCTAATGAATATTTGAACTAGTTTTTTGGAGGAAAATAGAAAGACGTAGGTTTCTTTAATGGTAGGTAAGACTTGTTATGTGAAATCCATCGAAAAATTTGTTACTTAGGTGCTATCCTACCCCTAGAGGCTTTTTTTTAAATATTTGAAAAAATGATTTAAAAGTAGCATTATATGATTAAATATTTAAATACATCTAGAAACTAGGATAAATGTAAAATTTAAACCAAAATTTAAAAAATATATTATTTTTTAACCCATTTGTACATAAAATTAGCCAAAATAGGCTATTACGCAATACATCCAATCTCCACTTTGAATGAAGATATCCTCAATCTGTAAATTTTATTACATAGATTAAAACCTTTTTTAGGAGTTGAACCACTCTCAAAAGTGTTACTGAATTTATAATATTAGAGCACTGTTTTAAACTAACAACAAATCAAAATTGCCAAATTTTTAACAACTTTTTAATTTAATCATCATTATAAAAAATGTAATTACTTTTCATACACAGAAATGAACCACCTCCTATATTAAACCTATTTAAATATTGGGAAAAAATTTCAAGTCATTTGAACCATCACTTTTTGAGTTATGAGAATCTGCGGTAGAGTAAAATGTTAAAAATGTGATTTTGAGAAAAAAGCAAAAAACAAAATAAAAAAGGCAATCTTACCCATAAATCCAAATAATAATGTTCAATAGACTACATAATGATATGGTTTCAGAAAGCTAAGAAAACATACTTTAATTTTTCACCAGATTTGAAAAATTGATATTTTGACCCCAAAATGCCGATATTAGGGGTAGGATAGCACCAAATACATAATAAATTGAATTACAACATTGTTATTTTCACCTATAGAGTTAATACTAATGTTGCTTTTTTGCGGTCACTATATTTTTATGTTGTGTGTTGATGGAAAATTTACCGTCGAATATCATTATGTTCAAGATTGTCTTCTCAAGTCTGTAAATTTTGTTTGATCCAGTCGTGAGATGGCACTGAACCTCCCTTCCAACCATCACCATCGCACACACCTTGATGAAGCATGAGGTCTTTCGGAAATAGAACGATCCCCTCTTTCGAGCGTGTCATCCTCAAACGCGACATGGCATTTTCACTCGGGCCACGAGCCAAGATGCTCTCTCGAAAACGCTTGGTTTTGTCGGTGTTCCTTTTCGTCACCGCTTCCAGGATGAATGGGGAATCCAAACGAGCGATCTGTTTGCGGAAAATTTCATCCTTCGAGGTTCATTTCATTGTTAGGTCTTGGAGACAAATGCGATGAAACTGTAGTATCTTTTTCATTTAGTGACAAAAGGCACTATGGAAAACCAAGACGCTAGAGCAATTTTAAAAATTCAGTTACGGTTGCGTCATTTCATGTTTTTCTTAGGCGAGGCAAACTGTTTACCAACCGGGGATACGCCGAGGGCTTTTAAGCTTTAAGCTTTTTACAAAAATTTTCTAGAGGAGGACTCTCAGCAGACCCTCCTTTAGTACTTGAAACTCTATTATTTACATCTATTTTTTTATAAGTTCGTTTCAAAATACAAAAATCCTATCACAAATTCTTGTAAATGTATGTCTGAAATTCGGATTAGGTGTACCAAACTGAATTAAAAACCTGCTTTTTAGACTTAAATTTACAAAAATTTTCTAGGGAGGGGGGGGCAGACCACCTCTAGGTATTTAGAACACCATTATTCATGAACTTTTAGTATTATGTTCGTTGAAAAGATTATATTTGATTTTGAACATTCTTAGCCCCCCCCCAAAAAACACAAATTATGGATCCGCCTCTGTATATTTACGTAACATATTTAAACTAAGAGGATACTTTAACTACTATCTGCAACTGTATGCAAGGGGTACGCGGAGAAATATATTTTTCCTTTGGGAGTACAATCGTGAAAAAGGTTGAGAACCACTGGACTAAGGTATTACTAAAGGTCTCTTTTTATCATGTAGCGTTAGCAGAGGATTAATTTCATTAAAATTAAATGAAATCCGGATTGACGATTGTTTACCTCTGAGGATACTCTCCGAAGTCATTGGTTGGAATAATGTGCACAGACCACGACCACGTTAATCTCGGAAGAAATTTATACTATAATAAAAATTAATCAAAAAGTCCTGGGATAAATTAACGGATTTTTCAAAAAACAGAATTTTCTAGAAAAAAAATTATTTTATTATATTCGGTATTTGTTGCATGTTTTGACTCCAATTACAGAGGCCATCCCGATCTTCTCCAGATCTATATCCAAACTGAAGGAGTAAAGTTTGATGCGATGAGGAGGGTGTAAAGTTCTTCTCGCCACCCCCCTTCAGCATATTTACAAACCATACACGCCACAGTGCATAGTGCATTGGTACCTTTAGTGTTGAACTGCCCCAAACAGTCGGCATTTTCCCCGATACCATAGCTTTCGTCTGGTTTTTTTTAATCGCGTTTTCATGTTTTCAGCTCCCATGCTTTTTGATTTATTTTTAATAATAAACCTTAACTTTTATATCTATTTGATCAGACTTTTACGAAAATATAATAAGTACGTACATACTTACAAAAACAAAAATTGTTCTTAGCTTAGATGCTTAGAACAATGCTTTAGAAAAGAAATCGTAGCATTAAAAGAAATTAGTGATTAATCCGAAAAATTGGCCCCCTTTGCAAACCCTCGACGCGCTGTGTCGGGTAGGGTTTTAAATATGCGCCCCATCACATCTTAAAAACTGAGGGAAGCTTCCCCCGACCTGCTTTCAAGTTTTTATAGAGCACTTGAAATTGAAACAAAAAGCCCAGATATCATGCAGAAACATTATTAAAATTTAAGAAACCTAAATAAATGGGGTTAAGGGGATCCCTAAAAATTTCTTGAAAATATCACCCTTGAAAACAGGTTTGGAACTAATTTTGGACGAGAATTCTTCGCAGTTTTTTATACATAAATTGATATTTTAATAACGATGCCATGAAAGTAGATTTTTTTAGGGGGTCGTCACCTGTTGACGACTCTGGTTACATTTTATTTTGTATTTCGAAATTGTGCAAACATAAATTCAGCTTATAATATTTTTACAAGTTTCATATTTGAAAAAAAAAAGAATATAAAATTTCCGTCCAGTGGCGGCTCGTTCAAATGGGTTTCACAATTATATTTTAAAAGAACAATCAGATTTCAACCTAAGATTCCTATTATTATTTACATAAAATGTTTACAAAAATAAACTCAATACATCCAACAAGAAGTTATGTAGAAATACAAAGACAACGTTTATTTTGCACATTTGATATAAAAGATTTAAAAAAATATAAAACACAGACATGTTCCGAGGATGCCTGGATCCTCTTCGTTAGTTTGACGTTGTAAGTATGACGATGTAAACATGACTATCAGTACTGTTACGTTTTCGTCAAAGAGAACAAGACGAGGTTACTTTGATAGGGTAGGGTTTATTTGATGATGATGAAATTATATACAAATGAAAGTCCTATTTACACTATTTACAAATTACAAATGGTAACACAGTCCAAGATGATCGTACCAGTCCTCACGAGTCGGAAGACACTTTTCTCACAACACAGTCCAATGATGACCGGAACAGTCCTAACACCGTTCTGTTAAGATAGCCTTAAATAATGTCCAAACACAGTTCTATAATCAGCACACGCGAAGAACAGCAGTTCACAGGTTGAGGACAAGCTTCACTCGCAGGCTATTCCCGATGATACAAAAACGATGACTCCCAAACAGTTCCACTCAGTCGCTGGAACACTCTCGAAGACGGCTAACTCTTCTCAGTCTCGAAGAAGGCTAACTCTCCTGCCGCGGACTCTCCACAGAGGATCTAGAAGACAGTCTCCTAATCGCTTAGGACACTCACCAACAAAATCGCATAAGCAAGACTCCGCACGAGTCTTCAATCGCTCTCGAGCGCACCTTCGCTCGAACCAAGAATCCACCACAAGACTCCACGAGCCTTCAGTCTCTCTCGAGGGGGGGCCACTATCTCTCGGCCCTCACACACACCGGTCTTCTTCCAGTCGCTTCCCAGTCCCCCGCATCTAACTAAACTTTTTGTTGGTGGGACACCTGGCGCCGTAGGCGCCTTATTCCCATTCCAGGGATATGTAGTTCGCTGCGCATATGTATTAGAGTGCATAGTTAGTCATAGTCTTTTTTCTCTAATCTCTGGTGGTAAGTTCATGGCCGTAATACTGGAAGAAAGGGCAGGCTAAGATAAGGCCGCCGTGCTGGAAAGGAGGCTCCACTTGAGCCGCCGTCGTGCTTGGCTTCCCTGGGTCTATTCTTGGAGGAGACCGAGAAGGAACGACACCTTGTCGTGTCGGCTGTCAAAAGTTCTGAGTCTCTTGAGGATTCCTTGAAACCCTCCGAAGTCCTTGAAGAGGTCCCTTACCTCCTGAAGAAAGTCTTGGAAGTAGGTCAGCTCGCTGCTGCGGCTCGGTCGAGACTGCTCATGCAGGGGGCGGAGCTTGAGTTCCCCGGCTGCTGATTGGTCCGTCCCTCGCTTTAGCCTTTTCGGCTGCGCTTCCTTTGGCTGCTTTTGGCTGGCAGGGGCCCGGGCTGATGGCTTTCTTGCCGCCGTCGCTGGTCCTCTGCGGTGCCGCGGGTGTTCTGGGCACACTCTCCAGGCCGCCAAATGACCTGGAGAGTTGCAGTTTATGCAGGTGACGTTGCTCGATCTCGGGACTGGGCAGTCACTCAGGCGATGGTCCTGTCCGCACCTCATGCACCGCTGCAGCCGCTCCTTACAATCGCTTGCGATGTGTCCGAAGCGACAACAGCGGTAACATAGGACGGCGTCAGCTCGCCTCTTGTTTTCCATGGTGATTTTCGTTCCCAGAATCCGAGTGATGCCGTCCACGCTCTCCGGGGACCCTCTTACTTCAATTTGAAAAAGCGGGAGGAACCCCTTTGAGCGCCGGCTTTTCATCCGGAAACAGGTCCGAATGTGAAGACCTTGCTCTTCTAGATCCTTTTGGACGGTCTCGGCTTTCATTTCCATGCATGAAAGGCCTCTGATAACCCTCACGAGCCGTTTTCCCCGTTCAGGTGATTTCCTCGGAATGGCCTTTTCAGGTTCTCCCGAGTACTCACAACCCTCGGTTGAACAGCCCCCGAGGGCATCTTCATTGGCGTCCTGGATAACGACATCCGGAATCGGAGTCAGTTCCCTCTCGCTGTCCGGTGGCGTCGACATCCGCGCCGGAGAGACGGCTTTTCTCTTGCAGGAGGCGCTGCGGCTAGGCGCAGGCTCCGGGATATCCATTTCGTCCGAGTCGGACGGGAGCGACACCAGGGGCCCTACTACGAGTACACGACGGGTTCCAACCCGTTCCGATCCAACCCGTCGGCTAAAAACCCACATCTACTCGTCAAAGACGAAAAGGACTACTTCGAGTCCACCACTTTCCGTTAACGAGTGAGGGTGGAATCGAGGGGGTGGATCTATGAGTTCGAGGCTATTTTACCCGACATGACGGGTTCTCATCGACCAATCACAACGATTGTTTTGATTCTTTGCGTTGTGGTGATGTAAACAAAGACGTTCTTAAATACTGGGAATCAAAATATATTATATAATTATTAGTTTTTCTTTGCTCGTAAATGAAGAAAGGGTTAGCAAAAACCTTTTTATGTTAGGCTGCAAGATAGTCTAGTAAATTAATATGGATAAACAATTGTTTTGTTCCTCAGTAAGTCAATAGTGATTTCAATAACTTAAAGAGTGCTGTAATGTCATTCTCAATATAAAATGCCCATCTTTAATAATTTATTCATTACATTTGGTACATAACTTTCCTTGAGAAATTTTAAGGTAAAAGCCTGACGCCAATTAAATCCTTAAAATCTATGCTATACTAATGCAATTTTAGTTAAATTGAAGCTCAGAAAAGAAGATTCTTGTATTATAAAGCTAAAGCACCTATATTTTAAATCAACCCTTAAATGCAATTATTTAACTATATCTTACCTTTGAGTTATAGAGAAATGAATGAAAAAAATTTAAATGCAATTTTCTGCTTTCATGTGATATAAAGCAAAGACAAAATTCCTTGTGATTGAAGTCTTATCAAACACATTGCAGCACCCTTTAACTTATTCGAAACACTTTTGTGTATATTGAGGAACAGGGTAACCATGAATATTTGAGGGGACTCATCTTTTTCTACTTTATTAGAAATAAAATCACCATATTTCGAGGGGACACTCCATATTATTCAGGGAACGGTCACAATATTTTACAGCAAAGTGTTACAGTATACTCTTGATTGAGAAATGTTATCTTGAATACCTCAAATTTTACATTGACGTTAGGCATTCCTCCAATTTACTTGTCTTGCGTATAATATCTGCCGCAAAACACCAATCCTCTAACTTAGCTAGTTATGCCAAAAACCTTACACCTCGAAATTTTTTACCCGTCCTTTCAACTACATCAACTGAGAATATGTAATATCAGATATTGTAAGTATTTAAAAAAGCAAGATATTGTGCTCTAGGCTTAACATTACACATTGCATCAAATACTCACTAAATTCGCTCCTATGTCTATCTATGAGAGATCATAATTCTTATAATTATTTAGACGTATAAGGATTTGTTACGTATTCCAGAAAAATAAGTCGTGAAAATTGTGGGGGTGCGCTTCTTTTGTAGGGCAGTCTCGACAACAGTAAAAAAAAGTATTGGGTAATGTCCATTGCATGAGGTCAAAAAGGGGGGAGAGGATGTCCACCAAAATCTCAGCCTAGGGAGTCAAAATCTCACACAATATCTTTTAGTTCAAATCATATAATTTTTCTTAAATTTTTTTGCATAAAAACTTGTGCTAAAAAGTAACTAATTAGTCAAACTTATTTTGATAAATTGAACATATTAGTCAAAAATGTTATGGTTATGTAAATCTCACCAAGGGGGTGGGAGAGTTCCAAAAATTTAGAAAATAAATTATGCAATGTATGGGCACCCCCTTACCAACAAGCACAATACAACCATCGAGTTTTACTGTAAATTGAATTCTAAGTACCACGGGTACTTTTGCAGTCTAATTTAGAAAGAAAATTAAGAATTTATTCCAATAAGTATACATTGAACTTTTAAACATTATAGAAAAATTTAGTTACATATTGCATCATTTTAAGTGAAAAAAATATTTATTGGGAAGGAATGTTTAAGCTTAAAAAAATGTATATAGCAATTATTAGTATTTTCATTATTACTTTAAATAACTTCATTTCTATTGATCAACTCATTTAACTACTAAAACTAATTATTGTTAAAATTTATACTTCCTGCACAATTATTCCTATATATCTTTTTTTTAAACTCAAGATGTTTACAGTGAAATTTCTTGTAAAATCTCGCATCACCATTCTTGCAATATTGTATTTAAACATTAATTAAATAAAAATCTAAGGCCAATAGTGGTCAATTATGTTTAGAAAAAACCAAGTGTATTATCAAATGAAGTATTAGGAATGTATCATACAATCATTCCCATTAATACACAAATGTAATTATAACTATCGAAGAATCAAAAACGTGATAATTAGAGAAGCAATATTTATTAAACCAATCTTAATCTACTACAGCTTTATTGGCAAAGTAATATACACATATTATACAAACATTTTTTAATAAGTTAAAATATTTTTTATAAAATCTTTCCCATCCATGGTATTAAATAGTTACAATGCAGTTGTGTATATGTTACGGGCAAAGTAATAATGCCCAGAGTGGAAGCGGGCAAAGTGATAAATTTCATTCATAAATTTCGTTGAATTTATCACATTGCCCGGGCATTATTAATAATGCCCAATTAATCACTTTGTCCGTAACATATATAAAAAAAGCATGTTGCTTGTAACATGTTTTACAAATCATACAGCAGAAAAGGCAGGATTCATATGTAGTATTTAATAATTCATGAGATTTTTGTGATAAAATTTATTCTTGGGACCTAGATGATGAAACAATTGTTATAGGGCCCAGCTGGCAGTGCTAGAAAAGCCGATGTTGCCTGTGAAATAGAATAAGGTATTATATAAGGTTTTTAACAGTTGAACAAAAAAAGCATCTTTTATAACTATTTTTAAGTACTTACCACCTTTGTTGAGAAAGACTAAAAGTACAGGGAATCAGGAAAAACCAGCAGTTCCCACATCTTGGAGCATAAGAACCTAAAATGTTTACAATGTACATTAATTTTTAAATTTGACTAACCCGCTAGTGAAGTTCCTCTACGGTGGCAACCCGACGAGGTTGCCAGAAGCGAAAAAGAAGAGAACGTTTTGATGTTTGTTTTCTATGCGTTGAGTTAGAGCTGGCGGTCGCGTGCGCCAAGAGATCTTGACTGAGAATGTAAATTTTAACATGAATATAATTAAATAGTTTAAACTCTGACTGCTTGTTTACTGGAAGGAAGAATGAACCCAACAAGAGTTTGTTCTTCCTTCCAGTAAACAAGCAGTCATAAAATATTAAATTATATTCACGTTAAAATTTACATTCTCAGTCAAGATCTTGTCGCGACTGCCTAAAACTCAACGCATAAAAAACGCAAACCGGTCTCTTCTTTTTGGCTTATGGCAATCTTGCCGGGTTGCCACCATGGAGAAACTTCACACCGCTTATACTGAACACTATAAACAAAATACAGTTGACTCAATGGCGAAGCCTGAGTAACAACAGGGGAAGCGCAAAATATACAAACAATTAAAATTTCAAGCTATCGAGATTTAACATCATGTTGTAAAAATGTTTAAACAAAACTAAAAATTATTTTACATGCATGAGGTCTTGAAGTACTGTGCCTCTAAACACACATTTTGTTCAAATTAGGTGGAAAGAAATTTTGCACCGCCAGTGAGCAGTTTGTTTACATTTTGTAGTGTTCCATTTAATAGTTTCTTTAGCCCATTTTAGGCAGCTAGATGACAATCAAAGCTGAATGCTCTCAAATTTAAATTTATATTAATTTCAATTTTACCAAATAATTTTACTTTGCTTTCATATCTGATAGTTAAGGGGTTTGTTTATGATTTAGACAACTATTCATTCAAGTGGCTCAAAAGTAGCGAGAAGCTCAAGTCTAGAAAGGGGTTCAGTTGCCAAGCAAAGTAGTAGCGCCAATGTGTGCTTGAGTATCAAAGTGAAGTTGGCAACAAAAAATTCGCCAAGAGGCGCCAACCCAACCCATTTCTAGGATTTTACTGTAGCCAGATATATTCTCGCCAAAAAAAAAACACGCCATTGTGGAAACAGTTAAATTTCTAAGAAAACTAGTTTTTGTGAACTTTTGCTTAGGTTCGATTCCGCTAAGCTCTGGATACCAAAAATTAGAGATATTGCTAAATAATTTCAAACTCAAGGTAAAATGTTCAGTTATGTCAATAACTGTTCAGTTTATCAATAAGAACCATAAAAATATGTCGCTATTTGAATTTATGACATTTAAAACAGCTTGGCGAAGTTAAGCACGACCGTAAACTGAATTGAACTGGATGGCAGTATTAGCAATTCCTGTTTTTACTTTGAAAAAGTCCCCGAGCCAATGACATGAAGATAATATGCTGCACTGGCTCGGCATATTATCTGTAAAATATAATTTTGATATTTGCTTTAAACTTTTTACATAACAATTTCAGGAGTTGTATTGTCTTTCTTTTCTAGGCAGTAGGGAACTGGGGAAATCCAAATTTGAGAAGGGGTGCAGGAAATCAGCGTGCTTAAGATACTTAATCACCTTCGAATGAGACGGAAGGGATGTGGGGTAGCTATTGGCAAGTATAAACCGGTTTGGGGGCTGGCTTGTTTAGGGTTACACTTACTGCCCTAGCGAGGATAGACAAACGATACGTATGGATAAGCACACAAATGTTGTAATGGTACTTTACCTTCATTAAAGGATGACCAATTGAGAAAATTTCCATCAGAGGAATCATTTGACAGGGCACATCAATCTTCGTCATTCAAACATCTATCTTCGTCATTGAAACATCCATCTTCGTCATTCACATCTTTGTAAAGGGCTAAAATACAATATGTACACATTAATTTTTTTAGTTTCAACTCAAAATCTAAACATGAGGAAGAAACTTATACTTTTTCAAATAAAATCAACACCCTCTTGGGTTCTTACATATTATCCAGTTGACTAATCTGCTTAATCAGAAAACAATATCAAAGATGATTTCCTATTCTATAATTAAGCTGCTTAAGAGTCGACAGTATAATGTGGATTATTTACACCTTCTTTTAAAATCAAAAGTATAATTTTTCCCAGCTTAATAGACATTTAAAAATCAAGTAGCGATTCAGTTGTTATAAAACCAACATGCAACACATGTTTACAAATTATCAACCAAGCATCACACATCTTGTCCTATGGGAATCATATTTTTCCTGTCCCATTAACTTAAGAATATCGAGAATGTTCTCGGTAAGAAATGTAATGGCACGTTAAGAATGAACAAAAAGTAATATTTAAAAGCATTAAAAAGGAATTTTTAAAAGATAGTCCAATTTTTAAATGTTTATAAAAATACAGCTCTTTCACTGTTTACATTCGATCATTGTTTACAATTTGTCCTGTTCTACACGTACCTTGTAGGTTATAAACACAAAAATTTAATAAACTATTTTCAAATTATTTTAGTAATACACAAAAAGTAATAGCTTTCAAAAGGAATAAACTAATTTTAAGTTTGAAACCAACGATTAAGTAAGCGAGAAGTTGGAAATTCCATAGACTGTTTTAATCTCCTAGGGTTGTAATAATAGCACATTTCATAGTTACTATCAAATATCTATATAGATTTTGTTCAATAAAGGTAATTTCATATAGTTATATAGGATGGAAAATCTCTTACCTTAATGTTTAGTTCGAACTGTCCGCGATAGTTTGGGTCCGCCATGTTAATCCGCTGGTGGGATTGCATTTCACCAAGGAATGAGGTGTTGGGCTGAAACCCGTCGGCCAACCCGATTGCGCGGAAACTTTCCACACTTTGTGGTAATCAAAGTAGTCCAAAGGGAAAATCGGGTTGCCAACCCACGTGAGACGGAAAAGAACCCGATTCCACACGATCCCACATGGATGGTAGTAGGGCCCCAGGCATGGCGGCGGGTCGCTGCTAGCTTGCAGCTCGCTAACCCCGCATTCCATGGGGCTCGGCACCCGGCTTTGCGGGACAAAGTCGTCTTGCTCTGACGACAGAGGGCCAAACGGGTTTGTCGATTCAATTCCGGGCGCAATAACAGTTCTCGCCTGTTGCTGCGGAAGTGAGGCTGCTTGGCTACCCGTGGCTTCGGGAGCGGCACTGATCGCCCTTTTCGCATCTTGGATGGCTGCGGTAAGGCTGCCTTCTTGCTGCAGAGCGTCTAGATAGATCGGGTATGTCGTTAAGACGAACCCGAGATCGTCCTGGTTTTTTCCGTACTTGGGACGGAGGAATGCCAGGTTCTGTTCAAAGGTGCTGAGGTCATCGGCCGCTGCAGATTTCTCCCTTGCAAGTAACTGCCATACGGTCCACTTGAATTTCCTCAGGAGCCTCCTTACATCACGTTCTTGCTCATCTAGCGCGCTCATTCTCCCTCTCTCTCGAATATCATCGCTCAAAAGAGCAGTCCCCCGCATCGCAACCTTTCACCCTTATATAGTAGGGCCGGCCGCAACTAGAGGGCGCCCGAAGAATCTCGAATGCACGAGGCTGTCTCGCAGGGAAGGCTCTCGCTGCTTCGCTAAGGGGCGCGTATCTTCCGGAAACTTCTTTAATTTTGGTTTGCGTCCCGCGTAACAGTACGTAATATAGGACACAGCAAGAAACAAAGTTATTTTCTGTCTGTGTTTTTGATTTTAAAAAAAAATTAAATGTGAAAATAAACGTTGTCTTTGTATTTCTACTTTTTTGCACAGCTTGCCCTCTTAACGTTAAGAATTAACGTACCACTTCATTTAGCTAACTGATGATCAAAACACAAAAAAAATAATAAGGACATTTTAGTTTATTTGCATACACAAGTATACTAACCAATTTTCCATTGAAATTCAGTTCAAATATTCTTTTGAAATGGTTTGTCGCTCAAATATTATTTTGGCTCTAAGTACTCAGGGGAAATCAGGCTATAACGGCATACTCTGGTAAAATGACTTTTTCGATTTTCTTGAAATTTAGCAGAAGGGCAGCACGTGTCTGTAGCTTTTTCTTCTTTTATTGCATCCAAAATGATACAAACAGACACCCTTATTTGAAAAGCATTTCTTACCTCGTGGTAAACGAAAATTGAAAATGTAAGTGTGGAAGTTTTTGTCATGCGTTTTTATAATGAGCTCTCTTTTATTCATAGCCATTAATTTACCATAACTTATGCTTCTTGTGTGGATTTATATCCAATTAATACTATATTTCGTGCGGTAGGAAGTTTATTTATCTTTTTGCTTTACAAGAAATTGAAAGTAAATAAAAAGACACCTTTCAGGGTAAAAGGACATAAAACTCATTGGTATAAAATGACATAGTGTGTTACCTTATGGACACACAAATGTCATTTAACTATGTCTATCCCTATGTCTATCGTGGCTAGTTAAACTTTCTAAAAATGTAACTAGAGTTGAAATCTCATAACAGTTCTTGTTTTTTTCTAATGAAAACAAACTTTTTATTTATAAGCACATTACAGTTTTTTTTAATTTGCTGATTATCTTTCGCACAAAAACAAAGGCATTAATTGAGGAATATTCCCATCTATTAAACTAAGAATAATTATAGATTATGTCAAGGTGCTTAACTACTAATATAGTTATTGTTCGGAATCAAATAGAATTGTATTTGCTGAAGAAATAACTTTTTTCTCTCCTTAAAGTTTACTATGTCATTTTATCCTTATATCGGGTAAAATGACATATTTCCTACTTTTTTCGAAAAGTAAGTTTTTGGAAAGGAAAAAAGAAAGATTATGATATTACTCAATTAGGGGGTATTAGAGCATTAAATAAACATTTCATTGGTTTCAAAAACTACAGGAAATCTAATCAAATCGTCTCTCACGGTTGCTTTGAAAAAGTGGCATGTCGTATTAGCCGGATCTCCCCTATCCAATGGGAATAAAATTGTTATAAAATAAATTTCTTCAACAACCTTTTAAAATGCAAAATATCAAAGAGGTTTTAACTAAAATAACCGTAAATAATGAAAACTCGTGAAAAAATATCCTGCAAGTAAAAGCTAAAACGAAAAAGGGCAAGCTGCGGCACGCTCAAAGTGTGCTAGAATTTTCTCCCCGAGCGCTAGCCTGGTGTTGGCTTTCCTGCCTGCCTTTTTTCTCTGTCGCACGAAGTGCTTGAAGGAGAAAAATTCGGTGCTCATGTGTTCCTACCCTATGGACGAGCCACCACTTCCGTCACATCTTGCAAGGTATTAAAGAGTGGTAAAGGTATAACTCTCCATAATCTGCCGGAAATTGCTCACCACATGAAGACAACTTTTTTTTCGAGAGTTGTGGCTGATCCCCGCTCTCTCTAATTTAGTCGAACGGGCAGATAGCATCGGGGACAAACAGGAAAGGGGACCGCGAGCGACACCCGACACTGCGAGCGACTATTAACACTCGCGCGAAGGGGGATCTTTATCGAAAACTGGCACTCACTCTCTTGGCACTGGAATCGCATCCTTCAAACCGTGATCACAAAAGAGAAGATTGCGCTCCAATGAAACGTCATTTTAAAAAAAAGGAATAAGCTGTATAAGTAATAACAAAAGTGCAATAATAGTAATAGTGGTAGTAATTTAAATATAGATAACAATAAATAGTAATAGAATTATTAACAAAAAGGATGATGATTAATGATAATGGCGTGAAGAAATAGCGCTTTCATCTGAGAAGAAGAAAAAAAATCTCGTTTCATGAAAAAAGGAATAAATACAAAATTATAAAATGGCTAAATACTTCTTACTATATGCTAGTAAATCAAAATAACTATAAATGCTCTAATTTATAATTATATAATTAATCTTGATTAAGGAAAAAACCTACTCTGTTAAATAACTATTAATTGCAAAATAAGTCATCATGTACTACCCTGATGTAGGATGACTTACGAATACAAAAGAGAAGATTGCGCTACAATGGAACGTCATTTTAAAAAAAAAGGAATAAGCTGTAAGTAATAACAAAAGTGCAATAATAGTAATAGTGGTAGTAATTTAAATATAGATAACAATAAATAGCAATAGAATTATTAACAAAAAGGATGATGATTAATGATAATGACGTGAAGAAATGGCGCTTTAATCTGAGAAGAAGAAAAAAATCTCGTTTCATGAAAAAAAGGAATAAATACAAAATTATAAAATGGCTAAATACTACTTACTATATGCTAGTAAATCAAAATAACTATAAATGCTCTAATTTATAATTATATAATTAATCTTGATTAAGGAAAAAACCTACTCTGTTAAATAACTTTTAATTGCAAAATAAGTCATCATGTACTACCCTGATGTAGGATTTTCCGAGCCTGTGAAAATTTTTTAAAATTTGACCTTACAAAACAGGCTTAAACCCATTTTCAGTGTCCTAAGATTACACACTTTAAAAATCAAATTTTCTATCTTGTAACTTTCATATAGTAGTGCTGTGCTGCAGTAGGAAAAAATAAATTGTGGGGGAGGGATTGGATATTTTTTTTCTAGAAACAAAATATTTTTTGGGACAGTGCCTCCCCAATCTCAGCAATGGCTTAAATCTAATTTAAATTAAATCGAGTTCTAAATCATGGGGGTTCCACCCCTCTCCTATATACTATGCCTCTTATGTTAGGTGCTATTAGTGAATTGGAATAATCTTTTATAGTAGGGTGGGTTGGGGTAAAATGGGTCACTTTTAAGGTACTTTCAGATTCTAAGTTTTATTTCACCAAAACTACTTTTTAAGGATTTCTTTCAATTGGATCTTGACATTACAATCCTTCAGAACATTTTCATCTAATTTTATAAAATATTTTTTAGTTATAAGTTGGTTAAACTTAGCATCAAAATAATGACCTATTTACCCCAACGTAGGGTAAAATGGGTCTCATTGCAAAAAGATGTCAAAAATATATTTTTTATTAAATAGACATGAAAATAAGAAAAAAGGCAATCGGCTAAGCCGTTTTCATCTGAAAAAATTTGTTTTAAGTTGTATTTTAATGAAATTGTAAAAGTTCGAATTATTGAACATTGTTCAAATGTAGCAATTAAAATACTTCATTTGGAGAAAAAATAAACTTGTTTGACAGTTCAATGTATATTTGAAGAAGATAAGTTAAAAACATTGTTTTTACCTCTATGGTTTTTACTTTATACAGAAGGCCTCCTAACATGACCCATTTTACCCAAAGTACAAAATATTGTTATAAAAGATAAAATATTTTATATTTTTCTAAGCTGATTGGCTTGAAATGTCTCTCAGACTTTCTTTTATAGAAAATATTACAAAACTCTGCTGTAATTTATTACAATATATAGATATTTGGAAGTTGGTAAACCCTGTTTTTTCGACAACACCATTTACCGTTCAAATAAAATATTTTTTTCGGTTCTTTAATTCATGAATCTAAATTTTTGACAGTCGAAAAATGTTGCCAAGAGATAAAAGATTATAATACAAAAGACATGAGCGAAAATAATTCAATTTAAATTTGATTTATATCGAGTTAATGAAAAATTACCCATTTTACCCCAAGACCCACTTTACCCCAACCCACCCTATTAAAAGTTGGAGAAATACACATTCAGAAAATTTTCGGTCTCCTTCAAAAGTTAAAAATAAAGTTAGTTTTTTAAACAATGTTGCTAATTTTTGGGGGGACGCGCCCCTCCCCCGTCCCCTCCGGGATAGACGCTCGTGCCTGTCCCAGTCAAGCTATTTTGATCTAAAATCAGTCAGTTACAAAAAAAACGATGGTGATATATGTTGTGACAATTTTAAAGACTGGTCACTTTCGCAAAAAATAATTAGGGAATTCTTTGGTAGGAAACCTAATTTAAGCGTGCCACAAAAAATGTAAAATTAATGGAACCACAGCTTGACAGATTTATGTAAAAATCTGTATTGTTGTTGGCATGGTGTGCCTCTGCTCAGGCATTATTCAATCCATTATCAGGTGAATCCGACGCCAAGATTGTATGTTGTCGTACGTCAGGAGTTATTGGAGTGCCGGGGTAAACAGACTAACCGGCTGCAAAAACGAAGAGGGATGCATCCTCGTATGACTTATGGGGCTATTGTCTGAGTTGAGTTGAGATGGATTATTTGAACGATGTCTCTTTGCAGGATGATAAATCCTCCCCCTGGGTTTAATTTTCTTGTTTAAATGACAAATATGTTTGGTGGGACTACATTTATAAACAATTGGATTTTTTTCCTTTTACAATGGGAGAGTTTGGAAAATGTTGTTTGAGGGATGAAGCTGTAATTAGTGGTAAATTAGGGAAAAATTAAAATTAGTGGAAATTAGGGAATGTTTAGGGAGAAAAGAAAAATACTTAAATGCGTTATTACAGAAGTAATCAGTAGTTTATTTTTGTTCATACTTAAAATGTTAATGTATAATAGTATATCGTATGATGTGTTACGTTTATGAAAGGTTAGAAGGCTTTAATAAAAATACTGGAATAAATCCCGGATATAGGAAAGATATAAGCTTTATTACATAAAAATATCAGTTATATGATGGACAACATTTAAATTTGAGTAAAAATGAATAAAAAATGTTAGTTGCGCATGTGTTATTTCTCTTTTTACTCGTGTATTAATTGAAATATAAAATGTATTTTAACTATTTGATAAGACGTTAAAAGTTAGCCAATATGTTGTTGTTGTCGTTTGCCACTTTTAATAACCAAGCTCCATAAGGATTCAAGGCAAAGGGAGAAAGATTCCTGAGAAAGTGAGGCCCATAAATGGCAGGAGTCCGACTTTTGCCTCATGAGATGATAGATGCTGCCACTATCTATCACCACCTCTACAATTTTGCCATGTATCTGAAGGGGAGGGAAATAGTCTCCAGACACCTGGACCCGAGGTAAACTGCGCCAACTAAGGGTCTTAGAATAGAAATGCGCAGTAGTTTGGATGATGTGGAAATAAGTTACTTGATTTTCGTTATGAGAGTGTTTTTTTGAGATTTAAATATTTTTTTGTATGAAAAGAAGCCAATTACGGCTGCTATTAAATTCCAGCTTTCTCATCTACGATATTCTTTAATAACAGCACGGCGCACGTTTTCGTAAAACTCATTAGAAATATTCGTAGTACGTAGTTTTGAACGACAAAAAAATTTTGTTATTTGGTTGTTGACAACATTGAAATGCGAGTTCCTTAAGATGACACCTTTTATAGTGCCTTAACTTTTGTAACTCGATATTTTGTCTGAAAATGCCACTATCGAACGTGTTTGAGATAACCCACCGTTCTGTGCTAAATAACAACCTTCTAATATAATAGTACATAGGGGCCGTTCAAATATAACGTAAGCACTTTTTTGGTCATTTTTAACCCCCTCCCCCCTTGTCAGCAAAGATAAGCAAACCTCAAACCCCCCACCATAATTACGTAAGAAACTGTCGGACCCCCCCCAAAAAAAGAAAATTTTGACTTTTCTTTTAGTAAGTACTGTTTTTTTTTTCTCCTTGAAAATTAGGGGACTAATACAAGAGCTGGCCTTTTTGGGTGTAACCCTAAGGGCTCAAAATGAGTTGAAAGACTACTTTTCGGGGTTAAAATTTCAAAATGTTTCCTGGGTCCATCCCCAGAAAAAAGTGCTTACGTCAGATTTCCTTATTCAATTTTTGTTATATTCATTTTTGGTTAAGTTTTGAAATTATTTATGCAAGAAACAAGAGATCTTCAAAAATACAGTATCTTACGTAAGCATCACTCATATCCCCCCCTTTGTCAGGAAAAATAAGCAAAGAGCAAACCCCCTCCCCCATTAGGTGCTTACGTAATATTTGAACGGCACCATATTTAAAAATCTAGTAAAGCAGCAACTAAATTTTTTTAAAATTATATTATAAATAATTATTGATTTGCTTTTTTTCTATTGCGAGATCCGTCATCCTGAACCCCTACTACGCACCTCTACTTGGATCACTCTTAAAAATCTCACACGGGAGCCTATTTTCTTACCATTCGCCACCACACTACATTCGTGGACGATCCCCGACGCTGTTTCAAGCGCTCTCCACCAGGTGGCGCCATGGAGGCTGTAATAGGTGAAAGTTTTCCGTCATGCGCTGAGCGGAACCAGCGCTCGCTCTCTCTCTTTTCCAAGCGAACCGATTCTCTCCTAAAATGAGGCAAGGTCAAAGTGATGGCGGAAATAAATACAGTGTTTCTTTGATCCCATCGACTTATCATTTTTACGGAGACTGAAAGAAAAACTGCTGATGATAGTTAAAAGTTTAATTTAAAAATAATGGCCCGTTAAAAAATTATTGTTAAAGATATTGTTTTGAGAATGAAGATAATGTTATAATATAATGAAGAGGTGCAACATACTTAAACTCTTTTACCTTTTCAATGCGCATGGAATATGTGAAAAGATAATTATTAATTACTTTTTTTTTTCATATAATCCATTACTTTGAATTTGTGAACCATGGATTGTAACTCAAAGAATTATTTTTTTCTAATTAGTATTAGAACCAAGAAACTCGCATTTAGAGTGGACTTTGTTTTGATGACAAGATAAAAACTTCAAAGATTGTGATTTCACAGGGAAAGATATAGTTTTATTCAGATTATTTCCATCGGTAAAAAAAGGTTTTTAAACTTCCCACCAAGGGATGTTCAAATATTTCTCAAGCGAGAGGGCGTTTGCCATTTGCTTATTCTCGCTGACATGGGAGAGGGGATGTGAATGGTGCTTACGTAAGACATTAAGAATGCGTTATTTTTCGAAAAAAACGTCTATATAAAAGCGATTCTTGAATATGAAAATTTTTTGAATGATGGCTTGGTTTTCATCAGCGAAAATAAAACGGTGGGGGTTCCAGAAAATAAAGACAGTGGTTATGGTTTGCTTGTTTTTATTTTGATGGCAGTCAAAAATGACTCAAAACACAGTTATGTAATTTTGAACGAATGCTTTTTAATGGTTTTACCTTCTATTTTAATATTTTAATCCAATTTTTACTCGGTTGTTTTATTTATACTTTTTAATACTGTGTGGAATTTGTAAATTTTAACACGTTTTTACAATAAAGACTTCCCGGTCCCCCCTCCTGTTACCCCATAAACTGAAAGGTTGGGGGGTGGATTGGGCTTCCCAATACCCAAAATTTGATCGACCTAACACGAATGATTACTAAAAAGGTACCAGAAGATTCTATATTTGAATAAAAGATCATTGGTTACCTTTATTTTTTATTGTTCAAAAAACGTTTATCTCACCTCACCTCTAAGTGGGTAATTACGAATGAATGAGAAACTCGAATCCATCCTTTGCTTAATTTTCAAACTGTGATTCCTTATGAATCTCGAATGAGCTCCTGTTAGTACTCTCGCAAACGGCCGAGGCGAAAAAGAGCGTTTAACTGAGGCATAATGCAGGGCAGCTTAAACACAACTCCCTCTCAGCATTACATTAAATACCTCCTCTGCGCTTTACAAAACCCCAGACAAAGACCCGGAATTCTTCCCCGAACGCTTCTCATAAAAAAAGAACACCGAACAACAACAACACAAAAACCGCGCTCTTGACAAACGAGAACTGCCAAGCACGCCCCGCCCTCTGCCGCAACTCGCTCTGCTCCCATTGGCCGAGGGCTCTTGCGGGCGGAGTTCGTTTGACAGCCAATAAAACGATGCGGCGATGCAGGCGTAGCGGATGGGACATCCGACGGCAGAAGGCTCGGCGCTCGCTGCTCAGTGCGCTTGTTGTAATTCTCACAGGATTATTTTTTGTTTTGGATTCGAAGGTTTCTGGCGGGTCGATTCGGAGGATCTGGCCGTTTTGTTCTCTTTGGTTCGGTGGTTGTTTTTGTCCCCCCTCCTCCCTCGGTTGGACCGGTCCCATCTCCGTCGAAGGGGTGGGAGGCGCCCCGTTTTGACCCTGCAGGTTGCTCCTTTCGTTCGTTCTAGGGGTCGTTCAAATATCACCTGAGAGTGTATTATGCAGTTTTCAAACCCCTTCCATAAGGCAGCAAAAGTAAGCGAATCGTGACCCCTCTCATAATTACAAAAACAAATTGCCAAACCCCCTCTTAAAAATATTCTATGCATCATCAAACTTTATTTTGTAAACTATCCCACTCCCGATTTTTTCCAAAGGAAATAATATAGTATAAATCAAACCATTGTGCTCAATGATCATTTGTGCTATCTGTCAGGTATGTGATTTTTGAGTGGTCAAAAACGTTAAATTTTTTAGTTTAAACTTCCTGTTTTTTGGCCGATTTAATTTAATAAGTCATTTGTTAAATTATGGTATTTTTTGAAAAATGCAAGAAATTTTTCGAAAAAAAGTGTTTTTAATATCATTTGTAAGCATCACATTTCCCTTGTCAGCAAAAATAAACAATTAGCAAACACCCCCTTTGCTTTCGTCGTATTTGAACGGCCCCCTTTAACGTCTCGTTTACAGCATGGGGGGGTTTTATCCGAAATAGAACAGCAGTACTACTCTCCCCGTGTCAGCACCTCTTTTCATTTAACATGCAAATGTCGGACTAATTATGGTAGCAAAACAGTCCAACGGTTTTAAAAATTACTAATTGAAAAAATTGTTCTTTATTTCTTAGGGACTTCTTTCAAAGTGTTATTGAGGTTTGAAAAAACACATAACACACATGAACGAGTTTCATTCATCTATTTCCAAGATTTTTTTTCACTTAACCTATAAAATAATTGATGTATGAAATAATTGAAATTTTCAGACTGAATCTATAAAATGATATGTAATGAAACCTATGATGTTACATTTTAATGCTTTTCTCGTGAGATATTTGTTGCACTTAGGTGTACAAAGTGTTTGAGAGATTCCCTTTACAAACATTTTTATATACCTACTATATAAATCATCCATTGGGATAAATTAGTTTCTCATGGAAACTTTTTATTGATTTTTAATATCTTCTCAAATAGTCTGATATAAGTGAAAGTTTCATGGTTTTTTTGAAGACATAAAAACCATCTTTTCTAGAAATGCCAATGTTACTGAGATGATCTTAGAGTTAGGGACCGTGGGGAGCCTAGTGGTTAAGACTTTGGATCGGAGGGTCCCGGGTTCGATTCCTGACTCCACCTAAAACCCACCGAGTGTATGCGGAGTACGTGCTCGTTACATCTGTTGGTCCGAAAGTCCTGTGGTCGGTCATGGCTCAGTTTATCACGGGTCCGGGTCTCTGGAGACTCCCTTTCCTTCAGAAACATGGCAAAATTGTGAAGGGGGCTGTGTGGTGAATGAATGTTGCCCCCCTGTAAAAAGGGGTTCTGCATGTGTGTGTGACGTGGGCAACAGTGCCATGGTACTACTTAACCTCCATGGCTTTGGTCCACAGGTGCCCACTGGGTAACTTGAATTAAGTACTGATTTCGGAATGTTCATGTTAGGAGATTGACCTCGGTCTGTTTAAAGTGTTGTTCTCTGCATTAAGCACAAAAAGAAATTAGAGTTAGGCAAAGGTTCACCCAAGCAATAAAAATAATGATTTAACAACATTGTATTGCATTGCAACAAATGTAACATGGCTGAAAATATTTTTCTGTTAAGTAAAAACTATATCAATATATTAGTTTAAGAACTTGACATTTCTACGTCATTTTTCTGAAAATCAATGATGAAATCTCTTTTAAAAATTCCAAACTTTAAAATAAATTAAAAACTTTTACCACAAGAGTCCCCCATTTACCCCTCTAATATTTTGAACACCCCAAAATACACAAATAAGGGATCACCGGAATGTCCACATAGGATAGGATAGAAGATTCATTGACAGCAAAAGTCAGCTCTAGACCCCCATAATGGGCGTGTCAGACCCCTGCAGTTAGGAGTGCTCACAGGTCAGTTGGGGGAGAGGTCGCTCCCGTTCTATTACAACATCGGAATTCCAATACATCTCAATATAGGAAGGGTGATGTAATTCTGTAAAGGGAGATAGTTCCACAGGATTTCCCCCCAATCTCGAATAAAGGATTTGTAAAAACGGATGTAAGAAACGCTTTTACGAGAAATATAAATTAGTGTTAATATGAATTGAGTGTTATTATTTAGTGTGCTTTCGATTTTTTTAATGTTATTTAGTGTACCTCTGTATTTTTTAACACTTCACTGTAACGTTCAAATATTGTTATACATTATTATCTGTCACTAACGGATCTAGGGGGCTAACAATTAAAATTTTTACACTAATATATGTAGGACTCGATCACACAACGTTCGTGAACGTGCCGTGCGGGAGATCAGTGGCGGATCTACGGGGGGGGGGGCTTTCGGGCTGAAGCCCCCCAAAACGTCTAATATTTTACTAAGTTTGTCAAAACGCAAAAAATCTACATCCGAAATTCGGATGAGGCGTACCAAAACGAGTTGAAAAAGTGGGGTTTTTGACTTAAATTTCCAAAAATTTTCTGGGGGAGGACCCCCAGACGCCCTTTTAGTGGTTTGAGTAGGATAATTCACTACCTTTTCCGTATTACCATTAACAAGAAGATTCAATTGGATTATGAAAATTCTTAGCCCCCCTCCAAAACCAAATCCTGGAACCGCCACTGCGGGAGATTGATGTGAAGACTGGATGCGGTGGCAGCGGAGTGCAGTAGACTACAAGGAGGAAGTAGACTACACAGAAGAACGGAGAGCATCGTCGCGTAGTGGAAGACTGGAGAGTAATAGTGTCGTATAGCAGAAGGCTTGGAGGCAGAGGGCAGAAGGCTGGGAAGTGATGGCGGAAGGCCAGCGTTGAAGAAGAGTTCGGACCGTACAGAGTGGGTGGCGACGCATCATCAGAGTTTTAACAATCATTTTACAAATTCCTTTTAGCGTTGTTGTTGTTGTTGTTGTCGTCGTGTGCCACTTGGTACTACCCAAGCTCCACAAGGATTCAAGGCAAAGGGGGTGCGGCTCCTGAGAAAGTGAGGCCCATAAATGGCAGGAGTCCAACTTCTGTCTCATGAGATGATAGAGGCTGCCACTATCTATCGCCACCTCCACAATTTTGCCACGTATCTGAAGGGGAGGGAAATAGTCTCCAGACACCTGGACCCATGGTAAACTGCGCCATGACGGACCACAGGACTTTCGGACCCACAGATTTAACGAACACGTACTCCGCATATACTCGGTGGGTCTTTAGCGGTTATTCCTGTTAGATCTCGTCTTTTCTTGTTGCCACGCCTGCCATCGACCACATATAATGGGCATTTTATGCACCAAATTGAGCTAAAATACTGTTATTTTAAGGTCAAATTTTCAAAAATTTTCTGGGGAAGGACCCATAGACCCCCTAGGAACTTAACTCTATTATTACAACTCTATTTTAAAAAGTTCTTATTTTATTTAGTTCAGGGGTTCTCAAACTTTTTATGTCGCGGAGCCCTTTTCAAGAGACAAATTCTTCGCGGAGCCCTTTTCCGAAATAAATTTTTCAAGGTATAAAAGCAAATTACATAAAACCCATTGCTTCTAGAAATAAAAGCATAATAGAAATGTATTTCGAGAGGGGGTCCAAAATTATTCCTCAGCCCCTCCCATTCATATTTAACAATTTAACGTAGCTTTTAAAAACATTTTTTGGTATAATTTGCATCTAAAATAATTTATTTGTAAGAAAAAATTGTGACGAATTAAGATCCAAGTACAATAGAAGGGTCTTGGGGTCCTTCCTCCCCAGAAGATTTTGTGAAATGTGATCCTTAAAAACAGTTTTTTTAACTCGTTTTAGGTACATCATTGTCCAAATTTTGGACATTCATTTTTAGGTAGGATTTAAATTTTAACGAACTTACTATAAAAGTTGACAATAATAAAATTTCAAGTACAATAGGGGGTTTTGGGAGTCCTCCCCCAAAAGAATTTTGGAAATTTGACCCTAAATAACATGGTTTTAACTTGTTTTGTAATACGTAGGCCGATTTTCCGGGGGAGAGGCAGGGCCCCCTTGTCCCTTTGATATACACCCCGGGATATATGGAATATTTTGTTTACAAATTATATTTTATCATTGGATACAATGTGTAAATCTTTATTTTAAATTTCTGAATATTAAAGCTATCACTTTTTAATCATTATGCCGGAGATGCATGAACAAAGGATAGCCCCCCATACAGAAATCTATACATCTGTAAATTTTGTTTTCCTAAAAGTTACTTCTTTTGAAATCGAGAACTGTTTTTGGGGGGCTGTTAGACTATACGTCAGAGGTACATATATCGAAATTTATTTACACATGGGCCCAAAGTCATTCCTTATCCCCTTCCTCCATGCCATAGGATCAATGTTAGCTTTTTATACATTTTTTGGCAGAATTTGCATCTTAAAGAACTTAATATTAGAAATGTTTTGTGTAATTAAGTTCCAAATGCTATAAAGGGGGGGGGGAATTTGACTCTACTAAAAACAGGTTTTCCCTTGGTTTTGGTACGTCTACTCCGAATTTTGGACATACATTTTTAAGTAGGATTATGATTTTGCTGAACTTTATAAAAAAATAGGTGCTGAGTAATCAATTTGAGAGGGGGGGAATGGGGTTCCTTCGTGTGCTACAATTCGGCGCGGCCGTTTCAGCGGCAGAAATAAAATGAAAGTATAAATAGAACTCTCATAATTCATCTAAAAATAAGAAGAAGAAAAATTTGGTGCCGAAACGGGCCGGTGCCCAAACGGCCAGCGCCAAACCGTCCCATCCTTGGGGTTCCTCCCCCAGTAAAGTTTTGGAAATTTGACCCTAAAAACAGGGTTTTAACTTGTTTTGGTAAACACAAAAAGACCTGAAAAAGGCAAAAACCACAGCAGACCTTACCAACACCTTACAGAAAGTTATTTATATAACATTTCAGAGAAAAGCAAATTTAATTAGAAATAATCAAAAAATCTATTTATTTCAAATTTCTTCGCGGAGCCCCTGGAAATGCTTGGCGGAGCCCTAAGGGCTCCGCGGAGCACAGTTTGAGAACCGTTGATTTAGTTTGTCTACTTAAATTTCTGAACATTTTCTGGGGGAGAACCCCAGAACCCCATTTATTATAGAGAAGCAGGATAATTCACTATACCTTATCCTTATTAAGATCATCAAGAAGATTTAATTTAATTATGAAAATTCTTAGCCCCCCCAAAACCAAATCAAACAGAAAAGGAATATTAGCTGCGGTTTTGGCATTGGCTGTGTTGGACAGAAATATTACTTATTTATTTATTTAGAATTTTTTAGATTGTAAAAGTAATGGAAAAAACAATATTGTTCCTTTTTCTCTAATGACAAGGCAGCTTGAGTTGAGGATGGCCTATGATGGCAACCTTACGAACTGCTAACAGAAAAGTTGCATTTTAGGGGAGTTGCAGGAAATAAAAATACCATGTTTTTTATTTAAGGACTCAAAAACAGGGCGAAGCGGGATTGTCAATCGTGGCAAACAGTTGCAATAAACGCGAATTACTAAACTTGAACCGAGCTTTCAGGTTTTAAAACTGTAACAAGTGTTCCATCCCCCTTGAGGTGCCACTTATCGAAATTCGCGCGCATCGCCTCGTAACGGGCGCAGAGGGGATTTCAAAAAGCGATCATAGAGGTGGTCACGCGCGGGGCCTTCCATTTTTAATCGGGAGCCCACTTTCCACCGGATGAGAGCCGGACTTCGGGATTCCTTTATGGGCCCATCAGCGCTCTTTCCCCTCAATTGGATAGTAACGTGTGTATGGTGTAGTGATATCCTCCCCTCAGAAGTTTTCTCTATAGTACATCAGGATATGAGATGAAAACAAACCTCTATGTCCCCCATCAAAGTGCATCCCTAAAATACTAAAAGATATTCCTGATATCTATTATCCTCTGTTTCTGGGTGCATTAACTATTGGGCCTACATAATAGTATTTCTACTGGTGCGTATAAGGTAGGAATAAATAGCATTTCACATATGAACAACAATGCAGCAATGTGTAAGGAATCGCTATTTCCGCTATGGAAATAAATGTTGGTAATAAAAATAGAAAGTTGGAAAAATAATGCTGATAATAATAGACACTATAACAAATAAAAACAGCAAAAGTATCTCAAGTTTAAATGTTGCTTTTAATTTTCTAATATTATTATGGGGTCCTTCAAATATTACATAAGCACTGGTCATTTTTAACCCCCCTCCCCCTTGTCAGCAAAGATAAGCAAACCTCAAACCTCCCCGTCATAATTACGTAAGAAACTACCAGCCCTCCCCCCGAAATTTTGACATCACTTTTAGTAGGTACTGTTTTTTTCTCCTTGAAAATTAGGTAACTTGTACGAGGAGCTGTCCTTTTTGGTTGTAACCCTAAGGGTTCAAAAATGAGTCGAAACACTAAATTTCGGGGTTAAAATCTCAAAATATTTTGCCCCCCCCCAGAAAAAAGTGTTTACGTCCGATTTCCTATTTAATTTTTTTGTAAAAATTTTTTTGGTTGAGTTTTGAAATTATTTATGCAAGAAACAAGATATTTTCGAAAATTCAGTATCTTACATAAGCATATCTCATTTCCCCCCTCCCCCTTTGTCAGGAAAAATAAGCAAAGAGCAAACCCCTCCCCCCTTATAGGTGCTTACTTAATATTTGAACGGCCCCCTATGGACAATACATAACAGGTTGACACATATGTAAAATTCACAAGATTTGCACTCGACTAATCTAAAGCCCTGGATACTCTATACCTTAAGTATTCCGGATAATCTATCTTATCGTCGCTAGTAGCGAGTTCTCCCCATAATGGCGGCCGATTGAGCGTGATGTCGTTACTTAAGGTAGCGTATCCAGGGCTTTAGACTAATCCTCCTTACCAAAAATCTTTATAGATAAAGTCCTGTGTTGAGGATGAGTTGATACGAACTCAACATCTCTCTGTGCTTGAAAAAAATCCTTTTTATTGCGGTTTAGGACTGAAATTCCAGATTTACCCATGTTTTTAGAACCATACCTTCTCAAAGTGGATATTTTCCCTTGAAAAAGCATAGCGGCAAAAACTCGTGATCTCATCAAAACTAAGCGGCTCCTTATCACTATTTTTCGTTCTCTTGAAAAAATTTCTGAAAATGGAGAAGTAAGGTTCTGATAAATCCATCCTCGCTATATCCGAACATACCATGCCTATAAAAAGACATTTTTTGCAAAATTAGGTGGTGTTATTGGCGAGTAAGAAATTCAACTTCTATTGAACTGGATTGCCAGAATTCACTGTTTATCGCCATTTTTGGCAGCAAGCCCTGTCGCATATAAACTACCTGTACATTATTAGATACCTTTGAGTTTGGAAGACAAGGGGATTTCAGGAGGGATTTTTTTCTCCTTCTTAGTTATATTTTCATGCATACATGCATTTTTTAATGTTCTTTTATGAACTAGAATAGTTTGAGTAATCAGACTCGTATTTTATGAGAAATTGCAATTACGTTTATGCAAAAGAATAATTAATATTTTTTAAATTTTGAAAGCAAAGGAAAAAGCAATATGAAAATAGTAGATTAAATTGAATAGTAGTTGTTTTCTTTTTTGGTCATCTCTCGAATGCTCTCTAATGTTTTCGCAATTCAACATCCCATGGCTTCTATTAATGTACAGTTGGGGAAAAAACGACTCAGTTGCGATTTCTGGCAAACCACTTGGGTTAGGAAGACGAATGAGGTGTCATTTTTCATTGTTTAAAGTATTCTTTAACCATAAAAATTTTCGAGTCCTTAGGGGGGCGTCTTCATATTAAACGAAACACTAACTTTTTTTCCAATGGGGATATACCCCCAATTATTATTAGTTTTTCTGAAAGGTCATCCCCCCTTTTCCCCTAAAAAAATTTTTTTTAATCGTGAAATTTTTTATGGTTATCGATTCATTTAGTAATTTTATGTAGGAAACCAAAATTTCAATCGATTTTATCCAATAGTTTTTGATAAAAACGAACTAATATCTTAAGGGGCCGTATACCGTTGCCGAATGCATACCGCAAATGCTCTTTCTAGTTCGTTTTTACCAAAAACTATTAGATAAAATCGATTGAAATTTTGGTTTCCTACATAAAATTACTAAAAAAATCGATTACCATAAAAAAATTTCACGATTTAAATTTTTTTTTTAAAGTTTATTTTTGAAAAATAATTTTTTTTAATCAATCTGGATGAAACTTGGTATTTAAGGGTTTGGGGGGATGGCCTTTCAGAAAAACTAATAATAATTGGGGGTCCCCTTTGGAAAAAAAGTTAGTGTTTCGTTTAATATGAAGACGACCGTCTTCCTAACCCAAGTGGTTCGCCAGAAATCGCAACTGAGTCGTTTTTTTTCCAACTGTACTAATGGTTTACATGTACTTGGCACTGAGCTATAAAACAAACTGGAGTGACAACCTCCGATACTAACAAGCGACCAAACGTGCCGCCGCGGAAGGTTAAATTGCCCCGATTGCTCGCAGCAATCGGGGCATTTGGGGCTAGAAGCAATCGGGGTAATCCCCGCATGACCATCTTTTAATCCGCCCATGCCTGTTTTTTTTAAATATTATGAGCAAAATTTAGAATGGTCGTTTCATTCTGTGTATACAACTGGTTTAACAGATGGGGAAAATTAAAAGAAGATGGAAATCCTTTCCGTGGTGTGATGCGGTGTCAGCACGCTCACTAGTCACTCCTGTTTCTTTTATAGCTCAGTCTTGGTTCTAATAATGTACTAGTGGTTTACATGTACTAGTGGTTCTAATGATGTAAGGGGTTTACATGTACTAGTGGTTCTAATAAAAAGCTAATCTAGGGGGTGGCACGGCTCACGCGCCTCCCAAGAAGGGGAAAGGTTTAATTGATAAAAGAACATCCGGGTGAAGATAATTTCTTTTAAAAAAATTGTAATTTTTAAGCTTTCAAATGCTTTGATGTGTATTTTTTTGGCCAAAAAAGTATATTATCCTTCAATATTAAAAAAAAATCAGTTTCTGCTGCTGGAGATGTTTTAAAAATCCTGGTTCCCTCTCCGAAGTCAAAGCTGGATTCGCCCCTGTCAGTAAAAAGTCATGTTTTATTTCCAACTGGGTGAACTTAGGGGAGAAAAACCTTTTTATAAACAAAGACGGTGGACATGAACATGAGGTGGAATAGATTATCTGTTTGCTTCCATTCCTTCGCCCGTATCGTCAGCCGAATCGCTCGAACTTATTCTTAACTCAGATTAGCCTACCTTCCTAAAGATAGCGGAACCAAAAGGGCATCAAACGAGCGAACAAGAAAAAGGTTTTAGAAGCGTCTCAAAAAGAGTGATATATTACTTACACAACCGAACAGAGAAAAAAATAACTCGTGAAAGACGAATAACAACTTATCCATTCCCGTTTAGGTGGACTCACAGAGCGTCTCACTTGGTGGACCATGCCTCGATCGATTTCAGAAAGAAATGCTTCCAACAAACAACCATGTAAGCAAATTCTAAGCACCGGGGAAATGGTCCCGAACCACCGAAAAAACGGCTTAATTTGCTCCAAAAAAAGTCCTGTCAATATCACGTTATTTTAAACTTCGCACGTCTTTATTTAGTCTGCTGTCGTACTGGTTTTTATGCACCTGAATCACTGCTGCGTTTCACCAGACCGATATAAAAAAGGATTGTTGTCCGTTCTCGGAACGGTCGGGGATGATTTCTTCTGGGAATGCATACAGTGGTGTACACACTGATTTTTTGTTTTGTTGTTGTCATAATAGAGGGTTTCCTGGTAAACGCTCATTTCGAGATGTTTTGTTTTATTATTACAAAATGCAAAATATACTATTATACAAAGTAAAGCTACTGATATTTTGACAAAAAATTCCAGATTATCAGAATGATAGTGGCCTAAGTCTGTCGAACTTAATCACTGGCGTCGTCGCCTGCTGGGGGGTCGACCCAAGGATTTTGGATTCCTCCCCTGAGGGGTTATGAAAACATGATTAACAACCCCCAAATAATCATTGATAAAATAAATAATAAAGGTAGTTTTGAATCAATGTATGAACTTTTGCCCCCTCCCCAAGTTTTTGTGAATTGTTTGATATTTTTCACTCAAACTGGGTCTGGGGGTCCTCCTCATAAAAAA
Source organism: Tetragnatha versicolor (assembly GCA_024610705.1). Lineage (NCBI taxonomy): Eukaryota > Metazoa > Arthropoda > Arachnida > Araneae > Tetragnathidae > Tetragnatha > Tetragnatha versicolor. The sequence continues at coordinate 9,236,320 of JANDEH010000018.1, read as the reverse complement.
TTTTGAGATTTGACCTTTTAAAACAGGATCAAACTCATTTTCTGTGGTATATGATTAGACAATTTCAAAATGAAATTTTCCAAGCTTTAACCAGTGCTGTAGCTAGATTTTTTTTTCTGGAGATGGCCCGGCCCCGCCTTGTGTTTTTTTGCTAGAAACAAAATATTTTTTGGGGATATTGTCCCCTCAATCTCAGCATTGACTTCAACCTATTCTAAATGAAATCGAGTTCTATAAGTCATGGGGGGCCGTGCAGTCCCCCTCTTATATACGCCTCTTATGTTAGGTGCTATTTGTTAATTGGCACCCTTCTTTGGTGTAGCTACAACCTTTAATCCTATATATGTTTATGATTAAAGGTTGGAGCGAAACCAAATATCTTCGATCTCCCTTAAAAGGCATTTTTGGGATTTCTCTTACAGAAAGGTTAAATGAACTTTTGAATCTGAGAACTAACAGACGAAGTAAAAGAACTATTAGACAGAAACAAATTGTAGCTTGAGACTTACGCCAGTGTCATTCTATACGTATAACATTTGTTGAATCATTTGGAGGTTGTGAGGTTGTTTCTTGGAAGCTTTGAAAAGGGATTGTTTTGAAGAAACATTGTGGTTTTACGTGATCAAAGTTTTTGAATTGGAATAGCCGAGGGGTTTTAGTGAAGTTTATAAGTTCAAGAGATTTGAAATTGAACAAGATTTCTCCGAATTTATTTTCTTCTGAGAAACGTTCAGAACATTACCCCACGTTTCAAACGGTTCATTCCCCCTACTTTATGCGTCAAATATATGTAATGCATTTTATCATGAAAAAAGAACTGCGTGTAATAAAAAAGCAACACAAATAAAAAGTCACCAAAATCGTTTCCACCCAAATATGACGAATCGTATTTTGTAGAGATGCAGGCTTGACTTTTGAGAACCCTATGTATATAGCCTTCAAGGGAATACGTCAACTCTATATTAGAATTAGCAGAATGGGGGGCAATACGCCTTTTTGGTGGTGAAACTGTAGCAGAAACGGTTATAGTATAGATCAGGGGTTGCCAACTGGCGGCCCGCGAAGCTCTCTGAAAACCCTCCAAAAAGTAGCTTCAAAACACTTTTTAGCACACTAAAATTCCAAACTTTTTCGGGGGAGAACCCACGAACCCCCCAATTACCTCTTTGATTATGGATAGCTTCGATCGTTTTCTATGGTGCAAGGTACAAGAATAAAAATTTCGAGAGGTGGTTTGTAAAACCTGAAATTCCCCCTGAGCGTAGCAAGGGGGTATGAAGGCTTTTATATAACCTTTATCATGAGGAGGGACAAAATGGAGTATCAAAATATTAGGTAAAACAAACCTCTAAGGAAAATTTACAAACATTTTCTTGAGGAAGACCTTTACATTTAAGTATATTATTCAGAATATTAAATATATTCAGTTTCAGTATTCCTACGAGTTGTATAAGAGTAAAAAAATTCATATATCCTCTGGAATTTTGGAAAATACAGTAGTGCATACATAGTATATGTAAACAACCTTCGTCCCTCTTTTGCTGGAAAAGTTCCATATTGAAGACACCCCCCCCCAAAAAAAAAGTTATCATCGTTAAAAAGGAGCCAGATTACTTTGCGGCCCGCCACTTGACTTGTGTTTTCGATTGCGGCCCGCGAGTACTTAGAAGTTGGAAACCCCTGGTATAGATTTTGCAACAACAAAACAAATTTTTCAAAACTTTTCAAATTTAAAGTAATATTAAGACATTTTTCAGAAGTTTAGTTTATCCTGAGAGTTTATATCATTCTGGGGTGGGGTTTCCATGCCTTTCCCTGGATCTAGCTCTGAGACCAATGTTACCATTTTAAATATTTTTACGGTTAAGCGGTACTACTACATAATATACCCTTTACTATTTATACCAGTTCTGATAAAACAACCTGAAAGTCAGAATTTTTTATGAGACCATGAAAAAAGCAATTTAAACTATTCAATATCCCCTCCCTCCGAAATTCCAATGATTTTCTCCAAATTTTTTTCCCTGGGGCTATCCTGATCTGAGGCTAATATGATGTCATCCTGTCCTACTGACAGATAAAGCGACCTACGAGTTCGATATTAATGGATTGCAAAGAAGTTCCTCTCCGTTTCACAACCAATTATTTTTAGAGCAAACGCAATACTTGAGGGCATTGAATCTTGTTTCTGCAAATGAATTCACACGACTTTGACGGAGATGCGAGTTAATCACAGAGCGGTCTGTCTAAAAACCGTTTCATCAGGCATAGCGAAGACTTTCCTCATTAAGACATTAGCGTTTGTTTCTCCATTCCCATCAACAATGCCATTAGTTGGATGCGCTTATTTTTTTTTCTTCTGCTCCGAGGGGGAATCCTCAAATTGATTTTGGGAGGAAAAAAGAGGTGACTGGATGTCTGGGGTAATGTGGTAGTACTAATATATAGGGGGTGAGGTAGAGTGCCTACAGACTATTCGGAATTATTCAGGAGAGAGGTTTTCAAGAGGTTTTTTTCTTCTCCTAGTTTACTTTAAATTTTTGTTAAACGTATTAACGGTCTCCTAACATGGACCAAGATATCCCAGGTGACTATGTGAACTTGTAATCGTGTTTTTTTATTTGTAGTTCAATAAATAAAAAGCACAAAAAATAGCATCTTTTCAGGCCTCAAAAAATAAAAGGTTCGCAAATTCGCATGTTTTTCAGAATTATCATGTGTGGTTTTTGCGTTTTGTAGCTAAAGAAAGACAAATGTTAACTAAAGCAAATCTGCAAAGGAAAAAGAAACTTGCAAGTTTGAGAACTATGTATTTTTAAGCCTTTTTTCATGGAATTTTTTTCTGCTCGGTGTTCATGTGATATTGGTACAATATTCTTACTGAAATTTTTGTTTTATCTTTTTTAGTTCTTTAATTAATTTTTTGTAAACTTTCTTATTTTGCTGCAAAGGACTTGTTAATGGACTCTCCATGTTTCCTTTTTCCTTACCTTACTTTCATGACCATATGAGACACAGTGGCGGATCCAGGGGGTGGTACTCGGGAAAGTGCCCCCCCTTGAGACCCAAAAAGGTTCTCAAAGTGAGTAAAAAACCAACTTTTACAGGTCTAATTATTTTTTCTGGGGGAGGACCCCCATACCCCCCATTAGTATCCAAATGGGGCATTCAGAGTTTATTTTTAGGAAATCCCCAAAATTACATTTTGGGTCAAAACGTAAAGGTAATAGTGTTGAAAAGTGCCCCCCTTAGACTCAAAACGTTTGTAAAAATGAGTTAAAACCCTACTTTTACACGTCAAATTTCAAATTTTTTCTGGGGGAGGACCCCCATACCCCCCATTAGTATCCAAATGGGGTATTCAGAGTTTATTTTTAGGAAATCCCCAAAATTTTGACATTTCGGGGCAAAACGTAAAGGTAATAGTGTTGAAAAGTGCCTCCCTTAGACTCAAAACGTTTGTAAAAATGAGTTAAAACCCTACTACACGTCAAATTTCAAATTTTTCTGGGGGAGGACCCCATACCCCCAATGGTACCACAAGGGGATCTTGTCTGGTAAAGTGCCCCCCCCCCTTGGAGCCGTGCTGGATCCGCGCTTGATGAAATGTTGGTTCCAAATAAAGACCGTGAAACGGACTATACAAATATTGATTAAGTTATCCGTCACTGGTCACCACTTCCTGGTAAAACTGCAAAGCGGCCTCAAAGCTAAATTAAAAAACCTATCTCGGAGGAGACACCTAACAATATGTACTTAGTAGATGTGACGGGTTGAATTTCTAAACGACCCCCCTTCGTTTCCGGCTGGCTGACCACCGTTTCCGATCGTCGTCGGTTGTTGCTCCGCCGACACCACCGCAGCACAAATGACGGGGAGCGAGAGTACACCTCGTTTGGAAGGGGAGGGGCGGCCTAAAGACGTAATGAGGGGGTCAGTGGCGAACGACCATTGTTCTCGCTCATTTCGTTCGTTTAGCAAACGATATCTCGGCTCAAAGGGATGCCGCTTTCTCTTCTTCTTATTCCATATCGTCTAATCCTAATGTGTTTAGATACGATGAAAAAAAAATCTTGACTGTCCACAATAAATGGTCTAACAAAATGTCCTTACACCCTTGATTGTGTCTAAGGAGATTAGTATTGTAGAACGGAGAATGCTAACGGTGGAGAGTGCTTGCGAGATTTACAAAATGGTTGGATTTGCTTGCATGCTGTGGAACATACGTGTTTATGTGTGGCGTATGTATCTATATTTTTAGGAATTTAATGTATTTTTAGGTATGATTTACATTCTGATGAACTTAATATAAAAAAGATGTGAATAACAGCAGGTACGAGGAGGGGGTACGATTCCCCCGGGCCTGTAGGGGGCCGGGACCCAAAGATTTCCATATTGAATTCTAAGAGGGATATATTTTTAAATATTTTGGAAATTAATTTGCTCACATAAAGGTCCAAAAATGAGGAAATTCCCAGTTTTCTAGGGATATTTTTAAAAATTTTCTGGGGGGACCCCCCAGACCCCCTTTATTGCTTGTTACTCATCGTATTATCAAAAGAAAACGATACTTTTAAGTTGATTGAAATTCAGATCTTGTCTAGAAATATTCTAAAAATTGCATTAAGCCTATGAATGCATGGGTGGGGGTACTTCAGACAATTTTTGGAAGTTTGACTCTAAAAACAGAGTTTTAAGTTATATTTTCGTACATCTACACCTAGTCCGAATTTCAGGGAAGAGGCTACAGCTCTCCCCCTTATACTGGCCCCCTTATGTAGTTCTTAACAACATTAACTTCAACTACAGCAAAGACTAAGCCCAGGGCTTTCTCTTTAAAAACTTTTTTCCTTAGAAATTCTGCATCTTATAAGGAGGGGTCCATCTTTGGACGCATCTCAAAATGAGTTAAGTGACCATTATAAGGATCCAGGCAGGCCCGTAGCTAATGGGGGTCCGGGTGGGGCTGAGCCCCACCTGGCATCTTTATTTGCCCCACTTAGAAAATTTTTACAAAATCTATCCACAAGCACGCCTTTGAAAAGGCTACATGAAGCACTGGTGGATCCAGGGGGTAGGGGGCTTTAGCCCCCTAAATTTAACGAAAACTGACAGTGAGGGTCTTCTCCATCCTGGTCTACAGAGAAGGAGTAGAATCTTCATAGAGTAGCATATAGTGGCCCAAAGAGCATGGAATTAGCTAGAGAGAAAATGTAAACGGGGTATGAACATGGGAGGATTAGTTTTTCCTAGTTCAGTAGAAGTTAAAAAGAACATTCTACCTAGTATCCGATTCAATTGATCCCCATCAGTGGTGCAGGACTCTTAATTGGACTCTGGTTGATGGGGGGGGGGGGCGAGCACCCCAGTCATTGTGGCGTCCCCCCCTGCCACGAGGATCAAGGAATTCTTTTCGCTTGACCCGGGCGCACGGAACAAGGGGATAAATACAAAGAGATGTTATCATTCGAACAGCATGGGGGCCCCTCCGTTCCTCGAACTGGTCTTTTCAGGAGGGGGGGAATGCAGGTATTTTTCTGCCAGGTAGGGGTCGTCTGGGGTGAGCTTTCTGGCGCTGCTGCTGGGTGATGTTCCTATTTTTGTTTTGTGGGGAACCACTTCTTTGAAAAGGACTTGAGAAGCCTCCTTCCTATCCGTACAATGCACTGTCAGTGGATGTCACAACAGTGAATGACGTTTCGATGGAGTTAGTAGAAACGAGGATGTTCATTTGAAGAAACGCGTGTGCCACACAAGAAAAAAACACATCATGAGCGAATAAAAACTACTACAAAAAACCATTTGTCGACGAAACGGAGTGGTCGGAAACATTTCATTTGACTGTTGTAAGCACAGTACAGAGAATGCACCTCATATGGAATCCGAGTGTTTTTCGGGACGGAACCCGACCCGGAATGCGGCCCACAGAGAAGTGCTCGAAACAAAGAAGGTATTTCTTCCGCACAAGGCCGGCCACTCTTGCGTCTCTGCCAAGGTCGACGGGATCCAAAAACCAGCTCTTTCGCAATCGATCTCATTAGACCATCTTGATTGGAAAGCACCACTGCTGACCTACAGCAAACCCATAGATGCTCACTGTGAAATAATAATAGACCTTCATGGAGAACTGATGATTGAAATACCCTGTAAATGCTTATAATAATCAGAACTCTCAGAACGAGAGTGGCTTTAGTCCAACGACACCAAATTACATGCAGCACACTCTTAAAACGACAGTCTCAAATCTGAGTAAAAAGTACTCTTGGCTCGGATCCAAATGTACTCAAATTTGAAAACATGAATATACTCACATTTCTGAAAATGTGTATACTCAAAAATGAAACATCATGAGCTCATTTTTGAGTTCAAGCTCAAGATGTTTCATTTTTGAGTACTTTTTACTCAGTTTTGAGACTGTCGTTTTTTAGTGCAATGCCAAGTTTTCAGTGTAAAAAGAAATTTAAGCCCATTAACAAAAATTTTTGGATTTGTGTTATTTTTATATCCATTCCACAAAATTTTAGTTCAAATGTATGATTTTTATTACATCAAATTTTTAATTAAAGTATCTGCAATTGAATGGGGATGTTCATACTTACTAAAGGTGTTAACTTATAGTAAGGGGAAAATTAAACTGGAAAAAAGCAAAAACGAAAATAATAAAATTAAAGTTGTGTTGTTGTAGAACTAAAGCAATGGATTTGGTATGCATTTAATTAGACCCACGACAATTCTCAATATTTTTTTTGCATTTATTCCGATTGTACATGCTTTTTTGGAAGGGCTGCGTGAAGTGAGCTTTGAATATTTCTTTACTAGACACTAGTCCGAAGTTTGATGAATTGGGGTCGTCAATGATATTTCTAGCTAGCTCACTGCTTTTATGCTCAACGACTATACTTTTACAGATTTCACACCTATAAAAATATTTTTTCCCAATATGTCGACGACTTGACTCGTACTACTATTTTTCAACGCGTCATTCCACCATTGCAGTTTGGAATTTTTGCAATTTTCGAAATATAATATGACATTACTATGTAGTTTATTCTTTGATTATGTCTTTTGATGTTTAAGCAATAGAATTTTTGATAGCTTGATAAACACTTATTCAATCACCTATGTTCAAATATTTTAATTTGACTTCCAAAAAGCAATTATCTTTAACGAATGAAACATTTACCTTTAAAAAGAATAAAAAAACCCCAACAAATGACGAAATATTGCTCAACAAATATGATCAGAAAAATTGTGAATTGCCTTACCTGGTAAAGGTAACAAAGCTTCGTGGGAAGGACAATTTTCTATACCTGTAATCTATATCTGTAATAGGAGAGCAAGGGATTTTAATTTTTTGTGAACTAATTGCTCTTGTAATATAATTTAAAACCGAAATTTTAACTACCGAAATTTTAATGATAAGGTTAGCTAAAATGGCAGGAATTATTTTGGCATAATTAAAGAAGTAATAACATATAAAGGGGTGAAGAGAGTTTGTTTTGTAATAAAAACTCCTCCTAAAAACTCTCCACAGGCTATATGATTTCTTTAATTTCGCCAAATATCATTAATTTCGAGTAAAGGATGCATGGGCTTAGCAAGCTCAGGATGGAGAAAGCAGGGTCTACTTTTTGTGTGTTTGGAAAGAAAAGGGAACTACTTTATAGTCCCTTGAGAGAGGGGCCACAGTTTTGTTTCGAGATGGGTTTTTCTTAAAAGTAGTGCAAAAGTTTTGAGGATAATACTTAGGCCCCAAACAAAAAGGGTCATATAGGGCAGCGTTTCTCAACCTTTTTACTCTCACGGAACCCTTTTGATTATGTCCACGTTCCGGGGAACCCTAGCGTCCATACAAGAGTGGCGTATTAATTTCGGAAGGGAACCAAAATTATTACTCAACCCCTCCAATGCATATTTACAATAAGTTTAACGTAGCATTTTTATGGGAAATTTGCGTCCAAGGGAACTTAATATAATAAAAATTGTAATTACTAAAGTTCCAAGTTGGAAGGGGGTCTGGGGGTCCTCCCCCAGAAAATTTTTTGAAATTTAACCCTTAAAACTAGGTTTTAACTCGTTTTTGGTACATTTAGTTCAAATTACCAAATTTAGTTAGTTTCATTTCGGATATGTATTTTTAGGTGGGATTTTAATTTTCATGAAAGTTTTAGAAAAAATTGAAAATAATACAATTTCATGTACTAAAGCTGGGTTAGGGGGCCCTCCCCCAGAAAAATTTTGAAAACTTGACCTTAAATAACAGGGTTTTAACGTGTTTTAGTATGCCTAGTCCGAATTTCGGGGAAGGGCAAGGCCCCCTCGGTTTCCCTTATAAACGCCACTGCCATGCAACAATATTTTTTCTCGCTATTTTGTACTCCCTCAGAATTTATTTTGAAAATTTCCCTTTAAACTAGTGTTTTATCTCCTTTCAAACTGTTTCTCCTGTGGAACACATAAGGAGAAAAGCTTCTTGAGACAGCAGAATGTGCAAGGGAAAATCGCTGTAGTACAGACGTCAAAATTTTAGATAGAAGTTTGGGAGTTCTCCTTAGAAATTTTTCGAAATTTGGCCCTAAAGTAGAGTTTTAGTGTATTTTAAGACCCTTTGGGTTACATCTGAAAAGAACAGTTCCTTGTAAAACACGAAATTTTCAAGGGGAAAATGTAGAAACCCAAAGGCTACAGAAGAATATTTTCAACGGAAAAACACTTGCTCACATTCGGCTGGCTGATGGCTAATTTGTTTAGGGTTATTCTAAAATGTAAACCAGAACAAAAAAAGATTTTCGGATCCCTCGCGGAACCCTTGAGGAAGCCTCGCGGAACCCCAGGGTTCCGCGGAACCCCGGTTGAGAAACGCTGATATAGGGGTCCTCCTCTGAAAATAAAATTACCCTAAAAAGTAGTCATGAGACTCATTTTTGGACATAAGGGACACTTTAGGTAACAACTAAATCGAGGTCAATCGCTCCTTGTATATCTTAAGAATTTTGAAGACAAAAATAACATATAATTAGACACAGATATGCCTCTGAGAGCGTATTTCACGCATTCATAATCGAAATTATGCTTTTAAAAACTAGCCAGGCGTAATTTCATGCATTGAATTTTTAACAAAGGTTTTGCATAGTGCCCCACTTTCTACCCAAATTTGTATTATTAAATAAATATTTCCTTTAGAATGTTTAATGTAAAATAAATTATTTTATTTAAACGCTTAATATTTTCTATCAATACTTAACAAATGCTGTAAACATTAAAAACCAAAATAGCATCCTCATTTTTTCTATTTCATTTTTTGTCCATTAAAAAGGAAGAGTTTTTATCAAATAAATTTGTCTCTCTGTATATGCAATTAATGCTATTAGGTCATCCCGAAAGTTTTGTCGCTCTTGGGAGCATCTGTTTATAAGATATTTTTGACACTTTTCCATTACGTGATATCAATATAAACTGTAACTTTATCTACCGTCAATTTGGCATCTTGGCTTGATTTTGGGGACTGATCGACAACTGGGCTTTCCTTAAATCTATGATAACTTGTTACTTTTTTTCTTTTCTGCTCAAAATTTTGCATTTTTCCTAAAGTTAAGATTTTTAAATTAAAATGAACTGGCTACTTCCATAAAATTATTAAAGTTTTAAGTATTTTTAACAAGTATGGAAAATTTAACTTAGATTTAAATTTTTCTGAGGCATCCGGAGAGTTTGATAACAATCCTCCATATTAAATTGCTGGAAATCTAGATCTCAGGAAATTCTACCGCCGCTCTTCAAAAGTAGTATAAAATGAATTTCAATTTATGAAATAAATAAGATCTTCCGTACAATCTTAATATCACTTAAAATTTAAGTTAAATTCCTTTGAATTTTAATTTTGAAAGTTTTCAATTAATGGCAACTTTAAGTAAACAAAATCTTATTAATCGTAGAAACTAGGAAAGCTCGAAACGTGAGCCATCAACAAAAAAAGAGCCAAAATTCGCCAAATTGGCTTTAGATAGAAGTAGAAGTACTTTACTGGTATATCGTAATGGAAAAGTACCAAAAAATACATTGTATACAGATGCTCCCAAGAGCGACAAGACTTTCGGGATGACCTAATATTTCTGTATTTCACTCCTCATTTAAAATGAATTTCACGCCTCCTTAAAAAGTCGAGGAGTATTTTCACTCTTTCAAAAAAATCCTAAGAACTGATAGAACTACTGATACACATAAGAATTCTACAGACGTGGTCGACTCCATAACCCCCTCTTCGATACAGCCCTGGGCTATGGGGGGAGCATTTATTTCTAATTTTGAATCATCTTTGACTTAGGTCAACATTCTACTGATCTGAGTTTTTAAAATTTCTTGAAAATTAATTAGTTGAAACTACAGAAAAATTAATTTACTCTCTTTATTTAGAGGGACCCCCTGGCTTCACCCATGATAGGATGCGAAAAATAATACCTTACATGACTATTCAATAGGGTGGCCCACTTTTCTATAGGAAAAAACAAAGTGTTATGAAATTGCCACGGCACCCCCTCAATTTTTTAGACCTACAGAGAAAACTATTCAGCAAAGTTTGGGTTCCGTACCTTAATTAGAAAGCGATGACCATGAGGAGTGAAAAAGTCCAAATTCGAAGATTTTTATACAAAACAACTAAAAAACCAAAGGTAAAACCATCTCATTTTGTTCATGATATTTTTATGGGAAACTACTAACGTTATAGATATAATGTTCCCAGTTTTGTTTTTTTATCACCTTTATTTTGGTTGTAGTAATTGTCTATTTTCCAAAGAGCTTCTGTAAAGTTGTTTTTCCTGCATCTTTAAACAGCTAATAACTCTAGAACATACAACTTAAAAACCTAAAATTAGTTCCATTTTGTTTGTTAATTTTTTGTCTTTGATTTAAAATGCAACATGGCCATCATTTTCAAAAAGTTTTTTTCAAAATTTAAAAAAAGTGAAAAAAATTTTAATGAAAAATGTTTTAAAATTTTTTTTGAAAAAATATTAAAAGCCTTTTAACTCTTAAAATGAACATTACTACCAAATTTCAAGTTGAAAATAAAATTTAATCATGTATAAAAAAATAAAAATACTTGAAATTTAGGCCTAAACTATCCTAAAATTGTACAGCAAGAGCGCTTCACTCATGGGAAACTCATAAAATCGCTTGAGGGTGTCCGTATGACTTAAAAATGCAAAAAATGTCAAAAAAAACATTTTTCCTTAATTTTTTTTTCATTAAACTTTGAAAAAATTTTTTTTATCATGATTGAACTTTTTGGTCATGATTCACATTAAATGAAAGACAGAAAATTAACAAACAAAATGGGACTAATTTCATGTTTTAAAGTTGTATAGTTCTAGAAGTTCTTTGGACATTAGAAAACTAAAACTAAACTCATTGGCGCAACAGCCCTAGTGGGCCAAGGCCTACGATGCCCATCTTCGTTTTCGTGACGGTGGGGCCCTGGGGTGCAAGGTGTTAAGCATGTATCCCGGTTAGGTGGTCATTCTAACGCGAGACCCCCAGTGTTTAGTTCCCAAGCACGCTTGGTCCTCACTTTATCGACCCACTGAAGGGATGAAAGGCTGAGTGGACCTTGCCCAGCCCGGGAAGCCTGTGGTGTGGAAGCGCGAAGCACTACCACTGAGCCACTGGGGCTTCCATTAGAAAATTACTACAATAAAAATAAAGGTGATAAAAAACAAAACCTGGAACATTATATCTATAACGTTAGTAGTTTTTTATAAACAATCACAGTGGCGAATCCAGAGGGGGGGGCTGTGGGGCTGCAGCCCCCCCCAGGAATAAGACATTCAAGTTTTGGTAATAGCAGTAAAGCCAAAAAAGAAATTTCAACACGTTGCGGATATTCGGTGGTGTTACCCAAAGGGTCTCAAAATGAATCGGAACCCTACTTTTAAGGGTAAAAATTCCAAAATTTTCTGGGGGAAGACCCCCAAACCCCCTCGAAATTTTGGATTCTAATAAGTCAGTTTTTCCTTCAGGGATTTGATTTACAAAGAAAAAGAATGATCCTCTTTGATGTAACCCAGGGGCGTCATTTAGGGGGGGGCAACCGTCCCCCCCCAAGGTTTCCACTGTAATGTGATAAATAGCTGCAAGTCCCTTGAAAATTCTGTAACTTCCACCAGGAGCTTTGGGTGCAACTCAAAATGTCTCAAAAGGAGTTAAAACATTACTTTTGAGGGTTCAATTTAAAAAAATTTATGGGGGAGGACCCCCAGCCCCCCTATAAAATGCTCACGTCTCTTATTTAGTGTTTTCCCCCTTGAAAACTATTCCTCTTACAAGAAGCTTTTCTCTTTAGAAGCTCCCCAAAGAGTTTGAATTAGAGATAAAACACTAGTTTAAAGGGGAATTAAAATTCCTGTTGGGAGGACCCCTAGCCCCCCTTAAAACTTTGACGTTTATTTACAACTATTTTCCCTAGAAAATTATGTGGTTTACAAGAAACTGTTCTCTTTGGATGCAGCCCAAAGGGTCTCAAAACGAGCTAAAACACTACTTTAAGAGCCAAATTTTCAAAATTTTTCTGGGGGTAAACCCCCAGACCTCCCCATTTTCCCTTGGAGTTCACGTTTTCAAATTTCGACATGATATTACCTTAAAAAGGAAGTTGAGGCAACCCCCGCCAAAAAAAAACCTAGTTACACCAAGGTCCAGACCCGTTTAAAAAAAATTCCTTGCCCCCCCAACCAAAAACTGAAATGACGCCCCTGGTAACCTAAAGTGTCTCAACATGAGTTAAAATGCCACTTTTAGGGGCAAAATTCAAAAATATTTCTGGAATAGGAACCCCTAAACCCCTTAAAAATTTTCCAATTCATAATACCATAAACTATTTTCCTTGAAAATTCTGCCGCTTACAATGAGTGGTGCTCTTTGGGTGGAATCTAAAAGGCTTCAAAATGAGCTAAAACACTATTTTGAGGTGCAAATTTTCCTCCCTTTTACTTGGAGTTGACATTTTTACACAATTTTGAAATTTAGTGCACCAAAATTAAAACTTTAACAAGTCATCTCACCTAAAACTTAGTATTCCTAAGGTTAGACCTCAGAAAAGATGTCGAGTAACCCCATAAACAAAATTCTGGCTACGGCACTGACAACCCCTCTCCCCCTTCAGTTGCTTACTTAATATTTGAACAGCCTCTTATAGCAATTAAGTTATTTGTGAAGCTCAGCCCCCCCCCAGACCAAAATCCTGGATTCGCCACTGAACAATCATGAACAAAATGAGAGGGTTTGATCTTTGGTTTTTTAGTTGTTTTGTGTAAAAATATTCGAATTTCGATTTTTTCACTCCTCTTGGTCATCGACTTCCAATTCGAATACTGAGTTGAAATTTTGGCTGTGGGCTGTGTTTATTAGCCGTTCGAAAAAAAGTAGAGGGTGCCCAGAACTCTACCTGAAAAAAAAGTTTTTTGGGCCACCCTACTATTCAAGTTGTCCCATAAGTTCTGTTACTTTTTACAAAGTTTTGTGTTTGAAAATTTTTTATGAAAAAATGGCAATAGGTGGAGTTTTCAAACAAAAGGGATTTTGTTTTATGTATATTTATGAAGATAATGTGTGATTTTGGTAGTTCTCGTGATATTATTTCTTTTCAAAATGGTGGTTTGAAAAAAAGACCGCAAACGACTATTTTCACTCAATTTTTTTCTTTTGTTTAAAAATCTAGGAAGAATGCATAATTCATGGATAAAAAAAGTTTTACTGTAAGTTTGTAATGTTTAGTTCAAGATGTCATAGTTTCAAGATAATTCGATTAGTTTAACTTAGGAAATTTCGGTCTCAAACATAACATCTTTTGCAAAAAGCTTACCTCAGTAATGTTAGTCATTTCAAAGAAATTTTCACGAAAAAAGCATCAAAATCAATAAAAAAGCTTAGGAAAGAACCAAGTATTCAAAATATGCAGTATAATAAATTATATCTGAACTTAAGTTCAGAAAGTAGTGTGCACAATGCAAGCGCGCAAAGTTTTAGCTTATCAGAATTACACTCGCTGAACTTATGCTAAGCGAACAAAGCAATTATTTGATTCATATACGAAAACACTACAATAAAAACAACTCGTTGAGATTTAGAAATAAATCAATTCAACGATATTATGAAAAAAAGGCTTTCTATGTTTAAACCGTTGAAACAAGCATTATGGTTCAAAATACATCTGCCATTAATTTGCTGTTTACCAGCTGCTTAGAAAAACAATAGGTGTGCTTTAAAAAGCACGTGAAATTGCCAATATATGAAGTTTTAAAGTCAAAATTTCCTACCTTAAACTTATCGAATCATCTTGAAACTATGACATCTTAATCTTAACGTTTCGAATATACAGTAAAGCTTTTTTTAGCCATGAATTATGCGTTCTTCCTAGTTTTTTAAACAAAAGAAAAAAATTACGCAAAAATCGTCGTTTTTGTTTTTTTTTTCAAACCGCCAGTTTGGAAAGAAATAATATCACGAGAACTACCAAAATCACACATTATGTTCATAAATATGCATATATCAAAATCCCCTTTGTTTGAAATCTCCACCTATTACCAGTTTTTCATAAACAATTTTCAAAGACAAAACTTCGTAAAAAGTAACAGAACTTATGGGACATCCCAATACGTCTTTTAAGGGACCGTCGTGAAAAGTCGTATAAATGAAAAGACGTATAATCGAGAACATGTTTGATTAATGGGTTTCTAATGCTCTCAATGCAGATTTACGTAAGTACAATAAATTTGAGGTTTTTCTAAAGGAAAAATTACTCTAATACAGTTTTTTTAAACGGAAAATAATAGTTAAAATTTAAAATATTATTAAAACATTTATTATAAAATAAAAATGAAATAAACCATACCCCTTTATAATTTATCATAAATATTCATTTCATTTATTATATCTTGAGTACCATATTGCTCATCCCAAACACTACATCATAATTGGATTGTAAATGAATATTAAATCCTCAATTTATTTATATTTTTTTAAAAACCCTTCATTAAAACGATGGGGAAACAACGTATAAACGGAGAATTTTTGTTTAAAATGAATAGGAATGAATTGGGACCTAAAAATTGTGTATTTCACCAAACAGGAAGCGTGCTGTGAAACTATTTTATAACATTTTATTTTTAAAACATATGATCCCTTAAGGATCTCATCTTAAAATATTGCACAAAGTTAAAAAAACAGAGATAATATTCTTGAATTTTTCAAAACTTTAGGGTACATAGGTTTTTTGTAATTTAAGTTTAAAATTACAATTTAAAATTTTGTTCTATGCCGCATTATTAAGGAGCAGAGAAGATGCTATGGGAGTAATCGAACAACGTGATATAGTAAGTATGTATTTGTTACAGAATCTTTGTTTGGGAAAGGGGGGGTACAAGCAAAAAGTGGTCCAACAAACGTCATGGGGCATAATTGAATAAAAATATCATATTTCTTAAGAAAACATTTCAAACAATAACGCATAGAAAATTGATTTTAATTTTCATGACGAAACTAAATTTCTATTGTAAAGCTTCGTCCTGTTTATTTCAGCATACATACTCTAGTTTAAAAACAGAAGAAAAGTCTTCAAACTCCATCTTTTTATCCCACGAGAAACAATAACACTGATAAAAAGGAATAGAGTAAGCTCTGCCTAAGTCGTGGGATGTCTTTTCCTTATGTTTTCTTATTTAATGCTTAAAGCATAGCGTGTTTTGAAATAGTTTATCATTCATGTCTGCCTTAAATAAACAGGAAGTATTCATTGATTATACTCTGTTAAAGAACCACAGTTCAACCTTTCACCACAAAAGGGTTCAAATTTAGATGCAACCTAGGTTTGGTAACATCAGGTTTCACCAAGTTTTCGGTGAGTGAAAAAACTGAAAATTTGTTGTGTTGAAACCTATTAACGAACCTAGGTTGCAGCTAAATTTGAACCATTTTGTGGTGAAATGTTCATCTGTTTTTCTTTAACAGTGTAAGATCTGAGGGAAAAAAGCTTGGGCAATAAAACTTAAAGAGCCTATCTGGATCTAATTTTTTATTGTGTACGATGCATTCACAGAAATTTGTGAAAATGAACAGAATGTTTGGTACTAAAAAATTTGGGGGGGGATAGAAATAAGTTTTAACCTTCAAAGAGGATATTTATAAAGGTAGGAAGACTTTAAAAGATGAAGTTCACTTTTAAAAATAAAAAAACATTATTAAATAAGAAACTAATTTATTTTTTCGTTTGAAGTAGAATTGGTTTTTCAGTTTAATCAAATTTTCATTTTTTAAAAATTATATCATTAAAAAAATTGAAGTTATAAGTGCTTATTTTTCCTGAAGAGAGGGAGGAGGGTCTTCTAATGCTACCCAAATATGCTTACGAAGTAGGATAAACGACCCTTGATGAAAATAGAAAATTTGGCATACACAGTATAACCATAAAAATTAAGAAAATTGAATCTAAAGTATCATAAGAATAAGAGGGCCTCTAAAACGAGGCAAGAGGAAGAGGTATGAAACAACAACATCCCTGCATAAACTCTTCAACGTCCCTATAGAAAAACAATTAATATTATGCATATTGAAAAAAAATAGACGGTGTCTTCTTTGCTAGCTCAAAAGAGCGACGGACGAGTGAGTGGACCCCCCTCTGATATCGGCGGATATCTCTGGGCTCATAAGCAGAGTTGGGTTTCTTATGGAAATCCATCTCATGCTTGGATTATGATACAAGAAAAGAACATAAAATCAAAATAAGACGGAAGACATAAAATCCCGGAGGCTTTGGTCCCGATAACACCTAAAACCAGGGTTGGCAAAAACCCGGGTTTTTTCAATAAAACCATGAAAAAAACCATATAAAACTGGGTTTTTTCAAAATTAAGTGGTTTTCTCCTAGAAAGTAAGTGGGTTTTTTTCAAATTTTAGTGAGTTCTTTCTATGTTAAATGTGTTCTGTCAAAATAATGTCAGTTTTTCTACAGTTAAGTGGGTTTTTTCAAAGTTTTTATGATTTGAAAAAACTCACTGAAATTGTAGAAACACCCCTTATTTACTGAAGCCTGGTTTAAATTTTGAGAAAACCCACTAAAATTTAAAAAATATCCCAAACTTTGAAAAAACCCATTTAATATTGAAAGAAATCTATTCAACTTTGAAAAACCCACTGAAATTTAAAAAAAAATCTTCTTTATTTTTTATATCTAGTTTGAATTTTAAACGTCCTAAATTTTGAAAAAAAAACATTCAATAATGAAAAAACCCACTAAATAATGAAATAACCTATTTAACTTTTTAAAAAAACTTCCTGAAATCGAAAAAAACACCATTTATAATTTTTAAAACCTAGTTTAAATTTTTTAAAAACCCATTAAAATTTTAAAAATACCCTAAACTTTGAAAAAAAAACATTAAATTTTGAAGGAACTGCCAAAATCTTGATTTTGCTTGAAAAAACCCAAAAATGAATCCAAAATGTGGGTTTTTTCACATGGGTTTTTTTTTAAAAAAACCCATTGGGACCAATCCAGCCAACCCTGCCTAAAACTCTCCTACAATCATTTATACTATTAATACAATACAGCACAATTGCCTACTTCAAATACTTAAAACAAATGAGTATTCTTCCCCTGGGTGGAACAAAAATTGAGGGGGGTTAAGAGATGAGACCCTTTATTATTTAACAATCCCTGCATAAAAATACTAAAAATATTACAATAAAAAATAGACGGTCTACTTTTTTAGGGTTAGTTTTCCAAACATTTTCCGGGGGGGCAGACCCACCTTTTAGAACTTGATACTTCACTACTCACAACTTTTCTTAAGTTCTCCAAGACGCAAATTCTATCAAAAATTGATTAAAAAGCTACATAGGACATATTAAATATGCATGAGTAAGGGACAGGAATAATTTTGGTCCTCTCCCGCGAAAATTAATTTCTATGTACGCCATTCTGAGATGTCTTTCTTCTGTGGCCCGAAACAGCGACGGACGGACGAGCGGAGTAGTGGAACGGAAAACTTTTCCTCTTCTCCCCTGGGGCGGCGCTGCGGTCGTCGTCGGCCGCTTCGGCGGGAGTTGAGGCGCGCGCGGCCGCACTCCACTGCGCGGGACAGGAGAGTGCGGGTGCGTGAGCGTGACTTCTTGTTCGTCGTGCCGCCGACCACACAGTGCCTCCTCCGTCTCTCCACAAAACAACAACAACAGCATTTTCCCCTCATTGGAAGAAAAAAAAAGTTTTTTTTTCCTTCTCCTCTCGGATTATCATCTCTCTGAGTGGATTTGGTGGTTTTCGGTGCATGGCCCTTCCACTGAAGCCTTTATGAAGAGTGAGCCATACCCTGTGGAACACCCCCTGTCCGCTATGCAGTACGAAGACGGAATGCCGCACTACGGCGGGATGGACGGGCCGCTGTACGACCCGCACGCGGCCCACCGAGGGGTGCCGCTGAGTCACGGGCCACACATGAACCACTCGCCCGCCATGCACCAGTACCACGGCAACCACGCCATGTCCAACCACATCATGGGCTCCGTCCCAGACGTGCACAAGAGGGATAAGGATGCCATTTACGGGTAAGCAACACACACACACACGTGCACTAACACACTTCAAAATAAGAGTTCCACACACACAGCCTCCTGAAATGCCAGGGAAAAACTCCCGAAATTTTTCTAATGGCCCTTACAACTCCCGAAAATTATGTTTTTCTCCTGAATTTACACTCTGACTCCTGAAAAACATCATCTGTATCACTTTTCAACTGAATTTTATCGATTAAAAAACAATTATTTCCCCCAAATCGATAATAAATCATCCCTTTGCTCTTATATATAAAAGCAAAGGGCTCTATCGATTTGGGGGAGAAAATTGTTTTTTAATCGATAAAATTCCGTTGAAAAGTGAAATTTTTTAACCACTTTTGCAATTTCTTGCTCCATACTTCATTCTGAACTCATTCTACTCCCAGCAAAGTTGTTTAAGGTTAATAATTATTCACATTACCACCTGATTTTTTAGTAATACTTTCCTGAAAACCTCCTTAAAGACTCCTGAATTTTACTATGTTAGAGTATGAACTGTTCACACAGCCCGCTTTAAGGTGTCAGGCATTTTTACATTGGTAGGCCCGTCTGTAGAAAATTTCATTTCAAATAGTTTTTCAATGATAGCAATTGGCAAACTGTTGGACAGATCGTATGAAAAAACAATTGATTGAATGTGCACCAAGTGCAGAAAGGTAGCCAAACCCAGGGAATTTTGGCCTTAAAACTACATACTAAACCATTTAAAAGCTTCAAAATTACGATATTTTTAGAAATTATCTTCAGATATCCTTTTATTCAATAAACTTTTATCCTTCTAGAGTGCCCCCGTGCCATCCCCTGGATCCACTACTACATGCACCACCACACTTGTAAATATGAGTTCCAAACAGCCAGCTTTATAATGTCAGGCATTTTCACATTTATTGAATGTGTGCCATGTGCACAAATGTAGTCAAAAAGGGGGAATTAGAAATACATCACCCAGGAAGGAATTTTCCTTTTTCGACTGTAGAACACGATTAAAAAGTATCCAATTTCCTTCTATAGCCCTCTTAAAAATGTTTTTATGGCTACCAGTATTGGAATGTAGGAACATTTTGTCACAAGGGGGCGGGGCTGAGTATGTATTGCCATGCATTTTCAAATTTTAAATTGATGAATGAAGTTGTGTTACTTAATTATCATTTCAAATCCTTTTCAACACAATTTTTTAGGAATGTAAGAATATATAAATAGTTAAAATCAAGTTTTAATAACTTGAAAATTGTTTCATCTTTCCACAACCTCTTCCTCTAAATTCTCCTTTATTAGGTATTCTATATAACCCTCCATAAAAGACGTGAATGATAATTTTTTTAATTAAATATACAGAATTCAATAGCTAATGCAAGTCGTGGGTACCCAGAGATTTCATTTACTCAGTATGAAGTGCTCGAACTTTTATTGAAATTTAACTCTCTTAGTATCTCCCCTAATCTCAAACTTGGGCTTAGGGTATCTGTTTCAATAATAGATCAAACTTCAAAATATTTTAGGGAACTAACTTTTCAAAAATAAACCTTTCCAAGGTTTTTTCCAAAAGTAAACCTTTCTAAGACTAACCTTTCCTTTAAGATCCCTTAAGATTAAAAAAAGATCCCTTTAAATTTGTCAAAACTTGAAATTGGATTAGGTGCTGTCATTATTATGTTTCTTTAATAATAATTTCTGTAGTTGAAAGTGGGGGGATTTGAGGATATTTAAATATAATTTTTTTCATTTTTTACCGTAGAAAATCGACTTGTGATATATCCCCACGAAAATTTGTTTGACTACGCCATTGGGTAACAATTTTTAAATTAATGGAAATTTCTTAAATCAGCTTTCTTGGAGGTAAATTAATATTCCTAAGACGCAAAATCTATTACGAGACAATGCTATTATCGTGACTTAGGGCAAAAGCGGATTTCGATTTCAAAACAAATCGTCTTATTTCTTGAAACTGATCGCCTTCTGTTTATAAAGTACAGATAAGAGCTCATAAACTTAAGTTATCTAAATTTATTCGTTCTACGTCGTTTGAAGTTAAGTGCACTTAGAAAGATGAATTTTGTTACTAATTTTAAAGTTCTTTTAATGGAAATTAATATATTTGGTTTAATTATACCTACAACCTTTGATACAATGTAAACAAAGAAAATACATGAAACATAATATATTTTACATTTATTACATCGATGAAGAATATAGCTTGTAAAAATCCGATAAATAGTAAAGTTTGTAGAGATTTTGTCATTATATTTAAGGAACATTTTGATTATTTATTTAATTAAAATTTTCCAAATTTTGTAATCATTAAGCAGCTATACAAACTATGATTAAAATTTACAATAAAAATAAATTTAAATTATAGGATTAATTTTCGAAAAGAGAAAAATGTTTTCTTAAAAACTTTAGCACAATTTAAAACGGTAAGCATAAATGAGTTTCAGGTATTTAAAACAAAAATGTGTAGTAGTCATGAATATAGGAAAATTGTATTACCCTTTGTATAATTCCGTACGTAAATTGCTACTAAAAGTTTATTTTTGTTCAAGCCAAGTTATTGAAGTTTGAAGTTATGTGTTTTTATTTATTTGTATCAATTTTGAGAGTAACCCATTCAATTTTTAATTGTATATTTAATGTTTTAAATCTTGCATTGTGAGTTAAATTATTTTAAATATTGAAATAAACATTCTTAAAGTTATTCAAAGGAAGTATATAACATTAGAACCGAAGGTTGTTGGTTTGGCATTAAATGCTATTATAATCTTGAATCTTAACGATGTTTAACGTTATATTATAGCTTTTCCAAAATATGCTCATAATTATGAAGCAAAGCATATGAATAGGGAATTCCGTTTTTTAATAGTTCAATATACAATATTGTTTATTTACGTAAAGTGCAGTATAATTAACTAAAAAATATTTTTTTAAATTCTTTTCTAATTTTTAAGAATATGGAAACAACCATTAATTATGTAATGAGCAAATTAAGTTTGTTAATTTTGAGTAAACTACATCCTCAAACTTTCTGTCGTTCTTTCAATTAGGACTTACTGTATGAGTCAACACGTTAACAGAAATTCTAAAATTAGGAGCAACACCTGTATTACTTATTGTTTTTTTCCCAGACTATCAAAGCTAAAAACTGGGTAAATAAATTTTTCTATTCCTTAATAACTTAACCTAATTCAAAAAGGGATCAACTTTCACTTCTTGAAAATAATCGTAATTCATTATTTTGGGTCTAAATCTGTGATGCGTTTGATTTTCAATTTTGACTCCTGCAAAATATACTAACTCGAAAGATAGCTCAAGAGCTTCTAATTTGAAATCGTTGATAATTCTAATATTCCTCATTTTTCCTTGAACTCCCTATGCCCATGGAAATTTTTTATTTGGACGGTACATGGATAAATAAAACTATCCAACTAATGTGAAATAATACAAGTTACAATTTTTACATGCAGTCTTTCGATTTAAATCCATTTAAGAGCAGTGTTTCACAACCACTTGTGTTTGTTTACATTTGCACGAAATTCTATTTTATTTTTGATCACGAAATCTGCTCGTAAGCATCCGATTACAAGAGGCGCCTAATCTGATCCCGGGGCATCGTGGGAAATCCCGCCGCGTCCGTTGCGTGATCCCTCCGCGGTGGATGCCGCCGCGAACCTCCGCACGCGCGCAACCGATATTCCTGCTCCCTCCCGACAACTTTTACGGGAGATCTTCTTAACTCTTAGAGGCAGTCTTTTTAAGTTCTTTTCCCTAAAATTTATTTCTTTCTAAATTTCCTTAACTGGTATAAATAGTTTCTTTTACCACGTTACAATTTGTACATTTTGGGTTGAAGAATTTATAGTGACTTAAGTTTGTTTACTATTAGTTCCCTCCCACCAACTTTTACGGGGGATCTTCCTTACTTTTAGGCAGTTTTTTAAAAGTTTTTTTCCTAAAATTATCTTTTTCTTAATTTCTTTAACTGGTTTAAGAAAACTTTCTTTTACCAGTTTACAATTTGTACATTTTCAATTTGTTTACAATTTGTACATTTATTTCCCTTAACTATATAAAACTTTTTTAATCAGTTTTCATTTTGTACATTTTGAATTTATAATGAGTACTATCTAAGTTTGTTTACTATTGATTTTATATGATTAAGTAATTATTTTTTAATATGCGCGAGTTGATTAATTAATGGTTGTAGTATGTTGGTAATACTCCCTTTATTAGTTTTATGATGGTCTTTAAAATAAAAACATCACCACTTTTATAATTTTGCCTTTTATTTACGACCACTAAACTTAAAACTGAAAAATGCTTTCTACTGATTATAAATTTAAAAGAACGCATTTTCTATATTTAAACAGTCGAGCTATAATAATATTTTCAACTTTTTTCTTAAAAATGTTTCCCATTTTACACGTTTTGAAACTGGTATAGATCCTCTAGTTTTCTTTGCCCAATGTATTATATTGTACTATTAGATTTCATTTCATTAACTAATTTTTACATAAAAATAAGTTAATTAACTAAATTTTACACATCTATATCTGCATAGTTTGTAAAATATTATGTTTTGAATACCATGGCAAAAGTGTGAAATCAGTATTTTAAAAAAATATAAATAGTTAAAGTATATATTACTTCTAAGTGTGACTATTATTGTGGGAAAGATTTTTTCAATCAATCAATCAATCTTTATTTAATAAATCCCATTAAACTATTTGCCCACTTTAACATCTTTATTTGTATGCAACGAAGTTGTAGGTGACAAGAAAAAATATATTTGGTTCTGAAGAGGGAAATAGAATTAAAAAAAGTGAGAATTCATAACATGCGAAATTTACCTTTAAAATTATTTTAGTTTGTTTATTCTCAAAAAAGAAATTGAAATACAAGAGCATGTAAAAAATGCCTCAGAACATCACTTTGAAAACACTTGTTTTGATGGTAGTAGCAATTTCATGAATTGAAATCGTATTACTTTAAAAACATAAATTGTCAATTTTAAATAAATTTAAGTTTGAATTTGATTTGCATGTAAAAAGTTACTGTTGATTTGCTTAAGTGAAGTTACAAATTCTTGTTACTTAAATATTTTTATTAGAAACTACAAAACTTTAATTTTTTAGGTTAAATTTTAATCAAATCAGTTAAAAAAGTTTTATATATTTTTTCTGAATGACATTATGAGTTTGGTGTTAGTTGTCCAACTTCTTAGTGCTGAATTTAATGTGAAAACTGCCCTTTAAATGTTATCACCTCTATTATTTTTATTCTTTGAAATCAATATAAACAAAGTAGTACAATGCTTAACCACGCCTTAATTTTTTTTTCATTTAAATTTCTTCTTAATTAAATTAAATTTTCAGTATGAATATAAGGGTTTTCTAAGTTATAAAACTTGCAAAATGCTTGAAACATTTTCACAATGCTATATTACAATGATGAACACTTCTTAAACGAAATTCGATCCAAATTTAAGAATTCTTTCGGATTCTTAACATTTGTATACAACACACTTTTCAAACGTATTCAGAGCTATCACAATACACAATAAGGTGCAACAACAAAACTATGTGCTGACTTGTGTTAATATTTTTGAGGAGCTTTTGGAGTGATTGTGGATAAAGCTTTAAAAAATGATAACATTTTGTGTAAGTTAATGTCTTTGAGTGAATCATTACACTTTATTGTATGTAGAATTCCATCTGTTAACTAGTATACTAAACTATTTATTGTAAATAATTGTCAATTAATTACGTATTAATTCTTATAGTACTTCATTGTTAACACAGACCCTCTACTTAAACATTATATTTCGTTCTATAACCCCACACTGTTGTATTCATATAACGAAGATTAACTGCTTACTTATAACTAAGAGTGGTTTAAAAAATAAATACTTAAGTAAGTTGCGATTCTACAACATTTCCGTGATTCGATATTATGATTACAGTTAATCTTTTTACATAATTACTTGAAAAAATGTTTTCTTTTGAAATTTAACAGAAACTGGTTTTGACCTAAAAATGCATTTTCTCAACCATCAATCAAGCCAAACATTCATTCAAATGTTATAATAGTTAAACAAAATTAAGAGCTTTAAACAACAGAAAGTGCTTATGGATTTAATAAGATGCAAAGAAAAACTTTATATTACTTCTTATTCAGACATCGTTTGAAACGTATAAATCTTTCAAAATCACCCTTGATGCCATGTTTTTTTCGAAACTTTCAGAATTAAATATTTCCGCTTATTTTTGTGTTAAAAGTTATTTTTAAAAATGTCCAAATTAATCAGACACCTATCATTATTAGTAATAGATAGTTTTATTCAGATCCTAAACTCTGTGTTTTATTTTTCATGAATTTTCATTCATATAATAACTTCATTTATTGTTTCAAATTGAAAAAGAAAAGCTTTATATACACGTGTAATGCTCTTAAAAACTACTTGAAAACAATGTAAGGAGCTTTCCTTAAGCTCTTCTTCGAGCAGTTTTTATATTGAGACAGTGTTTTGAGTAATAGTAGATCATTATCAGATGGGGTAAAACTCCCTAAGTCGCTTACCTTCCCAGTCAGTTGTTCTTTTTACGAACCAATATATTTTTTTATTCGATAGAGGTATCCAAGAGAGGAATATTTTAATTTTACGATATTATTTATTTTTTAAATTTAATTTCAAAGTTTCACTTTAAAAAGGGCGCGAAAACGTCGAATGTCAAAATGTGACGTTCTTTAATACTAAAAATTGATTTTAAACAATGGTTCATTGTTAAAAAACAATTCAAATCGTTTGTTGGTTTTCACTTTAAAGTAAGGCCGAAACAGATGTGACGTCATTCAATCCTAAACGAATGCAAAGGTATTGTCGATTTTTATTTTTAAATGTTTAATTCACTAATTTTTTTTGAAACTTTACACGTCGATTTTTGAATTTGGATCGATTTCCTTTACTGGAAAAATGCATTGCATTTTTGCTGTTTTAAAAAAATGCTTCTATTGCCCATTGGTCCTTGCGAACAACCAATACTTAAAAAACCCTTAAAATAGTCCTAAGTCGCTTTTACTTCCAAAACAATTGGTCCTTGCGAACCAGTGCTAAAAAATAACTAGTCCCAAGTCGCTTTTACTTCCAAACAATTGGTCTTTACAACCAATACTAAAAAAACTTTTAACTTGTCCTAATTAGTTTTTACTTCCAAAACAATTGGTCCTTGCGAACCAGTGCTAAAAAATAACTAGTCCCAAGTCGCTTTGCTTCCAAAACAATTGGTCCAATGCTAATAATCCGCGAGTGCATTTAAATCTCTCTCTGAGTCTGATTTTTATTCGCGGGTAGGTGTCGTTCCAAGACCATTAGCGGGTCCTAATGAATTGCTCGGCGTATTAGAAATAATTTGTCATTTGCAATTCGGGTCCACTCGCACCTGCCTCTCTCTTCCTGGGGTGTCCTCACACACGGATTAAATGGTCCTCTCGCTTTTATATATAATAGAGAGAGAAGGAGAGTTCAATTAAAATGATGGCTCTTGGAGGGGTGATAATATTCAAATGATCGTTGGGGAAATGGGGGTTCCCGCAAGATTGATGTTGAAAGAGATGGATAGTTTGGGAACTGTTTTTGTTGATTTCGTCTGCGGTCTGGTTCTTTTTCTTCGAATCCTGATGGAGTATGTAACTTAATGAGAAGTACTACCTGTCAATCTTGGTTTGATTTGATTCTCGTTTGCATAAATAGGGGATTAATATTAATATCGTTAGTGTAAGAGTGGTGGAAATGCAGGAAAGTTATTATCAGATTCGGCCTTTAGATTTCTTCGATTGGGACTTCCTGTGCCATTATAGTTAAGATATTGATTTCTGGTTGATAATATGTTTCAAAATGTTATGGATTTGCATGGATGGAATTAGAACACTTTTTTTCAAACATGAAATTCTTCTTACAGGGGATACCTACTTATATTTTTGCATTTATAATTTAAACATGGAGTTTTCTTAGATTATTAGAGAAGAAGTTATGGTGGGAAATTAGTAGTTGAAATTTCAAATCAAATACCGTTGAAATAAAAGTGTTTTCTTTTATTCGGTCAAATTTTATTGTTGTAGGTTTTGATAATTTGTATTTTTAATTTCGAAGCGTGTTTTCCAAAATTGTTTGAAATTAAACTATTGATGAAGATGAATAATGAATAAAGAATCTGTTATCCATATTAATATCATCTCTGTGGTTAAAAATAAATGAATTTTCTCAAAAACAAATATAATTCTCAAGACAAGAACATGGATCGTTTTAAGTTTTATGAAAGTTACATAAAATTTCTCTGAGAAATTGTGTTTGATTTTTTATTTTAGAGATGATAGAAAATACTGCTTATAATTTTTCAAAAAGGTAATTTGAATTTGGTACTAATGAGCGAAGTGTCATATGAAGTAATATTTTACCAAAAAAACCCCATCAGGAAATGAACACAATATTAAAAAAGCCCATTTCACTGTGAGAAAAACCCGTTTAGAATTTTAAAAGGATTTGATACTAAAAATTTTTTAAAAAAGCATAAAAAGATAAATTTATAATCATAAAAAAGTTCTCTAATGAAGGGCTCAATTTCATACAAAGGATGGGTGAAAACGAAGAACCTTTCTTTGTCAACTTCATCTCGTTGGAGCAAAGGAAATTGGTAAATATATTATTTTGAGAAACATTCTAGGAAAGTTTAATCTTAAAAAAAATGTGCAAAAAGTTGCACAGGAAAGTTCCATATAGAGAGAAATTGCGTTTTTAAAAATGAAGAAAAACATTCCGGCAACTGTGACTTGATCGCTGAAAAAACGCCGCATTGTTTTCTTGGGAAGGAAAGTTGCCAGAGAGGAATAAAGGCGTTCTTTCTCAAACCCCAGAATTCATATTTTCCGCCTCCCTGCCTGGCGAAAGTCCCCCTATTTCTTGGGAGGCATCATCTTCCTTTATTCGAACGTACAGAAGCATGATCGTGAAATTGCTTGAAACACACCCAACTTTAAAACTTTGAAAATAACCCATAAAACCTCATAAGGCAGCGAAAAAAGCTTCCCCGCACCACCCCATCCTCACGAAACCCCTCACGTTTTCTCTCCCTCCCTCCGTTCGGGGGTGGCCGCGGGATTTCGAGGGCCGTTTTCGAACGCTTATTCCGTCCCGGTTTAGATGTAATCTTTTGATTCGTTTTGTTTCGGTGGGTCGTGACTGACTGGCTGAGGATTTACAAAGCTCTCCATATACTATATAACGGAATGAAGTGAGAGGAAGATTTTTTTCTCCAAATTTCTGGAGCTAACGTTTTCTTGCAATTGGAAATACTTTTCTATGATCTCATTTTTTATTCTATGTATAGAAGACTCATGTAAAAAGTACCCATACTTTTGACTGCAATTCCAAAATCTAAGCATGTAGGTTCTAAAATTTGAATATGTACTATTCTGTTGTAAATACAGTTGAATTATTTAATAGGATGTGTATAGTATAAGTATTAAATGTGGCTTAAAGTAAGAAATAATTTAAATTATAAAAACTTGAATTGATCATTTTCTAAAGTACAAGTTTAAAACAGAAAGAAGGCTTTATGTGGAGCCAAATCGTTTTACTACTTATTGATATGCGAGTAACAGATTATTTTGGGATAAAATTTCGTAGATATAAATATAAGTTTAATCTTCCGAAAATATTAACATTGTTGGTAAAATTTGTTGTGCTGAAAATCTTGATTATTTGTGCTTCATTTTTATTGGTTTTTGTTTTCAAAATGAAAATTTTTGAGATTTCTGGATATCGAATTCTCTTGCATGAGGCAACACTTTTAGTTTCCCTCTTTTTGTCCTTATATTCGTAATGCATTTTATTCCTTGTAGTATCAAAAATTCAGTTGATTGGTGCTGAATGTTGATTAAAATAAATAATTGTATCCAAAAACCCCCATATTATTGTTATTA
Organism: Tetragnatha versicolor; assembly: GCA_024610705.1. Classification (NCBI taxonomy): domain Eukaryota; kingdom Metazoa; phylum Arthropoda; class Arachnida; order Araneae; family Tetragnathidae; genus Tetragnatha; species Tetragnatha versicolor. The sequence goes on along the minus strand of JANDEH010000018.1, from coordinate 9,207,748 downwards.
GTTTAATAATAATGAAAACTTCTTGATTGAAAATATCTATACTTCCTGCATAAAATCTAGTCAACTTGCTCAAAATCAAAATTTTTTTTGGAAAAGAAATTTATTCAGAATACCATTTTTTAAAGCAGGGGGTTAATAATTTTGTATTACATTTGAAAACTGATTTCCTAATATTTATTATATGCTATAAGCTATAGGTAAATTAAAAAAAAGGATAATAAGAAGATGTGTTTAAAATGATAATGCATGTTGATTTTGAAATCTAATGCTTTTGCTATAATAAATACATTTTTATGGCCTTGGGAAAATATTTTGTGCCAAATTAGAAAAAATCTTGCATTTTTCAATTAGTTTAAGTTTTAAACCTTATTAATATTACTAAAATCATGTACAATTTATCTTATTAATAGAATAATAACAGTATTGTAGAGAAAAACTGTTATTTTATCTTAAGATGCACTATTTAAGTAATAACGCATTTCAGACTATTAGTAGAAAATATTACTTCGTTTGTAAGTATTCCATTTTTATCTCAATAAAAATTATGAAGTATACTTTTTAAAACTGAAATAGTTTTTCGTGCAGTCACTAGATTAAGAGAAGATTTAATTTCGATGCTATTAAAAGTTATTAAAACTTATGCCAACACACTCAAAAGTCTGAAATAAAAAGAATTCCATATTTTAATTTATTAAAGGTATTTTTATTTCAGTTTTTGGTTTAAATGTTACATGCTCCTAACTTTTACTGGAAAAATATTAGGTATATTATGTATTTAAGTACACTTTAAAAATTTTTTTTATTAAAGTATTATTATTTAGGTTTGTGATCTGACGAAATTAATGGCTTGGAGGTATTCTTTGTTTCAATTTTAAAAAATATTTTTCTTGTAAAAAATTAATTTAAAATTTAAGATTTTATATAAGATAGTTAATCTCAGTATTTATTCTTTTTTCCAATATAAATATGTTTAAACCAAAAATATATGTTTCAAGGAAGTTTTTGATAGTTTTTAAAATTTAGCTGGTCGTTGTTAAACTCTTCATTTCCAAAAAGATAGTTATTAATTAGTTAATTAGGAAATTAATTTTAAGTTTCAGACATTGAATTTAAAACTTTTAATTTTCTTAGATGTTTATTCATTGTAATTCATCCATAAATCAAATTGTTTTAGTAATGACTCGTTTAAGAATTCAGAAAAAAACTATTTTCTCTCTCTCTCTCTCTGCAACAAATTTGAGTTTCATTGCCTACAAATGATATTTTTAAGTTTTGTAAGAAATGGTATTCTTGTGTATGATGATGAAGAGGGTTTAAATTCTGCAGTATGAAATTTAATCAAAAATTTTTGCATAGTTCTCTCAAAACAATGGTAATAACAAACAATTAAAAGTTAAACAACATGGTAACTGATTGACACAGAGGTTGCAAAAATGTCAGTCAGTTACCATGTTGTTTAAATTTTTTCAAAAATAAAAACATATTTTAAAATTTAGCTAACAAGAGAGCAATAAACTGGGTGGAAAATATTTTAAAAAAACTATTAGATTACAAATATGATTAAATTTCAAAATACTTAATATTTTTCTTTGTAAATGTCAGTTAGTTACCTACAAACTACTGACAAAAGGAAAAGAAGTTGAATTTACAAAACAAAGGTTTACTATCACCACTCACGATCCAAAGGATTAAAAGTCATCAAATACCTACTATTCGAAGTAACCCTTTAAAAAAGACATTTATAAATGCACAATCAATGCACTTTTACAATCAAATTGTTTCTCGTTACATATTATGGATCTCAAAAAATGTAAACTAGGTCCCATGAGCTTAGTAGGCATGATTTTAACTCTTAGAAGAATTTTAAACCAAGATATGATCAAAAGCGAGGAATCTGCCTATTTAGATTTAGGAGAGGAAAAGATAAAGATCCCAGAGATTCCGGCCAATGAAATCCTTTGGTAGTTGTTATCATTTCACTCTTCGTTTTTTAAAAGAGATCTTTTTCTATTCCCTCTCTGGAGGCTGGCCAAAGCATGGATTTCCACCAAGCAGATGGTCTTTATCTGCTCAAGATAAACCTGCTCTTGTTGATGGCGTTTTTTTCTCCGCCTCTGCGTCATTGCCCTACCGCTACTACACCGCGATTATGATATAGTGTTTCTGTTTGGGAGATTATGAGAGCATTCCAGCGATGCAACGCTCTCTCTGATTAGGAAAAAGATTTGTGACCAATATTTCGCAAAGCTCCTAAAGCTGAGTGTAACTGTAATCGTGGAAAAGTGTGTCGATGAAGTAATTGAAATAAGATTGACACCCACGGCGAAGGAAAAAAAAGAAGCAATAATGAAATAAGAAAAACAACGATGTAGGAAAAAGATTAAACAACAATAAATTAAATAATGACTCCTAAAGAATAAGGATTACCATTGATAAAAGGGTCATCACTACTAACAAGAAAGAAAGTGCCAATGCAGTAAAATGATTAGTAAACAATGCATTATGAATAAGGAAACGATACAAAATTATAACTAAAACACGATAGAACATTAACTCGTGGTTATTTAATTAAGAATTAACCACAATTAAAAAACTTTAATGATATTTACTACATTTTTTTATATTTAGATTAAATACTTAAAAGTTGGAATATTTAATTATAATAATTTCTTTTTTATTATTAATTATAATAAAATAAAGTATGACATTTAAGTTGATTGATAGTTGATGGTTTGGAAATTTGTAATCACAGAGAATGTTACTTAATGATTCAACAAGAATTAACTTCCATATTACAAAATAATAGACGATGAAATGCGACACAAAAATTTGCTTAAAATATAGTCTTACATACTATATTTAGCATACCCTGATTGTATTATATTATGATCTAGTTCTCTCTCTTTTTAGAAGCTATTTTGCTTGTATTGCTAATAGAGAGGGTATATAGTATTCACATAAAATAACACCCAAGTTTCTAGTTGCCGAATTATCCGAGTTTCCGAGTTATCAAAGAATGTTATTATGACAATTAGAATTTGAATATTTTTCGGACATTTGACCTATTGTAATTCCCGTTCATTTACTCAAAATATTTTATTATTACATCTCATAGGTTAATGAAAATTTACTTCTCCTTATCAAGGCGAGACTGGATCGTTAACTATGTAATAATATCTTACGGTTACGATCACATTTCACCTTTGTTGCAAAAATTATGGATATTATTAATAATTAAAAGTTTAAGACTTTAAATTGTGTAAAAGAAAGTTATTAAATTTAGTTTACACTATATATTTATTTCATTTTATCAATTGAAATTAAAATATACCTACTCTTTGTGATGATCACTTTTCAACGAGCGACTAAAGACATAGTCGTGGAACTGATAGTAATTGAATCGACATTGATTTAACAAATAGGAAAAGTAATAACTTCATGTTGTAACATTTTTATGATTAAGTAAAGAAATATCTTTTTTTCACATGTTGAAAATAATTTATATTATAAGTATTAAAAAGTATTCAATAAATATTAAGAACTGTAGATATTGATGATTAAATGAAACAATAATGTAGTACAAATTATAAATTTAATATAAGTCAAATATTATCAAATTATGCAATTACGGTTTACTGTTCGTCACCTTAGTATCAAAAACTACTATCTCCATTCGGCAAACTTCGGGAATCCCGATTCTTGGTGTTTAGATCGTTGTAGAAAATAATTTGATTGTTTTTGATCTTTTCTACTCGATCATGTCAGCTCTTACAAACCAAAAAACGAGCTTCTCCACCGATCTGATCGCCAAGGATCGGGATTCCCGAAGGTTGCCGAATGGAGATAGTAGTTTTTGATACTAAGGTGACGTGTTGAATAAGAATTTAAAAAATTAAGTCCAAAAAATGGCAGAGGGAAAAATAACTGCTGCTATTATTTTTTTTACATAGCACCTTGAATTTGATAAAATCCATATCCATACCCTTGTTTTTTAATTAAATTTTAAATTAAGTTAATTTTTCTTTCTTTTCTTATTCTTTGGGTTAAAACTAAGCAAAAAAATAATTTAATTTAATTTGAAAGTGTTTTTATCTTCTTTTCTCCACTGATATTCACTTGCTCCATTGTTATTGTGACTTACGTTTCATAATAACTTAAACTTTATTTGTTTCCTTCTCTGTATTTTTCACTTTTATGCAGTGGACTAACATAAACAGAAATATAATTTAATTATCGATTAAAGTGGTCCGTAAGATTTTTTTCAGTTTAAAATATTTAAGGTTGAAAAAGTGAAAATGTCCACCGTATTTTGTAAATTGTAAAATATATTCGAATAAACTTATGTTTTTTCAATGATAGTTCTATATTCTATAATACGAAATTGATACTTATTATTAGTACAATAGAATATAGAAAGTGTAGTATAAGTTACTAATAACAGTGTACATTTTGGTGAAAACTTTAAATTACTGAGAAAGTAAAAAAACTTAAAACATTTAAATTACAAGAGCATGAAATTGAATCGTCAGTTTGAAGAAGAGAATAAGTCCAAAAAATGACAAATTTACTTTTTGTGCTCAAAACAATCTCCAAGCTTTGCGCTACACATGGGTGAAAAGAGGGGGGAAATAACTAAACCCTATAGGGAGATATCTCCCTTTGAAGTTGTGAAATCGATGTCCATACAATGAAAATTCCATTACTTTTTTTTCGATTTTCTCAAAACTTGATTTTTGGACTTATTCCCTTCTTCAAACTGACGATTCAATTGTGATACATTCTATTAATTACAGAAAAATGAAACTTTAAATATACTGGTAGAACTATTTTATTTGAGTAGAATTTAATATAAAATGTTTATTATTCAAATGTTTTTATTTTGATATTGTGGATACTATGTAAACAAATACATCCAGAAGGGATTTTAAATATATCAATATGTATATGCTAAATACACATAATATAAGCATCGTAATATCTCTATATGATTGGTTACTAACTAAATTAATAAAAGTGGATACCAATTGATTTATATAAGCAGCATTACTTATCATTAAATAAAAATAAAAAACTACAAATAATGAAAATTTTTTGTTGTACTTTATTGTGGTATAACTTACAGTATACATTTACTTCTAATAAAAACAGAAAATTTAACTCCAAATATTTTTATACTTTTTCATGTTTTCGAATGTGTACAACTTCTGTAAAATTTTCTTGGTTTTATTTTATTTCTATATATGTTTCATTAATTGATGTATACTTTTGATTTCTAATACCTCAATATAAATCATCCCTTAGTATACCTTTTTCAAACTTTATTTAAAGTTTATGTATAAAATATTTATGATTGACTTATCCCTTATTTATCTACTTATCATTTTACTTAATTTGGAAAACAAATCTGTGTAAAATTTTGGACCTATACTAGCAATTTTTATTGCACCTTTTATCGACATATTTAATCAACAAAAATATTAATATTTTGTAATGAAGAGATAAAACTATCTTATCAGTTATGTTTTAGTTTTAGTTTGCATTTAGTTTAATATTTTGCTATGTTTTCGGGCAAGATTCAAACCGATAAGAATATATTTGGTTCCTTTAATTTTCGATTAAATAAAGTTTAATTGTTTATCTGGAATATTATTTCTCCAGCTTTCAGATTCCCTGCATATGTATATATAATTTCGATACAATTTATTGCTATTTACTTGAAAATAAATACTGATTAATTTGTATTTTGCAGGCATCCCCTGTTCCCTCTACTAGCGCTGATCTTCGAGAAGTGTGAGCTGGCCACATGCACCCCTCGGGAGCCGGGCATCGCGGGGGGCGACGTCTGTTCCTCAGAGTCCTTCAACGAGGACATCGCCGTCTTCGCCAAACAGGTGGGTCCTTCCCTCCCTTATTGCAACTGTCTTCCCTTGTGCAGAAAGATGGTTTTCCTGCAATTAATGCCTTCTATTCGGGTGAGGCTAAACTTTTAAAGCCCCCAGTTTTATGGTCCTCTCTGATGAGAAAACTCTCCCCAGGCCACTTGTGAACAGTAGGAACCCCCTCCTTAAACGGAGGTCAGGAAGGTCCCCCATTACTTTCTTACCTCCCCATACTACCTGATGCAAGGCTTCTCTGGCCATTGTAAACGTCTAGCACCGGCCATAGTTATTTTAGAACTAATACAGGTTTATTCTATACATAAATTAGGTTCAATTTGCGTTCAAATCATTGGAGAAATACCAAATCAGTAGGAAAATAACACCCAGCATTTCACCAATTTGATTAATTGTTCATCTCTCGCCAGTTATACTTAATTTTTGGATCTTACCATAAACTTTCATTGAATTTAAGGCAAAATAATGAAAATGGGAGGCTACTGCGAAATGGTTCTCTATCTTTCATTCTTGTTTTTGCAATTCCTTATCCAATGTCACCCTAAATTGAAATGATAAAAATTCCAATTTAGAACAACATTCTTAAAAAAAAAGACTTTTACCTGGACTGTGAACATTAATTTAGAATTCCTCTTTTTGAAAAAAAAAAGGCAAAAAATGGTTCTTCAACTCTTTAAAATGAAGTCTCGCAAATTAATCCCCCCTTCTCTCAGTGGGTGATTCGAAATGAAATAATAACACGTTTCTCTCTTTCGCCCAAAACGTTCCCAAAGCTGTGAATAAAGACCATAAAAAGTCGCCTTTCAGCTCCATAAATAGATTTAAATCTGAACCTAGTCTTGCTTTTTCGCCGCCGTTTTTTCTCTCCTCCGCATTGTCCCATAAAAGGTTATTGTCTCTATTTATATTCAAGCAGCTGCTTTTCCCATGAAGCTTTCTTCAACCGCCCTATTGACATTTTATTACGTTTAATGCGCAATAAAAGGACAAATCGCTGTTGACTTTGAACGATATATTGGTATTTCTAATTGGAATACGACTACCCTCATTCCCCGTTGTAGGATCAGCTTTAGGGCATCTTACAGGTAGCTTTGGGACACCACTCTCGTAGTACATAGATGCGAGTAGAGTTCTGTAGGAAACACCCTTGGTATCACTTGTGGGGTAAGAATGTTTTTATTAATTTTGCCTTCATAAATCTCCAGCTATCCCCCAAAAACTATATTTATAACCGAAAACTGTTGTGAACATTCTGAAAGCATAGTTAAATCATTTGTGTGCATTTGTAAAACATTATAATCTCTATACACGTGTAGTTACCACCAATCTAAAAGGGGATGATAAGTGCATATTCACCTCTATTTTGCTACGATTATATTTACAATATAAATTGCATCATAACATTATTATTAACGTTATATATTATGACCCATTCCTGGGGGGCATCTCATTAATTTATTGTCATCATTAAAATTAACCTACAGAATTCTTAACTCAACCTTGATTCAAAAGTTTCCCAAACTTTTTTAAGGCCCTTTCATTGCTTGATAAGTTGTACCATTTGTGACGAAAATCAACCCATCATTATTCGGAAGAAAAGTTATGTAATGTATCGTTGAAAGATGTTAGACACTAAGGAACATCAAATTTTTCCTCGGAAGAAAAGCCCCAGCCAACAGATTTATCCCCTTCTATCATCGTCAAGTACACATTATTATTTTCTATTTCTTCTTGAAGCTGTACAGCTTCTCAAGTAGCAATTCCGTTCCAAAGACTGAAGAGAAAACCCAGAATAAATCTTTCGCCATACTTAGCTGGAAGTGTCATAAAACAGACCGACTCTTATCGTACATTCTGATGCTGCTGGGATCTAAACATTTTCGCTTCCATCTAATCTGATCGCTCTAAAAAGATTCGTGGAAAAGCGAGCTCTTTAATTATTGCGAAAAAAAAAGGTGAAAGGTCGAGAGATGTGTGTCCTTCGAAAGGGATATGACTCCCCTCTGTAGCTGCGCATCGGTTGTTTCCTATTGTCAATGTGACGCAATGGAATAAATTTATCGAATTTCATGTTATGACACAGCAAATGAGGCATTAGAAATAGCTCACTTTTGTAGCAGAAGTGCTGATAGAAAAACCCTACTAATAAACTGTGTAAGCTTGCTTTTTTTGAAAATTCAATAAACTAAAATATTACTTCTCTATTTCGATCCATCAGTAACCAACCCTCATTTTGTCTCTATTTTTATTATTTTTTACTGAATATTTTGATTTTTCATTTTAATAGCTTTCTTTTAGTGTGTAAAGTATAGCTTAATTCTTTAAAATCTTGCACCATATTTCATTTATCATATCTTTATTTTGAGTTATAAAACGTTGAGTGAATAAATGACTTCAATTCACATAAAGCTAACATATTGAAATACTAGCAATGTGTTTGGTATTTTACCACTTGTTTGTATTTTACATTTAACTTTAAAATATAAGTTAAATTGTCTTTCTCTTTTATTATTCGTGCTGTGAGCTAAGCCGAAATAAAATTTGATTTTAATTTAAATAAAGGGTTTTTGACTTTTTTTAACCAGTGAATGTTTTACTCTATTGATATTCAACGAACGCCAACGTATTGGCGTAGAGGTTAGAGCATCTGACTGCGAAGCCATACGTCTGGGGTACGAATCCCTGTTTGGCATGGATGTTAGTTTCTGTCCTTGTGTCTGATGAATGAATGTGCCCCCCCCCTGTAAAAAGGGGTTGTGCGAGCGAATGTGTGTGTGTGTGTGTGTGTGGCGTGGGCAACAGTACTTCACCTCAGTCCACAGGTGCCCACTGGGTAACGCGAAGAAAGTACTAATTACGGCATGTCTGTTGGTCAATGAACTCTGTAATCCGTAACTGTTCAATTAATTACCTGCCATTGGAAATAAAAAAAAATTCAACGAACTGCCGAATTTTATTTATCTTTATTTCTCCCTTTCGTGCTGGGAACTAAGCAGAAATGTAATTTAGGGTTATTAATGTTATTTATTATTTTTTTTGAACATAAAAAGAAGCTAAAGCTAAAGGAAGATATTCGTTCTATATCCCAAGTTAGATTAATTGTTTAATACACACTGCTTAAATTAAAGCATACAGTGAAGAACACTTTCAGTATATTCCGGTTTTCCATATACTAGTTAAAAATGGAGTAGTCACGGGTGAATCCAGGGGGGCTATGGGACTTCACAGCCTCCTTAGAATTACTAAATTTCTTTCAATTATACAACGAATTCCTTCGATAATTTGAATTTTTCCCACTTTTTGCTTGAAAACAGGAAATAATAGGGAATTTTTTAGGTCACTTTAGAGAAATACTTAAATATTTGAAAATTAAATCCTTTTAAATTGAGTAAGTCGTGAAAAATCCTGAATTTGATATTGGGAGTAAGTAGTACACCCTCTTTGCATAACTTTGTTGAATATGCGAGAAGAGGCCTGCTCCTCAATTAGGGCTCTTTTACCCATTCTTTGCGTGTCGGCCATTAAGGCCAGGCCTAATGAACGGGCTTTTAACTCATAATGAAATGAGTTAAAGCGTCGAAGGTTCATTTTTGAGACTGCAGAGACATCTTTTTTATTTGCATATTCTCGAGGAGGTAATTAATTTAAAACCTGTGGAGATTACAGTACCGTACTTAGCGTAATGGTCGAATGAAATTGGGATAATCGTTGGAACTCTTCTCAACTCGGGATAAAGATATTCTGTTCTCTTCAAAGCATGCTGTTTTTCATTTGATATCCTTTTTTTTATCGAATCTGAAGGTTACTAATTTTTGTAGTTAAGTTTTTGAAACCTCTTTATTGGTTATTTGTGTTTGTTTATTTTTTTAATTCGTTAAGTATACAGTTCTGGGCTTGTTTTACTAATTTAAATATCCTTTTGTCCCGTGAAAAAATTATATTAAGTCAATATATTTGTATTTAAACAATCCATGTTTAATAACATTATTTTTTTCATTTGGTCATCTCTAAATGCTTACAACCGTATTTTTTTTCTATGATGATTATTTTATCATGCTAATTTTCAAAATATTCTGCGTTTCAATGGTCATGTAATAATAAAAAAGAGGTTTACAAAAATTATTCGAGCAAAAGGAATTTTTTTCAATCCCAGCATTTTGTTTTAAGCACTTAAAGGATGTAAGAATAAAAGCTACTTGCTCTCTTTTCAAACCTTGGACCGAAGCCCAATCGGTTTAAGATAAAAGCACTCTGACAGAAAATTCAAAACAACAGGCTGCTTGAACAAATTCCAGAGTAGTAAAACTCCCTTCGGTTTGATTGCCTTATACATAAATAGATCATGATTTTCTGAAACTGCTTTTTTTTCTACAGAAACGTATACAGTAATTAAATTTACTTTGGGAGATTTTTTGACCATTCCCCATAAGAGATTTCAAATAATCCTTAAATACTAAAATCATGACGAATCATGAAATTTGATTGTGGTTTAATTGAGCTTATTAATAATTACAAGGACTATTTTTTGAATTACGTAACTTGAAGAACAAGGAAACACATAATTTTTTGCCTCATTTCCTACATAAAGACATTTTAAAAAGTTTTATATTCTAAAAAGATTGAATTTCAAACAAACACGAAATAACTATTAATGGGCATTCAGATCAATTTTATAAGGATCCATATGTAAATAACTTTCAACACATAAGAAATTTTCTAAATCCGATCGTTTCTTTGTTTATTACTGTACCCAAAATGATACAATATAGCATTATATTAATTTACGCATAACTAATGATCATGAAATTTTTAAAGAGGAGTAAAAAGTATGTCTATAATTTTATTTACTGCACAGATTGACGTAAATACTGAAATGTTCAGGATTGAATAATAAAATATACAAACATTAACGGTGTTCAACTCTAGTCCCGGATAAAAAAGACACCATTAACTTACAATTTGTTACCAGCCTAGCAAAGGGGGGATATCCCCACCAAAATATTTCTTTTTCGCTGTCAGTACCCCTATTCTCCGCAGTGGACTTCCCACAATGCAAATACTAATAATAGTTCAACGTTTGTACCTGAGAAAACGACGGTACTCAAACATGCAACCGATAAATCTTGCAGTCTTTGTTGAGCCAGGGGGTTTGCCGGCCACTCCAACTGCTGGTCAAACAACGGTGCTTGACCGCTGTCCCCGGGGCCTCCCCTAATACCTACTCTCCGAGATTACTGCCCTGGAATGGAGGTAAATCGTACGAGGGTTACGTGCAGAGAGGCCTTCGGTTAGGAACCCTGCGTGCCAGCATGGAGAGTGGCAAAAAGACGTAGTAGAAAAAACTATCTATCCTCTTTCTCTTTCAACGTCTTTTTTCTTCTTCCAAACAAATGACCTAGAAAAAAAACGATATAAAACAATTTTGAGAATGATTTTTTTTAGCAATCAGTAAAATAATTTTTTATTTGCATTTTAAAACATCACTTATTTAATAGGAATGACTCCGATTGAAATTCTTGGCAGTGTTGCGGGGAGAATTTTTTTATCGAAAATTATTCTCACAATGAAGAACGAGAACACTCCTACTTTGATATGAACCACTCCCGATTCGTTTACACCGGTATTGATTGAAGAAAAAATAATGGCTTATAACGCCTAAAGATAGAGAAGATGAACAGGGGCGTAGCCAGATGGGGGGATTTGGGGATATATCCCCCCCCCGAAACTCGGGAAATTTCCTTTTTGACCATAGAAAACCACTAAAAATACCCAATATCCCCTCCCGAAATATAAACATCCCCCTCCGAAATTTTTTTCTGGCTACGCCACTGAAGATGAAGATGGTGAGGCCATAACTAGAAGCTATGCTATAATAGTTAGTAACAAATGGTGAATATTTGAATATTAAATCTTCATATATATTAGTAGGTAGTACTTAATAACGAGAGCTCCAGGCCAAAAACGAGAGCTAAGTGAGAAATAGGGGACATCAAATTTCAGGGGCGTATTTAAGGGGAAAGGCGACTAAAAGTACCGAAACTAGTTAAAACCTCGTTTTTTAGGGTCGAATTCCAGAAATTTTCTGGGAGAGGACCCCCACCCCCTCCTTCGGTACTTGGGACTCTATTATTTATTTACAACTATTTTTTTAATTAATAAGTTCATCAAAATACAAAAGTCCTACCAAAAATATATAGTAGTAATTATGAAAAGACGTATGTTCGAAATTCGGATTAGAAAAAATTAAATTATCCCAAAACGAGTTGGACACCTGTTTTTAGACTTATTTTTTGGGCGGAGGACCCAAAGACCCCCTCCTTCAGGTATTTAGAACGCGATTGTTCACCATTGTATATTATGTTCGTTGAGAAGATTCTATTTGACTTTGAAAAATCTTTGCCCAAAACATAACCCACTGGTGGGCACCTCGGAGGTGAAGTATGGGATGGTGCTGTCCACGGTGAGCAAGGATGCTCGAAGCGCCCTCTGTGCGTGGTGCCTCCATGAGGTAAATACAGGCGAGCCGTAAAAGCGAGGGGGAGAGGCCAACTTTCATTTAAGGGCGAGGAGCAAGAAGACTATTTAAAGACCATTTTCTCTCGCCTGTTCGAAATGATACCTTTGTATTACTCCATTAAGCGCCCTGCTCTCTCGGAGGTGTTAAAAGCTTCCTCCTCTCATTCGGGGGCTTTTTTAGGGGGGAGGGTGTTTAGGGGTGTTCTGTCGGGGGTTAGAATGTTTTGTTGTTGAAATCAGTTTGCTTATTTTGTTCGTAATAATTTGGTTCGAAAGGGAAAAATTAACCTTTATGTTTAATCCGGCTCAAAATGAAAACCGATACTTAAGTTTGTTTATTTACAAGTTTATGTGGTTCGATAAAATAAGTAAATTCAAAAATTACTAAAATCAAATAAGTTTATTATTGTAGTTAGGGGCCGTTCAAATATTACGTAAGCACTTTTTTGGTCATTTTTAACCCCCCTTCCCCCCTTGTCAGCAAAGATAAGCATACCTCAACCCCCACCATAATTACGTAAGACACTGCCGGACCCCCCCCCCCCGAAATTTTTACATCCCTTGTAGTAAGTACTGTTTTTTCCTTGAAAATTAGGTGACTCGTACAAGGAGCTGTACTTATTTGGTGTAACCCTAAGGGTTCAAAAATGAGTCGAAATACTACTTTTCGGAGTTACAATTTCAAATTGTGAGGTTGGTCCATCTCCAGAAAAAAGTGCTTACGTCAGATTTCCTAATTTAATTTTTTTACATTTATTTTTGGTTGAATTTTGAAATTATTTATGCAAGAAACAAGATATTTTCGAAAATGCACCATCTTACGTAAGCATCACTCATATCCCCCCTCCCCCCTTGTCAGCAAAAATAAGCAAAGAGCAATCCCCCCCCTCCCCCCTTAGGTGCTTACGTAATATTTGAACGGCCCCTTATTAGAAGTTTTTTTACAGAAGGATAAACTTTCGTTAATCTCCAGTAATAGATCCAGTAGTAATAGATAGTAACAGATTCTCTCCAGTTTTAGATTATTCCTTCTACAAGTTACAAATCCTTATGAGACTTTGCCGACTATATTTTAGTCGTTTCTTCTTCTTCTTCCTGTTTGTGATATTTTCCTGTTTTACGGATTTGCTACTGAGAATTAACTATTGATTTCAAGAAATTTGTTAAGGCATTAGTGTTTTTCTTGGTATTTCCTCTGTTGACTTTCAAGATCTCTGTGAAATTTGTCGAAGATATGTTCAAAGTTTCCATGAGTGTTTTCCTTTGAGTGATGAATTTTTTGCATTGTATGAGCAGATGTTCATTAGAATCAATTTCTTTGCATTGGGAACAAAGTGGACTAGAAACCTTTCATATCTTGAATAAATTTTTGTTCGTTAATAAAGTCTTGGTTCTTAATCTGGCTCAGAGGATATCTATTTTTCGGTTAGGGGGAATTAATTTGTCCTTTATAGTCCATCCTTCCAAATGGGCGAAGTCTTCTGAATATTTACTATTTTTCCAAATTTCTTCTTCTTCTTTTATTATTGTTTGTTTGATACTTTTTATGAGGTCTTCAGGAGCTATTATTTGCTTTATAATGGTGATTGGCGGGTTCCTTGCTTCCTGAACGGCTTGATTATTCCTTCTTTTTGTAGTTGTAAAAAACTTTATGCTTAAATTGAACTTCTCCATTAATTTACCTCTCAGAATTATAAACACAAAAAGCATTTTAGTGAAAAGAGAACCAATAATAATCCATTAAAAACATCACTTTCGTTCAATATATTAACACTTTATCCACCGAATGATTAATCTCCCATTCTATTTAACGGCCTCTCAAACAATTCGTTTCTATCAATATGTAAATCACACATACCGTAATCGATAGCATTATATTTGACGCCGCTTTTGTCGAAATCATGCGCGTTATTATTTATAAGCCGACAAGACCGCAAGAAAGGAAAACCAGAGCTTTCATTTGCGTTCATGTCCTCTCGCATTATAATCATTCAATTTGCCATGACAAGAGATCCTAAATATCCCCGAACGTTTCCTCAATTTTGAACCACACCCTTCGCGCCACTCCACCCCTTGCGGCCCGGAAAAAAAGAACGCGAGGGAGGGAAGGAGGCTGCACACCCGGACGGTCGCGCGATTTACGATGCCATTCGGATGGGGATGGGACAAAATGACGGTCGCCGTAAATGTCCGAGCACCGCTTGTTTATTTGTCGTTCGTTTTTCGTCGTTCGCGTGCGTGCGTGCCGGGATAAATGCCGCCTCCCTCTCTCTCTGAGTCTTAATTGGGAACGGCCGGGAATCACGAGATGCGGATGTGGCATTCACGGATACTGTGCCCCCCCACCTTTCAAAGGTGAATGGAGGAAAAGATCCTTCGGCAGTAGTGGATCCAGGGGGAGCACGTGCCCCCCCCCCAGAATTTACGACATTTAATTGGAAAATTTCATTGGAAATAGAGACATCTATAGATAATTTCTAAATTAACCTTCCAGCGGGTGAGCGTTGGATTTGATAATCTAATATTTCAAATATATTTAAATAAAACGTACTCATTTTAACCATAAACGAATAACAGCTGTTTCAAAACGAGTTATGGTTGAAACTATACATTTCCGATTGTTTATATAGGAGATACAAGCGTCCTTTTCTTTCTCTATAAAAAGCGCGCCTGCTGGAAGGTGTAACATAATTATGAAGCTTTGAAATGATTAAAAGTGTAGCTTTATGGGCAAAAATGTATATAATTACCATTCAATATTCTTTTAAATATAGCAGTTTTTACTGCGGGAGATATTAAGAAAATATTGGTGCCCCCCAGAACTCAAACCTAGATCCGCCCCATCCTTGGGGAAGTTAGAAACTCTTGGGGAGGTGGGAGCGTGCGAGCGTGTGATCCCTGATTTCTCTACGAACATAATTTAATCTCATTAAAATAAAAAAAAATCCACTTATGCCACTTCTTCAATTTTTTAAAACTTTGGGGGGCTTTTTCGGAAAGTAACGGAACGGTGTTTCGCAATATGCTTGGGATTTTCTCTTTTCCTCATGAGTTGTTTATTTCCCTTTCTTTTTGCCTCTACTTCTCCATATGAGATTACAGGTAATAATGACTATAATGTAAAGGGAGAGTGGGTGAAGACTTTGCATGAGAGATGTAGAGGGAGTTTAAAAGAGTTAACTTGTTTTGGTAGGGTATGATGGAAAGAGTTTAAAGATAGTTTGAAGGGGATCTTTTGAAAAGGGTTACATAGCGATAGTGTGATACAGTGAAAAGCCAGCGCATTCCTTCCGAAAAAATCACCATGGGGTTGTGTAAGAATGGTTCCGAGAGATGCTTCCGTCGCATTTAGAACGAAGAGACAAAGAGGAAGAGCTCCTCACAAAGTGCTCATTTATCAAGCGGCACTTCTTAATTGCCTTCTTCAGTAGCCGAGCGAAGGAACAAGGGGAACACTGTTGCGAAGAGGCATACCTGGCATGCCGCCGCCGGCACCAACCACCCTAATGGACACAATCATAATTATTACTACTATCATCCTCTCGCCCAAATCAATTAAACTCGTACACTCTTGATATCGATATTGCCCACTGCTACTGTTTTATCGATTGAAAGATTCTTTTTTCTTTATTTTACTGTACTCTGTTTTGTCAGCAGTGTCAAAGGCAGTAGAATATTAATGACTTTGGAGCTGCAGATGACTTGGATCACGCGACAGTGCTGTGGTGGTGAACGGTAGCTGGAGTTTGGTATTAGGGAAACTGTGTCGTATACCTGGAATTTTTGATGAACGCATAAGGGAACTTTTTTTTATCTATTAGTTGGTAATTGAGTTAGAGGCGAGTGAGAGTTGACTGAGTTGGAGGTAATCCTCCTGAGTGGGGAAGCGTTCTTCAGAGAAAAAAAATACCGTGACAGAAATATTAAGAGATGGCTTTTAGCTGTCCCGATAGTTTTTTTTTAGCTTGAAACATTTTTGTGTGTTTAAAAATGACTGAACCTATAAAATTTGCCAAATCAATCTTTTATAATTTGTTTTGGGCGGGAAGGGGAACAAGTTCAGGGCAAAAAGTTAGGACTTTTGCAACTCTACATCCATCTGAACGAAATAAAACTCAGATATTTCTCTTCGGATTAGGAAAAACCATCTTTCTTGCACTTCTTATCCATGTGTATTTCATTTCCCTTTATATTGGTGTATGTTATAAGGATAAACTGGTAAGTAGATATGTATGTGATAAATGTGATTCTAACTGTATTAGTACTCTGCTGCTCATGAACTAAAGAGTAAAAGATGGAGTATACTTATTAAACAATCTCCATGTACTAAACAATGTAGTATATTGTTTACGATTACCACACCGAGTTTTCTTTTATTAGCTTTACACTCTGATGAGTTTTCTTTCATTTTTTTCACCCAAATTAATGACACGGTATATTTAAAAGTTTAAAGCGAATTCAAGAAGCTAAATGAAGAAAAAGACCTTTTAACAATATTGGGAACCTATGTCAAGCATACTTAGTGCCTGACTCCACAAGAACTTTTCCTTTTCAAAAGAATTCTCAAAATCAACAATCTATCAAATCTTTAAAAAGTTTCAAGAAATGAATTGTCTGCCTGTGATTTAATATACTAATAATGAAAAGTGCGTGCCATTCTCATCACTTACCTTACGACATCTATGAACACCCAATTTCTCAAAACTTTTAAGAAAAAGCTTAAAACAAGCAACCATATAATTCCAATGCTAGATTAGCTCCATTATTTTCAACTTAGTTGCATAGATTGCAAGATTAGTTTACAACAGGCGCGTATCCAAGGGGGAGGGGGCACTTTTAGCGGATCACATACTTTTAGACGGAAAAAGTATAAATCTTGTTTTTTTTTCAAAAAAGTATTATTCATTACTTCGTTCCCCCTTCCTTTCGTTTGTCATAAAAAAAAACCCAGGGAAAAACAGTATGCATCATAAGCTATCGTTGCAGTCAGAACCACAATACATCGTTGAAGGAAAGTAAAAATTTTGCACACTATTTTAGGGGGGTTGGGGGTCTTTACCTGAAGAATTTTTGGAATTAGACCCTAGGTAACTCATTTTGGGACCTTTTCGGTTTAACTAAAAGAGTATATTATTGGGGGGACTACGGGGACCTCCCCCAGATTTTTTATTAAAATTTTACCTAGAAAAGTATGGTTTTAACTCATTTTGAGAACATTTGGGTCCTAGAGGGTTACTTTCCGGGGTGCCCCCCTCCTTGGATCCGCGCCTGGTTTACAAGTACTCTCAAATCCGTCTCTTCCATGAATTCTGAAAAACCGCCCCGAGACGAAGAGATGGAAATAAGTGGACGGTCGACTTTCATTCGAGGGGTGGGAGGGTGTGCTCTCGCATTCGAAGCACGTCCCGAACTTGTTCCTCTCGAAGGTATGCCGCGGCGAACGAGTTTTGGAATATTCGCCGCCGCTTCTGAATTTGAGTGACAACACTCTTTGATCATGGTGGCAAATTTACAGAATGGCTTAAAAGCTTTGCTCAAATAACTTAACCATACAATAACTAAACCATTAACTAGGCCCCCCATCTTTCCTTCAAAATATCTACAGGGTATAAAATATTAATACCTACTTTAAAATTGTCTCACTAAAATTCTTTAAATTCCAGACGAAATTACAATTAAAAATCTAAAACTTTTAAGGGAGCATTTTGAAGGGATGTGAATTTTTTTCAAACAAAATAATTAGTAAATTAGTTAATTGAATTAAATTTTTGCTTAGGATTTCGGACCGTCACGAAAAGTCTAGAAGGTAAATGTTTATAAAAACTATCATATCAGACACTCAAGAAAAAAGATTTATCCCTTTTGCTCGACAAAATTGAGTGATTTTTTTAGAAATAGTTGTTTTTACCTAAGTGTCTGAGTTGGTAGTTTTAATAAACAATTAGCTTATAGACTTCTAGTAATGGTCTGAAATCCTAGGCAAAAATTAAAATTAAATTAAATTAATTAATTTACTAATTTTTTTATTTAAAAAATCCTCATCCCTTCAAAATGCTCCCTTTAAAATTTTGGAATTTTGTACCATTAATTTCGTCTGTAGATAATTTTAAAGTAAGGTATGTCATTTTATAACCACCCTGTATGTAACCTTTTTTTTTCAACGCGGCATTTCTTTGGCTTCTACAACTTATCATATAAACAAATGCACTTTTTGTTAAGATTACACTCATTTTACTCGATGTTATTTTACTGTGTGTTCCTACGTTAAGTGAGTTAAGGTGACAGTAGATTTTAATGCAAAAAATACGGATCAATCATAAAAGGTTTAATCACTTAAAACCAAGGTACACTGAGCAGAAATTTAAAGACCTCTTTTCATAAATTTACTTTGATCTAATAAGAGAAAACATGGTATGTGGTTGAGACGGATAAAAATGCTTAAATGATTTTAAAATACCATTGCATTCTATTGCTTTAGAGTTTTAAATACCACATAAATTTTGGTGTGGTATTTTGTATTACTGTGAAAATTTGATTGTAAAATTAATTGTGAGATACATTTAATTTGATACATGATACATTTTTATAATCACACTTCAAACGCTTACACACAAAAATGAACACATCATGAACACATTTTTAGTTCTCTAAATTAAAACACCTTTGTTGTGATGTTATATGGTAGTATAGAACACTTTAACATTTTATTGTGTTGTGATAGTGTTTTAATTTTAAATGAATATGTTTGAATAAAGGATTGCTACCAAGAAATTGTGTTCTAAAATATGTTTAGAATTTGAATGCATTCTTAAATTTGATAATATTCTTAAATTAAAATCACTATTACTACAACCTTTCTGCCTCTTTAATTTTCAGCAAAACTTTTTAGAACACATTTTTGGAGAGCATCAGTTTTTAAACGTATTCAGAACACATTTGAATCATTAGGTACAAAGTGTTCTAACTAACAACAACACAAGCTAAAGTGTTCCAAGGACGAAAGAAAATGTTCTTAAATGTGTTGTGATCATTTGAAGTGACTTTTTTCATTAAATGACTTTTTTCAGTGAACGAAATATTAAGTAAAAAGAATTTAGTTAATCCATAATTCAGAGTAAATATTTTGTATGTGGTTTTTATATGTTATTATGTGTACTATTTAACTTTTATTTTGTGTATGTAAAAAAGTTATTAGTATATGTTGAATTTTAAAATTTTAAGTATGAGGTCTATTTTTGAAGCCAAACTCTTTTCAATTCTTTGCTTTATTTTTTCTCTAAAAATTCATTCCCATGAAGTGTTCCATTTAACGATTTATTTATAGTAGTTAATAAATTTCTAAATGCCTCTTAAGTCTTAAATATATTTTTTTATAATGATGGAACACTCGGGACTCAATCACTTACTATTTTCATACTTTCACATATTTTCTCTTTTTCACCAAAGCAACGGTTCCCAACGACTGTCGGATATATTTGTATCAGAAATTAACGTAGATTAATCATGTATTTAAATTAAACCTATTCTTCTCTGCCAAGTCAATTGAATTATAAAATTCAAATCCATGAGTGGACTACCAAGTTTTCTGGCATGACACATATAAACATAAAATATAAGATGTTTGATGAACGAAATATAAATGAATTAATCATAAATATATTACTATCCTTTTTTTGCAATAGATCTATAGTTCCATTCCAGTTTAAAAAATCATATTTTTTGTCATAAAAATTAAGCTTCTGTAATTATTTGTTATTAAAAAAACTAAGTTGAGAGTTAAATACTAAAAGGCATTTTAAATATTTTTTACGTTGATTAAAAGCTTTTAGGTTTTTGCTGAAAATTGGATTTTAGTTTCACTGGTTTAGTGGCCATTTAGGACAAAAACTTATAAAAAGTACTTGAATATCACGAATGGCATAAAGTATTTAAAATGCATTGAAGTAAGAGTACTCTTACTTTCATGATTTAAGCGCGTTTTGATTCGCAATACTACATTCACACGTGAAAAGTTAATCTAGTTTAAGTGCTAATCTAGCTTAAATATAGCATTGTCACAATGCTATATTCAAGCTAGATTAGCACTTAAACTAGATTAACTTTTTATGGGTGAATGTAGTATAAGAGTTTTGAGTGATAAACAATACAGGCAAGCATTAGAGTAACATGCGCGTTAAAAATAAAAAGAAAATTATGCTATTAAATTATACGTAATAACAACAAAAACATGAAATATAATGCGTTATTTTCATTAATAAAACCGTAACGTATTAAGCATTTTATGCAAATTTCGTCGAAGTCTAAGCTCGATTGTTGGTTGAGAGTGTTACAGTTGTGGGAATCGTTGTCGCGGTGTGTCGTCTCTGTCGCGCTTTTTCACTCTGTCTCCTTTCCACAGATATTGGCTGAAAACCCTCAATACTCTTCAGACGACGAGTTAGATACTCTTGTAAGTAGTCTTAACACCTTTTTTTCGTGTTTGCTTTTACAGATTAGGCAGGAAAAACCCTATTACGGTCCCAACCCCGAATTAGACAGTCTTGTAAGTACTACTTGCTTCCTCTTAATACAATGCACAAATCGGGCAATTTCTGGATACAGTTCTCTTTAACCCTTTATGTACCAAATTATTTTCGGCGCAAGTTCAGTACTGCTGATGCACCAAGTTTTTAGTGATAAAAATCAGTATAGGGGAGAGTGTTGTACCTACGGACGGTTGTACCTTCAGCCACCTCATTTTAAAATTCGGGAAAAAATGTAAATTTGAATTTGTGGTCGATTTTGAATGTAAACAGTAGCTATCTAGTTGCTAACGTGAAATCAGCTGTTTAAAATATTATTTAAATTTTCTATAATAAAAATACTGTTTTTAGGTGCTCAAAGTTTTTTTAGTGCATCACTACATTAATTATTTTCTTCCTCTATGATTATGATATGATAAAATGGGATATATGGGTGAATCTCCGAGGTTTTGACTTTTTAGTTTTGATATTAGAAATCGTCAGATCTCAATTATTTTATCTTTTATAGAACTTTGAATGCAAAAACACCTGATGCTGTACCTTCGGACACCATGAGTGTTGTACCTACGGACACGTTCTTGTAGGTGTCTGTAGCTAATCGGCGTTTTAGAATCAGGTTTCATTTAACTGAATACATTTTAATAAATGTTAAATTAATTCTAAATGGTAATCTATTTGTCAGCGATTATTTTCAAGTGAATTTTAGATGAAAAATCAAATATTTTGTGATATAAACTACTTTTTTAAATTTATGATTCTACTTGGAATTTAATGTAAAATATGGTGTAAAACCCTAAGCACCCTATCGCATTTAAGTATGATGATTAAAAAAACTTAAAATTTCCACTGAAGAAGATTTACCACCAAATTATTATTGTTATTACCACCAAATGCTTGCACAACTAAGTGTCGATCGAATTGTTTTTTTTTATCAGTGAAGTTGTCAGATCAATCAGCATGATTGATCAAACTATTACCTTACATTCTGATCTGAAAATACCATGTGATTTTTGTGTTTTTGGTAAAAAATCAGGACTTTTATCATTCAACTTCGTTTTAATGATCATTTACGATCTAAAACTACATTACTTTAAAAAATCTATTTTCAATTTTAAAAAGGCTTGAAATAGGTTATTAAAAGGTAATTCATCAATAAAAATGTTCATTCTTAGCTTTTTTCAACTAAAACTTCCCTTTTTAAGGGTGTCCACAGGTACAATTGGGTCTGTCCATAGGTACAACAGGTTGTTGTACCTTTGGACACAAATTTTTCCAAGTTATTATAAATGATTAAAAATACAATTTTCAAGATTTTGACTAATAAAAAATATATCTCTACTCACAAAGATTAGGACTATAAGTTGGGCACTTTAAATGGTCAAAATGTGATTTTACCTGTCTTAGAAAAATCCAAACGTGATTTTTGTCCATAGATACAACACTCTCCCTTATAGTTACCCCAACTAATGTTAAGTTAATTATGTGGCTTCTAAATATGGCGCCAAAAAGACAAAACTCGCCAACCATCAGCAGTTCTAAACTTGAGCCAGTGGTACTTAAAAGTACCTAGGGTAAACAAAGGGTTAAAGATTTAAAAAAATAATTTAATTTCTTTCTTAGTTACAAATTATATAACCTTGAATGAACATTAAATAAGATTTCAAATATATTTTTTTCTCTGAGTATAATTTATTTTATACATCAAGGGCTAAATGATATTGTGAAGCAGGTTAATCCTTAATTAGTCAACCTGTAAAAACATGAAAGTTAAAAGTTTAGGTCACCTAGTTTTTATAAAGAACTAGTAACTAACTAAAGGAATAATTTTTAGAAGAATATGATTTGATGGGGTGCTTTACAATTTTACCTTTCTGCCTTTTGCATTGCTGTAACCTTGTAAAGATTTTAAGAATACCAGATGATTTTAAAAAGATATATCTATTATACTTATGCAATGAATTTTAAAAAATATTATAATTGAATGACGTTCATAACCTTATGTGTGATTTTTGTCAAAATAACTGCACATACCTAATGTAAGAACTTAATTCATAGAATACTACCAATATGAGGGAAATTCTATTTGTAAAACCCAAAGCACACTAAATGTTAAAATAAGAATAACATTTTACGGATAAGCTGTTTAAAAAAACATAATTAGGATTTTCAAGAGTCATATTACTATATGGACACAATTATAACTTAAATTTTGAAATGTAAACTTTTGATTTTCTACACAAATTTAATAACATATTTAAAGCTAATACTTTAAATTTTTAAATTAATCTCAAAACATTTCTGTCACAAGCTACGCTTACCTCTTTTAGGCATTATTAAAGTTCTATCATTCTTCAATTTTTATTTCAAAACAAAATATGTATTATTAATGAATACCAACAAACAATCACTATACAAGTGTATTATTAAGTTCCCCCGTGGCATCAGGTGTTATATCCCATTACTTTAATAAAACGTGTCATAGTAATCTATTTGAAGACTACTACCACCGTTATGGCAACACTCACTGCGAAAATCTCCCTCATTCGAAGTAATTTAAATCGCGTGATTTTCCCAACGAAGCTTAACAATTACGGGAAACCTTTCGAAGAGCGTATCATTAAGAAAACGAGACACGAAAAGTTCTCGAATAAACTCGCGACTCCTCTCCTAATGTCTCTCGGGAACCCATGATTCCCTCATAATTCGTATTTCCAACACACAGACGGGGAACAATTAAAGCCGCAACTAAAGAAAACTAATTCCGAGCGAAACAGAAGAAACAAAAAACTCACCTCGGAAAAAAAAAGATGGTTTGCTGTGCAGACACCGACCGCACGTTCGCGTGTGTTTTGTTGCGGGGGCCGCCCCCTTTTAATTACATCCAATCCCCAAGACGTTCCCGTGAACGGAGCATCGCCATTTGCTAATTAAACAAACTCTCTTTCTCTCTCTTGCGAGATGTAAAAATGGATAATTGAAAGCATAATTCGCTCTCTGCTCTGATGAGCTTTCGTTCCGATTGCTGGTTATTCTTCCTTTTTTGGTGTTATAGCGCGATCGTTTGCTCCACGTGAATCCTTAATGACGATGGGAGGTTTTTGAAACTTCCTCCCCCCCCCCTTAAATTAGGGCTGTTGTGGTCGTGTTGTTTGCTGCTCCCTCTCGTATTCTAATTACCGGGAATGCCCGTTTTTGCTCTTTTCGGGACCGAATGAGGGAGATAATTGCGAATGTTGGCTGCCCCCCCCGGTGGGATTCGATTCGAATTTTCCCACACCGGCTGCTTGAGTTATTGGACTCGGTTGTTCAACTCTATAAACGGCAAGTGCAACATATTTTTCAACTGAATAAATTTCCCAAACAAAGAAATTGAGTACAACACCTATATAACCCCGTGAGCACCTTATTTAAGAATTAAATGGATGAAAAGCAAATTCAAACCACAAACTAACCACCTAACTAAAAAAACTAACCACTAAGAAATTTGCCTAAAATGCACTTTTCCTTAGATGTTAAAAATCGAAGCAAAAGATGAGAAGCGAATTTGTGCAAAAGTAATTTTTAGAAAGTAAACCTGAATTTAATTCTTAATTATCTAAATTTATAAATTTATTTTCAATAATTAAAACAAAAAAGTCTCTAGCTTATCTCATCAATGAAACTACTTTAAAAACATTTCCTAATTAAAAAGAAATTTTATTCGTATGTTCACCAACTTTTCATAGTTAATTATTAATGAAAAATACATCTTTGATAACCAGGCAAAACATAACCATACATCATATTAAAGACAATAATCTATAAAATGGATAGGTAAATATTGTGAAGGAACCTTTAGGAGTTTATTGAAGGAGTTTTATCGAAAACATCCATCCATCTGTTCATCATTACTTTAATAAGGTCGATTCAGTATAACTTAAATAAAAGAATCTCATAATTTAGAACAATTAAACTCTTTGTGGAATAAAATTTAGCTGGGATCAAGATACTTTTTATTGATTGATATCTAATGACATGTTATAATTTTAGATGGTCCAGGCCATACAAGTTCTAAGGTTTCACTTATTAGAGCTGGAAAAAGTAAGTTATGTATCTTTCTATACCTGAGCTGTTTAGAATAAAAGCGACCTAAGATTCGGAAAAGTAGTATATATTTGATTAAAGTATGTGTATTTGGATTTTCCTTGAGTTCCCTGATTCTGTGGAAGGGTTTCCAAATTAAAAAGTATAGTACAAAAATGAATGATTTGCAAATGGACCCCGAAAATGTATGTTAATCAAAGCAACAAGCACCTTCAAGTACTAACAAATATGATAGAAATACTTTAACTACTTTTATTCCAAACAGCTCTTTCTCAAATGCTTTAATTTTATTTGACGCATGTGGTTGGGTCACAACTGATCATAACAATAATCTTAAATTACTAAAAAAAAATTAAAGTACAAAGAAAAACATATATGGTACTTCAAAGGGAATGATAATTCACGTGTTCTTATAATTTAACGAGAAGGTGAAACAACCAGTTCATAATAGAGCCCTCTTTTTTTATTAATTGTGGAATGGTGTTTGAACTACCATAAAATTATTTATTGTCTTTATTTTAAATACTTTGGTAACAAGTTCTCTCTCTCTGTTTAGAATAAAATTTCTGAATCCCAAACGCTGAATACCTTATAAAATCTTATTAAAAAGTGCAGTTTTGAAAAGAAAACAATCAAAATACCTACATCCCCAATCCTTCTTTTCAAGTTAAAGGGTATATAATCTGAATATGTTTTTAATTTATATATAAACTCTGATGTCTAATTTAGATCTCCATCATTAATACTAGTATAAAAACAATTTTCTGTCTCTTAGTTTTTATCGACACTTTTACACAGAACAGGATTTTCCTAAGACAACGCTACTGCGACATTAATATTGCTATACAATCAAAACTATTTTGATTCAGAAGTTTTCATTATTGTGTTTACTTGGTGTTTCACGCATTATTTGCTGTGTTCAGTTTGTCAGTTAAGCGATTTGTAAGGTCAGCATCAGAAGTGTCTCTTCCCCCTCCCTCAGCGTCGTCTTTTAAGGATAAAGAGCGCCACTTCCTCGTTTTTGAGCGCGAAATTTCCTCCTGTGACAGTGATCGAAGAGAAAACAAAAAGGAGCTTTTTTAAATAGACGCGAGGTCAGTCTCTCTCGAGGTCCGGTTGACACTCGGACAGAATCGAACCGACTGCTTGTGCGTGCATCGGTTGCTTACACAATCCCTGCTTACTACAAATATTTGTGAGCATTTATTATAGATGGGTTTATGAAATCCACCGCCCTAGAAAATATTTGAGTAGTTCCTCTCTCACTACTCCCTTTTAATTTCTTTCTACATCATTCTATTTCCAAAGATAAAAAACTACGATTCAGCAATTCTATCCATGCCTCTTCATCAGGGGGCTTGGACACGGACAGAGGGGTGTTACTGAATGTCGACCATCAAAATCAAGCCCCAACACCCAGAACTGATTATGGAAGCAAAACAAACAAATTTATAAAGTTATTATTAAAGTTGAAATTACAGTTAACCCCAGCAGATTAAAATTGATAAAAGAAAAATACACAAGTGGGATCGCACAAATGCAGCTAATTCCAAATTGTAGTATAAGTAATTAAATCGAAAAATTTAATTTTAAAATGTAAAACTGAATAGATTTCTGCAAACTGCGCAAATGCTGAAAGTCAGCCTATTATTTTTATGGTAATTTTTCGATTTGATTCTATTTCCAAAGCTCGACAAGTACAATTTGAACGTTCAATTTTTTAAGTCATGGATAATTTATTTTGGTCGATATTTGCGTCCTTATGAGCACCTTCTCAAATAAACATAATAAAGAGAGTGCCGAAGTACTCAGTCATCAACTCTGTATCTCGAACCTAGGTGAAAGGTAACGATAAAACCTCATTCACTAGTTGGAGCGATTAGTTAATGTCCTAATGACGTACTCTAAATGTATTCAAACTTGTCTCAAGTCCGTTCTTTTTTTGCTTGCTTTCTTGTTAGGAAGATTCTTCGTTTGTCTAAGTTTTTTTCAAAAATGGAATTGAATAACCTTTAAATTGCTGCTGATTTTTCCCAGAGAATGGCATCCTACAAGTGTTACAAATGTGTTTAAAAAGTAAGCTTTTCTCGTGATTGTCCCCCATGACTGCTAAAGGCTTTTATTTTATGATTTTGTTAGATTAATGAAGAAATTCAAAGATTGAGACTTTGGAATTGATTCAAATGATTGTAGTACTCATTCAATTAATAGATTTTTGTGCACATTGCTGCTTACATATTTATAAAGGTAGAAATTCTTTTTTCGTCTAATTTAGTAGTAATGTCCCGAATGTAGTAATGTCTTCAACCCCGAATCTTCTCAAAAGAAAATATTTCCTTTATTTTTATTTAGAAAACAAAATCCGATCAAATTACCAAATTTTATCTTCTGTCTCTATTTGTCTATTTATAGTTATTGTAAATTAGCTGATCCAGCACCGTATCAATAACTCCTTTCATAAAAATAAATTGCAATAGGCACCAAAAAAATAGCATTGAATAGGACACATTTCTTGTTGAAGGGACTTAAATCACAAAAAAGTGTCATTATTAAATGTATGATAGCTTGAATGCTAAAAGAAAAAAATTCTACTGTTCTTATTAAAATACTCGGCTTACACTAACACATAAAAAAACATTCATTTATAGTTAAATATCATTATGGAGGTCAAATATACAGGGTGTCCCACGAGAAGTGGCCCAACCCCTTTAACTTTTGAACCCCTACAGATATAGTCATGAAAGTGGGGTCTAGGTATAGTAAAGTGATCATGCTCCATTCGATGAGATAAGTTTCAACGCCCTCTAGCGGAAACTTTAGGAGTTATAATTTTTATTTTGAAAACTATGTGAGGAATGTGAAAAAAGTCAATGACTAAGTTGTAGAGCAGCATCGATTCAGTAGGAAAAGACACCTTAAGCAGAAAAATATCTTGAATAAAACTCCTAAAACGCACGCTCAATTAGCTTGAATTAACGTAGATTTTTCGTTTTAAAACGCTCCTCACGAGGCAAAAATGAGAAATTTTCAATTTAATGAATTAATAATACTTTTAGTTATTTACTTAAGTCATAAAAATAAAAGTTTCTAATTTTCGCCTTGTGAGGAGCGTTTTAAGAAGTAAAATCTACGTAATTTCAACCTAATTGAGCGTGTGTTTAAGGGGTTTTATTCAAGATATTTTTCTGATTAAGGTGTCTTTCCTACTAAATCGATGCTGCTCTACAACTTAGTCATTGACTTTTTTCACATACCTCACATATGAAAAGAAGAGTTCTTCACCAGTAACCTCTGGTTAGAGGAATGTGTGAGAAAACTCCAGCTCTCAAGCGTCGCCTCCAACCGTGGACCGGTTTCGCCCTTGTTAGGGCTCATCAGCACAGTTGGAGCACGCATCACACAGTTGGAGCATCAGCACAGCATCAGTTGGAGGCGACGCTTGAGAGCTGGAGTTTTCTCATACCTCACATAGTTTTTAAAATAAAAATTATAACTCCTAAATTCTCCGCTAGAGGGCGTTGAAAGTTATCTCATCGGATAGAGCATGGTCACTTTACTATACCTAGACCCCACTTTCATGACTTATCTGTAGGGGTTCAAAAGTTAAAGGGGTTGGGCCACTTGGCGGGGGAAAATACGGTTTGACCTCAAACAAATTCCAACAAAAGGTTTTTCAACGGTTTTGGACTCTACTAGGTGTCCTTATTGACCAAAAAAAAGTTTACCACAATCTGACAACCGGAAGTTGGTTTTTTTAAAAATTTTTAAAAAAATTTTAAAATCCATAAAAAAACGATAAATAGGGCGAAACAAAAACTTTTTTCGGTGTTAACTTATATATTCGATGATAGTTGACATTTTTAAGCGAAGAAATATGTAAAAATTTCATTTATAAGAATCTGGCAACCATTAAAGTGCATTTTCCAAGATGGCGGCCTACGTTTTCATTAAATGACAGTTAAATCGGTTTTCTCGAGTAAATTCCATTAATTGCGATGAAATGCGATGTTAATTAACTCAATAACTTCAGATAATGCTGTCTATCCGATTGAAATAATAAAAAAAACAAGCAAAAATACGCGCATATCTGCGGAGGTTCCGAGTCCCAATTTCACTGGGTGTAGTCACTTTAAAAGTTCATTACAGCTTGGAAAATATTCCAACAAGCATTTTCTCAACGGTTTTAGACAGTACGAAGTGTATTTATTGCCATGTAGAAAGTTTACCAGAATCTGACAACCGGAAGTGGGTTTTTTTTCAAGATGGCCGCCGATGCTTCAAATAAAGAGATATTCGGGAAAGAACCATAATTTAACAGCTATGTAAATTTTTTATGGGTTCAAAAAACAAATATAAGGTACTAGTCAAGTTTTCTTATCATACTTATAAATATAAATTTCTTTTACAAAATCTAGAAACCAGAACAGGGTTTATTTCCAAGATGGCCGCGTACGATATTTTCTAAATTGACGGCGTTTTGTAAAGGTTCATCAAATTAAAGAAAAAATTCCAACAGGCATTTTCTCAACGGTTTTAGACAGTACTAAGTGTATTTATTGCCATGTAGAAAGTTTACCAGAATCTGACAACCGGAAGTGGGTTTTTTTCAAGATGGCCGCCGATGCTTCAAAGAAATGGATATTCGTGAAAAAATTCCATTTTAAGTGATATAAAATTTTTTTATGAATTCTAAAATCAAATATCAGGTTTAGTTAATTTCTCTGATCATAGTGGTAAATATAAATTGCGTTTATAAAATCTTTTAACCAGAATAGGGCTTATTTCCAAGATGGCGGCTTAGGTTTCTTTCGGAATTGCCGGCGCATACTGGATAATTTTAAAGGTTTATTAAATTAAAGAAAAAATTCCAACAAGCATTTTCTCAACGGTCTTAGACAGTACTAAGTGTATTTATTGTCGTTACAAAAGTCTTCCCGAATCTGACAACCGGAAGTGGGTTTTTTTTTAAGAAGGCCGCTGATGCTTAAAAAACTAGAAAAGCCTAGAAAATTGAATGTTTAGCGAAAGAATACCTTCTTATATGTATGAAATAAAAACTTGATAACTTTAGACATTTTTTACCTAAAGTTAAGAACCTAATATTAAATTTTGGAACCCATAAAAAATTTATGAAACTTATATTAGGGCTTTTTTACGAATATATCTCTATTCTTTAAGCATCGGCGGCCATCTTGAAAAAAACCCACTTCCGGTTGTCAGATTCTGGTAAACTTTCATAACTAGAATATATACACTTAGTACTGTCTAAAACCGTTTAGAAAATGCTTGTTGGAATTTTTTCTTTAATTTGATGAACCTTTACAAAACGCCGTCAATTTAGAAAATAACGTACGCCGCCATCTTGGAAATAAGCCCTGTTCTGGTTTCTAGATTTTGTAAAAGAAATTTATATTTATAAGTATGATAAGAAAACTTGACTAGTACCTTATATTTGTTTTTTGAACCCATAAAAAATTTTCATAGCTGTTAAATTATGGTTCTTTCCCGAATATCTCTTTATTTGAAGCATCGGCGGCCATCTTGAAAAAAACCCACTTCCGGTTGTCAGATTCTGGTAAACTTTCATAACTAGAATATATACACTTAGTACTGTCTAAAACCGTTTAGAAAATGCTTGTTGGAATTTTTTCTTTAATTTGATGAACCTTTACAAAACGCCGTCAATTTAGAAAATAACGTACGCCGCCATCTTGGAAATAAGCCCTGTTCTGGTTTCTAGATTTTGTAAAAGAAATTTATATTTATAAGTATGATAAGAAAACTTGACTAGTACCTTATATTTGTTTTTTGAACCCATAAAAAATTTTCATAGCTGTTAAATTATGGTTCTTTCCCGAATATCTCTTTATTTGAAACATCGGCGGCCATCTTGAAAAAAACCCACTTCCGGTTGTCAGATTCTGGTAAACTTTCTACATGGCAATAAATACACTTAGTACTGTCTAAAACCGTTGAGAAAACGCTTGTTGGAATTTTTTCCAAGCTGTAATGAACTTTTAAAGTGACTACACTTAAGTGAAATCGGGACTCGGAACCTCCGCAGATATGCCCGTATTTTTGCTTGTTTTTTTTATTATTTCAATCGCATAGACCAAATTTACAGCATTATCTGAAGTTATTGAGTTAATTAACATCGCATTTCATCGCAATTAATGGAATTTACTCGAGAAAACCTATTTAACTGTCATTTAATGAAAACGTAGGCCGCCATCTTGGAAAATGCACTTTAATGGTTGCCAGATTCTTATAAATGAAATTTTTATATATTTCTTCTCTTAAAAATGTCAACTATCATCGAATATATAAGTTAACACCGAAAAAAGTTTTTGTTTCGCCCTATTTATCGTTTTTTTATGGATTTTAAAATTTTTTTAAAAATTTTAAAAAAAACCAACTTCCGGTTGTCAGATTGTGGTAAACTTTTTTTTGGTCAATAAGGACACCTAGTAGAGTCCAAAACCATTGAAAAACCTTTTGTTGGAATTTGTTTGAGGTTCGGCCCTTTTTTGAGCTATTTTCCCCCGCCTAACAGTGTTTCATAACTTCTAGGAGGGGTAGGGCAGTGGTCCCCAACCTTTTTACCACCACGGACCGGTCAACGTTTGATAATTTTACCGCGGCCCGCTGGGGAGGGGCGTTGATTGTTTACATTCTAGATTATTTTGATTTATTAATTTTAATTTAATTGTATTTAAACATGCTTTCAAAATAAAATACAGTTACACCATAAAATAAATATAAAGGGATTTATAATTAATTTCATTCCTTAATTTGGAGTATAAAACTAGGAATTTAAATTAATTTCCAATAAAATGGTCGGCCCGCGGCCCGGTACCATTTGATCCACGGACCGGGGGTTGGAGACCGCTGGGGTAGACCAACCTCAGAATCATATAGGATTGGGGATCGAAAATGCACCCCAAACGAACTAGGGATTTTTATAAGCGGGCATGGAAAGTTGTAAAATTCCCTGTGGAAGTTGACACGTAACCTTTTAAGATCGAAATAAAACCATCTATTCAGATATTTATTCCATAATACCAATTAAAACCCCCCTAGGTCGTTGGGGCTGCATTTTCGACCCTCCCCTATCGTCTAGGCGTTCTCTACCCCTTCTAGAAGTTATGAAAAACTTATCTGAAACACCCTGTATAGTTCCCCATTTCTAAGGTCCTTCACATTTTAACAGAGAATTGGGTGGTTGTGGGACTTTTCCCTCACGATGATGAAGAGCCAATATTTCCCAGCACAATAACACCTCACTCGGGCTACAATTGTTTCGTGGTCTCACGTAGCAACCTGTGGAATCGATTAGCAGAAATTGTTTCTTGCTCGCTTCGAACGCCATCAACCCCCCTCCCACAATGTTTGTTTGTTCTCCCGGTAGTTCACACGCTGGTAATCAATTGAGGAGAGAAAAAAAAGCTTTCTTTTTCGAAGAGGGGGGGGCGATTTGTTGAACGCTGGGCGATACTCCCGCTAATGGTTCTTCTTCCTGGCTTCCACCCGATGAGCTGGCGATTGCGGTCATAGAAAATTGCGGTACTTACTCAGATAAACTACTTTTTTACATTAACTTAATTCTTCTCAAAAATATTTGGGTGACAAAAATTGGCGAAGGATTTCTCCACCGATGCTCACTATTTAGAAATATTACGAATGTATGTTTAATAACACAATTTTATTAGTTCCACATAGATTGTTCGACACAGGGTTAATCATGAGTAGCTGAAATTGAAGGTGCATTTTTTTTTCACATTTTCCGTCTTTTATCAAAAATATTATCCAAAACAAAATTAATCAACGTTATTTTTTTTACCTAGAATAACTTCATTCTATGTCCCATATTCAGGGACTTAGCCAGAGGGGGATTTGGGGATTCATCCCCCCAAAAGTCAAAAACATTCCTTTTTTGACCATAGAAAGTGACTACATTTACACCATGTCTCCTCCTTAATTTCGATACACCCCTTTCGAAATTTTTCTGGCTACGCCCTCATATTTGACGTTCACATGCTTCTCATTAGCCGCACCCCCCTTTGCCTTGAATCCTTGTGGAGCTTGGGTACTCCAAGTGGCACACGACAACAACAACATGCTCTTCTTGTTACAATTCTATTTAAAGTTACTTTCTTTTAAAAGAAAGAGTTGATGAGTTTAAATAGTTGGTGAGTTTAAACAAAACAAACTTTTTACAGAAAGAAAGCCTTGAATTCATAAAATAATATTCCGTTAATTTTGAAACTTTGGGGACTTTTAATAAAGGTTTCCTTCCAGTAGTAGGTCATCTATCTAAACAGTATTAAGGCATAATTCAGCACTTAACCCCTAGCTATATATTTCATTCAAAAAGGTCCACATGGGTAAAATCATTAACAGCTTTCATCAAAGAATTGGATGTAGTATTTCTGTTCGTTCTGAATTTTATTGAAACTCTACGTGCTTCCAGACAATGTCTGCTACCGCAACTGCGAGGCTCGTTCTTATTGCAGTGAGCGAACAATCAATTACGACTCCCCCTGTGTGTTTTTCGGCTTCCAAACACGAGATTCTGTCAAACACGTTCGATAGATAAGCTGTGAATTTCGGCGGACGCAGAAGTTGTTTTTCCCTCCGATACGAACTCGTGCTGCTGTTGCGAGGAAGCAAACATGCGATGTCGCACACTAGAGACGGTCGCGTTGTCAACTTCCCCGATCCGATAAACTGCGACGATCGCTTTCCGTGCTGCTTTTGTCATATCGAATATTATGCACGTTCCCTCTTTAAATCGGTAGTAAATACATATTTGTTAAACAACGCTTAATTTCTTTGTCCTGTTTTTGTAGCATTTGGTAACACTATCATTGCCTTTTTTTACTTGAAGTGGCACTAAATTTAAATGGGATGAATTGGTACTTCAGGTAAGTCCAGGGTTGTTATGTTTAAAACATTTTGTTTTAAACATGTTTAAAACAAAGCAAAAAAAACATTGTTTAAAACACATGTAGTTTTTAGCAAGTTGCTCCCTTTATTTAGGCAACAAACTCACTATTTTCATGTATGGATCACCCCAGAGCCTAAAAAGATGGTGTCAAGTATAAGGCTTGGGTACAAACCACCAAACCGCCATGACATAGGCAGTACATTGCTTGATAAAGAGCATGATGCTGTGAAGAAAACTTACAAAAATCATTTAAAAGAACGAACTGTTTGTGGTGTATTTAAAAGTATAGCTTTATTAATAAAATTTAAATTTGAAAAGTCAAATTTAAATTTTTAAAAATCATGGATTTTTTATCATTTCTATGTCGAGGGTAAAAAAAAACAAATGAAACGTTTTAAACAAAAAAAACATGTTTAAAACAAATAAAACATGTTTTTTGTTTTTTATTAAAAAAACATGTTTTTTTCTATACCTGGGTAAGTCACCTGCGCTAGACCTAGAAGTGATAGGTCAAATACAGAATAAATAAGTATTCTTCAATTAAATTATAATATTCACCAAAAACCAATAAACTGCTTTCTTCTATGTAGTTTTCAGAAAACACATTCACACCTTGTAGAGAATAAGCATTTTTACAAATATAAGAACTATTAAATGAAACCGAAGTTACAGAATTGACCAAACGGGTTTCTTGGTTTTCAAAATTCAGAATTAATTGTCAATTATCTGGCCGCAATGGCATGGGGTTCTGTGCAGCATCACTTATTAATGACTAAAAGTGCACCTAAGCGGAAATTTTGGAATGCTGGCAATGATTTGTCAAAAGTAAGATAAATAATTATTGGGGGAAATATCTTTTTCCTTATTACTAAATTATATTCCGTTTTGTGTTTGTCAGTTTGGTTGGAGAAGACTAGTGATGGGCAGGTATCGATACCAAATACTTAAGTACTCGATACCTATAGGTATCGAGTGTATTCGATACCCACAAAAGTATCGATACTTTATTGACATATTTCGTTTTAAATTTTTCAATGAAGTAATCTTTATAATACCTACTGTAGATCAAACGCAGCCTATTTCCGTTTTCATTTTGCAACGCTCAAACCCAAGTCGTTATCATCCGCGAGAGAAATTTGACGCGGCTAGGTTTTTCCCCCGCCAAATCCTTCGCCTCTATCCACCTCCAGGCCCGTAGCTACGGGGCTTTTTGATGGATCGCTTTCAGTTTTTTGAATATTAGTCTGATTATGGATAGGCCCTAAAAAAATTGTCCCTTCAGGTTCATTTCCCGACATTGAAAAAAAGTACTCGATACCTAAAAGTACTCGATACCTATAAGTATTCGATACCAAAGTATTCGATACCTAAAATTATCGATTTTGCCCATCACTAGAGAAGACGCGTTTCCACGAAGTTTGTTGCACCTCAAGAAAAAAATTAGAACAGGGGTGGCCAATCCAAATGATTTTGAATGACTCGATCCACATTGGAAAACCACAATACTCCCGTGGGCCGATTATAACTTTTTAGGGTATGAGCTGCTCAGAATTACAGTGCAAAGGAAGATCTGGGGGTCCTCTAGAAATGTATACATTTTATGGAAAAAACATGGTTTTCCCCTTTTTCGTCCATTTTGTCCAAATTTCGGACTTCTGGAGAGCTTTGAGAATATATTGCTCGAGAGGTAAAATTTTTTCAATTTACGAAAATTCTCGCGGGTCTCAAAATTATTTCAGACGGGGGTTGGCCACTCCTGTTTTAGTAGAGCATGATATGTCGAAGAGAGAGGGTTGTCCTAGGGAGATTTTAGAGTTTTCAAAAGCGTGTCGCGTGGGATGTTCTGAGAAAGAACGTTCACCTCTGACATTCGGGCCAATCGCAGAGCCCCAGCTGCGCCGAGGCTGATTGACAGCAGGGAAAATTAACATTTCGTTCTGGATTCGCAACCGGAATGATGAAGACGGGGAAAAAGCGTGTCTAATACCCCATTCGTCTGTTCCGCGAAATAATAGTAATGAAAATGGCAAAAAAAAAGAGTGAGTGGCCTTTGACAGGTACTTATTAGGAGTATTGTACAAGGATTTTTCTGTTGCGCATGGGGAGTGTTGTCGAGTTAACAGCGTTCGCAACGATAAAAAGGACGTCGTTATTACTGCGTCTTTTTTTTTGTCGACGCTTTTTTTGTGGTGCTGTTTTAGGTTTAGAAGGCAGAGTACAATCGAATCCTGTTTATTAACGTGAAACCTCATGCAGCAGTTCATAACAGCTAGTATTTTTAATGTAGCTTATGAGAAAAAAATTCTATGGAATAATTCAACTTATATCGCATAAATTGGCTGCTGACAGAAGACCTAATCCTGAAAACCCAAGAGAAAGCACTTAGTAAGGAGTTGAGTTGAGTTGGCATGTGTGCTTTGCTGCAGGTATCAACCCGGCTTCGACCCTATTGTTCCTCTGTTATAGTTAGTTCTTTTACGTTTTTATGGAATCGACTGTAATCAGGAATTTTTCAAGAGCTTTTTGTTTCTTGTAGTAGTTTGATTTGTAGTCCAAAAAGGATGTTGTGTAGATGTGTAAGCTGGTAGATGTATAAGAAGACCCCATAAGTCTCGGGAAATTCCAAAAATTAAGGGATAAAATCGACTGTGGAAAAATGTAAAAATTTTTTGTTCCCAAATTTTAAATACCTGACTTGTTATTACACAAGACTATCTAATAGAGAAATTTGTATGAAGATTTATTACTAAAAGTTTCTTTACAAGAAAGAGGAGAAACTTACAAGTCTGCAAGTGTTAGAGTTATCAAAGTGAAAAAGCTTGTCAAAGGAGTTTTAACTCTGATTATCTTTTTCCTTGGTCTACGCATTCTAAAAAAATATTCGGAACATCCACACATCGTATCCAAACATTTCCCTCACCACCACCCCATCAAAATGGTGCAAAGAGAAAAGCCCCGCCCCTTTCTTTTATTCATTGTCTCTTTCTCCCCGTTTGATTTATAGATTCTGGCCGAATTAGTCCCTCTTTTTGTATGCAGACATGTCGTTTTTCTTGGGGTGCAGTCATATGCAAAGTTCTTCTTCCCGGCGCACGACGACATACGTGTCTGAGGTGAGGTCCCTCCACGCTTTTGTCATTGCATGTCTTGCTTATTTTTTGCTGCATCAGGGAGGGAAGGATAGAGGGCGCGTCAGAATTTCTCTTGCATCGAAGCGACCGTGTCATCTTCTTCTCAGGAGGAGAGAGTTGTTGATATTTTCCTTGGGGTTCTAAAAAATCATTCGATTCGATTCCTGTGGTTTAGATTCTTCCGATTCTTGGATTCGATTACTAGGCTCCGATTCCAACCTGGAATCGATTCCTTATATATAGGGACAGTATCGAAAAAGTAGAAAAAAGTTGTTCATGATCGATCCCTCTAAGTCTCCCACTAGCTCTTCTGTCCACTCCCAATTTATGGGCTTTTTAATCTCGCGGGGGAAAGGAATCCGTGGCTGCTATAATATTTCAATCACAAATTGAAGATAATTATTAATTATTATTAACTTAATTAATTACTTATCAAAATACTAATTAATAATCGGACAAAATTGTTAATAACTATCTTTATAGTTAGAAAATTAAGTACGATTCTTAAGATTCGATTCCTTGGTATCGATTCCAAGGCATTCGATTCCGTAATCGATTCTTTCAGAAATATTTAGAAACCTTGTCTTCCTTTCTGAATTTTCTGGATACTAATAATTTCATTATTGGTCTGGGGTAACTTTGCCACAATGGGGTCAGTGTTGCCTGATTGGGCTGTGAGTAGGTCCTTTCAAAGGTCCTTTGCGACAAAAATCTTGTTTTTGGTGACAGGCTACTTCTGGGCTTCTTAAAAATTAAATTTGGGCTACAACATTGGTAATCCGTGACTTTTGTGTTTTGAAAAAAAAATTTACATAATTATTACAAATGCACTCCAAGGTATTTGGTAAATGGGTTGCGGCAGTAAAAGACAACTCCGACAAAGGTAACCCTCGAGAAATAGTATAAACCTGTGTTATGCTATTTATAAATCGAGTTATAAACATATTTTTATGAAGTTTTTAATGTAATTTTAAAAAATTATGTTATGTCCGGGTCCTTTTTCAAATTTGAATTATTTTCAACTAAGTTGTTTTTAGATTAACCCTACAGTGCATACTGTTGCCATTTGGCAACACGACATTTTCCTCATTTCCTACTCGAATTTCCATTTCCAAACGACAACACCATTCAATAAGTACAATAAATATAACATTTCATTCTATTAGCACTTTAGATTGCCAGTAGATTACAGCAGGGGTACTATTTTGAGACATTTGTTAGTAGCTAGTGAGACGAGAGTCAAGACAGAGAAAACGCCAGAATAAAAATACCATATAAATTAAAATAAAAAAAATTTTCAGCTTGAAAAAAAATTGTTATGAAAAGATAAGTTTTTTTTATATTTTTAGAACATTTAGTTTTCACTTCACAATTAATTTCACAAGGGACACAAATTAATTTCACAAGGACGAAGTTTTTAAAGTAGAAAAAAATTAAATTAAATTTTTTTAGTATTTTTTTACTAATTTACACCATAATAGAAGTCACATAAATGATTTTCAAGTGAATTTAAAAAATCATGCATTGTACTGTTAACAATATATCTAACAAATGGAAGGTTAAAAGATTACAATGCTATCTTTCTGTAAAAGTTTGATTTTATGAAAGATAATTTGGAAAATTTGTTTTAATCAAGTTGAGATAGCTTTAAAAATGTAAAATAGTATTTTTTAAGTCCTATAGTTTGAGTTAATAATAATTTACTAACATTGTTAAAAGTGTGTCCCTACAATGTTACTACTAATCGAAAATTTGCGATCCAGAAATTTCCCATCATCGACCTTTTCGTCCATGTGTCTGGCAACACTGTATGGGGTTGCAGCATACGCTCGCTCTATATGACGTTCCATCCTTTCTCTCCTTTTCTTTCCAGAGGGGGGGGGGGCATTCATATTTCAGATGCAGATTTCCCTTAATGCGCGGGCACCGCGTGCGGGGAAGTTTCTGACAGTTGATTCAGAAGTTTTATTCCACTTTTTTTTCCCTTTTTTCCGATGAGCTGTCGACGAAAGTTGCAGAAAGCGTATTCAGATTGGAGGTTCTTTTGAATTGTGCCGCTTTTTGGATTTGCTCTGCTTCATTTGGGCTCTCTAAATATTCAGTGGAAAGAAAATACAAATAAATGGTTTTTCTCCCGAGAAAATTCGATAAAAGAGCTTCGGTTGGCTTGTAAGTCTCGCGGTTTGCCATGTAAAAAAGTTATGGTCGCTCTTAATAACGGTTGATGGAGAATTCCGAGTTCTTTACTAAGGTTCTGTCGTTTTAAGTACTTCAAAAAAGGCAGGGCCGCATATGGGCTTACTGTGCCGGATCCATTAAATAAGTGACCTAAAATTGACCTAAGTCAGGTTTTATTAGGTAGTAATAGAAAATTTCACCTTCCTAGTCCATGGATTTCCTAAGCTTGGCTTGATGGTGATGATTTCTGATAGTAAAATGCAATCTTTAACCCTAATGTAGTAGATTCATAGGCCATAATTTAGTTATAATCAAAAATGTTTCTTGTTTAAACTACTCACGTACTATGAGTCAGAAATCTTATGATTATTTCACATTTTTAGTGGTCTCGATAATAGTCTCGATTTACAGATTCTGTTTAAGGTAACAATGAAAATATAGAAAAATACAATAGAACTCTGTATGCCCTCCAGCTATCCGTATCTCCTTCGTGGAACAATTTTATTTGACATTTTATATAAAATGTAGGAAGTAAAATCAATACAAAACTGCCTGTGTATCGTAGAAAATATAAATGACATTTTCTGTAGTTCTTGAAACCAATGCAGTGCCCGTTAATCTTTTGTGTACAATTATGTACATATTTTTCAATAAGTTGGATTTTTTCCATATGCCATTATCCAAGTGGGTGCAGTCCCAAACGGTTTGGATAATTAAAGTTCTACTGTACAACGCGGCAATTCTTCTTCTTCTTTCCGCGATGTCAATAAGTACTTCTTCGGTCAGGAATGTCCTCCAATGTCCGTGGTCATTCCTTTAATTAAATGGAATCACACAATTAATCGTCTGGTCCAAACACTTCGAAATGAAAGAGGGGGGTCAAGCCCTGACAAGGGGAAGGAATGCCCTGGAATTCCTTCCGTCAGAAGCAATTCTTCTCGGGGTCTGATCCCCCGCGACAAAGAGAGCTCTTCTCCCCTTCTGTTGTCATGTCAAATAACGGAGCAGCCGTTATTGCATTCCTACAAGGACCAGCTCCTGTCGCACTTGTAGTTGGCGACAATTACTCCCAGCTGGAGTGGTGACGTCACACTCCATGATGGCGGAATTAAAAAGCGCAACGGGGGCCCCTCTGAGAAAGTTGATGCCCTTGGTAGTTAAGAGAGAGAGAGCTTGTACGGTATAAAGTGGTGCACAGATTTGTAGAATTGTATACTGAACATTTCGGGGGCTTCCAAAGTATTAAACGCCAGCTTCTGAAACGGAGTAGTTGACCGGATTTATATGTTGTCTGCTTTTCTTGACTCATAGACGGTAGGGTGGGCCGAAAACACACTTTATTTTTTATTTATGTTCTAATAGCGCGGAAAGGGTGCCACTTAGGTCCAATAAGGACGGTGAAAATATTTTTTCAGCTGGATAATATCTTAGGAACAGTGGATATTAAGTTATATTAAGTATTATAAAATTATTATAACAGTTGGATAATATATTCAAGAACAGTGTAAAATATCTTTTGCTCCTGCTTTGCACTTGAATTTCAGAAATTTGGGTAAAAATAACCAACTTTCACTCAGCGTAATTTGAGAAAAATTGACAATTTTTGCTCGATTCCTGTTGTTCCAACAGCTACGTTTTTTTAAATAAAATGAAGTAGAATAACTTTAGAATGGTCAATGAACACCCTCAAGCGATTTTATGAACTCTCCATGAGTGAATCGCTCTTGTTGTATAACTTTATGGAATGTTTAAGGGACTTGCCTAAATTTCGATTATGTACTTTTATTTCTTTAAAATACATGATTAATTATGTCACTAAACTATCTTGTATAATTAACAAGTAAACTTGGCTTTTTGGTTCTTCCTAAAAGTGTATTCCAGTAGTATTGTCTGCATCAGACTATTGCCTTTTTAACTTTGGAAAATTATGCTTTTTCCCTTTGAGAAATTATTTAAAATAATTTATGAAAACAAAGACAGGAAACCAGTAAAATAAGATATATCCAGGGACGTAATATTGGGAACCTCTCTCTTGCGTAATTTTTTTATAGTTTATTAATATCTATAAGAACCTGTTTTTGTTTTCATTTTAATGCAACTATTTTTTTATTACCTCAAAATAATATTTGATTTGTTTAGTTTTCAATTAAATCTTATTCCAGAATTTTCAAACTTGAACGATCGTTTTTAAATAAGGAAGTTGCATGTGTCAGATTTTCAAAAACAAACAAGTGTTCCGTATGGTTTTTTGTATGGTAAAATGAAATATCTAGTCAGTTTTTCAATGTACAGGTAATTAAATATTTTAATTTAAAAGTCGAGAAAAAAACACGTGACTGAAAACTTTTGTTGTTTAAACTGTAGGATGACGTCAACAATAATACCATCAACTCCATTGCTTTTCAACAATGCCTATCATAAGATGACGTCACATCCAAACTCTTGGCGTTTTCGCGCGCTTTTAAAAAGGGGATTTTTGTTAATTTTTTTGGCAATCAAAAAATTTCTCGATCGGCCTCAAATTTTGGGTAGTTGCTTATTTTTGCAAAAAGAATCGATAAAAAAAAATAAAAAAAATCATGCAACTTCCTCATTAACCTGAGGAGTTTGAATAGTTATATTTTATCTATCTATTTTTTTTAAATGCCTATATGATCAAGATGATTTTATCGTTTCTTTTATTTAGTGAAATAAAAATATCTACATAACAATATTAGTGCTTTAATATCTAACTTTAATGTTTGTTGTATTGTAATTAGTTTATGGCATTATGAATTTTCCGCCTGCATCAAAACTGCCTTATAGCAATAACTTTGTTTTAAGATGTTGTTAAATGTTATCTAATTGTTAAATTATATTCCCAATCAAATGACTTCTGGAGAGTATTTCAATGTATGTAACGATTCATCATGGTCAGGTCATTAACTGAGCGTTTCAGATCCTGAGGCAAGATTCTTTCCGTCTGCGAATTCAAATTTTATGCAAATGCAATTTTTTTGACCTCAACCCGAGAGTTTAATCTTCTCGACGGGTGACTTTGAAGGATTTGAAAAAAGGTCTGAGAGGAATATATTTAACTTTGGATTTCGAGTGCCACCTTCCCTTAAATTTTTTGGTGTCTGTCGGCTGCTTTTTTTCTACACATATTTCTGGATTAGCAGTTTATTCTCTTGTAATATTCAGTAGGAAAGAATAAAATAGATTGAAAAGTGTTTCTAATTTTCTACTCGGTTGAATATGCGAAAGTAGTAC
Organism: Tetragnatha versicolor; assembly: GCA_024610705.1. Lineage (NCBI taxonomy): Eukaryota > Metazoa > Arthropoda > Arachnida > Araneae > Tetragnathidae > Tetragnatha > Tetragnatha versicolor. The sequence continues at coordinate 9,165,225 of JANDEH010000018.1, read as the reverse complement.
ATAGGATAGTTTAATAATATAATTATTAACTTGGGATAATCCCACCAAACGATATTCCATTTGCATTGAATTTTAAAGATTGGTTTTCGTATCTCTTTTAGAACAGTTTACGCAAAAAAGCTGATAATAAACCTATGCAAAATAGGTTAGGAGTAAAAAAAGCTGGTAATAAAACTATGCAGAATAGATTATGAGGGAATTGCTGGGTTTAGGAAGTAGGGTTTGCAAAATGGCTGAAAAATTATATTATCCTTTAATATCAGTGGCAGGTAAAGGTTGATGATTCTATGGGGGATTTGGGCATCCTTTAACATGAACTCCAAGGGGGGCACTTTTCCAGATAATCTCCTTTACCTTTTGACGTGATATATCAAAATATTGGGGATTTTCTAAAAAGTACCTCCCAAGATCCACTTTTGGTACCGCAGGGGGTCCTAAAAAGTTTTGAAATTGGACTTATAAAAGTCGGGTTTTAACTCACTTTGTTAAACCTTTTTGTATCCAAGGGGGGCACTATCCAGAGTGCCCCCCCTGTTCCACGTCTAATTTATAGTACTATATTTGAAAGTGATTAGTAAATTTTGCTAAGGCACATGTTGCATATGACTGTATAACAACATGGTCTCTGTTCCAGGTGCACGAGTTGTGCGACAACTTCTGCCAGCGCTACATCAGCTGTCTGAAGGGCAAGATGCCCATCGACCTCGTCATCGACGAACGCGACAGCAAGCCCGGCGACCTGGGCGACAACAACAACAACAGCAGCAACGGCGGCGGCGGCGCAGGAGGCGGCAACAGTGGCGCGGGCGGCGGCAGGGGCAACCCCGATGCCACCGGACACTCCTCCGACAACTCCTCCACACCAGACCAGGTGAGACAGCCCTCGGTTTTATGGTCCTCTAGTGAAGAGTTAGGCCACATTACGAACAAAAGAACCCCCCTCGAACGGACTTCAGGAAGGGCCCATATTGTTTTATCTTCCCTTACTTCCTGAAGCAGCACTGCTCTGATTGTTGTGAAAGTCCAGCACCAACCAGGCTAAACATTTACAGCCCTCAGGTTTATGGTCCTCTAGTAAAGAGAAAATACTCCTCAGGTCACTTGCGGTCAATTACGAACAATAAGAACCCCCCTCTTCTCTAACGGATTTCATGAAGGTCCTATATTGTTTTTTTTCTCCCCCTACTCCCTGAAGCAGCACTGCTCTGGACGTTGTAAAACTCTAACCTCAGGTGAACTACAGGTGAAATACAGGTGAACACTGGTAACAGGGACTACCAATACCAATAATTTCTACGCAGTTGGGGTTGCGTCACAGACTGGTGGATTTAGGTGTTGGGCCCTGTAGGAGCAGGCTGGAATCCTTGAGGGGCAAGTTGTCCCTGATGTTTTAAAAAAGGATTTACCCTTAAAAAATTGAATTCTCGAAAAATTGGGGATTGATTTCAATGTAAAGTTGAGTTGTTAGGAAAGAAGCTATCTATCATAAGGTCAGGAAGACTATCTTATCCTAATCGTTCAGTTGTCCATGGCTGATCCCACATTAAGATTTTGTAAGTGTTCATATAGCCAATATCATAAAAAATTGAATGGTAATTTACTTCAGTTCAAAAACAAATGAAAAAGAACTCTTGAAGTCCTTTTAAAATTGAAGAGAAAAATACCTCTAAAGGAAATAATTTGCTCATTCTTTTTCAAAGAACTACCTTATTTTAAATCAATAAAATAAATTTCTCCAGTTCCTTTTCAAAAGGCTACACAGAATATCACTTTTTAAAAAAATTCTCGTACGAAGCTCCTCTGATTCTCTCCACACGGAAACCCCTCTCGAGACTCGAGAGTATCTTTTCGCAGTTCTTGCCAGACGACAATATTGCGCAAGACTGTCCAGGTCGTTGGAATGTGGATCAAAGTGCGACTCGCTAATCTCTCCCACACCTTCCCAATATCGATGACAGTTCCTCAAATATTATTTCCCGAAGATAACAGAAGACGCAAGCGCTTATTATCAGGCCAGGAGAGTGCCAAATTGATAACAGTGTATTCAGATAAGGGTCTCTCTTGTTTGTCCACTTTCGAGCGGCCTCTTTCTTTTGCGACCGTTCTTCATCCATCTTTCGATTCCTATTTCGAGTTAGGTACACCTGAACACACACATTGGAGTAAACAAGAGAGGTTTCTGCCTCTCATTTTGCTAAAGAAGTAGTGCTACAGTTCAGTGCGAAGTCACACTTTCACGCAACAAATCAACTGTTAAATTTTTAAGTTATTTTGAAATTTAATAAAAACTTATTTTTTACGGCTATCTTTAAGTAGAAATAAAACTTGAAGTAAATATAGCCACCTATGTTGAAGTTTTCTTTTGTGTACTCTCACTCATAGGTTGTCATAGCACACCTGTGTGTGTACTGCACATAACATTGTGCCACACATAAGACCTACTTCTCTTTTTACAAACAAACATGGTGAGTGGAGAAGAGAGGAACCTTATAGACGTTGATTTTCCATTCTCGAAAAAGTTAAAAGTTGTTATAAAAATTTATATTTTAAAATTTGGATGCTAGGCCGCGAAGAAAATTTAAGGGAAATTCAGGTTCATATTACAAAATCCTATTGATTGAACTATCACATATTTTTTTCATTTTAAATTGAATCCAAATATTTTCATAAACCTTACAGTATGGGAACTTCCTTTTTGTGTTATCTTTGTAGGGAAATAATGCATCTCACCCAAAGTAGTTTCTATAATCATAAATGTGTGTAGTAAAATTGGAAATGGTAACTTAATATTGTAATTGTAACTGTAACTCTCTAAAAGTTAGGGCGAGGGTTTTGAGAATTTTTATAGACTATAACGAATGCACTAGTTTAGTGTTAAATATTTATTATTCTTGCAAACCAATGTGATTACATCATGCAACTGATTCAAATGAAGGAACTAGTGAACTTCCCCTCTGTGCTGGAATTAAGAGGCTACAGCCGTTTAACCTAATAGACTTCTCTCGCTCCGAGAACCTGTTCCGACACCACCAGGGAGGCTCTCCTCATCTCATTAATGGGAGGTCCGCATGCATGATGAAGACTCTTTAAGAGAAGAAGAGGCCTAACAAGCAGTTTATGGCGATGCGCCGTAGAAGAATATAAGAATAGAGATGGTGTGATGGCAGCCCCGAAGCGACCGAAGTAGAGCAATCTTGTGGCAAAAGAAGAGCTAAAACGTTTATGGGCTGTTTAATTATTTTTTTTAGCAGAGGCATATGAAAGTGCAAATTCATTAGTATGGATTGTCTAGATCTTTGTATAGACTGTGCAGTTCACGAGGAGAAAATCTGACTCTACGTCATTTAGATTTGGACTTGTGCCAGAAAGCTATAGTGGGCGTGGTATTCGATGGGAGTTCAGAAATAATTTGTTTAAATTTTAGTCCTACGGCTATTTTGCAAAGCACTGACCTCTTAATATCAACTAAAATAGTGTTCATGAAAATGCATAATTTCTTTTGAAAAACTTTATATCAGTGAACTTAACTATAAAAGTTCTTGTAATCCTAAGGAATCTCATCTCCCAAAATATTTGACATCTTTGATGGAGAAAAAATATATTATTGCTTTTCATGCATTATTTAGCTCAGGGTCATGGTCAAGCGGGGATATGGGGATGTATCTCCTTCGAAAATCAAAAAAATTTCTTTTATCATCAGAAAAAGGAAAAAATTTACACCCATATAAACCCCGAAATTCCAATACCCCTCTACAAAATTTCTTTCTTGGCTACACCACTGATTTGGCTTATGTGCCCGAGTAATTCTTGGTAGCATGTCACCCATCCATGCCAACAACACCAATGCAGTATTTTTCTCTATATCCTGAAAGATTTTTTTCCAATTTATTTATTTATTATTAAATTTTACAACAGTTTTTATAGTCAGCTGGGATCATGCAGGCGATCCGTGTAGGTGACTCTTTAGAATAATCACAACTTTAGTAAAACATAAACATACACCATATTTACATGCACATAAACATAAATGGCTAAGAAAATAAAAGAAAGCTAAAGTAAATAAGGATAAAAGAAGTTTGGGATGAGGGATTTTGTCATGGGTATATCTTTCTGAAAATAAGATATTTCCTTCTTAGAAATCGAAAATAAACACCCCTCAAAATTCCCCTCACCGATTTTTTCTCCTCTGTTTTGGATGAAAAGTGAACTGTGGTACCTAGAGAGTTGTGACTCTATGGAGTAGCGCTGCTCGTAATTAGCGCATAATATGACGTTGCGCCATAAAAAGCCGTATTTGCATTCATTGAAGCAGGAATCAATAGCTACCGGATGCTGTGCCCACCTCATTAGTTATGCAAGGAGGGCATCTCGTAAAATGACTCATTTGAGCCCATAAAACCTTAATCAATGAAGAGTCCTCATCGTAAACCGCCTTTTTTCTTTGTAATCGCCTTTTTTGGAGGAGACGAAAATAAAAACGTGTCGTCATATTATTATTTTTTCGGGGGTAGTTTTTGGCGCGAATTTATGACCGTGGAAAATGGACGTCCTTAGGACGAGCGCATCCGCAGCTATTCATGAGACCGACATTAAGGCTAATCGAGTGTATTTATTAGTTCAAAAAGGAGGTTCTCTCTTGGAAGTGATGACTTGAAGTGGGCAAGGGTTTTAATGTAAGATCAGAGTGGGAGTTGGTTCATATTATTACAGAGTGAAAGAAAATTGTTTCCTTTTAATGATGTTCATTTGAAGAGAAAGCAGTTACCTCCCCCTCTCTTTATAAGAGTTCACATAGTCTTTCTTTCATATGGAGGATTAAGGGTTATTGTATAAAATAATCTAAATTTATAGTTGTATCAGTCTGTTTAGTTAGGAGTGTTATAATATGGGGTTCCCACGGGTCAGGGAATACCTGGAAACCCTGGAAAGGTCAGGGAATTTTAATTTCACTTAAAAAGTCAGGGAATAGCAGGGAAAATTGCTAATTTTGGCCAAAAACCTGGAAATTCATAAAAAATACATGGTAAATGAAAATTTTTAATGTTTGTGTGTCAATTTAGGATCCAGTTAGTGAAAAAATAGTCAATTTATTGAAAATTATGTGGTCAAAAATGCAAGAAGTATCCGAAAAATGCCGTGAATTGCTAGTTTTTTTCACCGAAAAATCTGAAAAATTGACTTGGAAAGTCAGGGAATTTTATTTCTGAAATTGAGTGTGAACCCTGATATCCCTTTTAAAAATGCAGTATTACTCCCTAGACTTAACTTTGTAATATCAGGGATTTGGCGATAAAAAGACGCTCTTTAAGAACTATACCCTAACTCAGGTATGCGCTTATATTTTAAAATGTTGAGTTAAAAAATTTAATAATTAATTGTTATCAATATGGAGTTTTTGTGTCCATACAGTGAAACAAAAAGAACACCATTGGTAAATGGAATGTCCCCTAAAAAAAGTTTTCTTTGGAGTTTATAAAAAATGTCTTGGAAAAAAACTATTCTTCGGAAGAAACGGTGTTTCAGCTGTTTTCCTCTGCTACTGTGTGTATTGAAGTTTTTTATTCATCAAAACTCGTTTGATCAGACCCAATCTTCGTTGAAAACTTTCTGGCGAGCGATGACCCATAATTGAATTGACAAGTTCCCAGTCGGTGATGCTCATCGAGATAGAGGGGGTTGACAACACCCATTGTGAGGAAGGAGCCAAAGGGTTGACGCTCCGATGGACACCGCACAGGGGCGACATTAAAAACCGATCTGTCTTGCGGCCGGACGGAATAAACAGGATGCGCCAGATCTCCACCACAGATAGGACGCAGAAAACGCTCGCTTAGTCCTTTTGAATCGTCAGTTTGAATAAGGGAATAAGTCCAAAACCCAAGAAAATCGAGAAAAAACTGCATAAGTAATGGAACTTTCGTTGTATAACCACCAAATTTTTACCGGAAATTTAGGAACCTATTTAGAAAAAAAGGGGCAATCATCGAAACAAATATAAGTACATTCAAAAGTATTTAACAGTTGAAAAAAGTTGATAGACTTGTTCCCTTTTCAGTGGCGAATCCAGGATTTTTGTCTGGGGGGGGCTGAGTTTCACAAATAACTTAATTGTTATTATGGGCTGTGTCAAATATTAATGTAAGCAACTGAAAGGGGAAGGGGGGTTGCCAGTGCCGTAGCCAGATTTTTGTTTAGGGGGTACACAACATATTTTCTGAGGTCTAATCTTAAGAATACTAAGTTTTAGGTGAGATGACTTCGTAAGGTTTTAATTTTGGTGCACTAAATTTCAAAATTGTGTAAAAATGTCAACTCCAAGGAAAAGGGGGTCTGGGGGTCCTCCCCCAGAAAAATTTTGAAAATTTGCTCTTCAAAATAGTGTTTTAGCTCAATTTGAAGCCTTTTAGATTCCAACCAAAGAGCACCACTCATTGTAAGCTGCAGAATTTTCAAGTAAAAAAGTTTAGAGTATTATGAATGGGAAAATTTCCAGGGGTTTTTAGGGGTTCCTATTCCAGAAAAATTAAATTATATTTAAAATTAAATTATATTTATCCTTAGTTAACAACACAACAGTGATAAAGAAATATTAAGAAAAATAAAAATTCAATAATTATTATGAAACAGAGTCATTACAGCAGTATCAAAGGAGTAAGTGAATATGAAGGGAGTCAAACATTCCTTCGATGAAAAAAGTTAAAAACGCTTCTAAATATCAAAACAAATTTAGTTTATTGCAGCAGGAATAAGAAAAGAAAGACAAATAAACTTATATAATTCAAAGTTAATTAAAAAATACAATTAATGGACATCGATTTCGCAAATTCAAGGGGTTGTATTTACCTATAGAAGGCACATATTTTCCCCCTCTTTCCACTCACTTGTAGATATTTTTGAGCACAAAACCTCAATTTGTCATTTTTAGGACTTATATTCCCCATTTCAAACTGGCGATTCTTTTGGTTTTACTCTTCTCCATTCAAGAGTCTTTATAAAAGGAGGACAATAAAAAATCAGAGGAATATTATGTAGACTTAAAAGGGCCTATACATGATCACCCTTAACTAAGTTAAAAATAAGACTATCCACAGGGTTCAATTAAATAGCAAGCATCACACCCAAGTTTTTTATAGTAATACTGTGAACTCTAAAAATCATTTAAAAAGAAAAGTGGTGTTAAATTCGTATATTCGTAATAATTTTAGTATATTCGTAACTATTAGGCTTCTCTTAACACGTGATCTTATAGAAGATCGAAACCTCAAGTAAGGATTCTATTGTTCAGTCTTTCCTTAACGTTTGATAACAAAATACAGAGACAGTGATAAATTCATTCTGCGTCATGCTAGTAATTTATCTTGGTAAAAACAAATATCTGATTCATTTATAGAAACCTGTCTAAAGCTGTCATTTTTGACGAAAAGAAAATAAATCTTTAGTTGATTATGCAAATTTAAAAGAAAAATAACCAGGAATGTGTTTTGTCAAACATGATGACTGATCGAATACTACTACTTGGGTTTAAAAATAACGCATCAACAAGATTGAGGCGTTCCCATTTAAATCGTTTTAGAAGAATAAACTTTTAAGATAATCTTCGTCTAATGATAGTGCTGCATGTGGAGGATTTCTTGACCTCGTCTTTTGCGTGTATATATGTTACGGGCAAAGGGCTTATTAATGATGCCCAGAGTGGAGGCGGGCTAAGTGATAAATTTCATTGATAAAATGCCATTGAATTTATCTCATTGCCCTCCTCCACTTCGGGCATTATTAATAATACCCGAATTATCACATTACTTGTAACATCCATAAATTACGTGAGGCGTTTTTTCCAAAATCTGGACCCCCCTCCCCCCTTGATGAGATTTAGTGAGATTTTGCTGGACCCCCCCCTCTCCCCCAAGTGAGATTTACCTACAACTTTTTAAAAATAATGTGCAGTATCTTATCTGTATGTATTCCTTTCTCATACTTAAAAAAAAAGAAAATCGTATAATTTCTAACTTCAAAAGTTGACGTGAGATTTTAATCGACCCCCCCTCCCCCCTTGGTGAGATTTGGTGAAATTTTTCCAAACCCCTCTCCCCCTTTTTGACCTCACGTAATTTATGGATGTCCCCTAATGTAAAAAAGTTTCAAATATAAGCGTTCTAAAAAAGATATCTTGGGTCATCCCCCAGAAAAGATTTGGAATAGACTCTAAAAACAGGATTTCAACTTTGTTTTGATACATACTGGTCCAGATTTCAGACATACATTCTCAGATAGGATAATAGGATCAGATTTTGATAAACTTCTTTTTTAAAAGTTTTTTTTATTTTCTCCCTGGATTGGCCCCACCTAGGGGGCCATTTGGTTGAAAATTTTCAAATTGCCCCCCCTAGAAAATAATATTGACCCTGGTGAGGCGTGCGCCCCACGTTGGGAAACACTGATATAGATAGTTTCGTAACATCACTTTGTTTGACTGTACTATAATGAATTTTCCATTCAGTTCAATGATGTATGATGGGGACGTATGGGGTTTAAGGGATATCAATGAATTTTAAGTATGAGAAGGAAGGGTAGATTTTAATTTTTCTTTTTTTATTATTTTTTCGTCAAAATTTTCCATCCTGTTTGAAACAATTTTTTTTGCTTTGAATTTTGACTAGTTTTATATAAAAATACAGCGCAACTTGGATGATTTTAAGCTTAATAACAGCAACCAAAAAAATTTAACTATCAAAACTTCGAATTAAAAAATATTTATTTGTAAAAACTTCAAGGGGACCAAGGGAAGAGTTCAAATATCGAAAATTTTAAATTAAATAGGACTTTAATTTTTACAAATTTTAATTACTGTATTAAACTAAAAAAATATTTTTAAAAAATTAGTCAACTATTCTTTCAAACTAAGTGATTTATAAACACAAAGGTTAATGAAATGGAATCGTGATACGAATTTATTACTTTATTATAGTATTTCCGAATTGTTACTAACTCTTTGGAGATGGATTAAATTCTGATGGAGAGAGACTGAGAGCATGTTACGAGCATGAGCTACTGTGTTACACAGTAGCTCATGCTCGTACACAGCACATATACACAGTCTGTGTATATGTGCTGGTCATTCTTTATTAATAATGCAGGTTCGTTACCCTGCTGAAATAACCCCGCAAAGAAAGAAATGAAAAGGAAGTGCAACCTGGTAATTTTCTCGGTCAGTTGTCGTGATAGAGTCGCTTAGAAAGAGGGCTTTGAAAAATCAATGCTTACTTCCAGGTTACATTGGTTTTCTAATTCAGAGGGTAAAAAATAAATAAGACTACATTCTGTTGTACTTCAGTAATGGAATATAGGGACCAGAGGTATTTTAAGAATATTGATTTACTTGAAATCTATAAGGATATTACTGTTATTACTTTGTTAATTTTTTTGTTGTATAGTTAAATTTTTTTAAATTATCTAAGAATTAAATAGGAGAAAGGAGAATTTTACCATTTATTAATTGCTGGTTAAGCGGACAAAAGGTGTAAACTCACAACTTTCAAGCGTCACCTCCAACCGGGGACCGGTTTCGATCTTAATTAATAATTCATTTACCTTACCATTGTTCTTAATTTCATTTACCTTGCCTTTCTGGAATTAAATCTGTCCTAGGAATGCCATTGTCATTCCAGCAGATGAGTGGAGGACTAATCGATGGTCACCACTTTTTCAGTTATAGTCGGCTAGACTAGTACTTGCCCTTGCGTTATTATCCTATACCGTGCTGATGAGTCCGGACAAGGACGAAACCGGTCCACGGTTGGAGGTGACGCTTGAGAGTTGTGAGTTTACACCAATTAGATAGGATATTTACATACTTAATAGTTAAGATACCATTAATTTAACTTATTAAACAAATTTCAAAATTTACTTTTTTAGAAAATTTGGCTTGGCTAAAAGATATTTAAATTAATATTTTATGTTTCCCAATTAAAGTATAATTTCTAATATTCGACCCGTAACTCGATCATAAAACAAATACATTATACATTATTTTTCTCAGAGTGCTGTACTAAATATTCTCAGTATAATTTTCAATTACCTTTTAAGAAAATCCCAGCCTTCTTTTAATTAACAGTTTCATCACAATATGGAAACGTAGTTAACTGGTTTGAACAGGATGTTTCGAATTAACGTTTCATAACTTCTAGGAGGGGCGAGTTGGAAATGCACCCCAAACGAGCTAGGGTTTTTATAAGAGGTATCTTTTTTTCATCAACCTTTATTTTTTCATTCTTGCAAATTGAAAGAGTTTTAGAAGCTACGAATTATTTATTTAACCCTTGTCTTTTAATTTACGTTTACACGGAGTGTAGAGTTAGTAGTGTAAGAGTTAGGTTCTAACATTTGTTATTATTTAATGAATATCCCATGACCATGACTATACCCTCTCGAAATAGAAAATTTTCTCTTATTCATCTATTAAAAATCATTTAAAAAACACTAACGCACTCCTGACCAGAACCTCTATGAGTTGTCGGTTCAGAGTTCAGAGTGATACTCCCTTTTAAGAAACATTTCAAATGGGCACATTCTGGAAACTATATCTTAAATTAAACCACTGAAGCAAAGCCCTCTAATAAAGTTTAAACAAATTAACTTTTTATTTTGAAATGGATTGTCCTCTGGGCAAAAGAGATCACTCAGAAATCTGGTCATCCTCAGAGTGCCAAGGATCCCCCTCCCTGTAGGAAGGAAGGTCTTTGATGCGGCAAAACAAGCCTTCATCCACGCTACTGCACACATCCAAAACGCCGAAAATGTGAGAAACGCCGCGAAAGCGAGTGGCGTGACCGAAAAAAAAAGAGAAGCCGATCGTAGTAGTTGTAAGCGTGATGTCTAATGAACTACTTAGTAGGACAAGCACACGAATGTCCGCGTTGCTGGGCGTAGCCGCTCTGGACCCACAACATGCTTGAACCGACGAGGGAAGGTCCTCTAATCAAATCTCGCTTCAGATAGGGATCTAAAAAATTGGAATCAATTCCAGCCTGGTATCAAATAAGTAGAATCGATACATTATATTTCAATCACAAATAGAATATAATGATTAATTATTGATATAATTAATTATTTATAAAGATATTAATCAATCATCAAAAGTGTGCACAATTAATAATAACTAATTAATGAATTGTTATTAAATAATTAATTAATCATCAAAGTACTAATTAATAATTGAAGAAAATAGACGATATTAGTCATGACGTCACTTGCTTGTTTGGATACGTTAATTCCATCCGAGATTGGAACAGGCACGGATCCAGCACGGCTCCAAAGGGGGGGCACTTTTCCAGACAAGATCCCCTTGAGGTACCATTCGGGGTATGGGGGTCCTCCCCCACAAAAAAAATTTAAATTTGACGCGTAAAAGTAGGGTTAACTCATTTTTAGAAACGTTTTGAGTCTAAGGGGGGCACTTTTCAACACTATCACCTTTACTTTTGACACAAAATGTCAAAATTTTGGGGATTTCTTAAAAATAAACACTGAATACCCCATTTTGATACTAATGGTGGTCCTCCCCCAGAAAAAGTTTTGAAATTAGACCTGTAAAAGTTGGGTTTTTAGTCATTTTGAGAACCTTTTTGGGTCTCCAAGGGGGGGCACTTTCCAGAGTGCCACCCACTCCCTGGATCCGCCACTGGATTGGAAGTACTTCCGTACGGAACCAATCACGGATGGAATCAACGTATCCAAACAATCAAGTGACGTCACACTAATGTCGTCTAATAACTAATTAGTGAGTATGATTCCTAAGATTCGATTTACGCTGGAATCGATTCCTTCGGGGGTTCAACTACTTGGTATCGATTCCAAGGCATTCGATTCCGGAATCGATTCCTTTAGAAATATTTAGAACATTAGAGGGGCTTTTAAATGGAGTGTCTATAGGAACGCTCTGATTTGTATGATTCCATCACCCTTTGCAGACGTTTTTTAAAGTTTTGCTTGTGCTATTACACACTCTGCAATTATCATCGGATGCCGTTGTTTAAAGCGCGTTTCCCAAACAATCGAGACCGATTCAGTGTAATTGCAGCAACCGTAGAAGAGGGTATAAGTAGAGAGAGAGAGAAAGATGCAGGACTGACATGACATTGACTTATACTTTGAATCATTTTTTAGCTATTAATGTTCATACTTTTATAATAACACTAGAATTTGTAAAAAAGTATCCAAATCAAACCAATTTTCAAACATCATATAAAAAATTTGAAAAATTGTTTTATTAGAACTAATTTGTAAAAATGGAGTTTGGAATACTGGGGCTTTGTCGGCTACTTTGATTTTGAATTCTCAGGCCTCCTGCAAGTTTTTGCTGAAAAGTTTCAGCGCATGCCTTTGAGCTTATTGAAAATTCCCCCACTGTTTTGGATGTCAAACGTCATTAAGGGGCCATTCATTAATTACGTAAGGATGATTTTGGCAATTTTCGATCCCCTTATCCCCATGTAATGGTACTTAAAATTTTTCTAACCACTCTCCCCCTATTCTTACGTAAGATTCCATTTCGTTTTTCAAAATTATAAAATGTTAGAAAAGGATCAGTTACACTAAAACTCTCAGTTTAATGTACCGAAATCTTCAGCATTTTTAAGTTTTTCTGGGATTATTCAATAGTAATTTGATTTTTGTTTACATTAACTTGAAAAATCTTACGTAAGAATACTTTTGACCCCCATCCCTCAAGTAAGGGTATGTAGAAATTTTTCCAACCCCCCTCCCCCTCGGGACCCTTACGTAATTAATGAATAACCCCTAAGTATTTTCAAATGTAACATACCAATAAACAAATGAATCACTTCTAAAAAATCAGTTACTGAGCAACAACAGGTTTGGCAAATATTTAATTTCTATCGTCCTAAAAAAAGCTTTCCGATTCTTCAAGATATGTGTGAGTTCCATAAACTTTTAAACTCCAATAAGCTATTCGAATGGATGCCCTCTCTTGAGCATCGTCCTCTACGAATGAGCGCAGTGACATCATCGCGCGTCGTTTGTCTCAATGTAAATAATGTTCCGAGTATATATAATTTGGGGTCTCCATTATCTATTAGGGCCGGATTGTCTTTGAATGCTCTTGAACTTTCAATTGCTTTTTATGCGGACACGGATGATTGAATTGTTTGAGAGTGTTTTACAAATTGGCCCTTTTCTAAGCATTCGCTGTCTTCCTCTGTTGAATCCTTTACACTCGATCGCCTGCGCCTGGAGATTAAAAAAATCTATAAGCAAAAGTTTTGTAAACCCTGTTTTGAGGTCCTGGAATGGCGAAGTTCATATTCCTTCCAAGAATTACATAAAAAGGGGGTTCTCTTGAAAGCAATTTATTGTGTTTTTATTTTATTAAAAATTTTATTTGTTCAAGTTTTTATTACATGTAGGATTTTGCATGAAGTAATTTTGTATTCGATCTACTTGTAAAGGCATAGTAGATAGGTTGTTGAATGTGAATGTTTAAATAAGTTTATTTTAAGGTTTAATAAACTCCAATTAAAAAAATCAATTTTATAAAATTGAAAAATACATTTATTTTGTTTCTTTTTAAACTGTCTCCATTAAAGAAATATTTTTTAAGCTTAGTAGTTTACTGAAAGACTCGTTAAAGCAATTATTAGTTAAACTAAACATGTTAGTTTTTAATAGAAACTAAATTCAAAAATTCAGTTAAAATTTACTCTATTTACTCTTTTTTACAATATTTTCATAAAAGAATTGAACAAATGGATTTGGGCCATTTATGCCTCATTATGGCCCTTTTCATTATAACTTTCATTTCACCCTTTCTCATTATGCCTGCCATTTATGGGCCTCACTTTCTCAGGAGCCGCACCCCTTATGCCTTGAATCCTTGTGGAGCTTGGGTAGTACCAAGTGGCAAACGACAACAACAACAACAACAAATGGATTTAAATTAATCTGATAATGGCTATATGAAAAACATTCAAAAGCTTTAATTAAAATTAATAAGTAGTGGAATATTCCCTTAAATTGCTTTATTTTCAAAATTAACCAGATATAAATTTTGTAAGGTATTATAGTAGCTTATTGAGTGTGTGTCTTTTGTTCGTACGAAATGAATGTATCATCAAATTCAAATATTTTAATTTAATTTTATAGGGTATCATAAAATCTATTCTGAGAAGAAAACAAAGCATCTACTACACCAATGGTGCCCAACCTTTTTTTTCACGAGGGCCAATTTGCCGATGAAAACTTATCTCGCGGGCCACATAAAAAACACTTTTAAGGATATTTCTAAACATAAAGAAAAGTTACCCGTTTTCAATGAGAAGTTTGCATCTGTTTAAAGGATACTAGTTCTTGTAAATTCGGCTCCAAATTTGTAACCTTTAAATCCTTAAAACTGAATTAAGATGATTATCTGTAAGTCGAGATCAAGCACTAGTTTTTGTTCTTTTCATAACAGATAATGTGTATTCTCAAACACATAGTTTGTTCAGTCTCCTTACATATAAGACACAACGGTTTATTTTCTCACTAAATGAAGAAATGTGAATTTATCCACTTTTCTTGAAAATTTCGGTATTCCGAGTGAATCTTCAACTTTTTACGATCGGACATCTTTTCGAAGTTTGGTTCTAATAAGATCCTTATAAACTGAATTCAAATGGCTAACTGATACTGAAAAATATTTATCCAATGCCAAATTCCCCGTATCTAGAAAAAACCAAAACAGAGAAGTATAAAGAAAAAAAAATGTTACTGGATGTTGAAGAATTCCTTTTTTATATCATGTTTTTTTAGATTTAAGTGCCATAATGTCTCGCACGATTTCGTGGTTTTATTGGAAGATTTCTGAAAGTGGTTTTTGTTTTTAAGATTTAACGAGTCCGCGGGCCACATGAATCAGTCTCGCGAGCCACATTTGGCCCGCGGGCCGTAGGTTGGGCACCACTGTACTACACAATAAAAATCATATTTTTCAACAATTATTTTTTGCTACAGTAAAAGAACACGCGTTTGTCATCAATACGTAAGTTTTTTTTTTGGGGGGGCCCTGACAGCTGCTGTTCCCAGAAGCGGAGCGATCTCCACCCCCGCTCTCAAGGACCTTGTTTTCGCGAAAGTGTCGCCCAAAAAAGCCCCCGCATTCCTCGGAAGGGGGGAGGGACCGCTTGACTTTCCGCCCCGGGATCAAACAATCCGAAATAGAAAGCAAAACAGTCCGCATCCGCTATCTTTTCCGCTCTCTCCCGGGGGAGCAGACACATTTTTCGGTGCTGGGCCCCTCGGATTGCGATTTAACTGCGCCCTTCTTTCCTTTGGAACCCACGGAAATGTAGTGTTGAATCTGTCCGCGATCGAGGCGCCATCTCCAAAGAAATGTTATGGTTCTTCTTGTAGTAATTTTACAGGACGAGATAATTATTATTTTTTGCTCTTATTTTCTTTCTACGTTTTCTTCCTCTTTGCTTTATCCATTCAAAAGTAGCCTCCCTGCTTGGGATAGATTCGATCAGATAAATGATCTCAAATGTACGCTTTGCGGTAGAATTTCACATTTTTGTGCCTTTTATTTCTTTAAATTACATTTTTTTCTATGTTTAAATTTAGTTATAGCAGAATAATTGTATTGTTGCCATGCTTTTTTAACGATTCGGTAGTAATGCTGTGTTATATTATACCTCAAAATTTAAAAGATTCAAATATCACCAAAAAATTGTCATCGCCAGCTATTTACCAATCCCAATTTCATTTAACATGTTGTGTTAGTATTTTTAAAAATTTCATACTGAATACGTCTGGCTATAACGGCTTTTTCATGTTTAGTGGTGATTTCATCTTGTTTTGAGCAACATGACGTGGTTAGGTCCTTGCGTCATAAAACTCTGAACCTCTTCACTGATTTCTAGTTTTCCTCAGCTTCCTCTCCAACCTCCAACCAACTCCAAAAAAAACCTCGCATTTCACTAAAATTTTTAAAAAAACTTTATAAAACTCGCGAAGGAGATCGAAAAAAAATGCCATGTGTATAGCACTCCCATATTCCTGATAAGCGGCGGAAGAACAGAGTTCGCGTCGCATCCGACTCCTAATCCGCGCCATGCCATAAAGAAGGCTTATCTGGCCAGGGCACACTGCGCCCCCGACGCCCCTTTATCATCGCGGAGTGTGTAAGGGAGGAAGAGAATTTTGACTTGAGGAACCCCCGATCGAAACCAATGTTGGTGTAGGGAAATATTTAAAATAGTGTTCTTCACTCTCTTACTCTTTTGGAAAACTACTTAAAATGGGTTGCAGTATGAATGGGGAAGGATGGGCGTTAAAGCAGAAAAGGAAAAATAAATATATACAATAACTAAATTAAAATTGCTGGAAATGCGCTTTTCTCCAAACTTAAAGCAGAAAAACATTTATTAAAAAATAAAAAGTGTTAGTTTACTGCAAAGGATGCGATAGAGAGTTAGGAAAGAGTATTTTGATATTTTTTTGGTCTCCCCCATTTTATAAGGAATCAATAGTTTTTTTTTTCAATTAGGAAAACGTTTTGTTTGATTCGTACTTTTTGTGGAGGCTCCTTTAACTTTAAATTATCTAAATTCGATTGACTTTTTAAATTTATGTAGGATACGAAATTTGATTAAAAGTGTGAGTTGTCAAACTTTTAATAAGCTAGACCCCCTACACATTCCTTACTTTTCCTCCTCCTACCCTATTACTTGCTTATGTAATAAATAAATGTTTTGAAAATTAAAAGAGAGCGGAAAAAATCTACTATCGATTCAGTAATGCAAGTAAGTGCAATAGCTCTAACATATGCTGAGTATATAGATGCCTAAAGTGCTTCCCTACCTCAAAGAATATTCCCTCCATCCTCTCAGAGGCATATAAATTCCGTGCAAAAAGGCCGTGAAAGGCCTTGTTATCCGCCTCTTCATCCATTATGGATGGGGCAGAGAAATCTCTTAAGCCATCGACAACTCATCCTCGGATGATTGCTGCCCCTCAGAAATGGCTTATAAATAATTTTCGTCCCCTCAATAATTCCCCGACTGTCCGTCCACTGACGGAGGGGATAACAGATATGTTTTATGGATAATACAAAAGTAGCGGTTGCATAGAACTCCATCTTTTAGTACTGATACTTTTGAGAATCGAAGACGTATGGGTATAAAATGTTTGCAAGTCACAGGATCGAACAGTAAAATACACAGTTTCTTCAATGTTTGTTTTGCTGTATATCTTTTAGGTATTTATCTTCTCATTGAGCTTATTAGGTTAGTGATTATGGGGTTTATGGAGTTCTACAAGTCTTTAAAGGATTTAAGTCAACCGCGTTTTTGATACTTTTTTGTCGAAAGTTATTTAATGTCTCTTTAATATGGATTTTTTCTTCGATTCCTTGACTCTCATCTAAAGGCAAATTTTGATTAGTACTTAAATTTGATAAATATATGTTTGGTTGAATGCCACATTGTCAGCTATTTTTAAAAATATTTAATTAAATTTTAACGTCCCTATTGCCATGTATCCATTCCTTACATAAATCCACCCATAGAACAATTTTAAGGCTTTTGATAATGCATTTAAAAAATTTTTTTTTCTAATGGGCGGGTACTAGGACATTATCCTTTTACCACTGAAATGCCCTAAGAAGTACCTACTTAACGTTACCCAGCGAGCAACCGTGGACCGAAGCCACGGAGGTGAGGTACTGTTGCCCGCGCCACACACACATTCACTAGCACAACCCCTTTTTACAGGGGGGCCACATTCATTCATCACACAAGGACAGAAATTAACATCCATGCCAAACGGGGTTCCCTATTGTGAAAGTCCTAGATGGAACATAGGTATGAGGGGAGGAATATAATAAGTATTCCTTTCGGCTAACTATCTGATTTAAAATCATATTTCTCAATTACAGACAGTAAAAATTCATTTATTATAGCTCTCTCCTTTTGCATACATTCGATATTCTTGTAATTTTAAAAATGACTCCGAAACGTTCCCAAAAATAATTTCACGATTATTAACTCAACCTCCTAAGGGAAGGGACGGGGAGTGGAATGAATGAATGTTTTTGGAGGTAAACCAAACAGAGGGATGACGCTCAATTTGGCCGCCAGAGGGGGCGTCTTATCGCGCGTAATCCAACTCCCCCGCGCGCGGCAATCGCGGCTGGGATCTGCGGGGCGCAAATAAGCGCGTTTAACAAGGGCCATTAGATCTTCGCAGCTGCTTCTGCTGCGCCAAGGAAGGGCCCTAATTGGGACTCTGCTGGCGACACTCTTATTAAGGGGGAGGCCTCCATTTTAATCGGCTGGAAATGCTGCCGGCGCAGATTTCGCCGCCCCATAAACCATACTACGCCCCCACCCACTCCGCTCTTTTATTCTCCAGTAATTTTTCCTAGAGCTCTGATACAAACTTTCGTGTGATTTGTGGAAAAACTTAAGAAATGGGTGTATTAGTTTTTTTTATCTATAAAACTGTGTTATGTAAGGGAATATTTTACGTTCTGCCCTATTTTGATTCATTTCCTTGTGAGATTGCTTCACAGCAATTATGCTGTTTGAAAAGTGTTAGAAATATGTTCTGAAAATAATGTTGTAAAATATGTTGAGAATCTGGAAGTATTCTTAAATTTGGATCGAAACACTTTTAGGAACACATTTTCTGTCTTTGTTATGTTTTAGCAACACTTTGACAACCCTTATCTTCGCAATCCAAATACAATTAAAACGCTTTTGATCAAAAGTGTTGATAATTGTGTTTGCATCAGCGTAGATCCTAGAGTCCTTCAATCTATAGCTTGTTATCCAATCTTATCACGTTGTTGCCAATCCAGAAAAAAAAGGCGGTCAAAGTTACACGTTTTGTCAACCGTTGCCACACCTAAAAATAAACTTCAAAAACAACTCAACTCTGGAAAAACGAAACCAAAACTAGCAGCAGCTTCTAAACAACTCAACTCCTGACCAAATATTTTTATATGCCACGGGAAACAAACAACCTGAAGCCGCATCATTTATTCTGTGCGTTGCAAACAACATTCAACCATTATTTTCCCTAAATGTCGCAATTTTCCCCGTCCAAGAGTTCTTTCGAAATCAGATTGGGGGAGGGCTTATTGGCGTGGACAGGAATTGATAATGGGAAAAGTCAATTCTAATCTAATGGCTCAGAAGAACAAATGCGAGTAACGAGCTTCCCTCTCCCTCCCACACACCTTATAGCATTATCTAGTGTTTGAGTCCTCTGAGAAATCGCCAATTACTCGGGACGAGTAAACATTTTACGAATTCGCTAGTAATGCAAAACGACGGAGAAAAATTGAATTTCATTGTTCTTTAAACTTTCCTTTAGTTTAATTGAGCTATTTTCAATCCGATGGAAAATCTTACTTGGTGAAAGTTTTATTGACCTGACGGCTTGTTTATTTTTAAAAGGTATTGACAGTATTTTACTAAACGGTACGTTGTTATTTAAAAAGGGTATTTTTGATGTTGCAAGATATTTGATTTGTTGGAAGAACTGCTTAGCCAACGATAGTAAACGGTCACGTGATATTTTGCTTTAGTATTTTTTATTTTATTTAAAATATACTGATTTTTTATGTATATATAGAGGGTCTAACTGAAGTTAGAAGGAGTAAATGTCTCTTGCTCTTTCGATCAACTGCCCCTCAGCTTCTTCCTTTCTCCCCTCCAAGTCTGTCAAAATCACGTGACCCTTTTACTATCGTTGGTTAAGCAGTAGTTGGTAAAATTTTTATCATGACTTAGAAATGCTAATGATTTCTTTTATAAATTAATTAAATAATTAATTTTTTTCCTATTTAGAGTTGTAATTCTTAGAATTTATTTGTTCAGTTCATTTGCTCCGTTGTTGAGAAAGTCAATAAACAAACTTGTAACAAAAAGTAAATAAAGAAAAAATTTCGTTAGAATTACATTTTTTAAAATTTTGTTTAAAAAAAACAGAAATCAAATCATCGAGCGTACGGAAGGAGTCTTTATTTCATGTAAAACAACGGAAGGTTGTAAAACATGGAACCGTCGTTCATCGAGTGGAACATCAAAGACCGATATTCATTTAGGGAAATCGCGTAATAAAAGGGCGCTGGGCCTTAACGACGTCCGTGCGTGCGAGGGAGGAACGACTCGTTTTCTCAAACGACAATTTTTATTCAGTGTCGCTCCTTCCTTTCACAAACGATTCACAGATTTATTACACTTTAGTGTTTGGCAAATAGAATCGACAAATCGAAATTTTGGAGAAATTATTTACAGTATCTAATATTTATTGCAGTGGTTTTTAGAGGCATTTTTGTCTTTTTTAATAGTAATAATAATTTATTTAAATTTTCTGACGGTACATTATTAGAATAATTAAAAGAAAGATATGAGTCATCTGGGGTGTTGGAACCCATCTAGTTGCTCAAAAAATTTACCAATGACAGTATAATGACAAAAGTTAAAATATTATTGATGATAAAAACATACGAAGTGATAAAGAAACAAGAAACAAATAATAATAAGGTAAAATAAATAAAAAGAAAACGAAAAGAAAATTTTTATTTCCAAAACTAGGGAGCTACCGCCCCCTGCTCGCTATCGCTCGCCAACCCCCGTAAACTGCTGACGCAGGACCTTTTGGAATTGCTTCGCAATTCCCACAAATTCCAACTCGTTGAACTTAACACGCTTTATAAAACAATTAAACAATTTACAAAAAAAAAACGTCAACCAACTTATTAAAAATACTTCAAATCCCCTCCATGAATAAATCTCCCTTAAAAGTTTGAGTATATATTAACTCGAACTTATCAAAAATTTAAACGAAATGTTTTTAAAAATATTCATCTTAATTATTTTTAATCTATGATTATAAAAATAACTAATTCTAATTGTTTATCAATATTCGGACCAAACAAAAAATAATATTTTAAAGTAACTCGTTAGTATAATATGCCTAGTGTTTATCATTCATATTTTTTTAAACCCAGACTTGTTAAACAATACCGTTTAAGCAATTGAAAACAATAAGAGACAAAACATCACTATGTTTACAATTAATTTCGATAAAATCAGAATAAAAATTATAAATATTGGACAAAAAGTGTGAAATTTTTGTTTAAAATGGCGTTCATGTAAGTTTTTAGAATATGTTTTTATCAGTCTTTGAGTGATATTTCATCAAGAAAGTACTTTTTTTAAAAGATGAAAAAACATGTTTCATCTTAAAATATAGCGTCAATCGGACGTTGTGATTGGATGCATAATAATTTGATTGACAGTACTTGCTTTATAACTGCGACCTTATCCGTTATCTAAAAAAATGGAAATATTTTAAAATTGAGAATTTTTTTGAAAAATCGAAGGGCTTACTCGGAAATTCGGAAAGAATCCGGACATTTTGATACCATATATGTGTCATTCGGTTCAGTAATTAAAAAGCCTTTCTCTGGAAACCGTTCACTAAAAACTTTTTTTTAGAATAGAGAGATTATATTAATTTTTCCAAACAGTCCACTGTGCATTTGTTAAATAAATTTTGCATTTGTTTGTTTGTTTTTACACTTTGATAACAATACGCACGTGTGTGGACCTCATTTTTGCTGTTTTTTTTATTTTAATAAAATATCAACTGGGGATAGCCTCGTTGTAAGTTGGTTAAGTTAAGTATCAATTGGGCTTACAAGGAATATTGTAGTTTTTTTTAAATCTCAACATGTAAACACTTAGAAACAGTTGAAAGAAAACGTTTATATATATAATGGCCAGATATATTTAATTTATTCAGATACGTTCGTATGAGAATTATTATCCACGAATTTGTTTTCTATATAACCGCTACTCATTCGTTGGAAGGATTTAACACAGCTCTTTAAAAATTATTTACGGATTAAAACATCTAAATTAGTATACCAAGCGATACACTACAGTGCTTTATTAACGTATAGTTTCTTTGTTGGAAATGTGTGAAAAATCATAAGGAACCCCCAAACCTCCCTTCTCCAACAGCTAGCTCGAAACGGTGTAAAAAGAGGCTCCAAACACACACCCCGATATAGAACGTTCTCCATGGAAGCGTGAGCAGGATCGAACACTTTTTTTCTGCGCAGGGGGACACACCTGACCGCGCCCGCCCTAAAACAATGCTGTCGAGGCACAATTTGATTATCGGGAAGAGCGATTTTTTTGTTCTCTTTTACTCAGGAAAGAAATGCCGTTTTGGTTGGGTTTCGAACAGCGTTTTATGTTGCTTAAGTTTGCATTTCTAAATGGCCTGTGATGCAGAACTCTCGGATTTCTTTTTTGTTCTCTTCAAGATGTAGTAGAGAATAGTTTTTGTTATATCCCGATTCATTTTTTCGTAATGTGCACCGTTTATATATAATGTATTACTAATGCATTAAGAAGAAAATATCTAGTCAGTGATGATAGTTATATGCGAATTCGGTTCGTTACACTCATCCGTACATTAAGGATCCTCTTTGGTAGTAGATATCTAAAACGGCATTGGTAATACCTAGTCATACATTACACAATTCATATAACTCTGTATTCATTTTCTATTGGAGATGAAAAAAATATTAAATGCTCTTCCACGAAGTGGTTTTTACGGACTGTTATATATATTTTCCCATATCTAATTTTAAAACGAAGTTCTGAAAAGAAAGATACTAATAGCTTGTATTATGTGGTTTAAATATTGAAATTCTGACAGTCACACACACAATAGGTATGAGTAAATACGTTAGATTTTTTTATAGCAGCATTCTGATATTTATTAAAGTATACATTAAAATATTTGAAACCATATTTTTACCGTCTTCATTAATAGCTTTTGTTTACAGTTTATGTAGTTTTTTATGAGATAAAAATTTGGGTTATTTGCATACTTTTGTTAGAACCGTATGTTTAGGGATATTTTCTATATTTTAAACTAAATTGACGGAATTTATGTTTTTTAAATTCAAACACTTTAGATCTTTTTAAGACCATTTTATTTGAGGAGGTTAAAAGTTTATCAATCTGTTGAAATTCCATGAAAATGGTTATTTTAACTTTTGTATCTCTAACCAAAAGTACAAAATCCTTTCTTTTATTAAAAAGATCATTATTTCTATTTGTCAGCAAAACTTAATAAATCTTTAGTAAAACATCTTGTAAATTACATAGCCTGATAATTTCAACTTATTGAAAATGTTTTGAAGTTGTATTCCATGAAATGAATTTCAAATTCTCTCACAAAATCACCCGGCTCTACTATGAGATTTCCGTGTAGAATATAGAAATAAAAAAAAAGATTTTAAAGTGGAGTTGTTTCCGAACTTTTTTCTCTCCGCCAAAAGCGCAATACCGGCGGAAAGAAACTCCGAAATCTCCGCGCGCTTTGATCTGTATTCCTCCCCATTATCAGGGAAACAAGTGGCGCGATCAGGGATTAAGGGGGAAAAGTCTGGAGGAAAAACACAAACTCATTTTCCCTTTTCGCAAACCGTTTCTTTTGTTATAAATCCCTTTAAAAAGGGGGAGGGTATAAGAAATTCGAAAGTTGGTGACAGTGGAGCAGAACAATTTCTTCGGGAATCTCTTATTCTTTCGAGTTCTTTTCTTTGTTCTCTGGGCCTGTTATTAACGATATTACTCAATCGTGATGGCCCGGCTTAAAAAGTCCCTTTCTGAGGGGAAAAAATTAGAGGACACGGTTTCGAGCTTTGTGTGAATGGAGCGGTATTAAGACGTTTTTTTCTTCTTCTTCTGCACTTGTCTACAAACGGAGGTGGTCCGACATAAGCCTCACTCCTAATTGAATTCGGAGTTAAAAGAATTAAAGCGCATTCAAACGTGAGTGGTGATAACATTCTTTGGATTTCTCCACTGGTGGGGGGGTCCGGGAGAAAAAATGGGACATAATTTCCCTATTATTCAATTGATTATTTCCTTTCTTCTCTTATTTCTTTACAATTTTCCGAAGTTTTTTTTCCACTGCATGGGGGGATCTTTGACATTCTCGATTTCTATTTAAATGAGGCTGTAGTTGCTCGAAGATAATTGAAAATATTTCCCCTGTTTTTTTTTAGTTTTCGTTTGGCTGAATGGGGACGAGGGTGTTTTCTGATGGGTTTGTGAATGAGAGTCAATCCCAGTTGCGCCCCAGTGGGTTTCTTAATGATTCTGTGTGGCTTTGAAAAATATTGTCTTTTTAGTTTGAGGGTTTTTTTAATGTCAGAAATGTATTTTGTGTGATCTGAATAGTAAGAGAAATATTATTATATGATAACTGAAACCCTTAAAAATGTTAATTGCTTATTATTTTTATTGCTACTTTTTTAGATGAAGGAGGCCCATAAAGGTTTAAATTTGTTATTTGGTTAAGATTTGAAATTTTAAGACTTCGAGTTCCGCGTTTTTACAATCATAAAGGGAGTTCTCTTCCCTTCTGGTTCTTCTGCTTCACTCTTTTTTTCCTTTTTCAACTCAGGTGCTTGTAATTTTAAGGAAACTTCTGATATAAATAAATGCATTTGGAGGTATAGCTTTGTCTTACTACTTTTTTGATTTTATATAGGGTTCGAAAAAATATAATATTTAAGAAATATTGGTCTTTCCCTTTACTTTACCTCCTCTATCTTTATAAAATTTTTAATCTTTAAATGGACCTTTTCGAGTGAGTTCAATTCTCTTGGAAAAATATTGGAAATATTTTTTTTCTCCTAGTATTGTGCATGCATTGAGGTCCACGGAAAAAAGGAAGAATAAAGGTTTAAGTTAATGAAAAATGAGTTATCCAGTTTAAAAGTTGCAAATTCTTTTTAAGCATCCTAACCGAATAGGCAACTGTTTTATCTCAATAAGATAGTCTCGGTGCAATACTCTCACTGAAGGAATCACTGAATCGCATCTTGACGAAATTTGAAGAACTCTTCTAAATTAGGCTCATCTCATTGCTGTCATACGTACATCGCATTCGTTGGAACATTTTTATCGTTCCGTGCACCCTTCCGAAAGAAAACACCCTCCGAAAATGAATAAATCCCATTAAGCAACATGGCGTCCCTTTATACTCTCCGCATTCCAAAGACATTAAGCCAATGAGCGAGGGAGATTTTTAATCAAGTTGATAGGGGGAAGAGGACCCCTCCTCTACCATTTATCAGGCGCCCCCCCCTTCCGAGCGATGACAGGCCCCCCAAACCGAGTGGGGAAAGATACGGTCGGACTCCCTCTCTCTTTTCGTACTCCTTTCGGAGTTGTAACGCAATTAGAAAGATTCGTCATGGCTTAATCTAAGTAACAATAATCAATTAAATAATGAAAGTTCGGGGGGGGGATCTTTTGAGGGGGTTCGATCCCTCGCACGCTATCTCTGTTCGATTCGTGCTGGCGTTCAACGAGCGGACCCTGCTATCGATTGTGCGTTCACTTGAGTAAATTTTAAGAGTAAACTGTAGGAATAAATTCAATATGAAAAGTTGAAGTATTGAAGTTGGAGAGATACTACAGAGGATCTCTGTACTAATTTAAGATTTAATGGAATATGGCTGTTAAACTGTTTTGATATCTCTTTTCATTATCCATGGTGTAGTACTAGTCAGTCTGGGCCATGAAAAATCCATAAAAATAGGTTAATTTTTCTCCTTTTCTTGAGATAATCAGATTTGATCGAGAATTTATTCAATGCGTGAAAATTTTTTCAAAACAAAAGAAAATAGCCCAGAAATACTGAAAATACTAATAAAATATAATAAATTTACAAAATAGTACAATATATTGTGCACAATATTTGAGATTTCTTTGGGCGCTGTGGGTGGCTTTCTGCCCTCCTTGAAATTCTAATCTTATATAAGTATCATAGATAGTATTTTAAATTCTCGTCAGAAAAAAATTACTTCCCCCCCTTCAATATGGGCTTATCACCAAAAAGGGATGCTGAAATTACAAATAAGAAATATGTGTAAAAACGTTTCAAAATCTAGTTTTTTAAATTCAAGGGTATACCTTTTAAAGTCTAAATAAAACGAAGCAAGAGAAAAATGTTTGATAGTGCCAAATCGATCCAGACCTGAAACAAGATAGGTAGAAAAAAAAGTAGTGAAAGCTTGAGAGGAAAATGAGGATCCCCTGAGAAAATCCCTAATGAAGGGGAAAACGGGCGAAATGAAAGGGAGAGGAGCTGATAAAGGGATTGTTGCACCTCTCGCGACTTCCAATAAAATCACGAGAAAGAAAGCTGCGTTTTTAAGCTGTTGATGGGATTGGCAAGATATACTCCAGGGCTGGTGACACTATTATGCCGTGTTTCGCTCTGATCGAGATCTTCAAATGCTCCAATTTCTCACCATTCCCAATGTGTGTTTGGAAAGTACGTTTTATTTGATAAAAAGGTGGTTCAGTAGTTCAATAACTGGTCAAATCTTGTTAAAGAGAGAGAGGTTATGGAAAATGTTATCCTTCAAACTTATCACTTTTAACTAAATTAAGAGAAATGATTGATGAAAGTGTGGAAAATCAATCAATTAATCAATCAATCAATTTATTATAAATTATAATTACAGTTTTACATTACAATTTTATAGAACAACACAAACACAGAGAAAAAAAACATAACAATGAAAACAATTAAATTCCAAATAATAAATAATTAAAAGAAAAATATTTTTTAAATGTGTGATATCATAAGAGTGATATCAAAAGTCTCGTTCATGATATCAAAAATTCGTATTCCTATGATTATTGACAACGCTATTGGATTTATTTAGGTATTGTTAAAATATTTTCAATGTCTTGTGCTTTTATGAATTTGATGATATCTGTTTTAAAATCTGCGTAATTATTTGTGAGTTTGGTAGTTTCATTTAATTTATTGAATAAATATGGACCTAAAAATACATGCGATTTATGTAATATTTCCTTATAAGATTTAGGAGTTAAGTAATTACCTTTTGTTCCTCTTGTTACATAGTTTACTGGTTTGAGAAAATACAACTGTTGTATCTTGACCTGAGAAGTTTCTAAAAATAATTAACAAAATAATGTTCCCTACATAGTACAAAAAGTAAAGAAACATTAAAATAATATTGCTGCACAAAACTTAAAATGGATTTTATAAATTAAATCAATTTTTGATGAGATTTTAATTATAATTGTCGTTTTAATTGTTAACATGTAAACATTATGCTTATTCAAATACAAGTTGACAGACACATGTTTAAACGATTTTAATCGTAGCATGAAACTAAATCGTCATATTTGAGGATATTGGTTATCTACAAGTTTGTTTCAAGGAGAACTAGCTCCTTATTTAAAAAAATATAGTGGTCTATAAAACATTGTGTAAACAAAATTATAATAATTAACAGTTAAAACTTCTTTATTTGTAAAAAAATCAGCTAATAATCCCAATGCAATAAAATTTAATGTACTTTGCAGAACTTTTATAGCAAAGGATAAATTGAGATTCCATCATATTATTTCAGTGTTCGGTTGGGAGTGCTGGTGGGGAATTTGTACTCTTCCCCCTGTCTCCAAATCCCGGTGATGATTCCCTCTCCATTGAAGTTGCTAAATTCCTTTATCAGTGTTGTTTCAAATCAGATGAAGCCGCGGTAAAAATCTTTGTCACGTTTTGCGCCCTAATCCCATCTCGAGGGACGCCTCCTTCCCCTCCAAATGACTTAAATCCGCGATCCGCGGAAATTTAAAAGAGAATATTACACCTCAAAGGGGTAGCATAAAAGGATGGGGGAGTTTCTGTTATTTTCGCTGCACTCGGTTGCAATATTTGTTTTTATTATGAAAGGTGGTCGCACGATTGTAATCTTTACTAGAAATTTACAGAATTCTCTCAATGCACGGTATTTTTTATCCCGAAAAACGTGAGCAAACGGTGTATAGTCTTAATGAACTTGGTCCTTTCTCTAAGTAAAAATATCCTATAAAATGATTTCATGTCGAAAAATATTTTTTCTGTGTGTACTTCTTCCTTTTATTTTGCTGTGGATGGCAGTTTATGTTTAGAAGACTCAAGTTTAGGCTTTGAACGTTATAAAGGTCTCTTTTATCTTCGATAGCTTTGAATTTTTATTCAATATTTTTATGAACCAATTTTCCTATAATTTTATAATATAAAATACTGCGAAATATAAGCAGGGCAAATGTCAAAAAATTAATGTTCTTTATTGGTTGATTTATGTCGAAAGTTGTCCTATGATATGTTGACGACGTTAGACCAGAGGATATTTCATTATAGGTTTTTGAACCAACTTAAATGAATTGTATTTATATTAAACGAAATAATTTATTCTTTTTGCTTTTACCTACCTCTATATAAATTGTTGTATTTTCACACTATTTATTTTAAAATTTTTGAAAACGGTGTTAATTATAAATAAAATATTTTTAAAAAATTAAAAACTTGCATATTAATTGTACGATATTAACGGGCAAGATATAGGTCAATGGAATCGTTCTAGTCATAAGCAGAAAAAGTTTGCCTGTTCTAAACTTTGGCTGAAGCATTTTCATAAAATGAATTTTCGTTTTTTGAGTTTAAACGATAAAATATTAGAAGTTAATGTAATTACAAAAATATATTTGTGTAGTATTAACAATTTATAGGAACAAGTGTTGTGGCTCATGAACTTCTCTAAAAATTGTTCCAATCGCTGTTGTAATCGGAGAAAATTTCAATAAACATTTCCGATTTTTTTGTATCACAATCATTCACAGCAAGGACTTTAAATCCCACATTCATAGTTATCTCATTGCCGGATTAAAAACCCAAGGCTTTGTCTCCACGTTCCATTGCGCCCTCTGGGGAGGAGAGAGGGGCATATTGGATGCCGCCGCCCCGAGGACCCCTTGTCGCGTCTTATTAAGGTCAACCAAGATTCCACCTGACACTCGCGACATTTATTTTCTGCTCTGTCCTCCTCCCTTACGACTCTCGTTCCTTTTCCTTCGAATATGGAAAGAGACAGCCCTCCTCCCTCGGAATATATAGGATTCTCTTTTCCATTCGAACGGAAACTGATTTCATTCAGTTGAATTATTTACCAATTTAAATGGCGAAGAAAGTTCGTTAAACGGTATAAAAAAAGGAGCCAACAAATCAAGAAGCTATTTTAGAAATTATTTATATTAAGGGGTTATATCATTTGAAATTAAAGATAATTTTTTTTCTAACAAAGCCTGTCTTTTTCGCTAGGTGATTAGTGCAAACCGTGTCTACCACAATACGAGATTTCGCAATATTCATCAGATGCCTTTAGAAGAAAGAGAAGCTATAGTTTTTTCACCGAAAATGATTTTTTCCCTGTCTGAGTAGCGTAAATTTAAGTGTTGAATTGTTAGAAAAAGCTATTAATCACTTGAAAATTTTCTGGAAACCCTAAAAACTCATTACCAAATCTATTTTTCTTGTTACGGTAGTAGTATACCCATGATCGACTCTGTATCGCCTAAAACTTGATGGTTTCTGTATCATCTATCTAAAACTTGATCGACTCTGTATCAGCTAAAACTTGATTAACTTTGTATCATCTAAAACGTGATTGTTTCTGTATCAGCTAAATCGTGATGGTTTCTGTATCAGTGAAATGTTGATGGACTTAGTATCATCCTAAAAAGTCCATAAATATTTGACTGATACAGAAACCATCGCGTTTTGAATGATACAGAAACCATTACGCTTTAGATGATACAGAGTCGATCAAGTTTTAGATGATACAGAGTCGATCATGGGTATACTACTTACGGTTCTTACTTATTCTTTGTTTACTTTTTTAAGAATAAAAACATTTCAACTCTAAATATTTTCTTCCTTTAAATAGCTAAAAAGTTATTTTTAAAGGTATTATTAAACTTACTCAAGGCATTTTCAGCCTTTTCAATGTTTTATTCCAGAAACTCCGCCTTAGAAATCTACAACTTAGCATGCTTCAGGAAAAAAATCCTACTCCGTGACTATTGAAGACTTTTCCCAATGTATTCCGCGGACTCACTGAGTTATAGCATGGAACTTCCAAAATCGACTTTTCCAGCCCACGTAGTAGCAACAAGCAAATAAATAACTTCACATTTTTACATAACAACCAGCATCCCTCTACTTTTTTTTCTTACAACATAAAAAACTAAAAAATCGGAAGAAAAAATCTCTCTCCCGCAATGATGCCCTTTCAGTAGGAAAAGTTTCTCCGTCACACACAAAACTTTCGGACCGACTCGAATAGAGGATGGCATGTAAAGGGACATCGAATCTTGTCAGGCGATCCCTTTTAGCCGGATGGGGCCCCACCCCCCTTCCACCCCTAATGCTGTTTGCGGGGCTTTTCGCCCGTTCCTTTGTTGATAAAAATACATATATACCCGGGCCGCACTTTTCCGATGGCTGCTGAAAATTGAATTGGCTATGAGCCCCGTCAATCTTCTTTCGAGCCTTTTTGCTTCTGCTGCTTCCATATTTCCATCCCCCCCTTAAAAATGGCGGAATCTAATAAAGCCCCTTTCCCCTGTTTAGATCTGTGTGTGTTTTTTTTAAATAAGAAACGGCGCTGCTTCTATCTCTTTCTGGGATGCACACCAGTGAGCTAACGTATTTATGTCGGTTGGGCCGATGTAATTTGATTTGTGTTATTGCAATTTGTGCAGGTTCTCCGTTTCTTGTTTTTCCTGCAATTCACTTATGCGGTGCTTAGGCCTTGTGTAACCCAGATTGCCCCTCCTCCGATCTTCTATAGCAGAGTGATGGAAAAAGCTTAAGAAAAGACCAAAAAGTCGCGAGATTTTATGTGTAGGAGAAGACTGATATATTCATAAGCTACATTTCGCACACTATTCAATGATATATAGTTCGATGTATTGTAATGGAAGGCACTATACTCTATTCATTTAGAATTGGCGCTTGAGAAATAGTGCTTTCCCCCACGCTAGAAGCGTAACCATAGTTACGCTCTTCGAGCAGCCAATAGTAAGCCTTCTTCGTCACTTTGACGTGGATAGTTGGTATGGTTACCGATCGGTGGTGGGGGAAGGAAATATTTTCAAGCGCCAGTTCAAAGTGAACAGAGTATAACAATACCTGTTTAAAAATATCAAATCAAATCAAATCAAATTTATTATACACATACAAAAAAAATACAAAGATATAAAGACAAAATCATATCACCTGGGATCGCTGATCCATAAAGGTGAATATAGATAAATATAAAATCTACAGAAAAAAACTTACAAATAACACATAACATACAAATAAACAAAAGATGACATAAAGGAAAAAAAACACAAGAAATTCAAAATTACAAGGAAAAACAATTAGTATTGGAATGGCAAAACGGTGTCAGGTGGTTTATACAATTTTTCAGTCTATTTAAAAGAACTGTTCAATGTCTGTTAATGAAAATAAAAAGTCTTTAAAACGTTTTTTGAAAATTTTATCGGTTGTACTGTTTTGAATATCAAGCGGTAAACTATTGTAGAATTTTGGGCCTAAGTATGAAAATGTTTTGCGCATGATTTCTTTAGAGGGATATGGGATTTTATAAATTTCATTTGGTCGCCTTATATTAATATTTTGTTTTTTGTCAAAAGTCTAAGATCTAAAGAAGTAATCTTTTTTAAGGATTTGGAATTACTACTTTCTTAATGGTTCTTTTAACACTTGTCATTTCAACCATCCCTTACGATTCAACAACATCTGTAGAATGGTAGCTCTAATAACGAGAAAAAACTTTTCTAATTTTCCAATTTAAATAAATTTAGAATTCCTCAATATATATTTTCAAAATAAACTTTTAAAAATATCTAGAGGCGTAAAAACGTTGTGAAAAAGGTTCAGAATTTATTAAAAGGTTAAAGGCATTCGTAAAAAAAATCCCATTTATTATGTCTATCTATCGTTATTTATTGCAAATACTATGATGATTTGTAAATAAAAAAAATAACAATATTCCAGTTTAATTAATCAGGTTAATAGTGCGACGACCCTAAGTGCTTGTTTTAAGTTGGTACAAGTTTACAATTGCATGTAGAAAATTTCAACTCCTAAAAAATGTGGTATAATTTTTGTGGAAAAAACGTTTCTACTACTGTCCCTCAAAATTATCTTCCCTCTTAATTAGCAGAATAAGTTCGATTTCCATGTTATAGCGCCCCGGTCCCAATACTTCTTCGATCGGTCGGAATTAATGGCCGCGAGCAGAGACGGTTTTCCGTTATTGCGACTGTTCATTTTGTCGCGCTCTCTCCCCTCCGGGATAAATACGGGAAATTTGTCTTCCCGTCGTTAGTGTCGCCGATTATTGTCATTTATCTTCGCCGCTAGATGTCTCTCTGGAGCGGTTGCCAGATTCCTCATTAATATTAGTTTTCTTCCCTCCACATAACCAGATAATGGAAGGGTATAAAAATCGCTCTTTGCGAAATCTTCGACAAGCGACATTTTTAAAGTCGACAATTTTATCGCTTGTTATTGATCCTCCCCCTTTGTTCTTGTTGTTGTCCATTGATTCTTGCATCTTCAGGACTTGGCTCCATTGAAAGGTGAAGCAATGTAATAATCGATTGTTTGAAGATGAAAGGACCTTAAATCTACTGAGCTGAGATTTTGATGACTAATTGAATTGAATATAGACTAATGGGTTCTATTCTCCATCCTGCCTATAGTACTTAAAATAGGTATTATGTGACCAGTCCTGATCATTTCAATTTTATAAAATACTTCGCGAAAGCTTATTCTACTTATTCTTCTGCTTATTCTTCTTCTGCTTATTATTATTGCTCTTATTATTATTCTGCTTATTATTATTGCTCTTATTCTTATTCTTCATATTATTATTGAAGCTTATTCTTATTATAAGTCTGTAAATTTGCAAACAACCCTAATCAAACAAGGGTATTAAAATTTTTTCTTCAAGCGTCTTTAGAAATCGATTCTTGTCACTATAGGCTATCAATTTGCTTTGTGCTTTCATCCCAGGTAGATTCCGCATTAGGTAAAAAATAATCATTTGAAGGTGCGAAAAGGGGGAACTACTCAGTTTCACTCATCGCTTGAAGGATCTGTTGCCGTCTCAAGAGAAATCAATGTTTTGCTTTTTGATACTCCCATTTTGGTTTGAGGCTAAGTGGTACCCAAAAGGATATCGTAAAGGAAAGTCCCAGAGTCCCAACTGATACGAATCGTCTGCTTTTAATAGAATAAATTACTCTTCACTGCCACCAAGACCCCAGTCTAAAAAATACATCTGGGTAAGCTAAGAATTATTCCTCGTTATCTCGATACTTATGTAAAAATGCGACAGTTACAGTCAGCAGAAAAAGAAGCAATTAAGGGTAAGAGACAGTTCCTTGACAAAGGATCACACAATGTGACGTTTTCCTTATTCTATTAATCTCTAAGCGAAACAATTACCGTTAAAATCCGTCATCTACAGAAAAAGACACACACAACAGAGAGAGGAGAGATCGTAGCGAAGGAGGAATCAGCGATGTTCTTTGCAAACAATCGTGGTGCTGTATACAGATATGAAAATGATGCTGCTATATGTGACAAATAGTGGGAGAAGTCGTAAAATTGTCTCCTGGCGTCGAGTTTTATGAGGTGTTTATGGCATCTTCTGAAGATAAATGTTTGAGCATGCTCCTTGTCTTTCGAGGGTTTTTTCTGCAAAATTAGAGCTCTTTAACTGGGTTCCGTCCGTTGGAGATAAGGTGCTGAATATCTGCTGTTTGAGTTACGGCTTTTGATATTTTCCTTCTCTGGAACTTATCAGCTTTACTTTAATGCTTCTCTACTCATAATAAATGAGTGAGAGGGATCTCTCTTATTTGGACATGAAACCCGGGTTAAGTTTTATCTTAATTTAGATGTAGCGATATAAGCAAAATAATTCAGCTTTTGTCATCCATCCAATTTTATGTTCTTTAAAGATTACTTACAATGTTTGCAAACAATACTTAAATTATATAACGTATTTAACTTTTGTGGTGAATGGCCGAGTAATTTTTTGTTCCACAACCGTTATTTTGGTTTGATATTTGAAAAATTCATTTTTTAAAGTAACATATTAATTGAATCGTCAGTTTGAAGAAGGGAATAAGTCCAAAAAATGACAAATTGACTTTTTGTGCTCAAAACAATCTCTAAGCTTTGCTCTACACATGGGTGAAAAGAGGGGAACAATAACTAACCCCTATAGGGAGATATCGCCCCTTGAAGTTGTGAAATCGATGTCCATTCATTGTATTTTTTAAGCTAATTTGGAATAAAAGTTAATTTTTCTTTCTCCTCATATTCTTTGTGCTGTAAACTAAGTTAAAATTAAATTGTCTCTTAATTTCAATGTTTTTCAAACTTTTTTTATGTAGGGAATGTTTGACTCCATTCATATTCACTCACTCCATTGATACTGCTTTAATAACCCAGTTTCACTATAATTTTGAATTTCATTTGTCTTATCCTTTTTATTTCACCCTTTTGTGGTGTAAACTAAGGAGAAATATAATTTAAATGTGATTTTAAGGGTTTTTAAAGATTTTTTGATCAGAAAAATTTTATAAGGTGGAAGAAGGGAATAAGTCCATCAACTTATTTTGGCTGTAAAATATTTTTGAATACACTTATATTTGTTTTATTGATTGCTCTGTTTTCTAAATAGGGTTCTGAACTTCTAGTAAAAATTTGGCGGTTATACAATGAAAATTCCATTACTTATACAGTTTTTTTCGATTTTCTCAAAACTTGATTTTTGGACTTATTCCCTTCTTCAAACTGACGATTCAATTAAACGTATTTAAAAATGAATTATCGAGGATTACATATTGTAAGTCCTAAAATTAATTAATTTAAAATTAATAAGAATTAAATGGAAAAACATTTATTTGAATGAGATAGTCATTTTGCTACCTTTTTGTTTGACGTGGTTGTCTTATCGAGGTTGAAATTACATTCAAATCAAATCAATTGTATTACAATAAACAAAATACAAAACACTATGACAAAAAAGTATACAAAAAAGAAAAAAAGGAAAAAAAATACATTGATCCATAAATTTTTTATCCCAAGGAGCAACTTGCTGGTCCATGGGTTACAGGAACTTTATTCTTCACCAGTTTCAAAAACATCGCAGTTTCTGCTGCTAGAAATGTTGTGATGGTTGTTATGAACTGGACTTTTCCTTTCATTCTGTTTTTCACTCGACGACTTTTCATTTGTTTCGCAATTTTATCCCTCCCTAATTCGAAAAACAGTGCAGCTGATCAAAGATTCATTTTTGAAGATTAGCCGTCCCTCTCAATCCATTTTTGCGACATAATAAAACCCCCGAGAGAAAGCAGAAAGGTACGCTGTCGTTTGGGCAGCTGTGTGCTCCCCTACTCGAGAACAAACAGCTTCGCGCTATTTTTGCGCCACTCTCTTCGAAGCTAAACCAACAGCCGGTCACGAGGACCCAATTTCCACAAACCGTACATCAAGGGAAAGTAAGAATAAAAGATCATTGGCATATTGTGTTGGGAAGGGGCGATTTTATTGGGAGACAAATAGGACTGATTACAAGCGCTGTCTAGATAGTTTTGTAATTAATATAAATAATCTTTATTTGTACATTATAATTTACACACTGAAAAAAGAAAAAATCATCTTTGTTACCAAGGGGAATAATACCACCCATACATACTTCTAAAAATAATAATTCATGACGTCATTCAAATAATTCTTTCATCTTCTACCCTTCAGGGACTTTATTTAGTTTAGATAACTATTAGGTTAATAGCAGAAACAATTCAACCTACAATAAGTTAAAAAAATTAGTTTGAAAACATTCAATTGCTTTTGGGATATTTGAATACAAAGATACAATTAATGATTTTTTTATTAATTTTTAAGTTATTGTGTGTGCAATAAATGATTGTGCACGTAGAATTGTTTCCTGCCATAAATCATTTGTACAATAATTATCAATATCTTAACATCGTATAATACCAAAAAACCCCAATTTTTCTGCCCATATTAAGTCGTTTAAAAACTATAAGTTATTCTTATGATTTTCTATGAAAATTTGGTGTCAAGTTATTTCCTAAACCCCTAAAATTTCAATATCTTCTAGTTTTCGCTTCGATCTCTTGCAGCCACATAGAAATCCGATCCCTCAAATCCCCTAATACCACAAATCAACCTTCCCGCGACACCCTGAGAGAGTTTGCCCTTAATGAGCCATCCCCCGTTTTAATTGGCGCATCGCGTTCATTCTGAGCAAGTATCGCTTTCCTTCCGAATTATTCCGCGCTTAATTGTCTCCCTGGGGGACGGACACTGGATACATCCCCCATTAAACGGCCACAGGACACCCCCAGAAGAGAGGATACAGTATCCTCCCGCTCCGATTAATGGGTTATGCCTCTTTTTTCTCCCTCTCTCTCTCTCCCTTGGAGATGGATGATGATTGGGTTTTTGGAGAAGGTTTCTTTTTATTATTCGGCGGTTTTAATGAATTCTTATTTAATGGAGGAAGAGTGATAAATGTTCTTTAATTCATAAGGGAATGAATGCAGGATCTGTGAGGGCTGTATTGTCCAGTAAAAGTATGATTGCTTTGTGTAATGGAGTAGGCTGTGGAAACCGATATTCAATACTGAATAGTACTTATTTCATTTGAATGAAAAGGGGATTTGAAATCATAGTTTGAAAAGTTAACGTATTTAGTATATTTAATCAATATTGCTCCATTTCAAGTATTTTACAATGCAAAAACGTATAAGTTATAGACATGGTTATCCTAAAATATATTTTCTACTTAGAGGAATTTTAGAAACTCTCTACTAAACCATAGTAAATAGTTATACTCGTATATATTCGCACAGGACAAGACAGTTCCCCTTCGAATACAATGCATTATTAATTAATTATTAACATGACCATCACTTTGTCTTTTTGTACTTAAAAATTACCATACTATTTGCCTTCAAACTTTCTACTCCATATTAAAAGTAACTTAACTCTAAACTCACTCATTGGCACAACAGCCCAAGTGAGCCAAGGCCTACGATGTCCATCTTCGTTTTCGTGACCGTGGGGCCCTGGGGTGCAAGTTGCTAGGCATGTGTCCCGGTTAGGTGGTCATTCTAACGCGAGACCCCCAGTGTTTAGTTCCCAAGCAAGCTTGGTCCTCATTTTATCGACCCACTGAAGGGATGAAAGGCTGAGTGGACCTTGCCCAGCCCGGGATTTGAACCCCGGGCCTGTGGTGTGGAAGCGCGAAGCACTACCACTGAGCCACTGGGCTTATTAAAAGTAACTTATAAAAACCAAAATAAAGCATTTTTTCGTGTTATATTCTAGATAGGAATTATATAGCGATAATAATAGGTATAAAGCCATTAGCTCTGTGCAAATTCATTTCACTACAATTTGATGGCATTGGAAGTACGTACGTACAACCTCGAAATACGATGACACGAAGAAGAGTTTGTGCTACGATAGCATCGAGAAACAGGATTTGCTCTTTTTTTCTTGCATCTCATTTTGCTTATTAAGCCTGTCTCTGTGCCCAGGTGTTGAAGATTCTGTTAATTCAGGTTGCGCGGCATTGTTGGGCAGATTAGGTGAAGGGAATCAGAAACCTTTAGAAATTGAGTATTTCATCAGGTTCTCAATAACTAAGTATCAAACAATATTTATTCTTGATAATTTTCCCATGAAGGAACCATCGATTGTTTTACCTGAAAAGACTGAAATTGAAGAATCGGTTCTTCCATCAATAATTAGAAATTATTTTTTGCTTTTGAGTAAATGTATCCAATTTCTGCGATGAATTGGTTCACTCTCATGAGAAAATAAAAGATGAATGAAATTTTGTTTTCTCAATTTACTTAGTAGTTTTTGAATTATTTTAAAATGTATTCTTATACGCAGGTGGAAAAACATATTGAGGTACTCTTTTGAGCTTCACAAACCTGCATGTAAAGTAGACCTTTTGAGATACTCTTTACAAACTCTCCATCTGTGAGCAGACTGTATCTGTATCTCTAAGCTTCAGGATACTCTTTCTCACTTTCCTATAACAAGTTATCATTTTATGTAATTCAACCCTCACACCAGTTAACCTTAAAACGTTTATCATGTTACAAGTGAATCAAATGACCTTTCGTCTGTTTAATTTTTCATCATTTAGAAATAGACAAGCCCATTCATGGAAAAAAAAAATCTTTATTACGCTCTATTTAAGAAGACATGGCCGTGGTGATCCTAGTGGTTAAGGCATCGGCTCTGGGATCGGAGGGTCCCGGGTTCGATTCCCGACACCGCTGAATAAGACCCATCGAGTATATGCGGAGTACGGGCTCGTTAAATCTGTGGGTCCGAAAGTCCTGTGGTCGGTTGCAGCAGTTTACCATGGGTCCAGGTCTTCTGGAAACTATTTCCCTCCCCTTCAGAGACATGACAAAATTGTGGAGGTGGCGAGGCGATAGATGGTGGCAGCATCCATTATTTATGCAAAACAAATTTTAAAAAAGAGAGACGAAACGGCTCATCTTAGAGTAAGCAAATGTCTCCTAAACTTTCCAACTAAGAAGAGGTGACACTACTTGTGACACCCGAAAATCATCAAAAGATGTCAAAAGCAGCTCTCCTAATCCCTCTCTCTTCTCAGACGAAACCTCATGAATTCATTTCCTCTTGAGTTGCTGTTGTCGTCCTTAATGTCCTTTCCGGATTTGAATACTGTCAAAACCTCTTCATTATGGAAATGGTGGAGGGAGAGTGATGTCCACCCTCGCTGCCGACACGGAAGGTGGTGTGCCGGACATTTCAGCATGGCCTGAAAAATGGTCAACTGCGCTGTCTGTCATGGAGGGAAGTTGGTGCGCTGACCTCATGAATACGAATTAATAGGGTGGGTGTCGGAAGAGATGGTGCATTCGAAATGAGCTCTCCCGGGGTAGAATGGATTCAATTCTGTGTGAGTGATGCGAGTAACGCAACAAAACACTGGATCAGGTCACTTTGATTCACTGTAGAAGCAGAAAACTTTAGTGTTGACTTAATTATGTAGGTGTAGTTTGTTTTATTCCTCTGTTTAGTTAACATTGTTCTGGATGAAATCTGCTTTTCCATTTTTTAATTTGGGTTTTGCTTTTATAAAAGTGTGTACTCCATATTAAAAATATAGGCTGGTGAAAATCTTAACGCTTGAATATGAAAGTCATATTTTACCAGCTCTTAAAGGCGTTTTGGTCATATTCCATACTCCTTGTCTACAAGAGAAATATACACGTTAAGAAACAAAAATGTAAATAGTTTCAGGTAGGAGGTAGGCATTGAGTCGGTCCCTAGTTAATGAATCAATATTAAAGATCGCTTTGAAAGTATTTTTACTAATTTATAGATCCTAAGTAGATGAAGTTAATTATATACCGGGTGTTTCAAAGTTTCCCGGCTTTTATTTGAAGCCAACGTATCCTAGGGTCACGGAAGTAAGGTGTACCCCTTGGTAAGTGACCCTGGAGAATCCATTGAGATGACTTACAACGTCCCTAGCGGCGAAATAAAAAAGTGAAAAATATTAATTTAAAAACTGAAGGTGATAGAGCAAACCTCAGGGAGAGTATTGTTGCCAACGATGAAGAACTTATTGAAATATATTTCATGAAAATATCGTTAATATTCGCGGATATATTATCATGTGAAATAGCACTTTTTCAGGCCTCAAAAAAGAAAAAGTTCGTAAATTTGCAAGTTTTTCTGATTTTTTGATTAAATTATGCGTTTATTCAACTAAAAAAACACAAAACTACACAATAACACTGGAAAAAATTGGAAATATGCGAACTTTTTCTCTTGTGTTCTACTTAACCCACTGGGAAAACTTTTTCTTTGTGAGAAATACAGAACGAGGGTATATTTTAGAAATTCCACTTCCATTCTTTTGCTGCACAGCACTAAACTTTTTTCCTCCCCCGAAAAAATGGCCTCTTCCCTTCAAAATTTCAATTGGCGGTTTTTCTCTCTCCATCCAGTGTTTATGTTTACCGTACAAAAACCTTTCAGCGGCGGCCGTCCTATTTATGTGGCAACTCGGTCCCATATCTCACCTCTCGCAGCCCCATTGTCCCTATTATTTCCCCCAAAAAGGGACTTTCCTCGTGGACCATAGCGGAAGTCGTTGCCGTCGGTGGGTCCGGCGGCCGTTAAAGCTGCTGATTTACGGCCACGAGAGGTTTTTTATGTCGATTCCATGACACCCACCCTCTCGTGTTGTTCTTTTCTCCCCTTCGCACCCCCTCCCCTGTCTCTCTTAAACAATCGGGGGAGGGAGGGAGGGAAAGCAAATTACGACAAAAAGAACCATAAAACTGGGGAAGTATTTGTTTTTTATAAAGCTACTGTGTGTATTATATGAAAGGACGTTTTGTTCACTGGCACCTCCGCTGCTGGCTGTGGTGATGTTAAAACGCTTTGAAAATAAATTTCAATATCAGTAAAAGAAGTGCCTGATACAGGAGTGGGGTATGAAAATTTTACGGTTTCCTCCTTTTGAGGAGACAAAACTTTTCTTGGTTGAGATATTTTCATACAGAGAGGGATTTTAGGAAAAGTTATATACATTTAAAATATGTATTTTGTGTTGTGGAAACTGTTATGATGAAAATAACTCGTTTAAAATTTTAATACAATTTTCATGTGAGTTAAGAATTTTTTTACATGTAACCGACTCTCTCTATTCTTTGGAAGAGTTTATTATCCCAATTTGTAATTTGTGTGCATTTAAACACTATTGT
Source organism: Tetragnatha versicolor (assembly GCA_024610705.1). Lineage (NCBI taxonomy): Eukaryota > Metazoa > Arthropoda > Arachnida > Araneae > Tetragnathidae > Tetragnatha > Tetragnatha versicolor. The sequence goes on along the minus strand of JANDEH010000018.1, from coordinate 9,124,432 downwards.
ATATTGAAACTCATTTACCTCCATGTAAAACTCAACCCTACTAGATTTTTTTCATAAAAACGAAAATCTTCGCAATTAAAAGTTCAAGACGGGAATAAAAACATTTTTTCGTGATACATATCTATTAAAAAGTTGCGAAATATATTGATTTTTATTAATTTACTTAGTTTTCTCTCTTTACCGAATATATTATAAAATCTAATCACCAATTTATAAAATCTAATAAACAATCTGTTATTTGAACAAACTGTATGGAAAACCACTTAAAAAAAGAAGAAATAATGTTTCAGTTTCAAAATTAACAGTCTTTCTAAGTAAACTAACGTCTGTTCTTTATAAAATGAAATCAACAGCTGCAATAAAAATTTCTCTCATTCCTTTCGAAAACAATAATCATAATCAAGCTGAAAAAAAAACACGTTTTTTAATATAACCTATCTCCTCATTTTCCCTTCTTCAATTAAAAACGCCGTCTTTTGAGGAGTGTCTCAGAGGGGTCCATAAAACGTCACCGAAGTGTGCTCAGAAATGATCCCTCGAGACTGTTTTATCGGCCCAGGGACATTTTATGACACTTTTACTGAGACCAAATTGGGTGACCTTTTTAAAAAGTGGTTTCGCTCCTCCTCGTTAAAGCCATCGTGTTTCGGGGCTGTTTCCCGAGATGCTTCGTCCGTTTTATTTCTCTGTGATTAGGTGACTCACTTCTGGGAATCTCTTTTCCCGATGTAGTGTCACAATTTTTAAACATTAATTCAAAAATTTTAAGGTGCCAGACGTTTTTTCGTCTCAATATTTAAAATTATTTCCCTTCAAACTGTTTAATCAAGTAGATGCAATGTAACAAATACCTCTTTAGATGCATATATTTTGGGCAAAGCATCTGTACCAAACATATCTCCGAACGGTACTTCTCTAGAAAGCCGGCGCAAATCTCGGCAAGCACATTTTTTGGCGACAGCTTTATTTCCGAGATTTACCGAGCTTTATTTCTGCTCAAAAAGAGATCTGCTTACCCCATTGTTACGAAAAAAACATAATGTAAATAACAAGTTATTAAAAGAAAAACTATATATAAATCTGTTTAAAAATCATATTAATAATCTTAAAATATACTTAAACGAAGTTTAAAATTTTAAAACTGGTAAGTATAGTTTAAAATATTTTTATTTGAGTGTTTAATTTTTAAATAAAAAGTTTCATGGAATGGCATTGTTGTTATTTTTTATTTACAAGCAAAGGTTTGCAAGCGGTGATATTCCGTTTGGCGCTGGTTGCATCATTATTGGTGACTTTATCGCTTGCGCCGGGATTCTGGAGTAGTACCCTCCGAACTGTAGCACTTGTTGCTTTATATTTTACTAAAATCCAGTGCTTGAAATTCTACCAAAGAGTATCCTTTATTTTGTGTTTGATTGTAAATTTATCTTTGAGTTTTTGTTTACCGTCTCAAATTGTGTGCATATGCGTTTTTAAAAAAGAAAAAACATTTCCACACAATTATCCCTCCTTGAATGAAACTCTTCCTATATTAACGCCCTCAAATCGTACAATTTTTATTTCTTACCACATTTTATCTTTTAGAGTTATTTATGAAAATCTATAAATAGAAATGCTAAAAAATCAATCACTAAAAACATCATAGTAAACTATTATAGGTGACACTGATTTCAGTCAGTGGAATCAATAATTCACTTATTATAAATTAAATTGTACGTTTCAGCAAAACTATAAATACCTAAACGTAACATAAAAGACCCAAAGACTAATTAAGTTAAAATATCCACCTACAGACTATGTTTGTCAGTCATTTTTTTGTTACTCCTCAAGTGTAGATGGAGGCCTTATTAGGATGCTGCATGCTTAGTGATTATTCTCCTTATAAAGCTTCTAGTATGATGTCTTATTAGGGTGGTCCTAATTTTTCAAACTCGGAATTTCTTCGGTCGCAACCCCCAACTTTTTTCCTTAAGGTATGAAATGAAAGTATACCAAATATTTTTTAAATATTTTAATATTAACACGTGCCGCAAAGCGATTGAAGTTATAGTAGGTAAAAGCGCAAGACTCCGTCACCACTCGGGAAGAAAAGCCGGCTCCGGCGCATTTTCTACCGCATGGCAGAAGACGCTGGCGGGCGTTTAAAAAAACACTCTCGAAGGCGGTATCTTCATGTATTTTGAGATAAACTTGAAAACCTCCTACACTATGGTTATTGCATATATTTTAGGGCGTAATTCATTATTATAAGTAAATTCCAATGGAGGATTTAAGGAAAAGTGGACGAGGGTTGGGTCCAGTGTTATTCTTAAGATTTTTTTAGAGGAATAACAATACGCCTTGACTTTTTCAGAAGGCGTAAAATTCATTGATGAGGGGAGTGAAATACGGAAATAGCATAACTGCAAATACCGAGAAAACTTTTTCATAAAAACGCTTTCTTTTTTATTGGAAAAATGAAATGGAAAAAAATGAGGGTGCTATTTTGGTTTCTAACTATTATAGCATCTGTGTTAAGTATTAGTAGACAATATTAAAAATTATAAATAAAATAATATATTTAACATTAAGCATTCTTAAATGCAATATTAATTTAATATTACAAATTTGAGTAGAAAAAAATATTTTTCAATTTCGGTGGGGCACCATGCCTTTTTAAGCAAAACCTTGATTAAAAATTCAAAGCGTGGAAATACGCCTGGCTAGTTTTTGGGAGCGTATTTCCGATTTCCAATGCGTGAAATACGCTCTCAGAGGCGTTAAAAATATCACTGGTTGGGTCCAACGAGGGTTTCCCAAAGAGGGTTGGGACAAAAAAAACAAAACTTAAATGTCATGTTAAAAGCAATGAAAATTAGATTTTAAATGTAATTCCTCATAATTAAAAGCCTTATATAGAAATTTTCTCTAAATTTTATAAGCTTAAGTTCAAATAATACATTTTAATTTTCTGAAATCAGTGTTAATTTATGAATTTGTGTTAAAAAAAAGGCCTTTGAAGCTAGTGTTACTGTATCCCTTGGACCTTATGTACTTTTATTTAATTTTTTTTCAAAAATCTTGGGGAAAACACAATCGGAAGAGACAAAGAAGAAATTCTTAAGTTTGAACTTTGAGTGCTCTTGAACACTGACCGAGGTATGGCTATAAAGATTTCTACAGTTAACTGTAGCACTTATAGAAAATCGAGAAGCAAAAACGATTAAATTTAGACAACTTTGGTGCTTTCCATCCTGCCATAGGTGGATGACTAAAGCAATTTATTGCTTAAAAATATGTATTTTTAGAAATGAGGTTAATTTGGATAATCGAGAACTACAAGGATTAAAAGGTACGAGTATATTTATTGGATCTGGTTTGATGTATAAATGGCTCACAAAGCCACAGTTAAATATCTGAAATTCATGCTGAGGGCCTGTTTTTCTACAGAGGAATTAATGAAAATATGTCTATAACAGCATTGAAAATGATTAGTCATGGAGGGTTTCTTGATGGAGGAGGCAGTTGCCGTCTTTTTCGATGCGATTGTCGCCACACATTTTCCCCACACAACAATAAGCTGCCAAAGAGTTTAAAGAGAAAGAATCCACCCATGTATCAGAGTGGTCGCAAATTAGTTATGAAAAACTGGCATAACTCTGAGATAAATCTAGTCGATTTTGTGGCAAAATGAACCGAAAACTTTTTTCGAAGGTTTTTAAGTTATTTTCAGACATTATTTTTAGAAATACTTTAACGTGAAACTTGTGATGATATTTATCAGGAAGGATTTAAAGTCATCATTAATAGTCTGTTGTAAATGATTCTGCAGAAAGGGGAATCAAGCTCATTGAGGAGTAAAACGATATTTTAACGCATAATGAGGAGTAAATACAACACCTTTAAAAAATGATCAAAGGCTATAAAGTCAAATATTCTTCCTGTTTAAACATTTTCTGTTAAAAAAGTATTGAAATAAATCGAATAATATATTTTAAATGAATTTCATGATTTTTCAAAGTTTTGATAATTTTGATGTTTTTTCAGATTTTCATCCCTTTTGCGGCACGTGTTAATATTTACCGATTCGAATAAAATTTTTACCAGTTACTTACTACCCCATAAGTAAAAAAGTTAGGGGTTGCGACTTCAAAAATTCCGAAAAAATTTTTTTACCATTATACTTAGGACCACCCTAATGTCTTATATTCTTCTTCTCTCTGCTTGCAGTCTTTCCTGCCGTACCAGCGTCCGCCATCGCAGTCGCTGAACTCGTACAGCACGGGTCCTGAGGACGCTCGCTCCCCGTCCGGCTCCACCGGCACCCCCGGACCCATCTCGCAGCAGCCCAGCTCGCAGCTCTCCACAGACAACAACAGCGAAGCAGGTAAGCACACTCTCTCCATATACATAGATAGAGACAAGAATGGAATCGTCAGTTTGAAAAAGGGATAAGTCCGCAAAAAACAAGTTTTGAGGGAAAAAACTGTTTAATGGAATTTTCATTGCATAACCAACGAATTTGTACTACTGGAAATTCAGAACCCTATTTAGAATACAGAATAATCATCGAAAAAAATAAGTACATTCAAAAATATTTTTAGTTGTAAAATGTTGATGGACTTGTTCCTTTTTTCATCCTTATGAAATATCTGATAAAGAAATGATGATGAAAACCATTTTGATCAACTACCAAAGTATATTTCTATTTATTTCACAGTACAAAGTGAAAAATAGAAAGACTAAGACGAATAGCATTAAAAATTATCATTTAACTGGGTCAAAGGAAGTAATAACTAATATCAATGGAGTCAAATATTCACTGTGTATACAAAAAGGTGAAAACATTTTTGAATTAAAATAAATTTTACTTTAGCTTAGTTTACAGACAATAATAAGAATAAGAAACAAATAATAAGAAAAGAAAGAAAGAATAACTTAAATTTCAAATTTGATCAATCGATTTGATCGATTTCGCGAATTCAAAGGGTCATCTGCAGAAAGGGGTAGTTATTTCTTTCCTCCTTTATGTGTAGAGCCAAGCTTGAAAATTTTTTTAACACAATAAGTCAATTTGCCTTTTTTAAACTTATTCCCTTTTTAAAACAGCTGATCCAATTAGTATGGAAAAAACTTAATACTCAAATAGTATTTGAATCGGAAAAAAATATTCTCAATAATTACTAGTTCTCAAAACAAATGTTATGGGTATAAATATGTTTCTTAGTTATAGTAAATATATTTTATACTCCGATTAAAACTTAATGTCCTCCTATAGTACAGAAAAAAACTCATGTAAGATATGACATCAAAATTTGCTTCTTCGCCACGAGTTTATTTAAACGGACGTCCAACAAGAGAATAAACTGTCCCCGAGGCAGATAAAGAGGGGGCAAAAACAGCGGCAGATTATTTGTCGAGTTGAGCCCCTGCGCATAGGGCGTAATTCCGCAGCGTGTGTGCCGGGGCGCAGAATTGACAAGCACAATCTTCTTGTCAGATAAGGCCTTCATTAGGGCGCCCGGGATTAGGGGCTTGTCCGGGGTCGAGGTTTCCATGCGGGCCGCTTGGCGCCCGCCAACAATTCTGGCCTGCTTAGAAAAGGGAAGACATGTCTCATAAAATCTTCCCTGTTGTTGTCGTGTGCCACTTGAAATACCCAAGCTATATTATATAAGGATTAAAGGAAAAGCGGGAGTTAGACCCATAAATGGCAGGAGTCTGACTTAACCCTCATGATATGAAAGATACTGCAACCATCTATCGCCACTTCCACAATTTTGTCATGTCTATGAAGGGGAGAGTAATAGTCTCCAAATACTTGGACCCATAAAAAACTGCGCCATGGACGATCACAGATCATGCGGACCCACAGATTTAACGCATTTAACAGATTTAACAGATAAACGCAGACCACAGGTAGTAAAATCATCAAAATCTGCAAGGGTTAAAACTTTTGATTGGACCATTTATTTCAGATCTTCGACAACTGTGCCATTTAAATTGTTGAATTTTTCTTTTCAAAGTTTTTTTCTTGATTGAAGAAATAGCTTTTCGCTCACAGTGTTGTAACGTAAAATAATTTCAGAATAATTGCTCCATTTCCAAAGACCCTTATTCTCTTTACCAGCCACTAAAACACATCAAAAGGCAGAGTAGAGGTAATTTCTAAAGCTCTCTATTCAAACCGGTGACAGACTCACAAAGGGGTGGTTGGGTATTGGAGTCGCAGTTTTGTCACTTGTCTGTGATGCTGTGAAACCCGTTTCCCTGAATGGCACAGAACGGAACAAAACGACACACACATAAATTACGTCCCTCTTTGAGCCCACCGAGCTTTGAATCTGTATCAAAGAATTGAATGAATTGGATATTTTTCTATTAATTTCTATGCAATGAATTTCTTTGATGTTAATTAACTTTGATGAGGACTTGTGGGTTTTTCAATTTAAAATTTATTGATAACTTTTAGGCAACGTATAGAATATAAAACTTTTTCGTTTTAGATAGTTATTTTGTTTCAATTCTTTCTTCAAATAACGAAAATTAACCGGTAGCCGACTGTTGCCAGTTAAATTCTGCACTTTGAGGAAATATATATGTTTTTTTTTCGTTATTTGAAGACGCTTGAAAGTTCTTTTAGATTAGTTATACGAGACAGCCTTTAGAGCAATCAATATAATTAAAACACATTTCATAATCCCAGTTGACAGTGTGACGTCTGGGGCAATCATAGTAAACACCTCAAATAGCTATTAAGAAAATAAGCCTAGTTTTAGCTAAATGTTAATACCTAATACACTTGTTTTTTTAAATTTATTCTTTTAGCATATGATTTTATTAAATCTAAATTCTCTTAGTGGAAACAGCCTTGAACTTATTGATAAATTATTAGGCGTTGCGAAAATCCTGCCTATAGAGTTTAATTGTGAGTAATGAAGTCATCGTTTGGGGATAGGTGTCGAACGCATTTTTCGTGGCTCGTTTGCGTCGACGCGGCCGCTAATGAGCCAAATGTGGTGTCTCATTATCCGCCGCTTGTTAACAACTCGCCGACAAGCACCCCCCGACGCCCCCCGACCTTGTCGACCACTCGCTCTGTTCGGGGGAGTTTCTCTCTCCTTTGATCGAGAATGGAGAGTCGATACACCAGATATTGGCAGCTTGTATACCCCCCCAGTCTTTATGAGCAGTTAGGTTACCTTAGTTTGTGTGTGTGTGCAGAGCTTTGGTGGAAATTGAATGCCAATATTTTCCTAATTTTGTAACCGATTTAAGCGGGGGATCTCAAACTTTTGAACATCGTGATCCACTTTTTATAAACAAAATCTAACGTGACCCACCTCATCTTTAGTAAATTTTTACATGCCCCCCCCAAAAAAAAGACTTTCAGCTTTGTGCCGTGTGGGGTTTGGTTATCAACCTATTTCGTAAGAACAATAAATTTTATGCATGTTTTTAGAGCGTAAATATTAAAACTTTTGAAAATTAAAAGAAAAGATTGTTGAACCTGATCTAATATTTTAAATAATTTAATTGTATCGAAGGACCAATTAGCCCCACAATAGGAAGGGGATCTGGAGGTCCTCCCCCAAAAATATATTTGAAAATAAACAGGATTTCATGAGTCAAATTTCAAATTATTACTTGTTCCAAAATTATAAAAAAAATCTATTTGTTCAAAGAAATTCAAAACCTTGTCGGGACCCATCTAAAAATGACTGACGACCCACCAGTGGATCGCGACCCACAGTTTGAGAAACTCTGGTTTAAAGGTATATTATTATTGCTAGAGAAATTACTAGGGTATTTGATTTCAACGTAAAATATTAGTGAATGTTATAAAAATGACATAAGAAAGCAATAAGTTAACAATGAGGAATAAATAATTTCTATCTAGAGGGGCTCATGGGTCAACCTGCATGCATTGCTACTCATTTTCCAATTTTGAAAAGGGTTACAAAGATTTAATTTAAGGAACGCTAATAATTCCCTTATATCTTTCTCCTCGTGAAAATGAGTTATAGGGCTATTCCATATGAACAGGGACATGATCAAGAAAAATGAAAAAATAAAATAATAAAATTTTCTAATTATTTTAGGGAATAATTATGCAGTATTGATCTAATTGTGTTTTGCATTGCTTAAATTTTGTGTAAAATTATTTTTATCGGAATGTCAGCATTTAAAGTCAATATTTAGAAATATTTGTTTTAAAGGTTAATTTTGTTAATGAAAAATGTATAGTTTATTTAGAAAATTAAAAATAAATTAATTAGTTTTTACAACTTTTTTGTTAAATATACTCATAAACTTTATAGTAAAAATGAAATAAAGTGTTTAAATTAATTTAATTATATTTATATTCGCTGACTGAACGCTTATACACATGTAGCGTGAGTTACGAAGTACTGTAGCGTGAGTTACGAACAACTCTCTATATTTTATTTTATTTCTGATTTTCTTAGGCATTCCCAGTAAAACTGTTTGCTATTTTAGAATAAAGGAAGTATATTCAAACACCTGACAAGCATATAGAATTATTGAAACACTATTTAAGCCGAAAAACAAATTTGAATTTTATACTCATAAATCCATGTCTTTTTCTTGTAGCGTGAGTTACGACTCTATTTTAATTAATATTTAAAAAACTAAAATCATTAAAAGATTTGCAATACTTATTTTAAATTATTAACATAAATTTCAATATGTATGATTTTTTTAGAAAGAAAATAATAGTTATTTCTATATTTAAAAATTATTTGAAATTGCAATTTTGAAAAAAATGTAGCGTGAGTTACGGTGGAATTGCCCTATAGAGGAAATTCGAATGAGTGAAAGAGTAATCTTATTAAATTTGAAAAAAAAAGTTTAATTCTATGGAGATACTGCAGCCTCTTTTTCATATAGGCTTGTTCTTTTAGTGTAAGTTATTTAAAATAGCCCTAGAGCAGCAAATAAGATATGATAAGAGCAAATAAGTAAGATATTATTTATTTTAATTTTTTCCCCGAGTGATTTTTTTATGACTAGTCTACCATTCCATCCATCGACTTTGCTTTGCCTCAGGAACTCCTATTCAATTTTTCAACTCTCTTTCTAAAGTTTTATAATTCGAGGCGTTTCAAAAATCCGAGGAGGGAATGTAATTTGTGGACGGAGAAAAGAAACCATAAAACACAGTCTTGGCCTTAAAACAAAGGAGGAGGGATGCCAGGTTGAATGATGAGGGAAAAGAGGAAGTTTTTGACTCCCCGTTTCCTCTCGGCCAATCGACTCGATCTTCCTCCTGGGGCGCCAGGGCGCTAAACTCAGCCGATTTTTGGAGAATCTCGCCAAGGATTTAAGCGCCGTTTTCTGTTTTTTTAAAGGGGCAGTTAAGCCAAGATGGAAATTTTAGAATAACTTTGACATTGCCGGAAACCATCACTGTGAGAAATGACAGTTTCAAATTCGAGTAAATCGTAATTTTCATCTTTTAATGAAACTTTGTTTTGTTTCAAATGTGAAGACCCAATGGCTTTCACACAATTTTGAATCATCAGAAGTACTCAGTTTCAAACAATTCAATAATCACCACTTAAATTATAGTTATTTTTAACTTATGTTTGAAATTCAAATTTTTTGGGGGTTACTTTTGGAAGCACAACAATTTTTGGTGGGGTAGCACCTAATTTCTAATTCTATTTGCCACGTTATAGTGATACTCGTCGCATTCCGATTTCTAATAATGTCATGCACTAACTCAAAAATAAGCGCATCATGATGTTTCATTTTTGAGTATCTGCACATTTTCCCTAATGAGTACATGACTATTTTCAAATTTGAGTAAATTTGACTCGGAGCCAGTTTGTGTTATTTGACATAGTAGGATTTGAGTAATTTTTACTCAGTTTTGAAACTGCCGTTTAGAGAGTGATCCTTTTTTTTAAATATAGAACGCAACTTAAGCTTCTCCCTGTCTCTCCTAAACGAAATTACTTTTCCGTTTTTTTCTTACAACAAATGTTCTCTAGTGAAATTATCTAAGAATAAATGTACTTTTCCCTTTTATTGAATTCTATTTTATGTTTTTAAAGTGTAGTTGCTCCCATTGAAAATCAGTCTCTATATCAAGTGTACTGTGCTAATCAGTTAGTTCATTTATAGGATCATTCAAAATTTCATTATATTTGGAGAAAAGACTTAATCTAACTTAAGAACTGTGTGTAATAAAACTTTATAGCAAATAGCTAAAATAAAAAAAGTCTTTTGTAAGTACTGTAGCTTCACGTATAAATACTACAAGTAATATTAAATGTAAAAAGTTCGATTTACTAAGCATGTAAATAAATACAAAAATGCTTTCATTAAGTTAGTTTTTTTAATTACAATGAATACCATTTTTATACAAGTGTATAAAACCCAGTGTTGAATAAAAGTTTGAACTATTTTAAAAACAGCGCAAAGTATATTAAACGCAAAGGAACAATTCAATACCTAAGAATGAGTATTGATTACTGATTTTTCACATCACCAAGTGATTTCCTAAACTTAAACCCATTCGTGTATGGTTAGAAAAATTTTCTGCCAACTCCCCTCTACCCGTACGGCGGGCTTCTCCGCAGTGCTCTTGGAGAGAGCGAGCAACCCTGTGCGGCTGGCTCTCCCGCAATACATCACTCCGGACATCCCGGGTTCCTTTCAGTCGCTTCCCCTAATTAAGATCGCTCCAGACTTTTGTGCTCCTTCCTCCAGATTGCATTCAGGCCTTTTTTTTGGGAGGCCTCGTAGCGTCATTGTAAATACTATTTCGTAAAATGTCAGCGTAAGAAATAAAACATAGGAGATAAGGGTGGAGGTTTGATACACTGTTGAAGGTTAAAATGTAAATAATACTTCTACCATTTTGATGCGATCTAATACAAAAAATTATTTTCTTACCCTAACTTTAGTTTTAATGAGTTTTAGGGCATTTTCTCTATACTTATATAGGAATAAATAGGATAAAACACCCTGTGTCTGATAACATAAGCTTATTTATACTTCAAATCATCAACTCATGTGGAACACAAAAATTTGAATTTGTTTGTTCATAGACTGTTTTCTTTTAGAAAAAGCAGTTATAAATATTTTTGTAAAAGAAATTTCGAAATTATAAAAACACATCAACGTACCCAGTGATATATAATATATCAGATATTCTAATTGAGCATAAAATCATTAATCCTTACTGTGCACAAGATCTTACTGTGCACAAGAAACTGTGCACAGTACCTTTTTCTTAAATTTTTTATTCGCTAGTGTAAAAGAACTTATTTTATCCTGTATGTAATTAAATCAGTTTTAAAAACAACTGACCAAAGTGTGCACTACCAATTAGTTTCTCATCAAGCTAAGGCCCACAACCTGAAAACTAATGACAGCTAATAAATCAACACATTTTATTCTGTATTTTAAATGGTTGTAATTATAATAACTAATCGGAAATATTTCCAAAGCTAAATATATTTTTAAAAATTTGGACAGCTTGTCACAGTGGTAGACATACGCTCTTTTTTTCATTTTTTACCTTTTATACGTAATATGACATGACGTCTTTGGAAAAATTGAAAGTTTTCTAACGTTTAGTATGAAGATGGATTTTTAGAAGTTTTTTTTAATGAGGGATATTCTTTGTTAAGTTTTGGGATCACATTGGTTCTCTCAATAACCTTACAGAAATTTTGTAATTTAACTCTTTAATTTTATTTTTTTTTATTAATTTGTTAATTTAAAACCAATTTATTTTTCCTTTTACTTTCATATGAATTACCTCCATGGTAGGTTTTAAGAATTACGTTTACCCTCACTTTTTTTTTTCTAAAAACCGTTTTCATGGTACCGTAAATTCCGGGTTTTTTGTCTTAGTTTTAACATCATAATTGTCTAATTACTGAGGAAGTTCATAAAACCCATATCTTCTAATCAAAACCAAAACTCATTTCCGAATATCCCAAAGAATTTTTTTATATCTCTGTATCAAAGTAAAATCATCCATCATTAGTTAATCCCGGCATTTTTTAATCAGTTTTAATGTTGATGAATGCTCTTCTTTTTTTTCCCTCTCTTCTTAATCCTTCCTTCCCTTCTCTAAATTAATGAAGGCGGTCTCGTGTAAAATTCGAGTATCTGTTTCAGCCCAGAAGAAGTATTAAAATTTTAATGCATTTTTCTTCCATCTTTTTTAATGAAGGGTTTGTATTGATGATAGGGAAGGAAAGGGATCTTCTCTTCTTTTTTGGGGGGGGGGTGAGGGGAAAAAAGAGACAGCGTTCTCGTGCGATAAGGTGCTCCATCGGAATTTTTAACGAAACCGTTTCCGATACTTTCTTTTGTCATTACGTCTAAGGGGGTTATCAAAATATTGCAGCTCGCTTGCGTTTGTCGGGAGATTTGCATTGTAAGGGGGTATCTTGCAAATACAGGGTGTTTCAGATAAGTGTTTCATAACTTCTAGGAGGGGTAGGGCACACCTTGACGACTCAATCACCTAGGATAGGGGGAGGGTCGGAAATGCACCCCTAACGAGCTAGGGGTTTTTATAAGCCGGCATGGAAGGTTGTTTAATCCATAGTGGAAATTGACACGTAACCTTTTGTAATTGGATTAAAACCAGCAAAATCTTTCGATTTTGGCATATGTTTCATAAAACAGATTTGGAAGCTGAATTTTCAGCTCTTTAATTGATTTTGTTGAATAAATACCTGAATCGAGGGTTTTAATTCGATCTTAAGAGGTTACGTGTCAATTTCCACTGGGAATAATACAACTTCCCATACCCGCTTATTATAGTCCTTAGATCTTTAGGGGTGCATTTCCGACTCCTCCCCCCATTCTTAGGTTACTACAAATTTTTAACCTTATTATTAAGACTACAAATTGCACTTTAAAGGGATTTGTAATCCCATAAGTATAGTAAAAATTTAGGTTTTTTTCTTTCTTTTTGAGATGTATATGATTCTTGATGTTAATAAATTTATAATTATTATTATTATTATTATTATTATTATTATTATTATTATTATTATTATTATTATTATTATTATTATTATTATTATTATTATTATTATTATTATTATTATTATTATTATTATTATTATTATTATTATTATTATTATTAAAAAGTAAGTTTTATATTACAAATTAATCAGAAAACATTAAGTAATAAGAATAAAAAGTTCAGAAACTATATTTTGTTTTGAAAATGTAGTTAACAAAGTACTAACAAAGTGAAGAATGTACAAATACAAGTACAAATTAAGTCGACCAACTACAGGCTTTAGCCCAGCAAGGTTGGTCCGGTCCATTTAACCCAAAATACCGGGTTCCCAATATCTTGAATTCCCAGTATGGCCGTCTATTTGAAATGTCCTTCATTTTTTCGGTTCGAAACCCAATTTTGAAAGCAAGAGAAAAAATTGTGTTTTAAAATCAAGTCACTTTCATGCTCAGTTAATTCCTAAAGAGTTTTCTCCCAAAATTACTTGGACACTCCCGAAACCATAAAAAGTTGAGGGCGCAACGCAGTTAGAGCTCGCCCCAAAGTAAAAACATTTCCATCTCGAATTTACGCACCTAATTTCAGAAACCTGCTTAAGAAAACGGAACTTTTATTATTCATATTTAACGTACTTTCATCACCCAAGTGTCCGACAAACGGCCATTTTTCCCCTCTTAAAATCGGATTTCGGCAGGAAGAAATCGTGAAATTAAGCTACTTTCCCCCCGCTCGGTGTTTTTTCTCCGTTTTTTCTCCCTTTCGCCGGAATTAATCCCAGACAGACTCCTGACATTAAAACTCGAGATTAAATTTCATTTCATGTGAAGGGAGACTTTATAATTAGCTATTCTCTTTTCTTTTCTTAACACTCGACAATTACGGGTTTTATTCTGAAAAATTTGACTTTATCATGGCCGCCTTTTTTTCTTCACTTCAATATTGGATGTGTTTTTACGGAGAAATATCCTTTTTTTCCCTCCGTTTTGTTTTTATAGTTAGTTGGTGCTCTTTTCGCTAGTTTCCGTTTTTAATGAGTTTTAATCTCGAGTTGATGGTTTAAAAATCTCAACTCGTGATTCTTTCGCAGTTTAATCCTCCAGTGTCCATCGTGAAATAATTAGTCATTAATTACACTCTGAGCGATAATTAATTGAAGCGAAGGCTGCAGAGGGGTAAATGTTTCTTCGGGATTTTATCTTAATTAGCGGCATCATTTGAAATATTTTGAGCGCTATCCGAGGATTACTGATGATAAACCAGTCAGTAAATGACATCTTATTTTCTAATAATGAGAATAAAAAAATGAATCCCTTGTTTTTGTGTGTGAGTTCGAAAATAAAACATTGAACTGGGTTTTTATTAGAACAAATGCCAAAACTCAGAGTGCAAATTCATTTTCTATTTGGACTGTTTAAAAATGGTTTCGAGTTTTTGTTGATATAACATAAATTGTGTCTTTTTGCCTTGCAAAAATTGTTTTTTTACTCAAATATTAAGGAAGAATTAGGGAGATTAAAGAATGATACAGAAAAATGCAAACAATATAATAAACTCTCATAAAGGTTAAATAAATTTAATTATATTTTATTATTCACTTATTTTTTAAATTCTTAAAATTAAGTTCCAAATTAATATTCACCTCTTTAGATTATAATTTCGGTTTCCTACTACAACCGGGTACCACTTTTATTTTGGTGTTGCCAACTAGGGCGATAATTTATTTTCTGGCAACCCGGCGGATATACTGGATAGTAGATTTTGATGCCAAGAGTAGTGCCAAAAATGTCCCCAAGAAGAGTGGCACCCGGTTGTAATATAGCACCATAATTTCTACAAATAGAATCCATGCGTGATGTATCCAAGGGAAGAGCATAGAGGAAAATGAGTTTTATTTAGGGTTAAATTTATAAAGCAATCATGAGAAAAGGGGAAAGAGTATACTGAAAGAGATTTTCTAAACCTATTTTAAAGGGTGAGCCATGGGCGCCCATACATAAGGGCAGAGGGGGGCCCGGGCCCCCCCCTGGAACCTGAAAAATTTACATAAAATCTTCATTTAACCATAATAAATAATTTTTACATTCCATATTTTATATTTTCTATTATATCAATACTTTATTATGATTTTAAGCTAAACTCTTAATAGTAAAATTTCAAAAATTTTCTGGAGGAAGGACCCCCAGACCCCCTCTTTTTAGTATCGACTAGGTATATTGTGAACAAGTAGATTTCTACATTAATTCTAATTAGAGGGTGTTAAAAAATACTACTCACAATACATGAGTGAAACATAAACTTCTATAACTTTGAACCAAACCCTCCTACCCTCGAAACAAAAAAAAATGCCTGACTGAAACCCAAAAATTTTTCTTGGGCCCCCCCTTGAGTTTTAACATATGGGCGCCCATGGGTGAGACTTCAAGAAGTTCCCCTGAGGCAATAAACAAAGGACAAGTATGGTTTCAATCGAATGAAATTTATTCCTTACTTTTATGAGCTAACTTTATTTAAATTTGTTTGTTCAGGAAAAGGGAAAATGTAGTTAAACGGAAGGGAGCCAGTCGCCCACGATTTTTTAGCCTCAATGGATGTAGTATACTACCAAAAAGAACTGAACTCCTCATGATCATGTCGGAACTCACATAATGGGGCCGCAATGGTCGATTGGATTTTTCCGCAGCAAAATGGCACACAATGCGGCCCCCGAGATCTGTTTGACGTCTGGGGGATCCATTCTCGGTTACTACAAAGCGATCCGATCAGTTCGGAGGGGTTTCTAGAGATTTTTTTTATTCGAACCATTTCATGATTACTGCCCGAGATTTTCTGTTGGGAAGGCTGTCTTCCCACCCGCATGGTTGTCAAGGTGGATGATTTATCACCTTTTGTGGGGGGCGGGGCGCCTGTTGTGGCGATAACAGCGCATTATGAAAATGGATTGGAAGCCTCCTCCTCCTCCAAACGCCACCAGGGGGCGTTTGTGGTTTGTTGCGATGTAAAAATAGAGTAAAAAATTCACCCGAAAAGAGTTTTAAATCTTCATTCGCCGTCGCTGCTTTCATGCGAGTGTTGTTTGTAGAGACGTTATTAAGTATGGAAACACAAAAGAGTGTTCGAAAGGGGTGATGGATCGAACAAGTTGTAACAATGATTGATTGGGATTCGTGACGATAACAGCTAGGACTCTATTAACTGCAGCCAGCACACGATAATTTCCTGTTGTGTTGAGCTTTTATTCATGCATTATGCACTTGCCGTGTGTATTACTAGTTTTCATACTTTTATTTTGTTATCGAGAACAGTTGTCAAAAAAATCTATTATGAGATTAATTTCAAGAGTTATTTCCAAATAAACGGTCTTAAAAAACCCAGAAATTATGTTTTATCATGAATACTGAATTCATTCATTTCTTTTAAAAGATTATACTGGTAATTCAAACTGTACCCCTTTTTCTATAAACTCAAAATAGGCAACTTCTGAACTTGAACTTTCTTGAGGTGTTGCAGAACATATTCTTATACTTTTATCAATGTCCCTTTAGTTACTTTAAAGAATATATATGTTTGATTTTATGGTCAATATATATCCCTCTTTTCCCAAATTTTTAACTTCCCCAATCAATACATATGCCTACGTTTCTCTGCAAAGATTAAGAAAGTTGTGGATACTTTTCTGACTAACTTAGGCAAAAATGTTCAAAATAATTTGGTCACCTTAAAAGGAAAGTTAAAAATTGAAGCACGTTTTAAAAATGAGCTGTGGCAAAGCATATTTATACCTTCATGTTACAGTAAATACTCCATCAGGAACACATTTTTTTTCATAGAACTAAGAGTATTACCAAAATATTCTCCAATTATTTATCCCTTTTGTGATTAATAGTTTTTCCCACCACCTACACACTTTATGAACGCCGTATTTTTAAAATAAAGCTTTTTTTTCCTGCAATGTAAGTCCGTTATCTTGGGTGAATAAAAAAATCCCAACAAGGGGGAGATTTATCCCCAGTATTTTTATCACCAAAACCTATCAACAACCCCAGTGAAAGCAAATCAGCGGCGATTTAGAGCGTCAAATGCAGCGCACAATGAACGCATTTAGGATTAGAGCTTTTTGCCTCTCCGCAAGCGAAGGGCGCTAATCCCATCCTCCGAGGGATTTTCCCACAAAGGAGGAACACAAACTTTCGCGGGGCGCGTTTTGTACCCGAGTTTTTGGAGGGGAGGCTTTTTCTGCCCTTCTAAAGGGATCCAAAACCATGGCACGTGTAGGTAGGGTTCTAAATAGTTCTAAAGGAATCGATTTCGGAATACATTTATAATCGAATGCCTTAGAATTGAATCTTAGGAATCCATTTAGTTTTCTAAGTAATACAGATAATTATCAACAATTTTGTTCACTAATTAGTAAGTAATTGATAATTAATTGCCATTTTGCTGATTATTAATTAAATTAGTAATAATTACTAATTATCTTTGATTTGTGATTGAAATAGATAAGTTCTTTTTGATCATAGACCTTGGAATTGATAGACGGAGCAAGCGGGCTTGGCCTGCGTTGAAACATGTTCCGCCGTTTTCCCCATTCCACGTGACCTAGTAGGTATAGATATTGGAGCATTTCAATCACGTGACGCCGATCACGTGATAAAGCCAGCTGGCCAGAATCAAACCGACGAATCCCGTTCCCAGAGCTCCTATTACACGTGACTTTGGGATGGGAGATGTTTCAACATAAGCACTGGCTCACCGCTATGGGGATGCGCGTGCATGTTCCGTCTATCTGTGTTCTAAGGTCGATGTTTTTGATACTGGCACTAAGGAATCGATTCTAGGTTGGAATTGAATTGAACCTCAGAAATCGAATCCAAGAATCGAAAGAATCGAAACTTAGAAATCGATTCCGGAATCGAATCGAAAGATTTTTTAGATCCATACGTGTGGGAGAGTTGTCCACGAGAATTTTGGACCCCACGCAAGTCCCTTAGCATAGTACATAATACCCCTATTTTGGAAAATTTATTTATATATTTTTTATAGGTTTTTATCAATATTTTTGGGGCAACTCTTAAAATTTCAACATTTACAAACAATATTAATAATTTGTTCCATTTACGATTGAAAATTTAGATTAGTCGATAAGTATCGATAACTAATATCCGTGCTCAGAAAAATATAATTTGCATTTGTTTTCTTTAAAATGTACCAGGATGACTTCTCGACAATGGTTTTGGTCTCTTCTAATTCTCAATCCAATATGGAAAAATTTCCCGATACTTGTTCTAATTGTGCATCTACATCACAATGAATCGAATTTCATTTGATTAAGAACAACTAAATACAAAACTGGATTCAGATGTATATTTCAGATATTAATTCTGATATATTTCTCCTTTCGGCTAAAAAAAGTACAGTGCAACCTGAAAATAATCATAACAGGTTACTTGTACAAATCACCAAACAACCAAATCCTTCCTCAGAAAGGCAAAACAAAATATTTGTCGAGGACAAAATCGCCTCCATGCTTGTTAGTCTATCCACCCAAGAGGGTAGGGAGACTTGGGGAAATGCACCTGCCCACTTCCCTCGACTTGTTGCCTGGAAAGGCCCCTCGTCATAACAGCCTCCCCCCTCAAAAGGTGAGAAGAAACTTCCTCCCGTCATTCCCAAAGAAATATGAAAAGTGCTGCTCCCCTGAGCTCGCTTGAATGGGCAAAAGCTGCTCACTTTTCAGCTCTCGTTATGGCTGTTTTCTGCCCCGCAGAGGACGCTCCTTTGTCGCCCTCCTCCGTGGGCTACGCCCGTCTTGCTTTTTAACAAACATGGAAGGGCAAAGATACTTTTCTCTGGAGAAATCGTGTCAGGGTCGGAGGGAAGACTGAGAAGCGGAAATTTTATGAAATGTCCAATCGGTATTTTTTTTGTTGTGTTTGCTGCTGTTTTAAATAATAATTACTCTCAATCCTCAATTATATAATTACTCAAGACAGAACGCATTGCGAAAGTAGTATTATCAGAGTTTCTATCTTCTGTCGTCTGATTTCCTTTCTTTACACTTTCCTTTTTTCTCTTCATTATTCTCCATTATCCAATCATCTTCTTCAATCTCTTACTCTCTTTTGGACCTTCCTCAAACTTACCATCACATAATTTTCTTCCTTATTTTCTCTGCTGTCTATCTATCTCCTCTCCAGTTTATATTTCTCTCATTTGAAAGTGCGAATGTTCAAAAAGTGCACACTAAAGAATCGTAATAATGTATAATATTTGTTTTTCATTTATTATAATTATATTTCCACACTCTTTTCCACTCTTTTTTGATTTTTCCTTTACTTTTCTATTCATATCCCTCCTCCAACTATTTCCTACATTCTATCGGAATATTTTTTATTTTGTCACTTCAAAGTAGAATGAGATGTTAGCACTTATTGCTAGGGGAGGTATAGGTTTTGGTCAGTATAAGTTGGAGTGAATGCAGGTTTTACTTTTGATAAATTTTAAATTACAGCATCCCTTCGTACAAAAACAGGACTCAAATACATATATCTAGGATGGACATTTTGATTTATTCCTTCTTTCAGCTTGAAAGAAACACAATTCAACTTAAATAACTCAAAATTCACCAAGAAAGTAGGGGCCAAGAGAAATCTTCGAAATACAGTTGGTCTAGCTATCCAATTTTACATCGTAGTACAAATATTTTCAACCCCCCAGAAATATCCCTGAATTTTCCATCTCAGTCGAGTCCTTTACGGAATCAAAATTGAAACATGAGATGTCACCTGCTTCTCTCTGCTCCCCTCAGAAAATGACATGTTTTGAAGCTTTGGAGTTAATAACAAGCATCCACCCCATACCCGGAGCGTTTACACTAATCGTCCGCTCGAGCCTCCTTGACCTCCCCCTGGTCGGCCCTCGAACACCTTCTCCACCCTGCTTTTTTTCTTTCTTTCTCTGGAGCTTGTTGATGCCAGCTGCTGCTGTAGAAACTGTGTGTGCGAAACTCCCTTTCTCGGCTTGTTGGGAGCGGTCTTGTTGGGAGCGGATTTTTCCCTTATTTTGCTTAATCGAAATTATTTGAAGTAAATGGGTAACTTTAAATAAAATTAGAGAACCCAAGAGAGAAGGAAAATGCATGACGTTATAAATTTTGGGTAATCTCCTTACTTTAATTAAAAAATATAACGTGTACTCAAATTTAATGTTGATAATAATTAAAGAAAACGACAGAATTAAACCTTTAAAAAATTTTGAAAAGTCAAAAAGATAAAAAACTTTGTTGTTCCCCAGCAAAAAAAATCAGCGAAATTTCTTGAAGAAGGGAATTTGGACACTTTGTCTGCAGTTTTCTTTATGGAATATGCAGTTTTCCTTAGAAACTCTGTTGTTTTTTATAAGACCGTTGAAACGCCTTTAGAACGTATTCAATTTTGCTGTAAAAAACTGCAGATTTACGTGCTGAAGTCCTATTGCTACAAAATAACTACAGATTTCTGTACTTATTATAGAAAACTGCACTTTTGACGCTTTTTTGAAGGAATTTTGGACACGGTTTTTTACTGGGACCACACCCCCCGTTAGGAAAAAATCTTAAATTCTTATATTGTTTTTGAACTACTTTGTTTATTTTTTAATTATTTAAAAAAGGCGATTGCTTCCTCTCCTCTCCCTTAAGAATTTTCCCTTGCAAAATAAGATTTTACCTTTGAGCAAGATGAGTTAGTATTAAGTCTTCCCTTATCATAATATATAGGATACCACTGTAACCTTTCTTAAATAAATCAAGCTATGTATTATCTGTTGAAAACGCATTTTAATCTACCTCAGTTCTTCATTAAAGCCGCATCAGTCGTATTAAAATATCAAACAAAAAATTAAATGCAGATTAATAGTCCAGATTGAAAAACTAACGAAGATAGAAAGTTATATATCGTTTTATTTTTATAAGATATATTTTTAATAAATTTTCCACACATAAAATGTTATGAATTACCCCTTGCTGACTTCAAACCTTACCTTATTCCTATGTTGTTTTGGTTCAGATCGTTACTACAACTCTATGGTTACTACTTACAGGAGCGGAAGAATTTGAGAGTCAAGTGTCAAAGCTCTTGGCACGCTGTGACTGCTTTCTTAATGAAAGAGAAATGACGAAGTCTTGGGAATCGGTTGCCTTGGCAACTGCGAGGGAGGGGGGCTTCGCGTCGATTGCAATTTAAGCGGCTTTGAGCCCCGCGTGACAAATCCGCGAGATGTCTTTTAACCCCCCTCTGGGCCTCCCTTTTGGTTTGAGGTTTTAATCGATGCCAAATTACTACCCCGATTTGTGAGTTTGGTCTTCTTGAGTCGCTTGATGGCCAGTTTGGGATTCTTTTCGGAGAGTGTGGAATGAACTAATCTTTGAGGACATTTTTAAAAATAGTACCTGTCCTTTTTGGAAAATGCATTCCGAAAAATATTCCCAAATTATTTTATGTTTGGTGAATTTCTTCTAGAGAAATATTTGCGTAGAGTACAATGTATGAATTTATTATAGTTTAAGGAAATCAAATTTTAAAATATTTGACGGATTTTTTATTTTTTTTAAATTGCTCTAAATTTAACTATTTAATTAATTTTATTTAGAACGTTTTTATTTTGTTTTAATTTTAAAGCGTGAAGAGGAATTGTATTTCATTAGCACTCCCATTTTCATAACATGTATTTGATCACCAATATATAAACCTAGAGGTCCGGGGTGACAGCAAATTTAATTTCGGACCTTTCGTTCTTTAACATCATGAATAGATAAATATCCAATTTTATTACTGTAGCGAACTCCCTTTTCGGATACCCCTCCCTCACTATAAAGTAGTAATCGCAACTTGGTCGTTAATCAGATCGCGAAACTAGGTCCCGAATTCCCAGGATTTCTTGAGAGAAAAAGGGAATTGCAGCCGAGGAACAATCTCTGATCTCGCGTGCATCATGTGATACTCGTGGAAGGAAACAAATGATCTCTCGAGCACCCCCTCCGGATTCCCGGCTATGCGCGGAATTTTTCCATTTTCCGGGCGACGGAAGAGCCTCTCCCCCCCACTCGGACATAAATATTCTCTCCCCTTCTGTGACGGTTTTTAATCTTCCCCAAGTTTGCGTTTCCCCCTTCGGAAACATATCGGGCTATTATTTCGACACAAGGATTCCTTCGTTGTTGTGTTTTCTCTTGGGGGGATTCTTACATGCAATAAATACTCTGCTGTGTGGAGGAATAGATGTTGTGTAAACGTGGAGAAACTCTGTGCTCCCCCTCCTCAGATTCTGAAATGGAATTCCCTCGACTTTCCCAGTTAAGTTTTAAATGAATTCCAGATCAATTCCAGTCAGGCTTTCAAAATTTCCCCCACCTCAAGAAAGTTCCTTATTATAAGTCCCAAAAAATTAACTTTCAAGGAAAAAGCAAAGGATATGTTGTGTGCTAAATTGTCCAAAACGGCATAAAACAAAAAATAATGGCGATGAAATTTATTTAAAGCTACAAAATAGATACTTAAAAATTTATGTTTCTTAATCATCTTCATAAAAAGAAAAAAATTAAATTGTCAAAAATATTTAAAAAAATTATTTAAATAGTCAAATATATAAAAAATAATTAAAATATCATAAATATAAAAAATAAATTAAATAATCAAAGATATAAAATCTATTTTATTATAAACTGCGTTGCTAAAGAGCTTAATTTATGAAATGACGACTATTTTGACACAAAATTATTTGTTAAAGAGATTTCTTCCTTTTTTCTATTTCCTTAATGTAGTATTTTGTCGCACATCTTAAGAATAAACCAATGTTCTCCTCTTCATCAAAAATCTGAAACCTCTTTTTTAACGTCTTCGGAAATCACTTCATTCGCAATGTCACCAACGGCAACAATTGTCATCTCGATTCTTTCATGCCCCTTTTCTTTCAAACTCGACCTTTTCCCCATCCCGTCTTTAGAGTCGATGTAACGAAATCCTCATTTTCTGCCTCCAGAACATTGAGAGATCCCTCGAAACGACAGTGGCGCCCTCCCAAACAAAGCCTCGGATTCGCCGGGCAAGACAATGGGGGCTCAGCCGGGCGAAATCGCATCTTCGTGACGTGTTGTCTACCCGCGTAACATCTCATCCCTCTGCCGCAAGGGGGGTGGAGAATGCCCCCCTTCTCCCCCCTCTGTAATCGCGATCATCATCGGGTGATAAGGGCTGCTGCAACAGTCCGCATTTATATTTAAATGAAGTCGCTCGAAAAAAGTAGCTGTGACTGTTCCGATGGAGCGAACCCGTTTGACGCGACAGGCGTCGGTTTATCTGCGAACGCATGTAAATGAGCCTTGACAAGAGCCGTCTTTTCGGTGACGACGACCCTTTGTTTCGGTTCTCGTAATTAGAATACGCGGCCCCTATGAATAAATGGGGCATCTGAGGAGATGATGGAATGAAAGGGTGGAGTAGGAATTTTTCTTCTTCGTTCCCAACATTCTCTGTTTACTCTCTGTAGCTGTTTTGTATTTTTTTAAACATACTCCACTACTTTACAAATTCCCAATGTTGTAGAACCTGTAATCCACTCTCAAACAGATAATGTTAATACTAATTAAAATTCGTGAATCTGGAAATATTAGGAATTTATGATGAAGTGGAAGGAAATAACTTATATTTCTCAAAATATAACAATTTAAGTTTTGTGATTTGCCCTTGTTCCAAATACTCTTTATGATGAACTTATGCTCAAATAGATCTTTGAAAAACTTTTTTTAGCCGAACCATTTTTCCATTTCGTTGGCATACAGGAGAAAGGCAATGATTTTGGTAATGCATTTTCAGTAGCACCGAAATTCCATCGTTCGTTGGCATTTTTCTCTACCACTTTCTTTAAGGGCTCTTTTATACTCAATCTGAATTTTGGCTGGGCTGGAAAACTACAAATCACCCGAACCCGCACCTGCTTGGCACGCGTTCCCCCTCCAAGCCTTTCCAATGCAAGAAAGAGGGGACGAGATAGTTAAGTAGTATCATGTTTGACATTCTTGACACTTGGGTAAACAACCCCGCTATCTTCTATTGCGAAGGCTAGAGAGGGACGCGTGTCGGGTTCAGTGATTTATGGTTTTCCAGTTTCGGCTCGAATCCAGATCGAGTATGAAGGAGCCCTAAGGGCTCTTTTATAGTGGATCTGGATTTCAGCTGTAACTGGAAAACTATAAATCACTGAACCCGACACGCTCCTCTCTCTAGCCTTCCCAATAGAAGATAGCGGGGTTGTTTACCAAGTGTCAAGGCTGTCAAAGAGGATACTTAACTATCTCATCCCCTCTATCTTGCATTGGAGAGGCTGGGAGAGGGGGCGCGTGCGGGTTCGGGTGATTTGTAGTTTTCCAGCCCAGCCAAAATTCAGATTGAGAATAAAAGAGCCCTAAATCATAGTCTGTCCGGGCCTAGTGGCCCATCAGGCGGTGCCCATCTCCGTTTCTGTAGCCTTTGGGTCTGGGGTGCTAATAACTAGCGCGTGTCCAGGCCGAGTGCCTAGCCCGACGCTGACTTTCTTTAAAGCCTGATGATATTTAAATTTATCATACAACGTAAGTTTTAAAAAACAAATAAAATATTTTTAAAAGAAAAGAGTTTAAGCCCCTGTCGAAACACGCCTACTATAAAATCCGTAGCTAGTTGTGGGACCAGGTTGACTGCATCAAGTGCTTTTATGTGAGGCCCTGTTCACAAGGGAGGCTTTGGAGAGGTCAAATAACTGTTGATAACCTCGGGTTCAAGTGCTGGGACAAAGTGCTGCAGAGGGAGAAAACGCGCTTGTAAACAGAGAGAGCCCTTGAAGATACTATTCCAATGCCTGGGAGTTTCGATCTTTAAAAACTTTGTAAAGTAAGGGATGATTGCAGGCCATTTTTTAAGGAATTTTACTGCGGGGGCAAAAGTCCATAAATTTTTTGTTAATGCTCTATTGTTCTTTTAAATTGACATTGAGGGGGCATCGAGAGTGATGCAGGGACCCCTCTAAAGCCCAACCAGTTAACAGGGGATCAGGGGCACCTCCCCTTGGAACATTTTTAAAACTAGAAGCAAAAAGGCGTTTTTTAGGCCCAATTGAAAAAGCAAAAATTTTAGGGAAAATGATTTTCATTTAAAATGTCAATATATACACCAAATGAAATTATATTGGTCTGATCAAGTATTGATTGAAACAAATTTTGGTGCAGCTATCAGTTTATATTTTAGGCTTTGGGGGCAAACTTTCATCACTGCGGGGGCAAAAAAAAACCACTGCAGAGACATTTGGCCCCAAACTTCTTAAAAAATGGCCTGGATTATTGTAATGCAATGCACAGACTGTGTAATCAATTGACATGTTAACTTTTACCGATTGTCCGGAATACTTATGGCTTTACGGATTGATTGAAAAATATTTTACTGATTTTGCGTTTTTCTCCACTTAACTATCCATGAAAACGTAAAAAACTCGCGACCGCGACGTAAACGATTTTCTCTAATTGTACCTTTTTTTTTTCAAAACCAAATTCCTCTACTAATCCCTGTCCTTACAATTTTCTCAAGTTTTGACCCTTTTATTGTGAGTGAAATTGGCTTTTTTGCAAGCCTTTTTCGTATTCGCCGGCGAGTCTTGACGCGCGCTCACCAGTAAAGTTTGCTTCTTCTCGTGTTCCATTCGCTTTACGGAAAAAACAACTTTACCTTGGAATTCGCGTTGATTATTTTCAGGTTTGTTATAGCGGAAAGCTTCAAGTTAAAGTTTTGTAATGTTGCGCAAAAAGTTTTGCGGTTGTAAGTTTTCAAAAGATGGCAAATATGAGTTGAATAAACGAGGAACTCGAAAATCAGATTGAATGTGTCAAATTAACTAGGTTATTGCCGTTCTGAAAAGACTTAAAAGTGACTTTTCATATTTTTTTCTCAATTTCATATTTTTGTAAAAATCTTTTAAGAGCTTTATCTGCGTTCATGTGCCTCACTAAAAATAAAAAGATAACTTTCCTGAACAACTAACAGTTTGCAACATCTGAAGATTATAATTTTTAACAGTTCGAAAAAGATAAATACTTGTCTTAGTTCTAGTTTAAGATATTTATGGGCTAAAGTAATTATTTATGTTTTTGTAATTCCGTGGTAAAGTGTGTATTTAAATGTGGGTTTTTTATTTGATTTCTTTATGATTTAATTTTATACTTGACTCATCCTGATATTTTTAGGAGTACTTATATATTTTATTTTTGTTTCAGGTAAGATATTATCATAGAACTTCTTACGAATGCAGTAAACATCCCTCAGGTATCGTTAAAAAGTAGTTCATTTCCATTTCTGTAACAGTTGATGAACTCAAAACTGTTTCTCTTTGGAAAAGGCCCTTTTTCAGTCATATCAGTTATTTTTTGAGCTTGCGTCAGTCTCTACGTATGAGAACTTTTAAGGAATAATCTTCGCATGAAAAGTTAATTTATATAAGATATTTTAAATTAAATGAGTCTACCCATACATTACTACTCAATTTAGGAAAAAAATAACAGCAACAAAAATAAACAATATTTTATTTTTACCCGACTATGAAGGATTTTTGAGAAACAACATCAAAACATGTTAAATAATTTTTAAGTATTGAATTTATGTTAATAGTATTTTTTATGTTTTGATTCATTATTGAATTTAAAAAGGAAGAAGAAATTTTATTACACATGCAATGAACACAGAAAAGTCAGAATCAATGTGATTCGCCAAGGGGAATTTCATGTATAAAACTTAAAAGATCGTAAAGTTGAGATTATTCTATGCAAGGCAAGTCTGTATTTTATCACTTGATAAAACCATAGAGCATAGACCATACGAATAAGACCCGAACGAGTTAACATCTATGTATCTGTCAGTTGAATTATACTTAAAGAGATACACTGGAGAAACAAAAACCTCTTGGAGAAAATCATGAGCTGTCCATCCCCGAAATAAAAGGTTACGGTTGCGGAGTAAGGGCGTATCGTCGAATGAGAACACAGTGATTGTCTCGCCTCTGCAATTACAGGTGTAAAAAGAGAAAACATCATCCAGTCTTGTTCTTGATTCTTTTTTTTTCTTCCGTCCCCTCCGAGCAGCGAAGGTCAGGCGGCCATTCATATGTTAATGAGGCGGGAAAAAATGACGAAACGAAAAAAAGGAACCGTTCGGAGAGGAACCGGTATTCTTCTGATAATGAAGAGGGAGGAACTTTAATATGAAGATGGGTCCGGACGATTGTTTTGTGCAGAGAACGTGCTTAAAGAGTAATTAAGAGGAGGAAAAATCAGGCTTTTGTC
The DNA here is from genome assembly GCA_024610705.1 of Tetragnatha versicolor. Taxonomy (NCBI): domain Eukaryota; kingdom Metazoa; phylum Arthropoda; class Arachnida; order Araneae; family Tetragnathidae; genus Tetragnatha; species Tetragnatha versicolor. The sequence continues at coordinate 9,097,097 of JANDEH010000018.1, read as the reverse complement.
CACTTTGGGAGCGAAAACAGGTGTTAATTGGAATGTATATTTTGATTATGGGTCAGACAGCTGCTCTCAAAGGGATGATGTTGCATCGAAAAATGATTTTCTTTGAGTCAATTACAGTAATTCAATGCATTAGTTCGATAGAAATTTTTTTTGTAAACAAATAACTTAATGAACTCAACATAATCAAAAACTAAAATTCGAAGGATGAATACATCTTTCTTTATCATTAAAGGATAAATATGATTGGAATGTTATCTGACGGAAGTATTTTTGTAGAATACATATTCTTTCTTGTCTTGTCTTCTTGGTCTTTTACCACAACTTGCTGCTCCATTAAAATTAGGATTTTTGTCAATAATTTCTTGTAAATCTTTTGTATAACGCACACACCGTTAAAAATGTTATTCATATCAATTCATTCATATTTTTTGTGTCTTTGGTCATTTTAATTTCTCAAGAAGTTTGGAACAGATAAAAAGGTTATTGCATAAGTGTCAGATTTTTAACTTAATTTTATCTCTTGTAATATCATCTTGTAGAACCCTTGGTTCTAATCCTGCAAACTGCCAAACATTTATTTCTAAAATTATTAATAAAAATTCGCAAATGAGGTTTCATTTCATTCATCCCTATGAAACTAACAACACTTAAAAATCATTAAGGCTTCACGTAAAGGCATTCCGTCATTAATTTACAAAAATCCAGGTTATCAGTTTACTACAACTAGTACATTACGCAACACAAGGTAACGCTAGTTTAGTAGGCAACACAAAAAGCTAAAGAAGTGTTCCTTTCATTCAACAGCAAAGCTTTCTTTTGATGCTGCGGCGCGCAGGAAAAAAAACAAGCCCAGGTGTTGTGCCTCAGGCCCGAAATATTCCGAATGAATATGCGGGGAGAGTAGAAAGAAAAAATAGGCGAGAGGAACCGCACTGACCTTTCGCCCCTCTCCGAAACCCAAGCTTCTCTTGGCCCCCGGGCCCACAAAAAATATTTGTGAGAGGGGGGGCATCCCTGAACTCTGACCCTGATCCAATTTCAGCCCGCTCAAGAAAGTTCGTGATGAAATTCATAAGCTTTCTCTGTGCGCCTCCAGGTTTGTTTGGTTGGGTTTTCCCCACTGCTTAACGAATTGCCGATCGCTTTTGAGTTTCGTGAGTTGCTTCTGCAAGTGACTTTTGGCTCGGTGCATTCGAATTTGAAAATCTAGTTCTTCGGCTGATTGCACTTTGATGAATTCTTCAAGTTATGTAAATATTTACACTGTGATAAAAACTATAAGAACACTCTGGGTAAGACCGTGAGACATCCACGCTCCTGATGGAATGATTTTAAAAATTTTGAAATACATAAGTTATAATAAAAAAAAATTAGTAATAATTTATAACCTACCGGAAAAAAAAACTTTAAAAATAACTCTTGACGCACAAAAGCTTAAAAAAACCTGGATAGCGTGTAAATATTTTTCTTTTTTGATGGAAATTAGACATTAGACAGGTGGACGGATTAGAAAAACGGGGCATACGGCCACCGGGGCAAAAAGTGGGACCGTCTCCACGAAATCGGGACCACTTTTCAGATTAAATAATGCAAAAGAAAAAAATCCCTATTAATTTCCTAATTGTGTATATTTTCACTTCGATTTACTTCCCTTTTTTGTATTCTTTGTTTATATTGTAATAAAGTTGAATTGAATGAGGTATTCTCACGTTTTGAGATTAAATTTTATTAAAATAGTAGATAAAAGACCATGGAAAATGACGTTTACATCAAGTATTTTCATAGCCTAGTTTCTGAGATATAAATTTTTGAAATTTCGTTTTTTGTTTGGGAGCGAAAACACTCTCGAATCACAAATCATGTGCTGTGAGGTCACATCCAATAGAAGCCCGTTTTCTGGTCACATGAAAACAGTTAACACAATGGTTTTCATGCGCTGTGATGTCAATCCAATAGAAGCTCGTTTTCTGATAACGTGACTTTTCTGACGTTTTGGCAAAAATAAAATTGAATTTTAAGTTATTTAAAACAAATTTTTGAACTTAAAAATCAGAAATTTAGGAGTTTTAAACCATTATGTATCAAAAAAGTATAAAATCAAGCAAATCTCTCACTCATGCAAATACGTCATTGAATTGTCTGAAGTAAAGAAGGTTATACCTCTTAAATGTTACTCCAAGTAGTTTTCTCGCCTAGCATGTATCAGAAACTTGAAGGAAATTCAATCACTTTTATGCCACCAAACTCTTGTATCCTCCGGCACACAAGACTTTTGTTTAGAATGAGTTGCTGATCATTTAGCGACTTCTGGATACTTAGTTGTGAGTTATACTCGTCAAGAAGTTAAAACCGTGTTTGCACGTGTGCATGGGTTCGTCTCTCGAGACTCCCGCCCACGTGATATCGAACGCTTCCGTTCTATAAAAAAGCAACGGAGAGGAGAAAAATTTTATTTAAAACTTGCCAGTTTAAAACTCCCACTGCTCGGAAGGTCGATGGTAGTAGCTTAACTGTTTCCTAAACTGCCTCGTGGCGATCACTTGCAGTGCAGTAGGTAAAAAAGAGTTGGAAGAAAATTTGTAATCGTTTAACCAGTATGTGGGCTGAAGTAAGGTTGCTTTATTGCCAAATTTCAACTTGCCATCAAGCCGATGAATTCCCTAAACTTTACTGCAATTTGATGTAATTAAATATCTGAAAATCAAATTTCATAATTGTTAATCAAATATTGCAGAATGAGTAGCATTAATAAGGTACCAAAATTCAAAATTTTAATATTTGAAAACCCCAAAGTATACCGATTACACCGATTACATAGCTAAACTTTTTCAATACCAAATTATTAGGTACTTTAAGGCCTAATATACCTCCCGATAATTCAGTGTCAAAGCAATAAGTAATTGATTTTCAAATTGACTAGGTCCAAGTATCGAATCGTGAGTTTTTTTTCGCATTTTCTGTTTTTTTTTTCCATTTGCAAGACTACTTTCAATTCAAAGCTGCATTTCACTTAAAAAATTCACGATGACTCTTCTTTTAAAAGCAGCCCTTTCTTAATTATTTCTCTAAATGCATTTTTTACGTTCTCTTCTCCCCCAGACTCGGGGGTCAACGTCACCTCTCCTCTCACCTCTTCGAAAAACACTTTCTCACATTCACAGAGGATTAAAAGAAACTTTTTGAGAAAAAGGAGCAGGAATTAGATTTTTGTGTGTAATGCACTTTTTTCCCGCTAATTCCCGCGCATGCGCAGACGAGGAAATTAATTGAAGTGGAAGTTTTTTTTACTTAAGAGCGAGAGGGAGGTGTTGGAAGGGCTCTTTGGCAATAACTCGATTAGAACATTCTAAGGCTAAAACGCAAAGCTCTTTTACTTTGATGAGTGTCGGCACTCTTCTTTTGTTCTTTTTCCCGAAAGAGGGTCGTTGAGAGTGTTCTAATTTTTGCGACGCTCTTCCATTTGTTTTGGAACTTGTCTCTTTCGCTTATCATTCGGGGACCGATCGATGTTTCAAGAGAGTACTTAAAGTCTTCGGACACAGCCTACTCTAAAAAAAAAGAACTCTATAGGGAATAGAATAAAACTCGCGGGAAATTTAATTCAAACTTTTTGCTTTACGAGTATAGGATTTCGTTAACGAAAATTTTTTTCGCTCACTCTTTGAATTGTTATTTTCCTCTGCTTAGAGTTAATTGGCTTATTTTTTACTCACCTTTTCTTTTGCGTTTTCTAGCTGAACCGTGTATAAAAGGAAATAGTGTAACTCCTCAAAATAAAGGAAATAGTTTAGTCACAATGGAATATGCTTCTTAAACTGGTACAGCTTTCGTCTACGGGTACGGCGACATTTAAAAGTCGCCAATAGTGATTAACGTTTAAATCCGGCAACCCTAGTCAATTGCAACCCTAAAGTTTTAGTTTCAACGTAATAGAAATCCTAATAAATTTTTAAGTCTAGTGAACAGTGTCCTATGAGTTATTTCATAAATATTTTTAATTTAAAGGAAAAAATAATGAATTAAAGGAAAATAAACGCTTGAAAATAAACTATTTGATTTTATTTTGGTGTTTTCTTAGCCGATAGAGCTTTTAAATGGACATTTATCGAGTTTTTCCAATTAAAAGTATAAAATTTAAAAAAGTATAATATATAACTCACTAGAGCAACTTTTGTTGTTAAAAGAGTGGCAACAATGTAGACGCTATGCTTCCGTTTTCTTGAGGTAAAACTTTTAATGACTTAAATATTTTGTTCGATGAAAATTTAGCCTCTTATTAATGCATCCCATCATACCCCTCTGAACTTTGAATATAAAACTGTAGGATTCTAAAGCTGCCATCACTATTTCTATACGCCTTAATATCTTTATATGCAGTACAATCAACCGCGTATTGCTTCAGTCAGTTTGCGATCATTTTATGTTGCCCATCAGTCCATCCCAGTCTCATAATTCCCCATCTGCAATCAGCAGCATTTTAGAGTTGGCTGATGTTGCCCTAATTAATTTCCTTCTCTCTCATATAATCATAATATGTTTATTGTTGATATAATCTTGAGGAGAACTCCATTACCTTTCTAATATCCAAATGAAGAACAGTCTTTCCTTTATTAATAGCTCGCGTGCCCGAAATGGAAAGACTCTCCTTGCGCCACCTCGGGCCAATATAATTAGCTGCACGTGCCAGCACAGGTGAGTAGTATTCGAATCGGCCCTCACACCAACTCTCTCATTCCCATAATAACACCGAATTTAGGGTCTTCCTCCCTGCTATTACCACCATCCCGAAGGTGGTTCCGCCGTCTGCTCTGTTATTAGGAGTATCTTCCTTGTTTATTTCACAATGACACGATGAAGGAGTCTTATTATACCACCTGTTCTCGATGGTGTATAGTACTATAACTTCTTCTATATACCTGAACTTGTTATCGTGAGCGACGTGTTGGGAGTCGGAGTACCTATAATATTCAAATGATGAAATGTATTTGCCTGTCTGGGATGTTATTAGAGTTATTGCATTGCAGTCTCTAAGCATTCTCAAATTTTTTTATCCATTTTCTTTTGGGTGGGCAGGGTTACACAGAATTTTCAAAGGAGAAATGAAATTTATTTCTCAGTCAATTTTTTATGGTGTGGAATAATATTTTTTGAGCTGTGAGGAATTTATTTCCGGCAGAAACAGACTTTTTTTGTTAAAAACCTTTTTTTAATTTTTAAACTCAAATTAAAATTTTTAAGGGGAAGGAAAATTTGCTTCCATGATAAGTTTTAAATAAACCCTTCATTTACCAAATTATTTTCGGCGCAAGTTTAGAACTGCTGATGCGCCAAGTTTTTAGCGATAAAAATCACAATATATAGTTACCCCAACTAATGTTAAGTGAATTATGTGACTTCTAAATATGGCGCCAAATAGCCAAAACTTGCCAACCATCAGCAGTTCTAAACTTGAGCCAGTGGTACTCACAAGTATCGTCGGTAAATAAAGGGTTAGTAATGAACATTTTTTTTTCATAATAAATAGGAAATTCAAGGTTTTGATATGCAACGAATTGTGCTGAGAAAAGGATACCTTATTTCAATTTTAAAATGCATAGGTGAGGAAATTATTTAAGTCATCCTTTCAAAAAGGTCTTAAAAATTAACTTTCTTGAAACTACTTGTGTTGGCATATTGAGCATTACTGAACATGTTTAGAGGATATTAAACTCTATAAAGATATTTTTCTGTTTGAAATCTTTTACGTGTTCTCATTAACAAGTTCAAACTGAAGGCGTCTCAAGAGTTCAATCTAAAAATTATTTCCACATCCTAAAAATTAAGTGTCCTTCTTAAATAACCGCAGCCTGTTTCCTCCACAATTACTCTTAACAAGCCAAAGAATAAATAACGACCCTGATTAAGGCCTCCGAAAAGAGGAATAAAAAATTTGCCCGAAATAGAAAAGTGAGGGGAGAAGGTTTCTGAAAGCATCACACATTCTTAATGACCGTTAAACTGTAACTGTCACAGAATACGCCGTCGGGATAAAATCGGACGCAAAAAAGGGACCGAAAAAAACCGAAGCCGTTTTCCAAGGCTTCGTCACATCAAAGGCTTCTCTGTTTCTGGCTTCTCGGTGGAGTTCAAAATGGCCGACCCGCTACTCAAAAGGAGAGTGGCATAAGTCAGACACTATGAATAGGGTTGTAAATTTTCCTGAAGGAATCGATTCCGGAATAGAATGCTACCAAGGAATCGATTCCAGCAGGAATCCAATCTGAATCGTTCTTAATTTTCTAGTTAATACCGATAATTATTAACAATTTTGTTCACTAATTAAATAGTATTTTGGTAGTTAATTAATATTTTTCTGGTTGCTAATTAAATTAGTAATAATTATTAATTATCTTTTATTTGTGTGATGGAAATAGAGATAAGTTCGATTCTACTTTTTCGATAAGGAATCAATTCCAGGTTGGAATCGATCCTCAGGAATCGATTTCGGAATCGAATCGAACGATTTTTTAGATCCTGACTATGAAAATTAAGCCAAGCTTTTTTTAAGTTTTATTTTTATTAAGTGTAAGCTGTGTGTAATGGTGCTGTGTAAGTCAGTTTTTTATTTCTTGACCTGTAAAGCGCAGGCCAAAACCGCATTTTCCATCATTAATTTATAAGAAATCTTCGATTAGAGTTAAGTACCCCTGTGTTTCAAACGAAAGAAAAATTTTTACTTCAACAGTTAATATCACCACATACCTTCAACTTAGGAAAAGGTTATTTGTGGAAAGTTTTTGTTAGATGTACCATTAGATAGTTTCTTTTTCGTAATATACTTGTTAACAAAAATGTTTATACAAACCAAATTTTAAAATTAAGAAAGTCACATATATTTTCCCAATTACTCTACAATTTGTTATTTGTTAAAATAAAAAAATAATGTGAGGCTAAATGGAACCCAGCAAAAAACCATCTGCAAAATTGCTTAAAAAAGAGTCTAATTTGTTTTATTAATAAAGTCTGCAGGTATTTTGTAGCAATAGGACTTGGAAGCCTTTCAGATGTATGTCTGCAGTTTTCTACATTAATTTTGAAATTATTCCGAAGACATTTCAGCGGTCTTAAAAACCTGCAGTTTAGCTGAAGAAAACTATACGGGCAAACTTGTTTCAATTCCATTCACTTATTTGAAGCAATTTCACAAAACTTTTTGTCTGATGGGAACTCAGGGTGTTAACCCAACTACACTGGTCGACTCACCCCACTGTCGGGCTGAGCAGTCTAAATTTTGTTTTTTCTTTGATCAGCTGGAGACGTTCGGTTGACAGCAGTTGCTAATTGTGTGCAATTGCTTTCGGGGATGAAATTTCTCTTTTTCTCGTGTTAATAAAGTTACGCCGCTAACTAACCAGCTCTTTTTTCCTCGCTCGTCGTGGGAAAACGTTACCCAATGAACTAAGATTTTTCTTCTGCTTTCCCGGTGCTTCCAAAGCGAATAATGAATAAAGGGTCGCGATTGGGAAAGATGTCCCCTTAAATAAAATTGTACTCCTTGTGTTATCTGTTTTTCAAGAAGGCCATGAAGTTGTTTTTTCATTTAATTTAAAGCTGATAATACCAATCTATACCGTTTATCCGCCTTTGAAATTTATTGTATAAAAACTCTCAAAAGTAGGAAGACTGGCATTTAAAATAAAATTTTAATTAAATGTTTAAAATTGTTAACTAATTATTATATGTCCTCCTCTTTTAAATCAACGACTGCCTTGCACTTGGCAATGAAAGAGCAATAATTTTTTAGTTGAAAAAAGTTGACATTAATGTGTGTAATTTTATTAAGAAGTTCAATTTCAGTTTCAATGGTGGAGGTTTTTTTTAAATACAAACTACTTGTGCTGTAGAAGGAGTGGAGAAATAAATAAATAAGTTCTGAAAATTGTGTGTCGTAATTTGTGAATGGGCCCTTAATACTAAGTAATTTAACCATCAAGATAATACTGGTATATGTGCGCGAGTTTCTTCAATATAGTATGACTTTAAATGTGTATTTTGCTATCGTTCAGTTGTTTAAAGAAGTTGTTTTCATGTGACTAGAGGGAAAAAACTCAATTTCAAGGACATGGTTACCGTGTTCAGCAGAGTCAATGTTTGCAGCCGACCTTGATTTACACCTGCGTATTCTTGAAGGTCCTTGCTACCTTTGAAATGGAAGAAAATCGTCTTCGTGTGAAAACCATTTCGACTCGTCTCACGTTGTTTGAACGATTGGTTGACCAAAACTTCGAGCTCGGTCATTGTTGGGCCCCATAAATTAAAAAGAAATGAGCGGTTTAAGAGAAGTTTGGCTATTATGCCACTCCTGCATCCCGAGCACGTGCGGCGTTTTAATGTAACGATGACGGATCACACACCATCTGCGGCGGCAGAGCTCGTCTTGCGCTAATTCACCTCAACGTGGAAATTAGCTTATCCTTGCATCGATGTATTTCGTAGTCACCCCCTACAAATAAAAGGTTTTACCAAAAAATCCCGTCCGGATTATATTCAATTAAATTGGACTGTTTTAATATAATCTTTGTCGATTAGGGTATAATTAAATAATGGATTTCATAACAACCGATGAATTTTAACCACAAGTTATCCTTTGAAGTAAAACGTATATCAAACGTATAGTCTTACGTAAAACGTAGTCTTACTTTTCGCATACATAGTACTGTTTTATTTTTCACAACTGATATCAACTGTAAATTTTCAATTACTTTGGAAAGTTATCTTAATTAAGAATAAATTATGATTGAAAATACTAATTTTTTTGTCATCTTATGCTGTATTTTTTTATTCCTTTCAGAAAAAAAATCCTATTTGATATGAAATTTAATGTGTTGTTTAAAAAAATGTTCTCAATTGTTATTTCTATTGCCGCTGAGATTTCCCAGTACCACAAATTTAATTCATTTATAAAAATTATTACATTAGTGATAATAGAATTAATTTTTCTTGTTCATCTAATCTGAAATAAAAGACATCTTATGACAAAAAAAAACTTTAATTACTTCTTAAGATGAGGGAAATAACGAGAGAGAAACACAATTTAAGGAATTGCATTTAGTTAATGCCTTAAGTAGAGATAAAATAAAGAAGGAATCCGCTTAAATATTTGCTAGTGAGGAGAAAAAAAAAAGCCCACCCTGCCTTGCTTGAGGCCGGTTAATTACCGTAATTTCTACCCAAACGTTTTATTCTCGTTCTGATTCAAAGATTGAATACTTTTTAGACGGGTTTTATTTAACTAGATATACTTTTGGTCTTGTTTAATGGAGACATGATAAAAATGTATTTGAGGTGTTCACATTTTTTATTGAGTGTTATTATGAAATAGTTTTAATCGTTTTTAAAATAATCGGGTTGAAATTTCATAGTTTTAATGATGGAAAACGTTTTCTTTCTAAGATATAAAGATCATTCTTTCCTGTTTCTCCTTCAGTTTATTTTTTTCATCCTACTTCCTATCTTTTTCATTATTATTATTTTTTTTGTTCTCATTCTTTCTCGTCAAGTTTTTGGTTTAATCATATTCCCCTCCCGATCTCTCCGTTGGTTGAGCCTCTGACACTAAAGCAAGAATATAGATTACAGAAAAAGTTAAGGACTATATAGAGATATTTTATTATTAAGGACTATACAGAGCCAAATAAGAAATTTTTTGGTTATCAGGTCATTTACATTTTAATAAAGAAAACATTTTTATCGTAAGCCCAGCAAAAAAATCAGCAAAATTTCTTCTAAGAAGTGAAGGTAATTAGGACATTTGTCTGCAGTTTTCTTTAGGAAATCTGCAATTTTCTTTAGAAACTCTGCAGTTTTTATAAGACCGCTGAAATGCCTTTAGCATGATTAAGTGTTGATTAAAAAACGTAGACTTACGTCCTATTGCTACGAAATAACTACAGACTTCTTTGAGAAAACTGCACTTTTGACGCTTTTTTGAAAGAATTTTGCTCATGTTTTTTTGCTGGGAGAGGAAGTGAAATTTTGATGATTTAAGAATTATGCAAGTTAAGCGTTTTCGCCAAATGTTAAAAATCATGAGAGGGAACACCATATGATTGAAGCACCTAGAACTACCAATTCTTCTGACTTCTGTGAGCTGGTTCCGCTTGCGCGGAGCCTGAGCAGAACTGGGCTATGTTTAAAAATCTACTGGGGATTACTATCCTATGTATCAGCTATTATTTAACTCCATATGATAGCGAAAAATTTGCATCTAAAGATAGTGTTTGGCAACCCCTACCTTTCCGAAACCAAATTCCACAGTTATGATGGGGTCAGTTCATTGGCATTCGGATATTTGATGTTCTCTGTATTTTCTTTCGCATCCGCGACTGTGTCACGGCAGCCATATCGCAGATTGGGCTCCACCCTCTCTCTCATGCTATTTATAGCCCCGCTTGGGAAATAGGGAGGAAGTGCCCTCTACCTGGATGAATATTTCACCTGATCCTCCTCATATTTCCGGGGTTGACGCGTGGGGTGATTTGGGAAATTGCTCTGAGAGATCGAATGTCGGTAATGTTGTCGGTTTCGCGAGAGAAGGTCGGGATTTTTCTCCCCGAAATAGAGCAAGAAGCCCGTTTTCGATATGTGGTCACATACGATTTGTATATCAAGAGAAGTTTTTCAAGGGGTGTTTTTAGCAAATGTGAAGGGTTCTGGTGTTATAGTAAGAACTGTGGGCGCTGGATATTTCTAGGTGCCTCATTTCAAAGAAAAGTTACTGGAAAACTGGGTAGAGAAAGTGAACTATAGAAGGGTTGATACGCGAAAAAATTTCTAACTTTCCGTTGAAATTGAAGCAAAGGAAATTCCGGTGGTTACGATTTTGGATTTCAATATTTATCGATGGGAAAATGTGATGAGAATATGTTTTAGTGAATTTTTAAGTTAGTAATTTTTACACTTAACGAATTAATACTACTGAATTTGGTTTATTCAATTCCAGTCAGACAGAAATAGACAGCTTAGACCGTGGAATTAAATATTCTTTCTGACAGGAGTTCAAAAAATTAAAAATGTGTGTTTACTGTTTATTCATCTTAATGGAACACAACAAACAAAATAAAAGCTTTATTTACATGTAAGGAATGTCTTGTAAGAAATGCTTTATTTACATGTCTGTAGCAAATATAGTAAGTACTGCCTCTGCAAGAGTGGCGGATCCAGGGGGTGGCACTCTGGAAAATTCCCCCCTTGGAGACCCAAAAAGGTTTTGTGTAAATGTGTAAAAACCCAACTTTTACAGGTCTAATTTTAAAATTTTTTTCTGGGGAGGACCCCCATACCCCCCATTAGTATCAAAATGGGTATTCAGTGTTTATTTTTAGAAAATCCCCCAAATGTGGACATTTTGGGTCAAAAAGTAAAGGTAATAGTGTTGAAAAGTGCCCCCTTACCCCTTAGTCTCAAAACGTTTCTAAAAATGAGTTAAAACCCTACTTTTACACGTCAAATTTCAATTTATTTCTGGGGGAGGACCCCCATACCCCCAATGGTACCACAAGGGGATCTTGTCTGGAAAAGTGCCCCCTTGGGCTGGATCCGCGCCTGCTCTGCAATCATATATTTCGGACGATGCCATGGAGTATACAGAAGTAATATGCCATACTCTTTGTACTTACCTCACATCTTTTGGAATTGGAATTCCTACCTTAAGTTTTGAGTTTGGATCGTCTTGTTACTAAGGTGTGGCCTCTCCTTCGAAGAAACTGCTCAGCGTTTAATTCGATTCGTAGAAACTAATCGTTCGCTTAACTCAAAGTGACACAACTCCGCGAACCGTAATTGGCGGGAATTCACGGGGCGGCCGGCTGTCAAAAACTCCCGGGGCGCAATTAAAGGAAGCCCCGGGAGCCCATGCATTGCTTTTTCCTCAAAACAACCGAACCTCAATGTTGCTTGCAATGCTTCAGGTTAGTACTGAAGAAAATATTTTTTTCGAAACACAACTATACTATATACATTGCTTAGGGGTTAGAGGTTCCTTATTTGTGCACTTATTTAATAGACTGGAAGAGTTAATAAAAATCAATACTTTTAGGTAGCTAATATACAGTCATCCTTGTTGATTGGATGGAGACATTTGCTGACTATTTACAGTCTCTTCGTCTTCTCACGATCTGATAGTTTTTACAAAGTTTCGAAGAAGAATGCATGATTTATATGGCTAATGAAAGTTTTGCTGTATGTTTACAGTATTTACATACCTAAATCAAAATCCTCTTCGTTTGAAATCTCCACCTATTTCCAGTTTTTTCAAAAAGAAAAAAAAATTAAACACGAAACATTGTGAAAACTTTTAGAACTCTCCGGATGGCCTTATAATTGTCTATAAAAGGTCAATGATTTAAAAACATAGTTATATATTTCTCTTTTTTATAATGGCATTCAATTAAATTTTAAGGGAATTAGTGATTAAAAAATAATCTAAAGAAGGGAATAGAGAAGATGGGGAATAAAGTATATATGCTGTCCTACTTCAAAGAATAACTCTTCGTGGGCCGAATGCAGCAACGTTCTGCGACGTGCTAAAGAACCGTATTTCACCTAATAATGATCGCCCAAGAACGCCTGCTCCAGAGGTGGCGTTCTACGGCGATCGGGGCGGATCGGGGATCGTTTTCCTCCTGATTGGTTGAACGCGCAGAGCGCGGGAAAGGCAGGGTACAATCAAATGCACGTGGTTCATTGACGTAGTTCGTGACGTTTTTGAAAACCAATCAGCGGCATGCTGGAAAAATGACTCAGGACAACGTTAGTTGAGTTGTTTGGAAGTAGGATTCGACCGGTCCCAAAATCGCCGCATAACGTACCTGCATCCGGCCCCGTTTCTTTCACGTTCATTCGATTTGAAGCATCAATGTTGGCTCCTTACATCGAACGGATGGAATATTTCTTACCTTTTACGAAGGAAATTATTGTAATTTATCAAAAGTCGCATGGCAATTAATTTATACTTTCTGCTCGATAAGTTTGTTTACCCGTGCCAATATGTATAAACCCGAAAAAGAATTCAAATTAGTTCGAACGCACCCTCGTTTTCATTCAGAATGAGTAGGAGGAACCCCTTCGGAATCGTCGTCGGTTTTAATATAAGGCCCCCTCCCCCGGTCAATAAATCAAGCAGCGAATTGAAAAACCTCGAAGCAGGCGAACTTTTCATAATCCGAGACAAGCGGCTATTAATCACCGGAGCCTTTTGGCAGCGGCTCAAGATGCAAATGGCCAATTGCTTCTGCCTTCCTCCCAACTCAATTTCGCAATTCCGTTTTTCCAGTCTGGAGAAGTTGGGAAAACTCCCCTTTTAAGTTTTTTTAATCAAATTTTTGTCGGGACTCAATGAAAACAGATTCCCTCTTTGTTGTATTTTAAAACAAAACCGGTGTTCCCCAGGCTTCTAGAGAAATTGTTTTTGTCAGACTTTAATGTAACGCAAAGGTCATTGAGTGTTTTATGGAAATCTTGTGAATAAAATGTCGTATGTGAATAGGTCTGAAAAATTTGTTTTCCATTCTTACTTAAACTCTTACTTTTTTACTAAATTACACAGGGTATTGAGTATGATTTCTAGTTATAAAATAAGATAATAGTTCACAATAAAAAAAATAGAGGCTATTTTTCTGTTTTTTTATTGAACTTATATTTTGAATCATAGTGTATTACTTTCTTGAAGAAATTTTTGGAAGACTGAAATAATTTTTCAGTATGACATTTTAAGTTCGAATAATTTTTATGAGATGAAAGTTTTTCTCTATAATAAATACCTCAATCTAAATCTCTATTTATTATTTAATTTAGTAGAAATGGATATTCAAAATTTTATTCTATATTTATACCAGGTATTTCAGGTCTCTTATATTACTAACTCATCTAATTAAAAGAAGTCATGAAGGATATTTTATTTAAGAAATGAATAATCCATGTGCTTAGAAATCCAAACGTTCCCTACAAAGTAGAATCCTTTATAAAAAAATCTTCTTCATAAATTATATCAATCAATAAACCATTCATCCAGGTAAAAAACCAGTAGCTCGTAAAAAAGAGAAATGAGCACTAATTATAACTCATTAACATTTTTAAAAGCAGCTATTTTCATCCCGCGATCTGTAATTCTCCTTTCAACCTTCTACTCGATTTGCTAAGCAGCGAATTACCGGAGCACCTGCTGAGCAAAAACGACTTCTCCAGAAGAGCACGCATTACCATTCCGACACCATCATCTCCATCCAAAGATGCTGCGACACTGCAGTAGAATGACACTGGTGACCAAATCGTTTTATTATCTTTGTGCCCTCGGGCCCGTAATCTCTCGCTGATCTAGATTCTTATTGGCGATATTGACATGCAAAGAAAAATGTCCTCCGTTGACAGGATGATTGGGGGTATTTAGTTTCGGTAGTAACTAGGTGCGGTTTTCCCATAACTTCCAGGGCAATTAGGTCTTATTAAAAGTGCTTAAGAGATGAAGAGGTGACCAACTGTCATACTTAAGGAAAGGCAGTTTCATCGAAAGATTCGTCCTAGCCTAGCTTGGCAGGCAAAGTGCTATTTCCTCCACTTAAGTTTTTGCCAATATTTTAATGAACGAGAACCATCAAATATAAATTAAGGTCACACTTCTTGATTTATAAACTCTTAATATGTATGTCAAATTGCAACTAAGTAGTATTTTCAATCAATTATCAAATAGGATTGAGATAGGATATTCAGTGGCGTAGCCAGAAAAAAAATTCGGGGGGGATATTGATATTTCGGGAGGGGATATGGTCAAATTTTAGTGGTTTTCTATGGTCAAAAAAGGATATTTTCCGAGTTTCGGGAGATATATAATCCCAAATCCCCCCTCTGGCTACGCCCCTGAGGATATTTTCTATCTTTTTTTCTAAAGCTATATATAATAGGTCCTCTTTTAATTACTATTTATTAATTTACCACAAGATGACACAAGAAAAACTTTTCGGTAAAGGGAAAATTTTCCCTTTATAATAGTTTAGTTTCGTATGATGCTCACGGAACAATGAGGACCACGGATCCAATGAGAGGGACCCCCCCTTATATCATATTTTCTGTCTATCTCAATGTTTTTATCTAAGTCGGTTATAATATTACGAGTCATGCTACATGAATAATCCAGAATGTTTGTCCAGAATGTTTGATCTATGTATATTTTGATAAATTTATGTCTTGTGTTTATTTATTAATTCAAAAACCTTATTTTGTTTTGTATCGTTTCTGTTGTTTTGAATTTTGTAATTTTACTAGGGGGCTCTGCCCCCTGCTCGCTATCGCTCACCAACCCCCGGAACTGCTTCGCAGTTCTTTGAAGATCGCTTCGCGATCTTAGCGAGCAGAGCTCGCTTGTTTCATCTCAACTATCCAGTAAAACCTGGAAATTGTCTGCTTATAGTCTATTCATTTAGAATAGGCGCCTGAAACAGGATCAAAAACGCTCAATAATGCTTAATACCGCTCATCAGACAACTTCAGTGACCGATTGTTTTTACAGTATTTTAACTACTTCTGCTTAGGCTGCCTTGTCATTGCAGAAGAAAATTTTTTCGACGATAAGTGGAATAATAACGCTTCTAATACATTACGTCTCAGGCGCTAATTTTAAATGAACAGAGTATAGTTAATGATCATTCAATATCGAAACTTTTTATCTCTCAAACCTTTCAATAATTTAATTCGGATCATTACCACGAAAATATCAAAATAAAACTATTACTGAAATATTCCCTTTTAAGTTATCAATAATTTAATGGATAGAGGGCTACCGCCCCCTGCTCGCTTACGCTCACCAACCCCCGTAACTGCTATGCAGCTCTTTACAGATCGCTTCGCGATCTGTAATATCTGCAATCGATCTTTAGCAGAGTGAAACAAACTTCCCGAAAATTCTCTTCCTTTCATCGGCACAAAAAACACTCCATAAAGTTAAATTATTTATTTCTCTAGTGGTTCAAAAAATATCGTAAAATAAAAAGTATCTTTAAAATATTATTAACCAAGTCTATACTATATCGCTAGCAAACTTAGAGCAACAATGTGCACCTCAAAACTTTTAAATTTAAATATCCGTGCTCGCGACAATCTAGTGAACAGGCAAATATAAATTTAAAAATATTAAACACATCTGATAAAGACCTACTAAAACTATGAAAAAAATAAAACTTAGATGCTTAATAATTCCAAAACTAATTAGAATTTTTTAAAGAACTAAACGCCAATCTCTTTCTAAAAAATAATAATATAAGTGTTTAAAAAATCATATTGATGCCGTGATTAGTTTTCATTTTAGATAGAAAAAAACGAAAAAGTGTCAAAAATTTCGAAAATAAAAAAATTAATTACTCTAAACCAAATTCGAAATTCGAAAAAAGGGCGACGTAGTGCACATCTTCATACTTCAGAGTATTAGGCTGCAAAAAATCATAGTTCTGCTGCTAATAGATTTCGCTGAACTGGATTACGCGGCGAAAAAAGAAAAACTTCAACTTTGACCCTAAAAATACCCCAGTACTAATTATCACATCAGTTAGCTTTTTGTTCGAGAATGTGCCCCAAATATTCCTCTACAAACATTTCAAATTTCATAAATTTTTATCAAGTAGTTTTTGCGATAGCAGAGTTCAAAGAGTTGAAAAATTAAATTTCCTGAAACAGCGGCGGCGGCGGCAGCGGTGACAGTAACTTTTTTTTAATATAGAGAGATATTATAATCTTAATTATTATTGTTATTTACCTAGTTTTTATATAATTTAAGTAGTCACCAGTACTGGCTCTGTTGCCTCCACTGAGCTATATAACAAACTGGAGTGACTAGTTAGCGTGCTGAAACCGCATCACACCGCGGAAAGGATTTCCATCTTTTAAATTTCTCCATCTGGTAGCACAAGTTGTATGCACAGATTGAAACAACCATTCAAAATTTTGCTCATAATATTTTGAAAAACAGGCATGGGCGGATTAAAGGGGGAAATGCTCTTCCAACTTTGCTTCAAACGGAGGTTGACACTCCAGTTTATTTTATAGCTCAGTGGTTGCCTCTTGGTGACCAAATCTTATTTTTGTAGATGGTATTTTTAAAGCAGAAAATAAAAATGATTATAAAAAAATGATTATAATGATCATTGATCAACTGATCATGTTAAGTTTAAAAAGCTATAGAAGAAGAAAGGTCATAACATATGGTTAAGTTGTTATTGTTTCAGCTTAAAGAGCGAAAATCCACGTTTTAGAGAATCTTTCTTTAATTGATGGCGTTTTTTTTCCGGCTTTTTAAGTTGCCAGCTTTGTATTAATATAAGCCTTGGGGACCATGAGACTCAATTTCTTGTTTCTCCCTATTCGGAATTTATTTCATCCATCGAATCCCCCAGAAGTCAAAACTTCCCTCGGAGCGCGATGTCCTCCGGAGCAGGGCTTTAAAACCACCCCGGAAAAGCCTCCAGCTGTCCGTTGCTCTCCCGAATCAATATTTACCAACAAACAACGGTGGGGGATCGTGTTATCGGGGGAGGGAAAGCAGACGCGTGAAATCCCGAGACAGAGACAAATTGCCGCGGATTGGGGCGCATTAGGGCGGCCGGGGCGGCGCCGAAACTGGATTAGGGAAGGGGCTTTTTGGGGGAGGGAATCTAAATATTTTGCTTTCTCTCTCTCCCTCTCTGAATGGGTTTGAAGTGTAATTTGCTAACCTCGGAGATGGATGAACGGTCGGGAAAAAACATTTTAAGGGACTAGCGTAATTTTGGGACAATCTGTGAGAGTTCGCGCTGTTTTATTTTGAAGTACGGATGATTAGTGGGTGGTTTTTTATCGTAACACTCCTTGTAGCCTATCGTCTTGATATGGAAGGGAGAGATTCAAAGGGGAAGGAGAGAAGAGTGAGGTAAAAGATGAAAGAAGGAGAGAAGGTAACTGAGAATGAGAAGAAAGGAGAAAAGATAATCAGGGAATGAGAAAATATAAATAAGGTATGTAGAGAATAAATGAGAAAAATGTTTAGTTGGTGAGGGAGGAGTTACATAAAGTGAATAGAATCTATAGAACTGATATAGAGAAGTGTCGAAGTGGTTTTTAGTCTGATGAAAAACGCCAAACCAAGTCATAAATCGAAGGACAAAAAGGTAATTCTGTGGAAATTTTAGAAAAAAAATTAGGAAGAACAAAAAAGAATAAGTGAATGTGAAAAGAACGTGAAAAAATCAAAGAGAATGAATAGGCGAAAAAGATAAAGAAAATTTGTGTGTGAAGTAAATAAATCGGAATTTAACATAATAAAAGTTATGTGACTGTATAAAGTCAATGTTTTTATTTCTTCTTACATAATGTGACGTGCTACATGTAATTGTTACGAGTCAAACACAACTAATGTAGTTTTTTTTATAATTTTAACAATAAAATATTGAGAGGGAATTGACAAATATTTGACTAAGATGGGGGTCACATTATCAAAGAGTTTGAGAACCCTTGATACGAACTAATAGTAAATTACATGACTTTGCCCATCTGAAATTTTGAACTGCTAAATGCATTTATTTAAACATGAATATCCAATCAGAGCCCCGTAATTGACCGATAAGAAGCTCGGGGTTGGTCATCACGTGACCTTCACGGGGGGGGGCGCACGCTTCGGATTACGGCTCGTGCGAGCGTTGGAGTTGCTTGGGATTACATCCGCAAGAAGACAAAAGATGCTGGGGAGGGTGGAAAGCGCGATCCATCTCTAATAGGATTCCGAATTCGTCTGCCAATAGTCCGACACTTGTAAAATCGCGAACTATCAACGCAATCGACAGAACTGTTCTTGTGAAGGGTTGTATAGATAATTTATTATTTACACTATCAATAAAGTTAATAAAATTTCAAAATACGTATATCGCTTTGCATTGGTGGGAAAATAACCAAACGGATTAATTAAATTTTAATTTTTTAAATGTTTGCAGAGCGGACTCTATTATTATGGGTGGTTGTATTCCGTGCTCTGAATTGTATTTACCCACCCATTGACTTTTAATTATTTTTTTATAAAGAAAGGTTTAAAACTTTTATATATGACCCTTAAAATAATCTTTTACATAAATGTACTGTATTACGTAAAACATGACATTTTTTATAAATTTGTTTTTTCTCCTAATTATAAGGTCTCATTTTGCAGCAAAAACAAGATTACAAAATATACAAGCTTAGAGCGTTTTACGTATCGTTAACTGATGAAAACAACACCACGCTCTTTAAACCATTCTAGTGACTGCAGATCCGAATCCAGAGTGCGTGTTTGGATAGACCCCTTTCATTAAATATCCCTCCCCTTTGCACCTAGCAGGTACTCCCACCCCCTCGGCTGAAAGTGGCAGAGACCTGACCCCCGTCTGGGCGGCTGCAGATAGCCCCGGCAGAAAATGCGGGCCCTCATTCATCATGCTCGGCTTGCAGATACACAACTCGGTCGCCATGGAAACGTTAACAAACTGCTCTCTTTTCTGTTTACCCCCTCCTCCTCCTCAGGTTTACAAAGTTGGTTGCCCCGGGGTTTTTTTTCGTCCCTTCTCCCCCTTCCCTTTCCAGAGCGCTTGTTCGCCTTTTTGTTTTTCTTGGGTTCGTTCGTTCCTCGGAGGTGGAAATACAATACATAGAAGGGCATTGCTTTTTTGAATCAAGTAGAAGAGAACATGCGAACCCTTCACAATGCACTGGATCCAGGGGTTGCTTCGATTGGCAACGAAATCGCCCTTAAGAGTCGTTTCCACTTTAACGCCGTTTGTTTCGTTACTGCGGGATTGGGCCAAACCAATTGTGTCTTTGCAACACTCAGAAAGGCACCTCAAAATGACGACATTATTAGTCCCATCGCTAGGTTCCTAGAACGCAACTAGAAACGATGCTTTTGGGCTCTAAAACTGGTCTAAGAAAAATAAGATCGCAGCATTTATCACAAACAACAATCTTCTTGAGACGGACTCAAGGTGTTGTCAAAGCCTGTTTCCATGTATTAAATTTTCAAGATCCATATACTCCACTCCACCAAATATATTCTACTCAAAAATACATTCACCTTCGAATTAAAAAAGTAAAAACTAAATAATGCAGCCGAACCCCTCAATATTGAACTCTCAAAGGGGGTATTTTAAGGGTCTTCCCTGAATTGTTATTGTTAAGATATCGGTTGTATTGTGTCCTTAACGGTTCTCTATAGCTGTATGAGAGGTAAATAATGTAAACTTCTAAACTGCTTATGGAGTTGCAGCTAAGCTAAAAGTAATCAAAAACCTATCTTCATAGCAATTAGGTTTCATTTTCGACATTGAAGACGGGTGCCCTTTCCCTTCCTTGTATCGAACGCACCCATGGAATGGATCCACAAATACTAAATATTTTTTTGCCCCGTTCCCGTTCTAGTATCGCAGGGTGGCCTCCCCATGTCTCCTCTAGCCCTTTCCTCCCTCTCTGCCCCGGAATCTTCGCCCCCCCTCGCGCAGGGCGTTGCTGCTCCTCCGTGAGAGACAGGTCCGCGCGCATGCGCACTCCTGCTGCCTCCATTTCGCCCTCTGATATTTCATCCTGCAAATTATTATTATCGAGCGGATATCGTTACACTGCATCCCCGATCGTGTTCTTCCTCAGAAAGCTGATGCTTTTCGCTGGGAACAAAAGTTTTAATTATTGGGTTTTGGATCGAGAGGTAATTGAGAAATAAAAACTTTCGATCACTTCACCATAAGTCAGTCTTGTGAGAATATCTTTTATTTATACTGAGAGCATTCCAATTACAAACTGACAAAATAGTTTTAAAAATGATAAAGAAAACACTCAACGAAGTATAAATATATATAATTTCTAAGCTTTGCAAATTTATCAGAAAAAAAAAGTTTGCTATCGCAGGATCTTAAAATTTAAAAAACGTGAAATTTTAATGATAATCATCCTTACCTGATTTATATTACTTTTATTTGCTACCTATATTTTATTATTAGAATCAAAGGATGTGAACATATTAAAAGGCTTTTTACAAATAAATCACATTTTGAAACGTGAATCATTGTGATATTACACTTTCAACTTCCAAGCACTGTAGTCTGAAGAGTAACTTGTCACCAAACAAAAAGATTAAGGAAGACAAACTACCATCAAATTTCACAGTCCAGTAACAAAAGTTAAAAATTTGTCACATTTTCATGAAAATTTTTCTATTTTTAAAGATGATGGAGAAGTGATTCCCAAGGAAATCAACATCAGTGTTTAGGCATTCATAAACATGACAAAATTACCAATACTAATTATTATTGTTAAGACTATTGCATTTCTTGGCTTATTTTTGAAATCGTTACCGGTCTGAAGAGAGCGAACTTGATTTTTCCAACAACAATTAAAAGGTATTGAGAGAAAACAACTTCGTTATTTAAACTGAAGAGCTGCATCAGTCTCTGCGAATCCGCTTATCATAACATAAAACCCATCGGGGGGGCATCATGCAGCAACTGAGCATCGGCTCGGCAGATGGCTCGGGCCCCCTCGTGGGACCCGGGGCCTTTTTGTGCGCCGTAAATGGGGTTAATTTCGCAAAGCCCTGCCTCGCTGCGCACGAGGGCCCGGATTCATTAGGCCGCTTTGTGAAAGCACTCTCGGACCCTTTGCGCACCTTCTCGAAATGAACGCTCGTGTTTCTGAACTCTTCTCCGCTTCATGCAAAAACGACGGAAGGATATTCTATTAGCATCAGCCATGGGAGAAATGGGGAGGAAGGGGAAAGATTTTCTGTCCTTAAGTCATTTTTAAATAAAGGAATAGTCATTATTTACACACACTACACTCGTAATTATGACACACAACAGTCTCAAAATCGAGTAAAAATTACTCAAATTTGAGTACATCTACATCACATACTCAAAAGTGGGCTCCGATCCAAATTTACTCAAATTTGAAACGGGTAATACTCATTTCTGAAAACATGCTTTTACTCAAAAATGTATATGTTAGTATCATTTTTGAATAAGTACATGTACTCATTTTTGAAAACATGCTTTTACTCAAAAATGAGCTATGTGAGTATCATTTTTGAATAAGTAGAAGTATATGTACTCATTTCTGAAAACATGCACTTACTCAAAAATGAGCTATGTGAGTATCATTTTTAATAAGTACATGTACTCATTTCTGAAAATATGCACTTACTCAAAAATGAGCTATGTGAGTATCATTTTTAATAAGTACATGTACTCATTTCTGAAAATATGCACTTACTCAAAAATGAGCTATGTGAGTATCATTTTTAATAAGTACATGTACTCATTTCTGAAAATATGCACTTACTCAAAAATGAGTATGCGAGTATCATTTTTGAGTTAAGTGTAAGTTTCAAAAGTGAGAAGGCATTAATATTTATTTTCTCCTTTTTTGAGTATGTTTATATTTAAGAATGAATACTAACTTGCTTATTTATTGCTAACTATACTTAAGAACTAGAATGATCAGTATTTTTTGAGTTAGTACATGACGTCTTTTTTTTAAATGGTATTTAACCCTGGTTTGTGGTTGCCCTTTTGTGTGATGGCTAGTGAAGTCACTGATGCTCTGAACTGATACCAGAGACGAGCCGTAACCGTACCCTACGTAACACTCATATGTAAAGACTTCGGTCGTATTTTTTGAATCCCCCTTTTACGTTCCACATAAATCCTTCATTACGAGTTTTTGATTCCTCTGTGAGTTTACATTCTCGAAAACATCTCTTGCACCCACAGCCCTCCTCTCTTCATCAACAGTCCATAAATCACGAGCTGCTAAGTGCCATCACACATCTCTCCCCCATCTGCTTCCCAGAACGTCTTTTGGCTGTTTACGAGGGGGGAGGTTGACCTTTCGCAGATGCTGGGAAAAGGGGGTCGGAGGTAGCTGTTTGCTCCCATCACCCAAGAGAGTGATCCGCTAATGTGACAGCACATTTCTATTGGAATATGCAGGGGTTCATAAATAGAGAATTGTTTCGAAAAAAAAGGAAGGAAAATAAAAGAATTTCTGTTTTAAATTAGCTTTTGATATCTCTCCACTTAAAATATTTTGTAAAATTTTGTGCAAAAAAATCCAGTTCATGTAATTAATTAATTGTATGAACCTAATTAAAATAGTTATTATTATTATGGGTGAGAAAATTGAACCAACCCTATTTATATTAGCTCCACACCATTTGGATAGTGGATACTGTCTTGGTAAACCAGGTTTTTGAAAGAAATCATAGATAAACTTAGTACAGTAAAACGCATATAATATTATTTACAGTTTTAAGCACCACATACATCAGAGTAGATTCAAGCTCAAGAATATAAAATAGATCATTTACATCCTAAAATCCAATTTAATATTTTTTAATGCGGGGGTAAAACACCTTAATTTATAAATATCTATACCTATATTATTAGTTGCACACATTTTTCTTGACAAAACAATATGGATTTTAAGAATATAACCTGTAGGAATGGACACATTCCCACAATATTATATGTAATACTATGCAGAAATTTTTTCATTTATGAGGCTCTTAAGTTTTACTACCTTTAAAAAGGGCATGAAAACTGTGTGTGACGTCACATTACAGGAAACAATGGTTTTGGATTCAAAGCGACTGTCGATTTTTACTTTAAACTATTGAAATAACCAATTTTTATAAATCTTATAGTGTCGATTTTTGATTTAAGAATAATTTTTTACTAGATAAATGCACTTATATTATTTTTCGTTTTCACAAAATATAGAAATTGCCCATTCAACTTGATCCCATATTGATTATAGCCTAATATGAAGCTCACTGTAGGAGTAGGTATACCTTAACATTAGCACTGTCCATAGTTAGTAGCATTCCTAGTAAAAGATTTATTTGTTAATGCAGCTTAGTCGAAAGACCCATTTTCTTGGTCATTATACAAAATATTGAGTGAAACATTTCATTACTTTTGTTATTCAGCATGTAAGCACCTAACATCAATATGAAAGTTTCGGCGTGATAGGGACCGATAAGGTGTCGGTATGAATCGAAGGGACGAAATCGAACACCAGGACCCGTGCAATTGGAGCCTCCCAAAATAACGCCGTCCAACAATTGATTTATCGGGGGAAAAAAGTGTGTCGCGCTTCACTTCGCCGCTGCACCCTCATCAGTGACGTCACGCGTCCCGGGGGAGGGCGCCCGGCCCCCGGAGTAATTAATATGCACCGCGCTCGGTGCCAGTCATGTGACTTTTTGACCCCGCCGGCCACTGGCCCCGCCTCCGCGCCCGCCCCTCGCTCTCTGACGTCACGTGCGGACGGCCAATGGGAGGCCACGCCACAGGTGCTCAGGGAGGAGGCCGCGCATGCGCTCTCTGGGGATGTTTTTTTGGGGAAGATGGTTCCTCGGTTGCCGTGTTGTCTCTCCTCTTGCAAACCGGTCTCTTCGTGAAATCAAGCGAGTGCTATCAACAAATAATGGAAGTTTCTACCAGTTTTGGGATTCTAGGGCTCTTTTATACTCCCAGCTGAACTTGGCTGAAACTGGAAAACTATAAATCACTGAACCCGACACCCTTCCTTCTCTAGGCGTTCGCAATAGAAGATAGCAGGGTTGTTTACTCGATTGACAAGGGGGTGAAACATGATACTTAACTATCTCATCCCCTCTGTCTTGCATGGACGAGGCCAGGAGGGGGAACGCGTGCCGAGCAAGTGCGGGGTCAAGTGATTGATAGCCTGTCAGATCAGCCAAAATCCAGATCCACTATAAAAGAGCCCTAAGATGATGTTTGCTGATTTAGTTCGCTTATTGAGAAAGTTTTAATAATGATTTTTATCTGTATTTCAATGGACTGGTTGGAATATTTATATTATATTAATTGGAATTTACGGAAGAGAATAAACTCTAAATGTTTGTAAGCATTTAAAAGAACAGTGTTGCAATATAATTGTGTTTTCCATTTCACTTTTATGTGGGCATTACGTGGACCAATTTTATGGTTGACATGTCGTTATTATCTATTCTTAATAAATGTTAATTTTTTTCTTAGATTGAATGATTTCTGGAAAATTGGTTTTCATTTGTTTTTTTCTTAGACTAACAATTTAGGAAAATTAAGGATTAATTTTGGATCAAAGGTTTGAAATAGTGATGATGTTGATTCACCTTTTGAATTTTTGTTGCAATAGGTTTGGTTGTTGTAAATATCTTCTATGGATTTTCTATTCCAATGCCTTTCTTTTTCCATGGTCCCCCATTGCCTTTCATTTAAAAAAACTATTTGTAGAGATTTGAATAGATTAATGGTATTTTCGCCCGTATGAATTACAATATAGTCATAACAATAAAAATTGCCGGTGAGCTTTCAAAGTTTCTCTTTTCCTTACTTAAATTTTTAAAACTTTTCTCTGTATTTTTTGAGAATGGATGATGAAACAAGTCTAAATGATTAGGAAACGTGCAGAATTGTTTTGCTTTTAAATCACTCTTTTTTTCGCGTCCACCCTCAACTGATTATCCTGAATCGACACTTGCGGCCATTATTGCGTTCGTTACATCCCCCACAAGAACTGAATCATGTTCGAAAATTCCTCCTTTTTCGACACCAGCCAAACCAGCTCCATTATTACGCTCCCCTTTCCGAGAGAACAGGAGATAGGGAGAGGGGGTGGGCCGCGAAATCGAAAAAAGTGTTCTCTCCACATTCAAATCGTCTGATCGAACGTGACCATCCTCTCGTTCCATACCTCCCCCTACCCTCATTTGATTGGATTATTCATGGGCAATTGATCAGGATGCAGAACACAGGGCACCCATAAATAGCACGGGGGGCTGTATTGGGGAAGGGGTTTTGGGGGGAGAGGGTTGCCCCGGTGCGGTGATGTTGCGGGGTACACTTCGGGGGCACGAGGGGAGTTTCGAGCGAATATTCCACAGAAATAAGGGTTGCGAAGAAATAATACCTTTCTGATAGTTTTAGATAAATTTTTTTATCATAAAATTTAATAAGAATGCATCGTATTTTTGTGCTAGAAGAACTAGTTCGTCTTTGAATGAATATTTAAAATCATTACTAAAATATTTGATGGATGGATTTTCTGCTGTCCATATATTATCCTGTGATGAATGTGTTCCTATTATTGTATTGAAATCAAATATGGAATTTAATTATTTCTGCTGGTCTTTAATTTAATGATGGAAATATTCTAAACATTGTCGGTTTCCTCGAGAAGATTCACAGAAATTTCGTGGTGGTTGTGAAGAGCTAGATGAGCTCGTTAGAAAATAGTTTGATACATTTGTTCTGCTTCATTACCTAGGTAACACATTAAGAAATTTGAATTTACTGTTATGGAAGTAATGTTACATGTTACATACAGCATGTAACATTACTTCTGTGAATCTAAAACTAAATAGAGGGGGTTATTCTTAGGAGATGTTGGGCTACACAGAGATTCTTCCTTATAGAAATGAAACATTTTAAAAAGGTTAATAATATTATTAACCATTAAAACCATACCCACCTATAAGATGTTTCTGGTAACTAACTCTTGTTCAAAGTCAAAAGAAAACTATCCTGTTAATTTTTTATACGCAAATTTTTTTATAATCTTAATTTAAATGAAGCAACAGTTTTGAATATTTACCTTTCAGCTAGCGGCCTCAAATTTTCTATAAGATTCAAAGGTTATCTAAGGTGTCTCAGGTTTGAAAACGTTAAGATCGTATCAGTATTCAGTATATCCCAATAAGTAACTTATCCACATAAAACGGGAAATCGACGAGTAGCCACTCACAAAACTTTTATAATATCAGCCAAACCAAAGAATGTCCTTCAATAATACTTCTGCATACTAATTCAGTAAAGCACCGTTTATACTTTTCTCGTTTTTACGACTTTTCTATTTAATACGTCGTTTTCGCTAAGTCCCAAAATCCATTCCTATTCATTTTATGCGAAAGATTCTTCGTTTATACGACCAGAGCCCGATTTAGAAAAATTGTTAACACTAGGCCCGGCCCAACATTCAGGAAGGAGCCCCCACGTTACGCGGCGTGGTACAGTCGTAGAAAAAAAAAGTGAGACAGTTCGCATTGTAAGTGAACTACTGGGGTTAGAAAGATACTGTAAACACCAATTTTCATTATTTAATGTCTTCTTTAAAAAAGCTATAGTTTATGTCCTTAGGGGGCCGTCTACATATTAAACGAAGCACAAACTTTCGTTTTTCCTATGGGCGACATCAAAGATTATTCCCGATTCTGAAAGAGCACCCTCTAAAACCCCCCAAAACCAATTTTCATGTCATTTGGTCCCCAAATAAAGCCAGGAGTGGGGGTTGAAGTTCGTCGAATTTACGTTGAAATCTCGTTTTTTACGTTGAATTCTCGTGCGGGGTAGATGGTTAAAAGTATCAAAATCGAGAATTCAACGTAAAGAACGAGATTTCAACGTAAATTCAACGAACTTCAACCCCCATTCCTGGCTTTATTTGGGGACCAAATGAAAGGAAAATTGGTTTTGGGGGGTTTTAGAGGGTGCTCTTTCAGAATCGGGAATAATCTTTGTTGTCGCCCATAGGAAAAACGAAAGTTTGTGCTTCGTTTAATATGTAGACGGCCCCCTAAGGACATAAACTATAGCTTTTTTCAAATTAGACATTAAATAATGAAAATTGGCGTTTACAGTATCTTTCTAACCCCAGTAGTTCACTTACAATGCGAACTGTCTCACTTTTTTTTTCTACGACTGTACCTATGTGTTGTTATCACAACCACGTGGAAGGAGTTGGTTATTTATTAATACAAGTAAAAATATAAAAGTTTACGTACATTAAATGTATAGTAATATAATCACATGTTTGCATTAAATTAGGCTTTATTTGGTCAACCAGTAATGAAAAAACATTCTAGGAAGTATGAAAAGTTATTTCTACTATAAATTTTAATTTACTTTTCAAAATTAGGGGGCCCCCAAATTGTGGGGCCCCGGGCCTAGTAGGACTAATGGTAAATCAGGCCCTGTATACGACGCTCAATATCGGTTATACGTCGTTTCCCCACCCCCGTTCTAATAAAGGATTTTTTTATTTAATGAATTGAAGATTTGATATTCTCATGTCAATGCACTGTATTCGGATGTAGTGTATGTCCAATGTTTTAATAGTAGTATGTATTTTAAAATTTAATTATTACTTTCAGTTTTTAAAAACTGAGTTGAAGTAATTTTTTTTCCATGGAAAAATCTCAAATTTATTGTATTTACGTAAATCTGCATTAAGATCATCAGAAACCTAATAATCAAAGAAGCTTTCAATTATATTTCTTTTCATTTGTACATTGGTCATTTGAAAGACAACAGAGATTAGCTGTCATAAGTAACCTAACCTCTGTTAATTGATTGCTCATCCATGTAATGTAATTCAGATACACACTCTTCTTCAGATGCTCTTTTCTAATGTATCTAGAGGCCCCGAGGAAAGTGTCTGGGCTGTCAGTGCGGGTGGGGGCTGCTGACAATTACCGGAGCGGCCACAATGGACAGGCTGACACCTCCGCGCGTGCCCGTCCGGGACCCCATTAGCGGCCCTGAGTGACGTCTTCTATTATTCACCTTCCATTTGCGCCTTTTCTTCTTTTTTTGGCTTTTGGCCTGACGAGAGCATCTCGGTGGGGGAGGAAGGATTTTGGGGATGTAGACCCCCTCCCCTATAAAAGAACCAAACTATTGTGTTGTTTTTTATCACTCCAACTTGCCCCTTCCAATTTTATTTTGATAAACTAAGGACTCTCACCAACCCCACCCAGGCCCTTTTGGAACGTTTGACAATCCTCACAAAACTTTGTGTTAACTGAACTTACTCAATTTATAAAACATTCTTAAAAACAATAAGCAGAAGAAACGTCAACCAACTTACCAAAAGTACATTACAGGTCATCTCCATAAATAACACTCTCTTTAAAGTTAAAATATTTATTGGATCTAAATTATCAATAATTTAATAAAAAAACGTTATTTAAATTCAATATTGTACCTGGTAACTATTTAGAATTCCTAGTGTTTTATCTGTCATTCATATTTTTGTTTCAACCCATATTTGTTAAACAATACATTTAAGGCTTTTTGAGATAATGAAAGACAAAACCTACATGAGACTTAATGTTTACTATTAATTTCGATTTATCAGACTAAAAATTTTAAATTTCAGACAAAATGTGTTAAATTTTAAGTATGGAATATCATATCTGTAAGTTTTTAGAATACCTTATCAATCTTTGAATGGTATTTAATTTGGAAAGTACTTAAAGTTCATTTTTAAAAAGTGAATATTTTTTTAATCATAAAATATGGCATCAATTGGCCATTGTGATTGGATACACCATAAGTTGTTTGACAATAGTACTTCCTTTGTATGCAACCTTATCCGTAATGGAAATATTTTAAAATTGAGATAATTGTCTTAGAAATACTAATGGCATATTGCACATCTTTCAAAAGATTCCGAACAGTTGGATACTAAAAATGTGTTATACAGATCAGTAATTAAAAAGCCTTTCTCTGGAAACCGTTCATCCAAAACTTTTTTTGGTTCAATTCTGTTATAGTTCCCGCTAAATATCGCCAATCTCTTTCGAACACTCAATATCCAAATATAAACTAATTTTTATAATTTTTAATTATAAACTGAACAGTTATAGATCTAATTAAACATTTTAATCTATGAGTTTGAAATTATTTAGCTATATTTATACTTTACAATGTTCAAAAGAGATAGGCGATATTTAGCGGGAACTGTATAACGGAATTGGACCCTTTTTTCAGAATAGAGATAAGATAGATAAGGATCAAAGTTCAGGAAGGATAGTATTAGGTTAATAAAAAAATACAGTATGTTGTTCCTGCGAAAACGGTTTATATTTTTCCTAAATAAATATCAAGTTTATCCTGTAGGTATATGAGGGGTAGAGGTAGGCTTCACAGATCACCCTTGCCAATATGTTAAATGCCCTGATGCAATGAAATGCAGCCACACATTTCAACAACAACATCATTAAGTAACCAAATTATTTTCTAATGAATGTGAAAAGCTTGAAAACGAACACACAAAAAACTCCTCAAAGTTTTAATATTCCGGAATAAATTACTTTTAACGGTTCTTTTAAGCAGAAATCTCCCCTCCATTTATATATAAAACTCCGGATAATTCAATTTCGAACGATAAAGAGAATGAAAACTCGAAAGAGCGTGTTTAAGATAAGCTCATTGAATCGGCAATTGAAATCGTAATATCTCCACAGATCGAAGAGGCCACTATCCATCATTTAGCTCGAATTAATGACTAGAGGGGGGTGAGCACCCCGAAAAATCCCATCATGCCCGGCGCCTCTTAATTGAATCATGCCGAAGAGCGATTTGAAATAAACGCGCATCGGAGGATTATAGTATGCGAGCATCGGCTTAAAATAAGAGATGATTAAAGAGGAGAGAAAAAATCAATTTGAAATCATTAACGCCCTTTAAAAGAAATCGTCTCTTTCGGATGAATTAGAGAAGAAGGAAAAAAAGAGATGAGGGAGAGGAAAATGATAAATCCTCTTCTTTTGATTAAAAGTGAGAGTTGGGAAACGACGGCTCTTAAGAGGATAACAGCAAACAGTAGGAGGAAACTGGAGACATTAGTTGATATCAAAGATGAGCGCTCTTATGGGGGAGCTCATCAGCATCGAGCTCTCTGAGAAAAACGAGATTAGTGTGTATCGAGGGAAGCTCTTTTCCGATTGATCATGGAGAGGAATCTATTGTTCAGAGAGGGGAAGGAGAGTGTCTCAATTAACCTTTAAGGGAAACGAATTATGGGTTTCTTTTGTTAACTGGACTAATGCAAAGAGAAAGTAATAATTATGCGGTTATTAAATTATGGTTATTAATGTGGGAGGGTGACACACGGGAAACGACGAATTAATTAAAATAAGGTATTTAGTAATGCTAAGGGTACTTTATAATTACAATTATTAGAGCGGAGCGGGAAAAATACCGCGCAGCCGCTCTCTCGCCGATGAAATTATTTAAAACAGAACAGATTATTGTGGGGAAAAAAGAATTCATTATAATAAAAAAACCAATCGTAAGGCCAGAGATAAAAAGAAAAGGAATAAAAACACGAGGCGAAACCGAGAGCAGGGGACAGAGTTTGTCTCAAATCCCACATTAATGTAGTGGTTATTATTTGAAGCGTATAGGGAGATTTTCGAATAGGGAGATTAAAAGTGCCTATAGATCTGAGGTTTCCATCAAGCTGGTCGATGGGGTCTGTTTACATAGAATAAGCCGGTGAGACGTAATGTGTTAGAAGCAGTTACTGTTGTAATTCTCATCGAAAAATTTGTCTTGTGCAAATTAATAGGCAGCCTAAACAGAAGTAGGTGAAATACTGTAAAAGAATCGGCCACCGAGTTAGAGGTCAGGAGTTATTGAGCGTTAACACTACTGTTTCAGCTGCCTATATTCTAAATGAACAATAAGAGGGTCAATGTAGTTTTGGAACAAAAGGGTTGATAATCAATTAGAGTTAGTACTATAAAATTCTGCCCAAACTAAAGAATAAAAACCTATTTATCATTTTTTAAAATGCTTTAATGGATGTACCGAATCATTCCTACGAGATTTTTTAAATAATAGAATGAAGTTATAGACCCCTTTTGTGTTATGAGAAAGGTCCTATACGTCTACATTATCTTTAAATGTATAGCTTTCATTCTAGTAAAATTCATATGCACAGTTCAGTCCACGCAGATTTTTGGCAGGATATTGAAATATTAGTTTTATTATGCAACTAACAGATTAACTCTGAAAGATTGCGCACGGAAAAAATTAATTACATTAGTAATATTTAAATCGTCTTATCAAAATTTCATCCAGCTAGTTTATCATATAGCTGTTTTCTATCGGGTTATTTTCTCTAATCTCTTAATAATCTGTCTTAAAGACCAGATATTACTCTTAAGTTTAACAGGTTTTGCTTCTTAAATTTAAATATTATGGTTTTCCTATTTTATTAACTGGTTTCCTATAGAAACATGAGGAGTAAATCGGAGAGAATTGATTTCCCCCGACTCAATGTATGGGCGGTCCCCTCCTAAGACAATCTTCCCCTCGAGAAATGCACGCACATTTCCAAAACAAACGCAATTCGGAGCAATCGCCATAAAAGTAACGATCCTCCCCGGTATTGTATCGCGGCCATCGCTTCCCAATTTGAATATTTCTCGAGATGTTTATGGGGCCGCACTACACCCCCAGATCGCACCCCGGGGACCGGCGCCCCCTCGTGGCCGCCGCTAATTGAGGGGCCGATTGTTTTTGCATAGGGGGCGAATGGGGTGTGATTTATGCGCCAATAACGGGGCTTTGTTCCCCTCTGATGATGTGGGAGGGAATTGTGCTCTTATTGCCCGGATGATGTTTCTTGCATTCGGGAGAAGATGATGGCGAGAAGGATTGCTTCGGGGGTTGGATAATAAACACTGAAATTGTACTGCATTATTATTAAAGATGAAATACCGTCTCTCAATCCTTTATCTACTGCATTAGGATTTTCTGCAATTTTTTTCGAGCAAATATTTTTTCTAGTCACTAAATTGAAAATTAAGAGATGTACGTAAGTAAAATACTCCTCATCCTTTGAAAATTCAATCCGCTAGAGAACTTAAAAATTCTTAATAATTAATTAAATTGATTAATCAAATCGATTGATTAACTTAATAACTAATTAAATTGATACTTTTGAGTACTGTCACTACACTGAGAGCTAAACGTCATGCTTTGCTACTGGCATTAAACTAAAAACTAAAACTTGACATAAATTACGAATTTTTTTTAAAGTTTGACCTTTTTAAGGTGGATAGGATTTTTTTATTATTAACTCTGTCTCTCTCTTAATAATATTTTTTTTCTGAAAAAAATTTATTTAATTCCTCATTACTTGAACTATATAACTTATATTGATATTGATTGTGCTGAAGATATAAAATTAAGAGAGGAGATGGATGAAAAAACAATACAGTATTAAAATGTAATAGAAATCATTTGAAGTAGGTAAAAAATACATTTCTTTGCTAGTAAAAGGCTTAATATGTTATTAAACATTTGTATTATTTTTGTTTTTACTTGCTTTTCTCTAAACAAAAAAATAATCCTAAATATGATGGACGACGTGGCATAAGGGCGAGTACTCATGAACGTACGGCTACTACTGCAACTACCTATCTCTCTCCTAAAAGCTTTGTTGTTAAGCTTTATTGTTATGGATGTGGTAAATATCCCCCTTTGCCCTTCTCGGTCGGGAGCAGCCAGCAACCCCCCTTTCTAAACCCAGGCTGTCAAAAGCGAAACCTGTAATTTTTTCGATCTTGAAATGGAAGGCGGACAGGAAGCTCTGGACCGTGTCGGACCCCGAACCAGCCTCCTCTCTCTCCCCTGTGGAACGGAGGAATATCATATTTATCGTTCTATTCGAAGCTCAGTCGTAAAACTGAAAAAGCCCAGCTGGAGATTCGGAAAAAGAAACAGCAGTCCCCTGTGTCATGCATCTACCAGCCATAGTTTTCCACTTTTCATCCCCCTCCTCTGAACATCTTCCTTTTGGATTGAAAAAGAGACCCAGGGATATCCCAAACAGTAATGCCTCGATTTGCGTCCTTACCCCCCTCACCCCGGAGAAAAATGTGTTATGGTTTGTGTGCGACCGGGTTCTATCGAGACTGGGTTTAAATTTCTGACGTTTTCATCATTCTCCATCATAGACATTTTGTCTAAAAAACTATTTATTACTAGCAAGGACATTAAATTTTAAACATCACACAAATTAATAAAATTATGACTGATCTTTAATCCAATTTCGACTTAATGCAGTTTGTGTTACTCGAATTTTTTTTGCGAATTAAATTTCTACTTTATAATCTTCTTTATTCACTCACAATAACAACATGCAAACTATCAAAAAAACAATATATTAATCGCCAAGGGGAAAGAACCCGTATGGGCGAAAGTTAAATTACTAAATAAATTGTTATACATTACAATTGAAATACAATGAACAAAAACAAAATACTAAGTAATATCAAAAAAAGAAACTGATTTGAAAACAAAATAAGATAAAGTGGAACAGCGAGTAAAATAACCAAAACTTAGCTCTAAGATATCAAGAAAGAAAAACGTCTAAATTTTCTATTTCAATTAGGAATTTAAATAATAAGCATTAATAATGTTGAACTGATTATCTTATCCTAATAGTCCACATCTCAATTAATCTTCTTCTCATGTAGCTGAATTCATTGTGATTAAAGATACATTACAGTTAGATTATAATTAATTAAAAATGTTATATTTCGATGTTAGAATTTCTTGAAAATAATAACGCATGGTTGAATCTATTGATAATTCTTCAAAATTAATAGCCTACAAGTTTCAATTTAAAGTTATACAATACATATATTAATATAAGAAGATTTTACACAGCTATTAAAATAAATTAAATTTTGAAGGAAAATTACTTTTAACCGTATTTAATTTCAATAGTCTTTTGTTATAAAGTTTTTAAAAATTGAATTCTAAAATTGAATTTTTTCCTGGTTTTCGTTTAGGAGTCTATTAATAAGATCTTAAAAGGTTATACAACTACTAATTTAATTGGTTTGCCCTTAAAATAAACAAAAGCATTTTATAACTTCTTTTAATGTTAAACATTTTAACGGATAACAAGTCTAAAATTATGTATTTTTCCTGAGAGGAAAATTATCTATCTTCCGGGTACATTTCATTAGGGATTTTTGCTTTAAAAACTTCCTCTATCACAATAAAAAGATATTAAGTACCTATTAGATGTGCTACTTTCTCCCTTAATAAAGCATTATTAATGTAATTAGGAGTTTACCATCCTCAGAAAAGCTAGACGAAAATTAATGTTACGGAAATTATGCGTTACGCTGATGTGTATCTCTTTAACATCATCTTGGAAATATTTGGGTTATCTCTTTCTTTATATTTGCTTTTTTTTCCTTTGAGTCCAGGAGGTAATTAATATTTTTTCGGTTATCATACGAACCTGAAAACATCCATGAATAAACTAAAGTTATCCTCTTGCGAAGAAAAATGAGACTTGTTATTTGGACGAAAGCAAGAATATTTTATAGCAATTATTTTGGAATTAAAATACCCTGTTTTAGCTAGTTAAATACGGTTTTATTTTGTAGGGGAGTGCAGACACTAAATTGTTACTAAAACATTTGAACCCTCACAATATTTAGAATGCTATGTAACTTATTCGTATTTAAAGAAAATAACTGGTAAGCAGTAAAATGAAAAGGAATGAATCTTTTAATTTGCTTAAATCTTTTTAGCCCTTTATGCCTCAAATTATTTTCTTCATCCTCATCCAAAATATGTCAAGTTTACGTAACTGCAACTAAATGTAAACTAACTGTAAACTAAATTTGGCCTTACATGACGAAAAGTGGACGAATTTG
Organism: Tetragnatha versicolor; assembly: GCA_024610705.1. Taxonomy (NCBI): domain Eukaryota; kingdom Metazoa; phylum Arthropoda; class Arachnida; order Araneae; family Tetragnathidae; genus Tetragnatha; species Tetragnatha versicolor. The sequence continues at coordinate 9,061,549 of JANDEH010000018.1, read as the reverse complement.
GAACATTGGGAAGTGGGACAAGTCCCGTTGGGACATAAAGGGTTAATAATAGTAAATGATTTTTAAATGGTTGAAAAATCTGTAAACTGTTTTTCAAGATGCTATAGTAAGAATCCATCATGTGTGACATTTGAAGAATTTCGATAACTTTTGACCGTGTCAGTGTTTGAATAAACGTGAAAACCTTTTACACCGTTTCAGAGAAAGTAAATTTAAACAACAACAAAAAACTGTATAATATTGCATTTTGAAATAACACGATAAATGTCTCCAAGAAAATTTGAAATATTAGGTATTTTAAATAAAAAGTTTTGTTGTTGATAATCCGGAAATGTAATATACGTAATAATGTTAGTACGAAAGTTAACTTTCAACAAATAAAAGATAACCATCAGGTATCAAGAATATAACTCTGCATCTCAATCAATGGGATCTATTGTAAGGGGGGGGCACTCCAAAGACCGCGATCCGCCATTTTGCGCGGTTCCATTCCATGTCCCCGGGGAGAACCCGCGGCCCCGCGCTTTTAAAAATTGACACCTCCCGACGACAAAATGGAAATAAAATAAAAAGTTCTTTATGAAAAATGTCCCCCCAAGGTGGAGCATCTGCTAGGCAAGTTGTCCCGAGGCCACGCGGGGTTATTCTTTTCGAGGGCCCTCCTTTCAATTTGTTGCAGAGCCTCCTTTTTGGAAAGGAAAAAGTGTTATTCCCGGGAAAATGTTCGTGTCAGGAAAAAAAAAGATCATAACAGGGTGAATTTGTAAAGGTGGAAGCTCATACAACATAATATAAACTGACTCTTACTATTTTCTCTCCCTCTATCTCTGAACATTTAATAACTTCTTTTTTAGTTCTAAATTTTATAAATGTGTAAAACTCTTTTGAAACTATTTCTGAGGATTATTTTTTGACATCGGTTATCATTATCAAATTTTCGAAAATTGATTATACTACCTCTAGTAGTTTTTTCAAAACAATATTTCATAATTAAAAATACAAATAACAAAAAAAAATTAAAAATCAATTTCCTAAGAGATAGCGAAGGCATGACTAATCAATGGTCACAACTTTTTCAGTTATAGTCGGCTAGACTACACTGTAAAAAAAATTGTAGAAAAACAGAAATTTTCAATAACAGTGACTTTATGTTTACAGAGATATTCTGTCATCTAACATTAACAGCTTTTATCTAGTTTTTTAGCTTATCTGTACTTAAACAGAAACTTACTGCATCGAAAACCAATACAGCTATTGGCAACACTACACTGAATCTTCTTTGGTTCAGTGGTAGCGTGCGTGCTTAGCATGCGGTAGGTCGTGGGTTCTATCCCCGGATATTAATTAATTATAATTATAAAAAAAAAAACTCTACTAAAATAAGTGCATGCGCACAAGCAGAAAATTACTGAGAGGCAACAGAAAAATCTGTAGCTCACATCACGGAAAGTTTCTTTTTACAGCATTTTCCTGTAGGTACCAGCTTTTTTCTGGTTACAGGATTTTTCGGCCTACAGAAATTTTCTGGCAACTTTTGCTGCCAGAAATTTTCTGTTTTTTTTCAGGATTATTTTTTACAGTGTAGTACTTGGCCTCCGCTCTCTTGCGTTACCATCCTATACCGTGCTGATGAGTCCTAACAAGGACGAAACCTGTCCACGGTTGGAGGTGACGCTTGAGAGTTGTGAGTTTACACTTAGATAGCGAAGGATCTTTAAAAATAACTCAATAATAAATAACAATGTCCTCCCAGCACACTGCAGAATACACAGCCCATTTATAGCTGAACTTTAAAGCGTCTCTCTTTGCTTTTCATATTAGTGCCCAATCCAAACATTTACTCCTGGAAATTCTCGGGCGCCAGGAATTCCAAATCTGGCTGGACAATCGAATTCCGAGGGGGCTGACACTGAGGAGCTGTCCGCTAATTAATTGGAGCCATTAATTAGGGGGCGTCGGGAATGTGGTCTCTCGGACATATTGCGCGGATCCGCCTCCCTGCGCCCCGCTGACATTCCCCTCCGATGAAAGGTGTCAGCTTTTGCTTTTTGATCACACCAGCAAGTTAATTCTACTCGGACATAAATACTGATTTAGTGATACTGAACGAAAAGGATTTGGAAGTTTACTTTGTAATCTCGTATGACTTTTGGTTGATGGGTAATGGATATCCTTCTGTAGTAACTCCTTCTAGTTTTGCATCACCCACAAATACTTTTATAATGTTCTACTACTTCATAAAGAATATAAAATTATTGGAAGCAAAAAGTGGAATTATTAATATATCGTCGAGAATAGTTAGGTTTATTTTAGTTACCAACTTCTGAAAGTATTTTTTTTAGTTATTTCCACGAAATATAAAAAAAGTTATTGAAAAGTCCTTCTAAAATTTTTTTTTGTCTTATGACTGAATTTACAATATTTTTTTATTGCAACGGCTTATCAACGATATTTTCTTACTATTATCGACGCATATGCCTTAATTAAAAAATGTTTCTTACTTATAAATGCATCTGGTAAGCTGTATAATTTAATTTAGTATCCATGTAATAATTTGGATGTCACTTACCGGTGTTCGAGTACGAGTAGTATTATGATATGCTGCCCGTAATTTTAAAAATGTCTCGTAGAAAAAGGAAATTTTATTAAAATCAAATACAATAAAAGACCTTGATTTATCTTATTGATCTTGTATTTTTCTCTTTTTTCCCAATTCAACATAGAAGCGGCGTAAAACAGCTTTTTTACTTGGTTACAGTAAAATATTAAATTTTTTGTGCAACCCTTTCAATTGAAATTCCGCATTACGAATGGACATTGTCGATGTTTTAATTACAGACCAATTAACAAGATGAAAATTTAATAACTCGCAATACACACACAAAAAAAGCTTTTAACATAATCACCGTATATGAGCCGCTAGATCCGAGAAAAATGAATAATTCAGAACAGAGGAGCACTCCATCCCCATTCCCCTCACGACGTGTGACATCTCTTCCCGAGGAATATAAAAAAATTGTCCCGGATCCGTGAAAAAGGAGCCCCCTGCTCTACCCTGGGCACGTGCGCCTTAAAACGTCCCGGACCTCAACCTAATTACTGGTGTCGTGGCATGTCCGAATCGTGTTCCATCCGCCCGTGACGTCACACTCTCACCCTTTGGGTCTTCTCTCGGGAGCGACACTCGAGGAGGGGGGGGGGGCGATCCAGAAATTTCGAATCTTAAGGAGAAGGTCGGGGAAACCAGGAGAAAAAGACAAGTTTATTTCGTTTAAGGGAGTAAGAACTTATTTTTATGAATAGAAAAAGGAGAGATATATTTTTAACTGAAGATGTACACATTTCGTGCACTGAGGCCCGTGCTAACTCACTGATCCATCCAAATTTTTAATGGGTAGGAAGCGCTGATTCAAGGGGGGGCATTCCGGGAAGTGCCCCCCCCTAAGGCTGAAAAATGAAGGAAAAGAAGGGAAAAAGAGTGAAAAGATGTAAAAAGAGAAAGAAGAAAGTAGATTCAGAAAGACAAAAAGATTTTCTGTCATTTAAAAATAGTACCTTTTCTTCTTTTTATCCTTTTTCCTCTTCCTTTTCCCTTCCTCACCCTTTTTTAGCCAAAGGTGTCCCTTTCCCCAGATTGTTCAAACTTTTTCGTTCATCAAAGTCCGTTTACGGCTTTTATTTGGAACCAACGTGTCCTAGGGTCACGGAAGTAAGGTCTACCCTTAGGTAAGTGACCCTGGAGATCCCACTGATATGACTTATAGCGCCCCTAGCGGTTAAATAAAAAAGTTTAAAGAGCAAAAACTCCACGGGAATATTGTTGGCAATGCTATGAAAAACTCACTGAAAAATATTTTGTGCAAATGTGAATATTCGTGGAGATATTAGCATGTGAAAATAGCACTTTTTAAGGCCTCAAAAAATAATTTTTTCTGTGATATTCTGTAGTTTTTTTTAGTTTAGTTTTAGTAAAATAAAGATAAAATTTAATAAAAAAATCAACGTGAAGTAATGCTTAGTTGAGTAGTATAGTGAAAAGGGATTCGGTGCCCTCATAGACGCCCCCCTGGTGTCCGATGTCTCTAAAAGCGGGCGCCGATTATTAGATTGGGGGCTCCCGTCCCAGCTTTTATCAGCCCAGAAACAATGTCGGGATGCGACGGTTGTGACTTTTCGCCCCAGAATCGATGGCGAACGATCCCGACGTTGGCGCTCTCACATAGTTTGCTTGTTTTGGAGTGACGAATCGAGTTTTTCTTTTGCACACGTATCGATTCTTATTTTTTAATTCTTTTTTGTATAGATAATTGAAATGTGTAGGTTTATTTGTTATCTATTACTAATAATTAGATTGTGTTTGTAAATGTTGACATTGATACATACCATCATAAGAACTTTATTTAAAAAAAATAAGTTAAATTTGTATTATCTATGTAATTACCAAAATGGTACTTTGGACTTAATTATACCCTTTCATCATCCGTTTTTTATGACTTTCCTTAACGAACTTAAATAGCTTTCGATTTAAGTTAAAACAACGCTCAATTAAAACTCATTGATATTTTGAAATGTCTGTAGATTTAACTATGAAATTTTATGGAACCACGAGAATCCTATTTAGAATTACAAAAATAAAATTTCATTTCTGTCACAGGTGACGCCAGCATCGGGTCTGGAGACGGCACAGGCGAAGACGACGACGACGACCGGAGTAAAAAGCGCCAAAAGAAACGGGGTATCTTCCCGAAAGTGGCGACCAATATCATGCGAGCATGGCTATTCCAGCACCTCACGGTGAGTAATGCCCCACGACCATTTCAAAAATGGGCTTGCTTTGACCTTCTACAAATTGCATTTTAATTACATACTTCATTTATACTTCAAATTTAAAAATAGTATAATAATATTGATAAAAATATATTTTATTCTCAACTGATGAACAGACAGTTTAATGTTACGCACATTTAAAAATCTATGAAATGAACGAATCGGGAAATTATCTGTTCTTTCCTCTTTCACATTACTGATATTCAAAGTTTTGAAAAGATATTATGAGGAAATTAATCTTTTGTTCATGGTGTCTCACGGATCGGTTTTCAACTTTGCGTTACTAAATAAAACGAAATGTTTCCTAAATTAACAAGTAAAAGCTGTGTTTTAAACCTCGTATAATCTGTGGGCAGAAATGCCTCCAACCGTTTTTGCTTTTTAAAACAGCTTAGTAGTTGCTTTGTAGCATGAAGAGTCTTTTTGCAGTGCAGCCCATATTACACATTTTCTAACACTGTAAAAGTTGTTTCTTAGCTTGAAGAGTCTTTTGGCAGAAAAAACAAACATTAGTGCTTGAATTGGCTTCACCCTCCTTTTTTTTAACTGTAAAAGTTGTTTCCTTGCAGGAATACTCTTTTGACAGAGAAGCTTACCTCAAACTGATTTGCGATTGACGTTTTCTTTTAATCTCACTTGATTTAGTATGTAAAATTTGAAAAAAAGAGGAAATATCAACAAATGTCTTTAAAGATTGTTTTTTGTCGCTTTTTTCTTTTTAATGGTTGTTTTACATTATTAAAGTGATAATATATGTTGTACCACGGCTTACTAGATACTACTATATATGAATCGTCTAGTTTCAAAACCAGGTAGATCCATTTTGGCACAGCTTCAGTAAGAGTCGACGCAGTCGCCAAATGGAAGACAAGTTGGCGCTATATCACGGCCGGTCACCCGTTCTGGCCGCCATGTTTTACCACGACTCAAATTATAACACTTAAGTGATTTATTTTTAAATTAGATAATTACCGGGGATCGAAATATGTATCTCCCGCATGCAGAGCGTGCACCATACCGCAGAGCCAGCGGAATATATTGAAATCATAATAACTTGTTATAACATCCATTTTCTTGGGTTAATCTTCATTTGAGTCGTGGTAAACATGGCAGCCGGAACAGCGACCGACCATGATATAGCACCAACTAGTCTTTCATTTGGTGACCGATTCGCGGTCGCCAAATGGTCAACCCTTTTATCAAAGCTGCGTCAAAATGGATCTACCTGGTTTTGAAACTAGACGACTCATATAGGCTGACCGAGTTTTGAATTATTTAAAACTTTTGACAACTTTTCCCGCTATGATCGCCCCAAATCGGTTAAATAACGTCCTGACCAATAGGATAAACACACTGACAAATAAGGAAAAACAAAGGCGTGTTTTCAAGACGAAACTGATGACTGTTGGCCATAAAGCCATTAAGCTCCGCCTTCAACTCTGTGGATTTGCTTTGCTAGATGTTAACTATTGCCATCTACATTTTTAAAGATTTCCGCATCTCGGCCAGCCTGTAGTAGTCCAGTAACTTGGTAGTTTTTTCAGGAAAAAAATACAGAAGTTTTTTTCTCTACGGTTTTATATGTTTTCGAGGGTGCTGAATCCGAATCTGAACTTTGCATACAAAATTTCGAATGGCATTTTGGTGAAAATTCGAAAAAACCCTGAAATTTCACCTCCTTTTTTGGTTTTTTGTTTGTAGACCAGAAAGTATGGGTTTCTCATGAAAATGTTAAATACAAAAAATAAAGATGATAAAACAGGCTACAAAATTGTCAAATACAACTTTTTTGTCAGACTAATAGTTCGGCCGCTACAGCGCGTTGAAAATAGGGCAAAATTTGCACCTGCGGGTAAAATTCAGAAAATCGAACTTTCATCTAAAAAATAAAGTATTTTTTTAAATAAGGTACTTTAAAAACTAGTTTTATAATGTTTCACATGAAATAAACCATCTATTTAGTCTATTAATTAGTATTTAAATGCATTTTCCTCAGCAATTTTGCTTAAAACCGCAATTTCAATAGAAGGCAATAGTGTAATGATAAGTAAGTCGCTTGTTGAAGAAAACGTACAGAAGTTCTTTTCTCAACGGTTTTATATGTTTTCGAGGGTGCTGAATCCAAATCTGAACTTTGCGTACAAAATTTCGAATGGCATTTTGGTGAAAATTCGAAAAAACGTTAAAATTGCACTCCATTTTTTGGTTTTTTGCTTGTAGAACGGAAAGTATGGGTTTCTCGTGAAAATGTTAAAAGTAAAAAATAAAGACGATAAAACAAGCTATAAAATTGTCATTTACAATTATTTTGTCCGACAAATAGTTTGGCCACTAGAGCGCGTTGAAAAAAGGGCAAAATTCGCCCTGGTGGTGGAAAAATCCAGAAAATGACCCTATATTCCTAAAAAAAGTCATATTTCGATTTAGATAACTAAGAAAAACTACATTTATAATTTCTTACATGATATAACTCCATTCCCGAATGGAGCAAATCATTATGTTCATCACTTAAAAGAATATTATACTAACTAGGATAATTTTCTGTGACCATGTAATTTTATAATATAACTAAGTTATGCTTAATTTCATCCCTAATCAATTGGATTCACGTTCCTGGGTGTAGAAACTGATAAATAAGTATTATAATTGCACCTGGCAAGAAGTTATTGTTAATTTTGGTATCATTACTAATAATCATGCCAGGAGTTTTTATATTCTACAGCAGAAAATAATAGTTTTCCAGGAAGAAAAATTATTCATAGATTTTATAAGTTTGTGAGCAGGACAGGATAATATAAAAAGCAATGAGTGTAGTAGATAAAAAATTAACTTTTAATGCTTAACAAAAGTTTTCATTGGGAATCGGTGCCTAGGACAAAAAAGAAAATAACAACTGGATTTTTTTGCTTGAAAAACCTGCGTTTTTGGGAGGGAATTCCTAAAGAACATTCATTGAATAAATAATATTTGAGATAAATAGAAGGATTATATCATGAAAGAAATAATAAATGTAGTTTTTCTTAGTTATATAAATCGAAATATGACTTTTTTAGGAATATAAGGGTCATTTTCTGGATTTTTCCACCACCAGGGAGAATTTTGCCCTTTTTTCAACGCGCTCTAGTGGCCAAACTATTTGTCAGACAAAATAATTGTAAATGACAATTTTATAGCGTGTTTTATCGTCTTTATTTTTTACTTGTAACATTTTCACGAGAAACCCATACTATTCGTTCTACAAGCAAAAAAACAAAAAATGGGGTGCAATTTTAGCGTTTTTTCGAATTTTCACCAAAATGCCATTCGAAATTTTGTATGCAAAGTTCAGATTTGGATTCAGCACCCTCGAAAACATATAAAACCGTTGAGAAAAGAACTTCTGTACGTTTTCTTCAACAAGCGTTTACTCATCATTACACTATTGTCTTCTATTGAAACTGCGTTCTTAAGGAAAATTGCTGAGGAAAATGCATTTAAATACTAATTAATAGACTAAATAGATGGTTTATTTCATGTGAAACAATATAAAACTAGTTTTTAAAGTGCCTTATTTTAAAAAATACTTTATTTTTTAGATGAAAGTTCGATTTTCTGGATTTTTACCCGCAGGCGCAAATTTTGCCCTATTTTCAACGTGCTCTAGCGGCCAAACTATTAGTCTGACAAAAAAGTTGTATTTAACAATTTTGTAGCTTGTTTTATCGTCTTTATTTTTTGTATTTACCATTTTCATGAGAAACCCATACTTTCTGTTCTACAAACAAAAAACCAAAAAATGAGGTGAAATTTCAGGGTTTTTTCGAATTTTCACCAAAATGCCATTCGAAATTTTGTATGCAAAGTTTAGATTCGGATTCAGCGCCCTCGAAAACATATAAAACCGTCGAGAAAAACACTTCTGTATTTTTTTCCTGAAACACCCTATTTTTGACACCAAGTTACTGGACTATAGTAGTATCTAGTAAGCCGTGGATCGACAATAGTCATATATTTTCGTATTAGACAGCTTTAATCTAAACCTTTACACAAGATACATAATTATAAAAATATACTTAAAATTCTTAAAGTTGATTAACTACTTTAAATAATTAATGTACAACATAGTTTTAATTGCAACAGATTGGCGACCTAAGGTGAATAATCCCCCTCTCTCTATCCCTCGAAAGGGTTTTTAAACTTTTAATCACAAAATTGAGATACCCGACTTAATTACGTGAAACCTCAAATAAAATCAGTGTAATCAAAAGAATCAGATTTTTTTACCGGCATACAATGCACGTAATCCTACACCAACTTCAAAATAAATCGTTGATAACGTGGTTAGACGATTTAACGACTCTCTTGGATGATGAGAACCTCATTGAATCCTCACACCCCCGTGATTCAGATGGATCCCTTAATCACCGCGACAACACGTCCCTCCCCCTCCCCAAAAAACAAACCCTCCCATCGCGGCCAGCTGCTTGGGGCACCTTAATGAAGTTCTATTTCGGGGGCTTTGTGGGGCTGACCCGCGCCGTCAGCTGGCGCTGGCAACAGCCCTCCTTCATGGAGTGCAAGACGCACTCTTTTAAGCAGCTGACGGCCACCCCCGCGCGCTCCTTTTGTGTCCTCTCTCTGCTGCAAACGATTATTTCCGAACAGATCAATGAATTTGATTCACTCGCCCTCTCTTCGTTATTTTCGGTGGTGGGCGCGCGCGTGCGACAAGTGTCTATCTTTTGTATTCCTCTGGTTCTAATGGGGGGAGGGCAGTGCCACCCTGGCGTTTGTCGGCACCTCACTGGGCTGACGAATGTGTTGAGTGTCCACAATGTTTTCCCATTCTGCTATTTATAGAACTTGATAATTGAATCGTCTGGGAATAAGGGAATAAGTCCAAAAGAAAATCGAAAAAAAAACCCTTTATAAATAATGGAATTTTCGTTGTACCACTATCAGATTTTTACGGGATATTTAGGACCCTTTTTAAAAAGGGGCAATAATCGAAACCAATATAAGTACAGACAAGTGTATTTGACAGTTGAAAAAAAGGGACGGACTTACTCTCTTTTTCAACCTTATGAAATTTCAAGTGAAGAAAAATCTTAAAAACGTGATTTTTACAGACTTTGCACGGCCGATAGATGGGTAACCGGTGATAGTTGGGGTCTTGCTTCTATATACAAGCAAATGTCTCTTCCTCTTTCGATCAACTGCCCCTCAACTTCCCCCGAAATACTAGTTCCAGCGTTGTCAAAATCCCGTGAACCTTTTCCTATCGTTGGTTTAACCGTAGATTGACTTTTAGGTTATATTTCTGCTTAGTTCACTGCACAAATGTGAGGAATAAAAAGATTAAGACCAATAAATTAAAAAAAATTTTAATTTTCCCTCTTTCCACCCATGTGTAGATCAAAGCTTGGAGATTGTTTTGAGCATAAAAAGTCAATTTGTCATTTTTTTGAATACATTCCCTTTTTCAAACTGGCGATTGAATTATCAGAGAATGCAACCAGGTGAGGTTAGAGAAAGGACTATTTTATAAAAGCAACAATATGATTACTAAGTGAATTGACTTGAAAATTCTGAATTATTACTTAAATAGATAATTAATTTAATTTTTTTTTAGTTGCCATTTAAAAAAACAATGATTGAATTTTCAGAATTATAAGAAAAAATATTTTTGGTTGTGAGTAAGGAGAATTGGGTAACTTATTTATGAATAAAATTATTTATAGATTTTTAACTCGAGTGTAATATTTGTCGGAGTCCTAAAGTCTTAACACGCTTCACGACAGGCTCCTCGATTTGCCGTCTGCGATTGTCAAAGAAGAAACGTACCTTAATGCATTTACATCTGAAACCCATTATTGTAACAGCGAATGTCGCCTCCGTCGGGTCCCCAAAGCGGCATATTGGTGTCCCAAAAGCGCAATAAGAGCACCATTGATTGGCGTCCCCCCTTCACCGGGGGTGCCCAAGGGGTTTCGAACACTCCAAACAATCCCACCCCCAAAGTTGACGCGTCGGGGTTGACATTTCGACTCACTCGAGGGCCCCTCTTCGTGTTCGAGTGTCTGAGCCAATCGGCCCCCCGCGGGGAAATAATAAAAGGGGCCCTCTTGATGAGGAATTAATGTCACTCCTGGTAATTGCTGCGGGATCAGGCAAATAATAAGGACTCTCTTCATGCTCTCCACACCTTGGATATTCAATCACATATACACCCCTATAGAATTCTCCCATTGGAGGATTCTAATTGCATCTTTACATCATAAGGTACAGTGATGCAGGGGTGCAGAAAATTTTCCAGATCCCAATATTTCCCCAGATGACAGTTAATTTTGTCCGAAATTTCCCCCAAAAAGCCTCGATATTTTCATCAAAATGTCCCAAATAATTTTCCCATAATGAAAAAAACAATGTTGTGATTAAATTAAAGAAGAACGCAATTTTCAATGAAAATCATCACTTTCTTTATAGGTATATTGTTTTTCCTGCATATCAGGCCTTTTTTCGGCGTACACCCGTAGTTTCCCGCTTTACATCTGTTATTATGTCGTTTTTACCTAATTTCTATAGAATTCGGAGGACATTATATTGCCAGAAGCCAAAATACTTTTTACTTATAACAACTAGATGTTTTTTATTCATCAACTTAGGCAAAAATTTCCCTACAACTGCTTGAATTTCCCTCGATCATTGTTTGGCCGTTCGAAAATATAGTTCAATATATTGCAGCGAGGCGTTGAAATAGCTGACTTTTTTTCAATATTCCTCCTAGTGGTTGTAATCCTCAAGACCTCAAGCCCTATAAGTTTTCAAAATTAGCGAAGTTTATTTTAACTTATGGAGAAAATAAAAAATGTTTTTAATCATCCGCTTTTCTCTTAACGTCTCACACATAAAATCAATTAACTATTCATACTATGTAGTATCTTGTGAACGTTAAGTATTTTTCAAATTTTCCTTCCGGTAAAGTTTATGTAAAAGTAAATTCTGGTTTCAACAACATATATCTACGCAAGTATGAGGCATTCATATCATTAAAACATTTTTACTGAGAGAAAGTTAATTAAAACTGCTTCAAAATAATTAAATACAAGTAATAGAAATTTAAATGAACTCTATTCATCGGGAGAAGTCGTGGGTTTTCTTAATAATAAATGTAATTAAGCTTTCATCAAAGTTTTGATTAAAATCTGCGTTATTTTAATTTATCTCAATAATGGAAATGAGGAATATTTTAATAGAGATTACATTTAAAAACTTTGCTGAAGTAATTAATTTTCTTTTTTCGATTTATTATCATTTGCATCCAAAGCACGACCTTTGAATTTTAAATATACGTAATATTTATCGATTTTCTTCACTTTCCAAATAAAAGGAAGAGAGGTGACTTCAAAAATCGAAACCAATTATTTTCTCATTAAAGCCTAAAAAACCATAGTTAAAACGTGTTTTTGACGTAGTGAAATCAAAGAAAAATTAAATAACAACATGGTGTAGAAACTTCTTCCTTAACCGAGCATCCCCATGTGCAATAACCTCCATTCAAGCAGTCAGAAATAAATATTCCCGTGTCGCGGGTGGCAATCTCGCCTCCTAGCGCCCCGAGCAACATTAGGGGGTGGAAATGGAACCGAAAATAAATATCTGCATATTGAGGGCCGGGGATGGAGATTTATTACCCTGCAGTGGGTGTGTTTGCTTCTGCTAGGGAAATTGAACCTCTCTGGCATTTCAATCTCGCTCAAGCGAACACTCGGGAAAGGTGGTTTCGCTATCCTCAAATTTTCAATTTTTCAAAATAGCAGTGATTTAAATTTCTAGGTCTTCAGGTACGGATACGTGTATTTTAATTGTTTCCCCCTAAGGTAAATTTTTTATAAAGTATGAATCAAAGAACATGTTCATTAAAATATTCAAAATACTACACATTTTTTCTTTATTTCCCTTTTTTACTACACAATTAAGTACCTATATAATATGTATCTATCATATGTTTAAAAAACAATGGCAAAATTATATTTATTTTAAAAATGTGTTCAAATTAATACATGTGAAATAATGAATGATTATTTAGTTTGGTAAGCATCTTGTAAAGGGCGGAAAATGGTTTCAAAAGGATTAGATTTTTTTGTATAATGGGAGTTTTTTTCTGTAGAGATTTTGTTGGAGGATTTGTGTTTCTTATAACTAAGAACTTGTAAACTAATATTTTTTGTGACTCGTCGTTGTTATAAAGAAACATATTACCAACTAAATAATATATGATTCATTTGTGCTGCAAAAAATAATGAATACTAGGAAAGATTTTCAAATCCTCTTTTCTTTTTAAGAAAACATTTGTCTTATGGCCAGAAAGGTTTGATTGTTTTGAATGTCCCCTTTTACTTTTTTAATATCTCTAAATCGCAATAATTTCAATATTTATAGATGTAATTTTTATTTGAAAATGAAAATCAACAACATTTTCAAGCTTTGAAAGATTATTTCTACTCACTCTGTTATAGCTTAATATACAGTGTTTTTTTTACATTTCCAAATGTATAATATATTTTATAAACTTGAATTAAGCCGATTCACGTTCAGAAAATTCTCGAAAGCGAATCGCCCGTGATTGCTGGATGATTACCCCCAATCCTGAAATCAATGACGGAGATTTGTTATCAGTGTCATTCTGGATCCTCTTAGCGTGAAATTCCAGAGTATAATAATAATCGTTGCTATTTTGACAGCTGATGATCAAAGAGTTTTCTCATCTTTAAGAGGATTACACCGGCAAGCGTAATTATTGCGAATTTGTGTTCACTGTGTGTATGGGAATCTGTTTGAAGGGTTTAAAGCCTTGTCAGGTTTTTGGAGATTATTTGTGGCAGCAGTTGATTCAAGAATAACTTGCTAGTTTAAATGAGTAATTTATGTGCGTTTGGATTTTAGTGATGGAATTTCAGAAAGTAGGATTATTAGGAATTTGCGTTTGCAAAATATGCATACAGTAGAGCCTCGATTATCCGCGGAATTGGGTGGCAAAAGGGTACCGCGGATAGTGAAAATCGCGGATAACCCGAAAATATACTAAAAATGAGGTGAAAACACAAAAAAATATTTCAGCATAAAAACTATGTTTTATTGTACACAAAACATGATACGTAAAACTTTTAAAATATCTAGAGTACTGCAGAAACCTTTGCTTGAACATCTAAAATATCTCTAATTTCATCTAAAATTTGCTCTCATCATTAAATTTTTGTTTCTTGGCACTCGCGGATAATCCGCACCGCGGATCATCCGCTCGAGGATAATCGGGGTTCTACTGTATTTTTAAAGGAAATAGCATTTATCCACCTTGGATGGTTTTCTTAACATAAATGTTTTCGGTGTAATTGACTTTTAAATTAAGATATCCCAATTAGGCTACCTTAATACTAGAAATTGGATAGTCTGATCTAAAACTATGGGTAATAGAAATTATTTCATTATTACGGTTTTAGGGCATTACATATGTTACTACGATCATCCTACATAAGGCTTAAGATTTTGGTGTACAGAGTTAGCATTAGACCATTTGTTTTACATCGCTTCATAAACACGGACTTGTAGAAAGTGTGATGAAGTGAGGTTGAGGATATGGGAAGGAAAAACTTTGAGAAGAGTACAAGTATGAGTTGACAAGTTGAGTAGTGGTATGGAATGAGTTTGAACGGCGAATGGAGAGTAAGATCAAATAGAGAAATTGGATATTAACACGGGATTGGGTATGGAGGAATTGCATATTATTCAAAAGAGGGATTGCACTCTTAAAACGATTGTATCAAAATTGAGTAAAAAGTACTCAAAAAGGCTCCGATCCAATAAGTACTCAAATTTGAATACATGAATATACTCATTCTGAAATGTGCATACTCAAAAATGAAACATCGTGAGTTCATTTTTGAGTTCAAGCTCAAGATGTTTCATTTTTGAGTATGCAGAAATGAGTATATTCATGTATTCAAATTTGAGTACTTATTGGATCGGAGCCTTTTTGAGTACTTTTTACTCAATTTTGATACAATCGTTTTAAGAGTGTGGATATTATCACGCAGATAGATAGAATAAGAGACCAATGGCCCTGTTGAGAGAATGGAACCTAGTTGAACAATTAGAAGATTCTTAGACCCAGAGGAAGACCAAGAAGTAGATGGAGGGATCAGGTTGAAGAGGACTTGAAGAGTTGGGGATGTTGTTGTTGTTGCATGCCCCCATGGCCAGCAGTGCTAAACCAGGTTTATGACGTTAAAAACCCTTAAAAAATCCAACACCGTCTATGGATCGTTAGTCAAGTCCTGTTTAGAGAGCCCCAGGCACGCGAGGATGTGTTGAGACGAAGCCTGCTCAGTGGAACAGATGTTACATATGTCATAGATCTTGGATCCCCCGGACAATTTCATTGTTTTAAGACGGCCCCTACGAAAGCGGGCAAGAATAGTCTGGTCCTGCCTATTGAAACCTTGAGCCAGGGAGCCTCCAGGTAGTGAACAGTGATACCAAGGGTGCTTTGGGGGGACATTCCAAGTGATCTTGTTCTTGTGTTTTATTTTTGAGAAGATCTCCAAAAAGGTGAGAGGTGCTAACGGCACAGAGGCCTCACAAGCACCAGCCTTGGCCAAAGTGTCCGCAATCTCATTTCCCTCAAGTTCGACGTGGGAAGGAATCCACTGCAGATGAATCCGATGCGATATGGAAAGTCGTTTTAATTTGTTGATTATTGAAACTCCAACACCATCTCTCACACTTTGCCAATTGGTCAAGTGCTGTATTGTTCTTCTACTATAAGAAAAAATCCGAATTTAAAGAGTTGGGGTTTTTTAATTGCTATATTCTACAGTTAATATTTGTTAACAGTAATACTATAAAATACTGAGATAGTTTGACTGGATTCCTGGGCATTTCATAGGTTACTTTTATTTGCAGGATGAATGATGACATTAACCCTTTATGCCCCAAATTATTTTCCTCATCCTCATCCAAAATATGTCAAGTTTACGTAACTGCAACTATAAGTAAACTAAATTTGGCCTTACATGACGGAAATATGACGAATTTGGAACATCGGGAAGTGGGACTTACAAGTCCCGTTGGGACATAAAGGGTTAAAAAACTTTAATACATCGAATGATTAAGTAAACTTTTATCTCATCAGCTTTAAAGTTCTCGAAATGCAATTTATTCCAGACATTCGGACATTCTCCTTTTAACATGCTTAAGGGCAATTCCACAGTAACTCACGCTACATTTTTTTCAAAATAGCAATTTCGAATAATTTTTAAATATAGTAATAACTATTATTTTCTTTCTAAAAAAATCATGCATATTGAAATTTATGCTAATAATTTAAAATAAGTATTGCGAATCTTTTAAGAATTTTAGTTTTTTAAATATTAATTAAAATAGAGTCGTAACTCACGCTACAAGAAAAAGACATGGATTTATGAGTATAAAATTCAAATTTGTTTTTCTGCTTAAATAGTGTTTCAATAATTCTATATGCTTGTCAGGTGTTTGAATATACTTCCCTTATTCTAAAATAGCAAACAGTTTTACTGGGAATGCTTAAGAAAATCAGAAATAAAATAAAATATAGGAAGCTATTCGTAACTCACGCTACAGTACTTCGTAACTCACGCTACATGTGTATAAGCGTTCAGCTATTCATGAATTAAATAATTAATTAAATAATATAATTAATTATATTAATTATTTAATTATATTAATTAATTAATTAAATTAATTAATATAATTAAATTGATTTAAACACTTTATTTCGTTTTTACTATAAAGTTTATGAGTATATTTAACAAAAAAGTTGTAAAAACTAATTAATTTATTTTTAATTTTCTAAATAAAACATATATTTTTCATTAACAAATTAACCTTTAAAACAAGCAGTTCTAAATATGGACTTTAGATGCTGACATTCCGATAAAAATAATTTTACAAAAAATTTAAGCAATGCAAAACACAATTAGATCAATACTGCATAATTATTCCCTAAAATAATTAGAAAATTTTATGATTTTATTTTTTCATTTTTCTTGATCATGTCCCTGTTCATATGGAATAGCCCTTAAATGTTACCATAGAAGATGCTTCTTTGGGGTTTTTATTATTCTTTAACATTAGCTGTTCAGGGAGCTTCTAGGGTAATGGGATATAGCCACACACAAACCTCCTGTATTAACTTCATTCAAGCACCAAAGGAGAGCATTTTGAATATTGAATTCTGTTCACCACTGTCTCTCTTTTCCCAACCGTTATTCCATTTTTCGCCCTAAATATTTAATTTTCGCCGGCCTTAAAAAGGGGGTGCCCGGGGCGCGTGACGGGCTGATAATTGCGTTACATATCGCCTGGCCAGACACCTGTCAAAAGGAACCTTATTAAACCGGACTTTTCCGATAATGCGAGACTTTTTCTCCTGTCATCTTTTCGGCGGACCCCTGACTTCTAGGTTCTTTTAATCTTATTAAGGAGTTCTATGGAAGGTTTTTTTTATCTCGCTTTTGATAGGGGCGTAGCGAAGTACGGCACGTATTCTGCTTTGAATTGACCTAACGGGCGGAAACTTTGCGTGTTCCGGAGAGACTGAAATAACCATTGTGTGTGTTTTGAAAAGAAATTTACCCCTGTAGGGTTCTCCGTGTTTTTTTCAAAACTTAACAGTATATTGACTCGTTTAAATTGCCGAGTGGTCAAAGTTGTCATGCACTTCGATGGTTTTGGACTAGATAAAAGAAATCTCATTTTCGTAACTATGTATGCATAAATTAATGTATTATGCCTATAGGGAACAGATTCAACTTTCACATAGGTGTTGACAGTCTTGTCTTAAAGGTGCCTAGTGTACCTAAGAATATTAAATAAAACTTTCCAAGTGAAGCATTTACAAATATGGTTTATGAATAAACTTAAGTCCTGAATAGAATAGCTAATTTTGGTTTAAGTAAAATAATTGAGATTTCGAATGAGATCTATTAACGAAATTTTTGTTTTAACTTCACCTATTCTTAGGCAGGTGTTTTCAAATTTTCCTAATATAAAATCAGATCATTTCTGTTTTTAAGAAGCATTTTAAGTTTCTTCAATAACCTTTTTGAATTTTCATTAAGCAGCTTTTAGATCCATTGGATATGAAGTGATCATATACCTCTGTTTCCTGATTTCTTTCTATTTGTCCATAATTAATAAATTAAATTTTAAAAAGTGCTTATGAACCAGTCATTCGTATAAATTAAAATCTGCGACATATTTTTCTTCTCTTTTCTTTTTCGGTTTCTCTAAGGTCGATATTCTGATGCCTTAAATCTTACACCATAACCAGAGCATCCTGAAGCCTTCCTTTACAGCGGCGTTACCCTTCGGGCACAATGAGATCTCGTTATTGCCTCGTTCGATTCATTACCGCCCCCACTTTTAATATTCAAACGACATCTCGACCGGTCCCGTTTTAATAATTCGAAAGCCGCCTTTCCACAACAGCCCCGCGGGGAGCGACGACACGTCGAATATTGCCGCCATTAGCGAAATGGAACAATCTCTGCTTCTTATTGCGACTTGCTTTCTTTGCAAACAGATTTCGGATCGAATTTAATTAAAGTCGCAACGGCGGCACTCTCTCTGTTGCAAAAACCAACCCCCCTCACCTCTATTTGATTGCGTTTGCCCCTCTCCCCCTCCCACTTGTGTGCAGCTCTTAACCCTTTTTCGCTGCTCAATTTTGCACCGTCCTAATTAATCACCCGTAGGTCTAATAAACTTTCGGCGGGGTTGTCACTCCCTGGTCGTCGGTCGCCAAGTTCTCTCCATCTGTTTGGTCTTTGTCGCAGTCAGACACGGATCCTGCAGGGCCCCAAGGGGGGCACTTTTTCAGAATATCACCTTTATCTTTAGAACAAAAATGTTTGTTTATAACAAGCAGGGCTCGATTTCAGCCGGAACGGTCTGGAACGGCGTTCCGGAACCTCTTTTTCGATTAAAAAATTAATATTTTATTTCAGGGGTCTCTTATAACGACAGCCCGCGAAACCCTTTCTATATGTACGAAAAAAAGTCCTAAAATGAATTTAAAACCCTGTTTTTAGGGTCAAATTTCCAAAACTTCCAGACCCTCCTCATTGTATTTAGAACCCAACGAATCACATTAACTTACGATTAATTTTTTTACATTTAAATTTAAAAATAAATGCTTAAGTTTTTGTATTAAAAAGTTTTCGCTTTTTTTTCCAGTTTTGAGACCAATAATTTTACCGTTCCGGTACCTCTCCTTTTAGAAATCGAGCCCTGATAACAAGTATCACTTGCACGTCACTTTGCATGCAACGTCTAAAACAATTTTAGAGGTCTGGGGGTTACTCCCAGAAAATTTTTGTAAATTAAACCATCAATGCCTAAATAACTAATTTTTGATCAGCTTGGGGCTTAGTTAGCATAAAACCGAAGCACAAGCAATTCAGTCAAATTTAAGCCGCAGAATAGTTTATAAATAGACTTCAAAATCTCAAAGGTAGAGGGTGTTTGAGGGTCTCCTCCCTGGAAAATTCTTGAAACTTGATCCAAATATAGTGTTTTAACTGATTTTGGGTCCTTTTGGGACCTTAACATTAAAAGAGTATTGCAGGCGGTTATGTTTATTTTTTTAAATTGAAGAAAATTTTTAGAAATCGCAATGGATGCCCTAAATAGCCTCCAAATTTAGTTTTGAATCATTGAAGTTTTCTTAACAGAATTATTTTGGGAAGGGGGCTGCTGTTGTTTGGAATTGTAGAACTTGGACAAAAAGGTTTAAATAAAAACACAAATCCATCCATAACTAAATAATACTTTGTTTCCCATTTATCATTGTGAGCATACTCAAGAGTTTCCAGAGGGATCACTATGAAAACTGATAGGTAATATCCTGAAGCGATAAGTCGCCAATAATGCAGCGAGGAGGGGATCTGAGAGCGAGAGTAACGTCATTATTTTCCCCGGATTAGGGAGAGGGTGAGGTCAACCCTTTGGCGGGAGGAGGGCGTGCTAATACAGTTTGCATTAATCCGGGCGCAATTAGGTGACCCTGTTTTCCTTCCTTCGGAAAAACAGCTTCCTCCCCCCTCCAACCCTTTTAGTAGATTCTCCCTTAATTGGGATTGTACCTGTTAGATCCGCTCGTCTGGATTTGCTTTGGAGTTAAGTTCGATTTTGAGGCTCAATGTTCGAGGATCTTTAAGAGCGATGCAACATCGCGTTTGGGTGTTGATTCACAAGCCAGGATTAATTCAACTGCTAATTTCTTTAGTTAATTTTCTTTCTTTTTACTTGTTGAATAAAAATGATTTTTTAAATATAAAAAACATTTCAGATAATTCCATTTCCTATTTCCAAATAAAAAGTTTATTTTTTATGTAGTAATAAGACTTAACCACTCACTTTTGAGGTATCCTAAACTCAAATATTTTATTTCACGATTATTCAAAACTACCTTGGTTAAAAGCTGTGTAATAAAGTACAGATCACCAACAGAAAGTCTCAAAACAACAATTCTAGTTTTTACCTTGATAATATCACTCGATAAAAATGCAAAAGAAATTTCATTTATACTGAAGCCAAGCAGTGGCGTAACCAGAAAGCCATTTTGGAGGGGGTGTATTAATATTTCCCAACTTAATTCGGGGGTTGGCCATCAGGTTCCTTTGTTTCCCAACTTAAACAAAATTTATAATTTACACTTTTGCGTACTATATGAAACGTACTAACGTACTATATGAAACTTATATGAAATGTAAAGGTATGTACTTCGTACTGATTTGAAATTTTCTTTAATTTGTTTCTTGTTTTGTAACCCCCTGTTTGACCCTTAGATGGGCCGCAGTATGTCAAATAAATAAAATAAAATAAGTTTCGGGAGGGGATATGGGGTCAAGTTTAGTAGGTAGTTTTAGTGGTTTTCTATAGTCAAGTAAAGAAACCTTTTTGCTTCGTGGGGGATATATGTATCCCCAAATCCCCCCTCTGGTTACGCCTCTGAAGCCAAGAGCAAATCTAAGGGAAAAACTGTAGGTCAATAGTTCCTCTTTGACAGTTTACTCTTATTCTATTCTTTATATTTTAATAAATTTCACCAGTTAGGAGGATTTATTTATAATATCAACAGTGTGAAATTTATGATGATAGTTGAATAAAAACTTTGCTTACCCCTTTAGCATTTGAAAAGTCCCAGCTAAAGAAACTTTTTGGAATTTTATCCCCTAGAAGAGACACAAAAATCCCAGGTTCCCACCAATACAAACTTGAAAGTCATCACTAGCTATCTTTCTCGACATTGTTAACACTTCGAAACTCAATCCAAATTTTCCAATTTCGTTTCAAGTTATCGAAACATAAAACGGCTCAACTGTACCAAATTATAGCCCCCCCAACGTAAAATTCCTTCTCCTCCCCCCTTCACACCTGCATTTCGTTCGAACTCCTCCTCAAACACAGATGATCGCGCTGGAATCACGCCCTTTCCCGGAAATCCTGGAAATAGAAATTTCCGGGGGAAGAGCTCCAGGGAGGCACGGGAACATTTCAGAAGTTAATCCCGAAAAGTTGGATCCCGAAGCCGAATGGACTGCCGTGTTTCTCCTATCTCCAGCACATCCTCGCCGTAATTTATAGCCCCCCAGAGATAGGACGCCGGAATAGAGATTGATAACCGCCGTAGCAGTTTCCTGGCCTTTTTTGTTTTTGGCTGGGCTGAGAATTTTTTCTCTTTTTCTACCCTCCCCCTCTGCGCCCCCCCTCCAAGGGTTCGTTTTGCTGGAAATCCGGTGACCACATTTGGCTCGTTTGTCTCCTTTTCACAGAAGAATGGTTCCAGAAAGAAGGAGATAATAGCTTTAAAATGTAATTTAACGGTTTTTTAGTCTGTATTTGCCAAATTGATAATGGTAATATCTTGTTTGCTACTTTACCAAAAAAAATTTCTTGGATATTTTTTTAAATGTATTTTTTATTTATCCGCTTTGAAGCAGGCACGGATCCAGCACTTTCCCAGACAAGATCCCCTTGTGGTATCATTGGGGGTATGGGGGGTCCTTCTCCAGAAAAAAATTTGAAATTTGATGCGTAAAAGTAGGGTTTTAAATCATTTTTAGGAACGTTTTCTAAGGGGGACACTTTTCAACACTATTACCTATATACCTTTACTTTTTCACCCAAAATGTCAAAATATTGGGAATTTCCAAAAATTTTTACTGATGAAGATCCCCTCTGGTCCTCCCCCAGAAAAAAATTTTGAAATAAGACCTGTAAACGTAGAGTTTTTACTCATTTTGAGAACCTTTATGGGTTCCCAAGGCGGGGCACTGTCCAGAGTGCCACCCCCTGGATCCGCGCCTGCTTTGAAGTTACTGATAATTGTAATTATTTTAATATTTGTACTTAAAAAAAAACTTAAGTTATAGACCATTTTTTAAAATCTGCTCACATTCTATTGGTTTTTTCAATAGGAAAAATGAGAAAAAACCAGTTGTTTCATTTTTATAGTTGCCTACATTGTTTTTATACAATATTTTTTACCCATCTTTTTATTTAAATGTAATAAATATATTTCTTCGTAAAGTTTGAAATTTCTTCTGCGATAGTTTGGTCATAGTAGAGAGATAGTAGAGCTTTAAGAACTTTTTGAAGTGAATACATGTTAGGGAAACATTATCTTGATCTGTCCAAACGAGAAAAACGAAAGTTCTTTCCAGATGTGGTCACATTTATATCAACATTCTGCACCACAAGTGCATTTGCGTTTTCATGTGATGGAGTTATTTCTAGAAATGAAATGATTGCCATATTTGATTACCATAAATGACTTATAAAATTAACCAAAAATATCATAGTGCTTTTGAATAATGGAATATTTTATGATGCTCAAAAATTTGCATTTAAATAATACACTTTTTTCCATTTAGAGTGTTTTTTCTTAAATGAAGTTAAGAGACTGCCTGATGAAAATCATAGAGCAGTTCAAACTGTTCAGAATTCGTTTGAAAAATTCCTCGCCAAGCCTTCGCCAGGTAGAGGAGGGAGCAACCCTGGCGAAAGTGCATTCCGCGAAGGTGCTTCTCACTAATCAAAGACGCTGCCTCTTTTTGTTTTGCTATTGTCCCTCCCCCTGCTCTTGGGACCCCCGAGATTCCGATCTCTCTCGGAGCAATCTCAAATTTATTCCCCCCTGCCTTGGAGCTTTTTGCTCTCCCGCCCATTTAACCGGGCGGCCATCCATTTTCGTTATGGGGGACGGAGATGTCTCGGAATGGTTACTGCTGTTTGACGTCCTCGCGCGATTGGGGAATAAATAAAGGGATGCTCTGTCCTTCTCTCTACTCTTTTTCTTTCTTTCTTTTCTTCTAAGAGTGGCAGCAGCATCAATGTGCATATAGATGCAGTTATCAACTTTTAGGTCTCCTTTTCAGTTATAAAAATTAAAAGTTGTTTTGCAAAAATACCACGTTTCTATAATGGTGAAAATTCATTTATAATAAACAAATTTTTATTCGTTCTTGCAGTTTTTATACCATATGAATTCAGAATCTACACTGTTAAAAAAAGCAGTTCAACCTTTCACCAAAAACTTTCAACCTTTCACCAGAAACTGGTTCAAATTTAGCTGCAACCTAGGTTCGGTAACAGGTTTCACCAAGTTTTCGGTGCTTTTAGTAGTGAAAATACCGAAAAATTGGTGCTTGCACTAGTGAAAAAACCGAAAACTTGGTGAAACCTGATACCAAACCTTGGTTGCAACTAAATTTCAATCTGTTTATGGTGAAAGGTTGAATTAATTTTTTTAACAGTGAAGAAGTATTCTTGACATTTCTCTTTTTCTCTGAAAGAATTTAGCACAGTTGCCACCTTTACCAACTTGATAGCAACTTCAAGGTCCATGTAATATACCTTTTGCAATATTAACATTAGCCTGGTGTATGTCGTGTATTGCGCTCATTAAAACAATTAATTTTTTAGTATCGATAAAAAGACTAATAATTTGTGTCCATATATTTACAAGAAATAAATAGTTTTTTGATAATTTTGAATTTACACAAAAAGTCAATAAAACATAGTCTTTTAAGAAGATATCCATGGAAGCTATAAATACCATCTTTGACCTTACTCTCATTTCTGATTCTGCCAGATGAAAAATATGAAATCAGATCATTTTCAGACATACAGTTTTGTGGTTTTGAGATGATGGAAGTTCAAATCGTTAAAATGTATAACTCATCTAAAAGATAACCCATCTTAATTGGACTTTTTGCGACATTCTTTCGTCTTAGGACTAGCAACTGACAGTAGGAGATAGTAAGGTTTAAGCACTTTTTGAAGTGAACACATGCTAGGGAAACATTATCGTGACCTGTCCAAACGAGAAAAACGGAAATTCATTCCAGATGTGGTCACATTTATATCAATATTCTGCACCGCAAGTACATTTGCGTATTGTCATCAGATGGAATTATTTCTAGAAATGAAATGATTGCCACATTTGATTCCATAGTATTTAAACTCCCACGACCTGTTTTAGGAGGAAAAAACGAGGAAATGAAATGAGACAGAATATAATAGAGATAATAAAAGAATTGGGAAGGAAAGAGAGATGGGAAAATATGAAGGAGAAAGTATCAGACAGAAGAAAAATATGAGAAAGAGAGAGAAATAACTTAAGAAGTAGAAAAAAGCTTTAATAAAGTGCCTATTGTATGGGATTGATAACATGGTAAGACCACTCGGCATACATTGTTTGAGCCTGTGTGTGGCATTAACAGTCTTAATCCCGTGATAGATTAACGCGGGCATTACTGTCTCCGGGGCCTGCTTAAATATTGACTCTTAATTCCGAGAGTCAACTCGCGGAGGGCCGTAAACCTGTTTGCCAAGCGTGCTGCTTTTCCGTATTTTACGCGATCGATCAGAAGGTGTTTGAAATATGGGTGGTACTACATATATGGTACATTGAGTGGAAGAACATTGGTAGGCTTCTTGGTTTTCTTGAGGTTTCGGTCAACTCCTGGAGAACCCCGAATTATTGCATCCGCTAGAGGGGGAATTTTCGAATATCTGCTCATTGTTCAGGGATTCTGACTAATTTGATTGGAATATGGTGAAAACTAGGTAGTATTGGATTATTTTTTAAATTTAAGGATGTTTCTCTGTTATGGTAGTTGTCTATTGAGTTGTTTTGGAGAATCCAAAGTGGTATGATTGAGATTCGTTTTAGGAAATTTTACCATAACTGAAAAAAATACTTAATTGGTCTCAAAATATTACCCTGACATGAATAACTATCTTTGTATGCATCAAGTTATAGAATAGATTGGTTCCATTCTATAGATGTGGTTCAATAGTAAATTGATCTTTTTGATGTCAATAAATGTTGATTTGAATAATTTAATTCGTCCCTTGCAGGTGTTAAAAGAATAGCAATACGTAGATTGCATTCGGCATTCGATTCAGTTAGCTGTAATTTGCTTCAGTACAGAATTAAAAGTAATAATTTGCATTTCTTTTTCAATGAAATAAATTTGAGATCCCTACTTATTTTTCTTTAGTTCTTCTCTCAGTACAAATTCTTCGACAAAGCCGCATAAAGTGAGTCCTATTTGAGAGAGAGATCATTCGAACAAAACATCAAAACAGGGCGGCCTTTCCACCCGAAATCACGTCGTCATCCCGAACGAATGTTTTAACGACGACCCACCCCGTGAAACCGAACCACCCGGAAGTCTCTCAATAACAGCGAAAATCGCTAAATAAATTAAGTCAGCTCCGCTTTTTCTCCTCAGCGCGTATGTCGATCTTAAAATCCCATAAAAGCGAGGGAAGCAGAAATAAAATTAAGCGACCGAGAATAAAAATACCACGTACTTAGGGTTTTATGTCGACTCCCGTGCCACCGGCCACTTGGGATTTACGAGCTCCTAAAACCGGGAGACACGGTTTTGATGGCGCTGTAACCGAGACATGATTGCAAACTCCCTCTGGATTCCATTTTCGAAAGTTGAATTTACAGATGCCGAATTCCGTGCTTGACTTATGCCTAATCAAGAGGTTCTTCTTTTTCTGCATGGTTCATTTTATACATACAAATCTGTGCAATTTTAAAAAATCCAATTAGTAGGTAACTGTTTTTCAAGATTTTTTGGTATTTAACTTATTTCATTTTACGTTTTATTTAATATGCCGATCAATTTTTATACGTACTTTGTACTGAGACTCGTCAAAATTTGTTGCCATGGAGATTTTTCTTAAATGTTGTTTCGCAGACTGTATAGGTTTACAAAGGCCAAGCGCGCACTAGACTTCTGTCGCGGGGACTATAAACACTATAGGTCACTCGAGAGCAAATGCATTTCTATGGAGATGACTCTTGGCAACCGGCCAAGAGTCTCGTCGCCTGTGCGCGCTCTCTAGCATCTTGCAATAGCCAGGGTGATTATTTTGTCTCTGTTTCCGTGACAAAAGTCTCTAGTGCGCGCTTAGCCTAAAGAATAAAGTTACAATTTGATACTTCGATAATTAACAACACATGTGACTTTCTATTACAACTGTTACTATAATTTAGATACAGTAAAGGAATTAAATTTACACTACAAAATTTATAATATTTTTACTCCTTTTAAAACATTTTGAGGTAAGGGATCGAACTTGTTTTAGTATAAATTTTAAATCAAATCCAACCGTCATAAATGCACACAACATTATTTTCCGTGGGTATTTATTTGTCATTTGTAGTATTACTATTAGGTTGATTTATTTTTATTCAAGTATTAATATTAACTCGAATGCTTTCTTTTTTTAGTAGATTTGAATTACCTCGTAAATGAAGAGTTTAGGTGATAAAACATTTTACTGGGAAAGCGAGAAAGCCTCAGCAACAACCTCTCCTTGGCTTATCTCCTTTTAAAATGAGAAAAATGAAACTGTGAAATTGATTGAGAGTATTAAAAGTCACTCTCGTCCCAATGGAAAGTGTGAATAATGGCCGATTTCCATGCGGTCGGCAAGAGAGGCCAGTGCGTCGGCGGCGGGGGATTTTTTCCTGCGAGTCGCCAACTTCAGTGAACGCGTTTGCCGCGTCTGATTGCGTTCGTCCGTGCGATTCTACTTGGGCGGCGATTCCGGCGCGATTGGTTTTGGTTTTTGTATACAGCTGAAGTGGTCGAAAGTATCGCACGCAATTTAATTAAGTTTTCAAAACCAAATGAGATAGAAATTTAATTTTTTTAGACTAAACAAAATAATATTAAGCTGGAATGTTTTAAATTTTCATTTTCAGCTGATGAGGAAAATACAATGCTTGTTTAGATAAGATAGTCAATTAAAAACTAAAATATCTGCTAATTTTGTTAATAAACGATTTCATAGTATTTTTCTCTCCAAAATTATTTTTTAAGGAAATAGTTTTACATTGGGCACATAATCATAATCTGGTGTGATTATTAATTTATATGCTGCCTTGCCTTTATACATTTTTTACTTGTTCATTATTAATACTATAATCACTCAAATTCCATATTTTCAAAATTTGGTTATAAAATTGTATAATCTAGGTATCTCACAATCTTCCTAGTTTTTTCTTTCATTATATCCATTCATAAAAATTTCTAATTCCAGAATTGATTTGGGGAGGTTTTGTCTACTAATTTGAGTTGCTGAAAGTTAAAACATTTTGTCTGGATTACTAAGTTTAGCAAAATGATTCATTCACTTACTGTCACTTTTATTAAATTTGGGGATGCTAGGGTTAAAAACTAAGCCTACTCCCCACAATTGAAAGAAATCTCAGCTGAAAAATGTGTAGAGTTTTTAATTTTACTCTTAAATTTAATTGCTAGCTTCAGTTACTTCCTATTTTTTATTAGAATATGAATACCTGAATTATTATATTAACATTTTGAAAAAAAAAGCTGTGAAACGATATTTACTCATTGAGTTAGAACTTTTTTTATTATATACCATGCTAATATTTACAAAGAAAACAATTCAATAGGAACCCTTAAAGCAATTTACTACAAATATTATAAATGATTAAATATGTATTCAGAAAATAAGATTTTTTAAAATTTAATATTTGCCAGTTTATATATACAGTAAAGCACCGTTTATAAGTCTCTCATTTATACGTCGTTTTCGCTAAGTCCCAATTCATTCAAATAATCAAAATTGTTTTCAATTATACGTCTTTTCATTTATGCTCCGGTTTACGTTGGTCTCTTGAAAGACGTATAAACGGTGCTTTACTGTATCTGCTTTTTAAAAATCTATACAAAATATTCATTCATTCATTAAAAATATTCATTATTTTATTGTTTAAATAAAAAAGTGTGCTGTGCTAAAAGAAGGAAACAATATAAACAGAAGTGCACTCAAGAATTTTATTAATTACATATAATCAAATTACATTGAAATGGTAACTCTCATATATTCATAAATTATAGTTCATTAAATATTATGAGAAAGCATAGGTAAACTAATTTTAGCATTATAAATACTTAGTAAGAGTTACAAATGACAAAAAAACATTTCACTTGCATCAAGTATATGAATAAGAACTTATTTATATTTTTTTGTAAACACAGAAGTTTAACTGAATAAGCTAATATAAATTCTCTTATTAACCTTAAATTTGCAGTTTAAAATTTACTTAAGTATGAAAATGGTAAATTGAGTCTATGTACACATGTTTCATGTAGTCAATGCACAGGACCAAGTACTCCCAAAAACAATTGCAGCATAACCAAGAAATGTCATCTGATAGAATAGATATAGCTGCTAATGCAATAGGTCCTGAAAAATAAATAATAAAAATTAGAAATATCAAATAACCCTAAAAAATAAATAAAAAAGAACTTGTTGAAACCAATCTGAGTTTAACAAGGAATGCATGTTGTAAGATGCACACAAGTCTTTAACCAACAAGCCCATTGAAAAAACCCCTATTTTTTTTATTATTTATTATACTATAATTTAAATTGACGACAAAAAATGCAAGCACAACAAAAGAAAGTTACACCTGATTTTTAAGAGTCAAAATTGCAAAAACTTATACAGAAACCCTCAGAACCCTTTTTAATAATGAATGAAGCTAATAATAATTTACAAAACAAATGAATTCACTAGTTTATGAATATCTAAAAAGTGGGAGCTGAAATGTAAAAGGCGTATTTCTTT
This sequence comes from Tetragnatha versicolor, assembly GCA_024610705.1. Classification (NCBI taxonomy): domain Eukaryota; kingdom Metazoa; phylum Arthropoda; class Arachnida; order Araneae; family Tetragnathidae; genus Tetragnatha; species Tetragnatha versicolor. The sequence goes on along the minus strand of JANDEH010000018.1, from coordinate 9,032,512 downwards.
TTAGTTAAATAAATCAGGCATTTATAAATCCTTCTGGGGAGGAATCCCAAATTCCCTACTCATCCCTGTAAACATTCAATCCTATGCTGACAATCTCTTTAAACTATATCAACATTTTTTATAGGTAATTTTACTTTTTAAATAGCGCAGAGGTGATGTGAAATGGTTTTAATGCTAATAATTAAAAACAGATTTGTGGAAAGTTAAGAAAATTAAATTAAGGAGATTGTGTACTCAAATTATATAAATGCAAAAATGTGTTTCTGAAGATAAGAATTTAAAAGTAGTAATATTTTTTCTTTAGACCAGAATAAGAATTTTCAAAATTATTTGTAACCCAGGTAACATTACTTGCCAAACCTTAGTCTCTCTATAGAGATTGTCGCAATATGATACAAGACATAACTGACAATTTGGCCATTTCGAGTTATACATCAATCTATATAGAAATTTTGACCCTGGATCACCTGACACAAACGGTTTTGCGAAAAAAGACTCAAATTGCTGCAATCGTCAATTTTGTCGTTACAGCATAACTGCAATCGTAAGGCAAAATGACAAAATTGCAGGAGGACTATCATTGACATCATAGGCATATTAGCCAGGTATAAATTTAGATAATTGGGCTTAGTAAGCTATGATAAATAACATCACCACAGCACAAACAAACAATATTTGAAAAGCTAAATGCAGCCACTGCTAGTCATGATATTTTAATAATTGATTTTTCCCCGATTTCAAATACTGCATGGCACTTGTTCCCAGTGAAATTAAGAAATACCAGATAATTTAATGTATTAATTACTCATATTAGCCAGGTACAAGAGCCTAATTTTTTTTAAATAAATCACCAAAAGAACAACAGCAATATTTGGTTCAATTCCGTTAAAGGTTAAACTATCACCATGTTTTTATGAACACCAAATATTCAAATATCAACAAATTTTTCAGATTATTATTGATAAACTGAACAGTTATTGATCTAACTAAACATTTTAATCTATAAGTTTGAAATTATTAAGCAATATTTCTACCTAATGGTCAGTGGCGTAGCCAGAAAAAAATTTCGGAGGGGGATGTTGATATTTCGGGAGGGGATATGGGGTATTTTTAGTGGTTTTCTCTGGTTAAAGAGGAAATTTCCTGAGTTTCGGGGGGGATTATATCCCCTAATCCCCCCTGCTATTGGTGACCAAAAGAGCATAGTGGTATTTAGCGGGACCTTTAACGGAATTGAAGCCAATATTTAAAAAAATTAATCAAAACACTTAACTGTGTTGCTTTTAACAATATTATTTTGTTATACATGTATGATGTTGGGTGCTTTATGATTAGCCGGCCACTAAACTTGCCAATAGGCCGATATTTTAACTCATTACACAAAGTAAAAATCAATAACACTACAAAATTAGATATTATGTGTTAACATTTTGATAGTTTTTTATCATCCACCTACCCTTAGCTGGCACCCGGCTAATCATAAAGTACTAAAATGTAGTTGATGGAGTTATATATATAGATTGGCGAGACATGTTCAAAGACAAGTAATTGAAAAGGTACAATTCTATTATTAACAGGCTGGCTAAATACTGTCAAGCTCTTTTGGCACACACAAATTTAGATTAAGATGTTTGGTTATGCTAATTACTATTCAATTGGTAAATTTTAAGAATCCGGGCCCTGGCGACTTGCAAAATGCTTTCTCGACAATGCTTGCCAAGCACTTCGCGGAACGAACATCGTATTAGAATTCAGGGTTGCATCGTGAAGTTGGAAGAACCATTTATCATCTAACTTTTGCTAAGGCCCGGATTGTTAAAATTAACCATTCAATTATTTCAAAAATAACCAAAAAAATTGTCGATATTTAAATTTATGGTGTTCAAAAGAGCTTAATGGTATTTAGCTGGATCGTTAACCTAATTGAACCAGTGATTGAGGTTGTATTATACCAATGTGTGTATAGGAATGAAAAAACCATAAGTACTACTTACGTTCATATCAGCTGGTGCAGTGCAATCGTTGTTTACGTCTCAGTGGAGTAACCGACCGGTTCTTGTTTATAACTCGTGAAGTCTTCACCGTCCGCTGCAGATGTCATGTGGCTAACATTCCAGACATCTGCAATGAAAATTTACTTAATATTAGAATAGCACAAAAACATGTAAACCTATAAGAACTCTTAGTTATATCTTAACTCTGTGTGTGTTTATATTAGTTTAGTATGGAAAGATTTGGAGCCTAGCATTAAGTATACTTGATTGCCTTGATACAACTAAAACACTACAAGGAATTAAAATCAACAACTTGAGTCTGAAAAAGAAGTTCCTTAAACCTTACTGAGGACACAAAACTTTAAAGTAATAATGAAACTTTAAACTTTTGTTTTCAACATTAGAAAGTTTATGTTTATATGACTAATCAATAATTTCGAAACGAGAAAAACCATATCAAATCAAAATCTAACAAGAAGTAAAGGCAACAAATATTAAAGTTGTTTTATTTAACAAACCGCGAATTTTAACATAAAATAGCTAACGTAGTAATCAATTTTGAACTCATTTTTACCATCGAAAGTTTACATGCGTAATCAAAAATCTAAGACCAGTATTAAGCATCTTTAAACAAAAACTAATAAAAATAGAAGTAAGAAGGTAAAGATAATATGAATTTTACACTAATTTTATTAAATTTCACTTACTTCAGGTTTGTTTTGATCAGCGAATATCCGTCGGGCCGGCAGCTCGGGAAGATCGTGTCACGTGACCACTTTGCGGCGAGAGCGTCTTTCCGCCGGGAAAGATTCGAGGCTTTTGATTGGTTCTAACTGGTTCTAACCGTTCTAACGTACAGCACGAAAAATAGGAAAGAAAACCGCAGCTTTTGCCGTATTTGCCTCTCTTGCCGACCGCATGGAAATCCACCATAAGTCCCAGAAGCGCTCCGATCGCGAAGCCGAGGAGTCTTTTCACGGCCTATCTCAAGGGGAGGGCGTAAGTGCGTTTTAAACCCACTCTCGACTTCCTCTCGGAGCCCGAATCAAACTCGGTATTACCCAGAAAAGATTGCCTCATAAAAGTTCGACCGTTCTTGTTGCCACCTTTTTTATTCACGGGAAAAATAATACATGCAAACGATTTCTGGCGACGAGCGTAAAATAAGATATTTTTTCTCCTCTCTCTCAATCGATAAGACACCGGATCATCATCCGCCAAGGCGTAATAAAAGCGAGGGAGATTCTCGGCGTAATTTTTTTGCACCGCCCGCGTATCCCATTGCTTATGTATATCCATAGAAGAATGTTTTACGGGTAATAACGGAGTGGAGGCGGGAAGAAAAGGGGATTTTTCTGGTGTTTTTAAGGGAGGGGGTCGTAAACAACGAGGGAGAAGCGAAGCGAAGATCAATTCTCGAACTTAAATGGATTTGTGACAGTCTTGTCTCGGCTGGTGAAGTTGGGGACCCGCGAGCGGGGTGTTTGGGAGTCGTCATTACCTTTTATTCTTCGATCGTTTTCGCTTTTTCTTTCCGATGATGATGTTTGCTTGGATGTCCCTGAGTGCAGCTTATGAAATCGCATTTGTATCTGCCATGTTGTTATCAAAGAGCAGGCGCGAGGAAGTGGGTTCCGCGGCCGAATCCAACACATTATTCGGATGATGCTTTTTAAGAAGTCCTTCTCATGCAGAAAGGAAGCATATTCTTTCACCGAAGGAAAAAGTTGGTTCCTTTTCACAACAAAAATATTGTTGACTAATATGAAGGAATTCATAGTTGTTTCACACATATTTTCATTCAATTTATTACACCGTTACGCATTACACAAATAATTTCACTCTTAAAGTTTTCTTGTAAATACCCAACAACACAAAATCTACGAAGAACAAAAGAAAATTGTAGTTTGGAGTATCGGGGGAGGGGGGCTAGGGAATCGACGCCACAACGTGATTAATAACTGTCTTTAATTCTGAATAATTACTTCAATAAATAATCAATTTAAGTTAATTTTTCTAAAGTTGGCATCGTTTAAAAATAATAACAGAATTTAGAATTTCATATTTATTTGAGAAAAAATTGTTTGTGTTGTGGGTGGAAGTTTTGGGTAATTTGTAAGCAAAACTGTTTATAGATTTTTTAACTTAAGTTTAATATTCTTTGTTCGAATCCTAAAGTGTCTTCACGGTCCCCTAAAAAGCCCAATATTAAGATGATGTGATGTATGGTACTGAATTCTTTACATCGATACATACATCTATATACGAGACCGGCATTGTATTCAGTGGATCTGTGACTTGCTGTCCCTCCTCCCCCTTGATCTGATCCCGATGAAGAGGATCAGTGACTCAAAGGTCTATGGAACCGGAGCAATCAATGTCTGGGCGGGGGGGCCTTCCCAGGGAGCTATTAGCCACCATAAATCACTGCCCCCCTCCGCAGAGATGATACTGTAAACAATGGGAGGAGGGATTTTTTCTTCTAATTTACGGTTTGGGATTCTTCTTGGGATTTATTGAGTATCGATCTCGTTTTTTTTATTTATGAATCGAATATGATGTTTCAGTGGTTAGAAATTACAAATACCTACTTTACTCTAACGCACTTGTTCATTCCAGTCATTATTCCATTATTATTCAGTATTTTCATTATTTCCAACTTCCGTTCATAATTTAATCCCCATTTATCCGATTTTTTTTTAAAATTGAACAATGATGACCATAGAAATAAAAAAAGTCAACATAGAAGAGAATAAGAGAGAAAGATGAAAGAAAAGAATGAAAGTGGGGGAGAGTAAATGAGGGGGGGAATCACTGAGAGAGAATATAAGAGATGAAACTGGCAAAAGGAAAGGAAATGAGGATAAAAGAAAATGTAAATAGAGAAAGAAAAATGAGAAAAGGAAAATCAAAGAAGTGAGAAAAGAGAAATAAACGAAAGTGAGGAAATATAAAGAAAAAGAAGTGAGAGATAATATAACCCAAGTATATTATTCTACTACGCCTTCTAGCTCCAAATTTTCTTCCTTAGACACCTGAATATTAAAAATTCCTGAATAGGCAATATCGGTACTGAAAATACTCAATATAGATGAGTATCGTTTTATCATAAGTGTATTGATTCTTTCTTTTATCTCTTTATACTGGGTGTTTCATAACTTCTAGGAGGGGTAGGGCACACCTAATTTCATAGAAAAAGGGGTCTGAAATGCACCCTTAACGAGCTAGGGTTTTTTAAGAGCGCTTTGGGAAGTTGTGAAATTTCTTATGGAAATTTACACGTAGTAACCTTTTAAGATCGGATTGAAACCATTGATCCAGGTATTTATTCAATAATATATTATGTAGGTGCTGTGCCCTACCCCTCCTAGAAGTTATGAAACACTTGTCTGAAACACTCTTTATATACCCTCCGCTGAAATGATACAGGGGTGAGTGTAATGTAAACACAGCCCAGATGGTTTGATATATGCGGGTTCTTCGGAAGAGTTTATGGGGAATGCTGAGTGCGCGTAACATGGAGTGATGATGCTTCTGATGTGGTGGTAGCAAAGAATGTGGTAGTTCGAAGTGGAGAAAAGAGTGTGGGTGGGCGAAGACAGTTTTGAGAGCCCTCAATCGCCTCGTGGGAACATTGGAACCTTTTGAGAATCCCAATAATTCAGCTAGGTTTCAGAGCTAGAAGAATTTCCTTGCTTAGAAAGAGTTAAACTATGAAAGCCTTAATGAACCCTTAGGTGTTGATGGATAGGGGGAATTTTTGAGGGAGATCTCTCTTAAGGAAGATGCTAAGGAGGTAGATAGTTCATATTTGGAATCTCTACTCATCATATGTGATGACCTTACTATGTTTGTAAGCTTTAATAGTGATTTTTTTTAAATAGTAGCGCGTTTATTGTCTAAAATTACGGCTTTTGTAAAGAAATAATACAAATACAATTGTTGACGACCAACTACAGGCACAGGCTTGAAGCCCAACTAGGTTGGTCCATTTAACTCGTCCTAACGGATTCCCAGTATTCCGTCAATTGTTTTTTCTTAAACTCCTTTACTCCAGTGGAACTAAATATCTATTTTGGAAACCCATTCCATCTATCCACAAACCTGTGAAATGTACCATATACAATTTGAATCTGAGACCCCTCATTCTATTATCTTTACTTCAGTCCAAGCCCTTGTCTTCTCTACAGTGATCTTATTGAGCTTCTTTAAGCGCTTATCATAATTTTCTCTCTCAATAATACTTAAAAATTCAAAACTACGTATATTTCTTGTGTAACATACATAATGCAGTCATTTACCTCATTAAAGTTCTTAAAGCTAAATAGATTCTGTCTAAAATCAGTGGCTTAGCTTGGCTTTGCATAAAATATTCTTAAACGGACAGCTGATTATTGTTACAGGTTTTCTGTGATTAATGTGCTTCTTTTGACGTATTTGTTATCATTCAAGATCCTTCAAGTTGAAACGCTTGTCATTTTATAAAAAAGTAGGCTTAAGAACAGCATATTTCCTTTAAAGAACTTTTCTTTTTTTTACATTAAAGCGTTTTATTGTTAAAAGCATTGATCTCATAAGTGCTTTTTGAGTTTCCTAGTAATTTACCTTTTTTGTTTAAAAAACAGGGATTTTCTGTTCAAGTAATGGCTGCACTATCGACAGTTAACTACAATCGATGCTCTTTCCCTCTCTTTTTCCTTTAGGTCACATTAATCACGGAATCCCATTAACTTTTCCATTACATTTACGACTATTTGATTTAGAGTTATGATTAGTGCTCGCAGATGAATGTGGTTTTTGTCTCCCTGGTGCATTCATAAAAGAACATTTTTCTCCACCCTCGAACGTAAGAAAAAAATGCATTAAAATCCAGAACATGCTCGGGAAAAAATTTGAAATTTCACCCCATCCCTTGAAAACGTTGCTAATGTTTGTGAAAAGCAAACAGTTTTTTAAAGATTTTTTTTCATACTCTTTCCATTTCTGGATTCCAAGGATTTTTTTCCACCCCACAACATTTGTATTCTACCGGGGCAGGGGTTTTTATGCTCCTTTAATCTACCTACACGGTTACAGTTTTTTACTCCACGAAAAAACGGCGAACTGAAAGTCATTAACGTTTTTGTCATTTCCCCAGAACACACCAAAAGGGTTCCCGATTTTTTTTCTTTCCCTTTTTCTCACAAAAAAGGGAGGAGGGATGCGAACAAAAATAATTTCTTTTCGGCGGCGAGGCTTTATCGAGCGTCCTCAGTGTCCAGGATAATTATTGCTATAACTGACACTTTGAAATATTATCCTGAAAAATAAATACATTATGCGCGTTTTTCATTTCCGAGTTTTTCACCTTCGCTAATCGCGTTAAGATTTAAGTAACTGGAGATTTTCCTCTCCGCCAGAGTATCGCCTCGCCGCTGCTGTTAAAACCTTTTTGACAGTCGGGGAAGACATTTCTGCGTTTTTGAAGAGTCGTTATTAGCGGCAAAAAGGAAGTTAAGACGTTTTATTAGTTCGAGAATCATGCTTTTCCACTTCTCATTTTCTTTCCCAAGGTGAGATACAAAAAAATGATGTGGTGCTTTATCTCATTTATTTGAAATGATATATTATTCACATTCTGGGGTCTGAAAGATATGTACTGATTTTCAAAAGAATTTTTCTCATTCAATTTTTCTTCATTATTAAGATGAGGCAAAAAAGACTAAATGACTTAAAAAAGGGAATGTTCAAAAACGTTTTGAAAAAATGTGCGATTATATATACAGAGCTTTGACTTGTATATTAACCCATAAATTTTAAACAACTACAGCTCGCATCAATGCTGCTATTTTATCTCTTTTTTGTTAGATTAATTGTAAAACTTCCAAACTCATGTTAAATTTTTATGCTTATTACTCCCTTTTTTAATTAGTTTCGTGGAACAATTTGAATCTGAATAATTCAAAGTCATAAATAAGAGATGCTTAGGATGTTTCAAACTCATAAAAAAGTTCAAAATCAGATAATTTAAGAAATTATTACAAATTACTAATTAGGTTCCTCAGTTGAAACATACAGTTGAAGGAAATGTCATAATATAGTAATAATTTCTTTAAAATATTCAGGAAAAATAATGGACACCAATAAAATCTTCTAAAAGCAATCATTTTATTGCGACTAGAAAGTATTACTGATGCACCTATAAATTTAAATTTGAACAATACATAACTTCCGCTAAAAACCATGGGTTTTTAATTTAAGTGCCCAGTAAAAACAAATGGTAAAATTATACAGAAATATGTCGGATTTCTAATGTTTCAGAAGAAAACGAATAACGAATTTTTTAACACATCTCTTCTGTAAGTTTTAGAAAAAAAATATTGAGGTGTAAATAAATACGTAATTAAACTTAAAAATTCTATTTTCAGTAAAAAAATTGTTTTTTATTTTTAAGGGAATTTCTGTTTAGTAGTTCAATTTAAGCCTTTCAAAAAGGAGTGTCAAAGCATTTGAAAAAAATATCGAAACAGTTGTAATACATTGGTTAAAACTCCGCAAACTGCGAAGCTTGTGGATTGTTATCCTTACCTTGTTATCCAGCAGAACCCTCCCGAGCACAGAGGGGATCCAATAGGAGGGTGGGAGGGAGAATTTAGGAGCGCACTAAACATGAAAAGTGGCCGGATTACCGGACAGTCCGGCCGTTAACCTTGCGGAGGAATTTTCTTTACGAGCCGGAGAGAAGGGAGCAAAAAGGGAATAGCGCCCAGAGAATGGCTTTTCAAGTACTTCCCTCCCGACCCCCTTATTATGAGTTAAACGAGACAAAGGGGGGACACGGGGGGAATGAGAAAGATTTATCTCCCTGTGGACCTTATCAAGGAATCGAACTATTGTAAGAAATAATTTTATATAGTTGGAAAACTAACAATTATGTGCATTTGCGTTTTGAAGCGGTTAGAACCGGATCCTTCTGAAAAAATAATCAATAAGGAAGTTGCATGTGTCCGATTTTCAAAATCAAACAGGTGTTCTGTATGGTTTTTTGTATGGTAAAATGAAATATCTAGTCAATTTTTCAAAAAAAATGTACAGGTAATTAAATATTTTAATTAAACAACATACGTCAACAATCATACCATCAACTCCATTGTTTTCCAACAATGTTTATCGTACGATGACGTCACATCCCAAACTCTTGGTGTTTTCGTGCGCTTTTAAAAAGGGATTTTTGTTAACTTTTTGGCAATAAAAAATTTCTCGATCGGCCTGAAATTTTGGGTAGTTACTTATTTTTGCAAGAAGAATCGATTAAAAAAATTTAAAAAATCATGCAACTTCCTCATTAAGAATATCTCTTTAATTGCTCATTTGTTATTGGTAACCTCACAGAAAGTATTGTTTCTGGTGCCTCCTCTATTTCTGAAAATCCAGCACATAGTAGTACTATATTACTAAACTTTAGATGGTATTTAAAAACAATTCTAAAAAACTAATATAAAACGTCCAGTATTATTCCAGTTCGCGAAGCATTATGCAGGTTTGCAAATTTACAAACCTCTATAAATGTGTAAAAAATTTCATTTTTCCTTTTTTTGGTTTCAGCATCCCTACCCTTCTGAAGATCAAAAGAAACAACTGGCTCAAGATACGGGCTTGACGATTCTTCAAGTTAACAATTGGTAAGTTCTTTATTTTAATATATCTATGAATGCTTGAAATTATATTTCATTACGAATATACCAAAAAACAGAAGCTGAATTGGTGAACTTCAGTGTTTCAGAGGGTGAAATGAAAAAGGATTTTTTTATTGTTCTTACTTTTCTCTATATATCAGATAAGATGTTTTGGGAGTGGTTGGTATCTACTTGATTGTTTTTTGTAAGGTGAATATGGTGTAAACTTTTACACTACAAAAATTAGTTTGACCAGCTTTTGTAAGGGTCAAATTTCAAAAAATTTCTTGGTGGAAACCCCCAGACTATCATTTTTATATAAAAACTTATAATAATATTAAATTTAACGATTTAGTTAAACAGATAGCGCATTCAAATTACATCTTTGTAAAAAATATGTGTATCTGAACATAATTTAAAGTAGTATTAGACCTATTTCTTCTCCGGACCTCGATGAAAATTTTCTAAAATATTTTTACACCGAGTAAATGACTTGCCAACCCCTGGTCTATCTAAAGATATGTGGAAATTATTAGAACCTTACTACACAAACTTAGAATCGAATGGTTGTAGTATTTACTTCTCTGAACCGAGAAGCATCCACTTACCAAACGTTCATCCCCACCTGAAGGTCCTTGACAACCCCCTGACACGCACTCCAGGTGCTGTCGTCGCACCCAAACGATAAAAAGAAGTCATTCGGGAAGCGGATTAGAGTGTATTTGCGGATCGACCCCCAAAAGAGCGTTTTGCAACGACAAAAAAGACCCCGTAGTCAAGTTTCGGCTTAAACTCTCTCGCCGCCAAACCCCATTGTTGTGCTCAAACCCCTAAATGCCGGATTATCCAGTTGAGGAGTTCGCCACCTTTGCCGGATAAGCGGTCGACTGCTAATCCGAAAGAAACTCGTTTGTCCATTCCCGGCACGTTCGTTCTTTCTTGGGAGAACCCCCTCCGCGGACTTTTATCCGCTTCTTATGGTTTGGAGAGATTTGAATGAAGATTGAATTTGCTTCAGACTGTTGTTGTGTGGCCTTTTGACTGCTCTGGGAGGAGAAGGTGGGGAGATTTTTTTTATATATTCATCCGTGTCAACCACCGACTGAAGAAGAATACGAAAGGTGGCCAGGTTGTTTTTATTTTTACCGTCTTTTTGGTGACTTCGATCTCACAGGGTGAAGTTTCGCCAATGTTTTTATCTCTGTAGGGACACTTTTTTACTACTTCGTATAGCCCCAACTGGACTGTAATTTCTAAAGAGCCTTGCTCATCCTTCCACAAAGCTTTGGTCAAGAAACCATACGAGTGAAATTTCTTACTTAAATTGCGATGCCTAATGCCTGATTTTAGTTATGCGACATTCTGAATTGAAGTTCAAAATTATAATTAAATGAAAACGTTTGCTGCAAGTTCGACTGTTTTTTTTTGGGGGGGAGAGCTTGAAAGAACCCAGTGTAAGCTAGTTTCCTTTTCAAAATTACTATTTCCAAATTCAGATTAGTTTTTGGATTAGTTCTTTAAATAAGCTAAGAAGATTTTAAGCTCTCAGTATACTGTCACCTTTTATCGAATGCTCTAAAAGTCGTCTGGTTTCCTTATTAATATTAAAATGAAGCATACAACATCTCGATATACCTTTCACCTGTAATTGCAGCTACCACACCTTCTTTGAAAAGGAGTATTATCAATGCGGCCCATTACATCGCTGTAACTCTTTAGCATTCTGCCCACTGCGCACCACACCCTTCTAACCTGTCAAAACTTCACTCGAACGCTGTTCCATAATTCCCATAACGAAATAAGGGGTGTAAACACCCACTTTCAACAAACCAAAAACCTTACCGGATCTGCGCATGCTCAGTTCTGATATCAGGGAAAAAATGTGGCCTCTGGAAAAATAACAGCTATTGGAAGCTGTAACAGCTGGAAAAATAACAGCTATTGGAAGTTATAACAGCTACTGTTATAACTAACATCCATGGAAGCTTCACTGAGCATAGGTTACATAGAGGTATTATGTAACGAGAGCGCCTTGGTATAGTGACTCCACAATGGCCAGCAACAAAGAAATCTGTAACTGGGAAAGCCCCGCATAGATGGGTGAATTGTTTATAGTTTTATCTTATGCCACTTGGAATATCCAAGTACAGGATTTAAGGCAAAGATGATGATGCGGCTCCTGAGAAAGTAAGGCCCACGAATGGCAGGAGTCCAACTTAAGCCTCGGAGGATAGATACCGCCACCACCTATCGCCACCTCCACAATTTTGCAATTTTGCTATGTCTCTGAAGGGTAGGGAAATAGTTTCTAGATGACCTGAACCCATGGTAAACTGCGCCATGACCGACTTTCGTACCCACATATTTAACGAGCACGTACTACACATATACTCGGTATGAGTGAATTTCTTGGTTGTATAATCGCTCTCTCTCCCAGAAAGTCGAAAAAAGGGACAGACGTTTTGAGTATGAGAAAGACTATGTCGAATAGTAATCATTGAAAAGTTTTATTGATGGAGTATGCGACCTACCTCTATTTAGATGATTGGACTTATGATAAATGGTGATTCTGACACCCCTTACGGGAACAATATTGCACTTAACGAAGGAAAGAACCAATTACCAAAAAGTCAATAAAAGCCATTTAAGGTACGCTATGTCTTTGGATAATTGCTTCTAAAATCTCCATAAGAGATATTTTTTGCCGTATTCTGGCTTCTACGAAAAGATGTCCACGGTCGCCCCAGATGCTCTGAGTGCTCTCTATGTGTAATCACCTGTTTGGTAGATTCATTCAGATGGAGGTTTTTTCCCTTTCCCGAAGGGGCCGACCCGGTCTGTCACAGTGTCAGAGAATTTGATGCAAAAATTGCCCGGCGTGTGATGGACTCGACCCGCATTTAAGGGATTGCGGGGAGCGACTGCCCCTTCCTTTTTGAGATTTTTATCCCACCAGGATGTTCGAAAAGATAGCCCGGGTGACAGCGATAATTGCAGAGGGGAGCGCTTATGAGCAGGAAGGAATGCTGTTCTTTGTGGAATCGGACATGATATTCGGTGTTGCTGGCAGAGATCATGTGCTGAGGAGGAAGTGCATACTGTATGATTAGGGTTTTGCAAAGGTCTATTATGGGTATTGCTCAGTGAGCGCGACCTCTCTTTTGTGCTGCTGTATCACAATGACATTCTTCGATGAACTCGACTTGGGTAGTTTTCAAGAAGACGAGATGATTAAATGGGTTCTGAAGTACGAACCTCTGCTTAAATAACAGAGCTCGGTGAGCGCTTTTATGCTTGCCAATTCCGATCGCTTTTTGCAAAGAGATATGTGCACCCTCATACAAACTCAATCAGATACATTACTAGGAAATCCAACTAAGAATTTGTATCATTACTGGTTATGTATTTTATAAGCAATGCTAGATAAAAAATCAAGTTCTGCCCAGGCCTAGTGTCCCATCAGGTGGGGCCCATTTCTCCGTTTCATTAGCTTTTGGGCCTGGAATACTAATTTCTTAGCTTGTATCCGGGCCGAGTGGCTACCCCTACGCTGAACAATTCTGGATACTTGGATATTAATCCTTCATCCATTAATGGCAAGATTAGTTGTCTTTATTTAGGGTTACCCTGAAACACCTGTGTACCCAAGATACGGATGTGACAACAAGTATTCTCTAGCACAACCCTTTTATACAATGAATTTAGTCATCTATCAACACAAGGATGAAACTGTTTTTATGTAATATCTAATCTAATTTTAAACTGATTCATTTTAATATCTAATATAATTATAATCTATCTATCTAATTTTACGTAATATTTATAAAACTGAAAATATAATTTAACTATTATATAGTTTTTCTATTTTAAATTGCCCATGATATGATTCATTTTGATAAAAAAAACCTATAAAGCTGTTTGACGGTCTATGCAAGCCGCATGAAGACTTCTTTCTATACAGTCTCGGTTATCTTTACTATACATGATAAATTTATGACATGAATTATAATTATATAGTACTTTATATAATTTTATATATATATTTATTTTATTCAGATGTATATTTAATGTCTCTATTGGAAAACTTCGAGATAGAAAGGGTTGAAACAGTCATGCAAATTTTTCGTAATGGTTAGTGCGATGAGGGCCTCCAGCCAAGTCGTTGTACCTAATGCAACCTAACCTGACGTGGTCCTTCGGGCGTCCCTAACCATTAAAAAACTCTCATTAAGTGGCTGCAAAGAGTCATTGTCTGGAGGCGGCTCCCTTTGATGTGGGAGGGGGCAGCGATGCGTTCAGAAAAGGAAGAAACAATCAGACTTCTTCAATTAAAAGTGCCACGCTTGGGTTGTGCTGCTCAAGAAACGCTTCGCACGTGTTTTACATTGTGAGCGGCCATAATGAACCGTTAAAGGGGGATTCCGATTATTATTTGATAGGGGTCCATTAATCAGAGGGGTTTTGTGGCCTTCTTGTTCGCCTAAAGTAGGTGAGCGTCGCTTTTTGTGCCGAAAGGTGATTAATAGACTTCTCTCTTATTGTCCGGGATCCATCGTTTCTTGCCCTTTGTGCTGGTACAGGCTGCTAAGAGCAGTGTTCACTGCTATAGACAAGAAATGAACCGTTGCTTGCTTTGAGTATGAACAGTGGTAATCAATCGAGTCACTGCTTTCATGGTGGGTGTGAGGAGCTTTGTTCGGTACGGAAGCTTTTACTTACATGGAATTTTAAAAAATCTGAAATTTTACCAAATACGCTTTTCCCAGAACTGAGTTTCTTCTAGCTTCAACCTTAATTAATATGCACAACATCACCAGTCTTCGTATATCTGTGTGTTTATGCATAAAAATCTATCTATACCTATAAGTATACAGTCAGTTCTTTTTTAACGAGTTGTGTTGCCAAAGTTAACGAAAGTCAACATACATAATTATTTAGTAAGCCAAAAAAACTATTTGCTTTAACTTTCTATAACTCTGCCAGTGTTCCACATAATATTATCTCTTTAGATCTGGAAGTTTTTTGCTTGTATAAGAAAGTATCAGTAAGATATATTATGCTCTTACTAGAATATATTTCTTTTCCCCAATAAAGTATGTATAGTCCCCATGACTTTTAATTTTCATTGATGGATGATACAATAATAATAAACTTGTGTTTCTTCTGCGTTTTTGTACAAACGTTTTCAATTAAAGTAGCGTAGATTAAATAAAAATATGTATGGAATAACCATCATTGAATTAGTGATATTGAAATGACAAAATTCGTTCTATTTTAGAATAATTTATTAGTATTAACTTTTGGCTTAAAGTTCAGCTAAATAAAAACTTTTAACCGAGACCGAAAATTGCGTCGATCGATAAATTCCAACGAAAGTGAAAAAATAATCATCTCTTTCTTTCTTGACAAAGAAAAAGAGCTGGATATCGCGTTCTTTCATTTCCTTTCTGTTCTTAAGCTCCCCACCGGAGCATGTAAAACACCCCAGAATACACCCCCATCAAAGGGAGGGCGACCCAAATGATATTCGAGGAATAACAAAGCCCGCCATAATCCCTCTGGCGCAGAAGAAAAAAACTCCTCGAGAAAGACACAAAAGTGGGAACAATAAAAAACGGAGGGCAAAACAAACGGAGAGGAGAAAGCGATGTTTGTGGAGAAGAAGAAGAAAAGCACACACACACAATGGTCGCGTCCCCTGGCGGCAGTTGTTGTTCCTCTAATGTTTCTCAAAGCGTTAAAATTCAAATGAAGTTAATATGGCGGCGGATGGGACAGTGGCATTCAAATGACTCGGAATAAAGGTCTAATGGGGACGGTGTTGGAATTAAGCGGTTGAGGGGAGGATTTGTCTCACCCCCTTGTCTTTAGAGTGGAACGAGGAGTATTTTATTCCGAAAGTGTTCCACTCACGCTCGATTCAGCGCCATCTTGAAGATGCAAATAGTTTTGTGTTCCAGTTTATAAAGTCTTCGAGTGAATATTTTTCAATTGGCCGTTTATAAGTATCAATTTTTTATCCTACTTGTATTCGATCAATTTTGCTTCAGGCAAATCAGCTAGAAAGAAACTCTATCAAATCATATGCTATGCATTAATAAGCGGTTAAAAATACAATACTAACTTTTGGCTGTAAGCATTAATTTGGTAGTCTACTTATCTAGTTAAAAATTATTTAAAAAAATATCCTCCTCCAGGGTACTGAGGAGGATACTAAGGGTACCTCCAGGGTACTCCCAGCTAAGGCAAGACGTGATGCTCTGAAAAAGCTATCTAGGTATCCGCAGTTTGTAAAAAATAAAATAAATATTAAAAAAGTACCAATAATGCTATCCTTAATTTTATCCTTAATTTGGAGCGGAAAAATTAGATAATAATTTTCTTAACTTAGCATTCACGAATGCATTTTGTCTACCTCTTTAAGTCATGTTTACAAAGATACTCGATATGAAAACTATATAACCACAACAGAATGAAACTAAAAACATCAAATAATATTGTACCCCGCCCACAACCTAAATAATCTCACTCACTCTTGAATCAATACCATCTCCAAACCCAATTCGGGAAGGTTCTTTGCGGACAAAAAAGTTGCAGCCCCCCCCATTAACTGGCGGTCGGTGTGGCCGCAATTAGTAAACAGGGCTCCTAATGAGCTTTCTTTCCCCGCTCAGAGCTCATTATTCCGAGGTGAGTACAAATGGGGATATCGGCAAGGGTTGAGGCCCCTCCCTCACTCTCCTTTTCTTCGTTCGATTTACTCCGGTTGATTGTTTTTTGTTCCCCCAAGTTTCCTCATTTGCTGTGAGTTGGATGTTTTGCCCCAGTCATTTGAGTGTGACCACAGCACGTCCCATTCGGTCTTGAAAGTAAGTAGGATAACGATCCCCTTAACCCGTTATATACGGCATTGTGATTTTCTGCAATTCCTTTCGTGCAAATAATTTTTATGAGTCACTAAATTGAAAATTAAGGGATATATTTAAGTAAAATAATCATCTTTGGTAGAGATCCGCTTGAGCTAATGAATTAAAATGATACTTTTGAGTCTTCAGTGCACTGAGGGCTAAAATATCCCCCCATCACAATATAACATTCCTATAACATATTTCATTCCTTGTTAGGAAGTCATCTTTCATGCTGTAAATTCGCATTGTAGTTTCTCCATCCTTTTGTGTCTACCATGACTTTTTTTTAATCTTTTATCACGATTATTAAGTCATATTTAATACTGAAAAATATATGGACTTCTTGTTTGACTAGTAATTCTTTGAGAAGGATCTTTCGCATTGAGGAGGAGCTATTTTTCCTCTTGGTCTTCCTCTCGGATCGATGCGTGGGCGGATCGGGTGACGGGCGGTCGTGTCCGTGACCCCCTCTCTCCTCCCCTGGGGTCATCAGTCACCGGCGACACTCGGGGGGTCACACCTCTCCGACACTCTGTCCGGAGATCCGAGAGCGATGAGCCGAGACGCCTTTCCTGGCTCCCTCCCTCCCTCCCATGGAATGTGAGAAATCGAGGCTCTTTTTCTTCTGCTTTGAAACAGACCTTATAGTAAACCATTTCTAATTTTTGCAGTTTCCACCAAGTTTTAAATGGGATCTTTGTTTTAAAAGTAGATAGTGTCTATCGATTGAAATGAAGTGTTTACTAAGCTGCTTTCTGAGATGTACCTATACTCTTGAGGTAGAATAGAGTTGTTGTCGGTAATAAAAGTATAAACTTTATGCCGTTACTTCAATCTAACCAAATCTTTATCTTTTTTTTTGAAAGGGAGTACTTTAAAAAATTTCTATTAATGATGACAAGAATTTCTCAAATGTGCTTCTTTACTACTCTATACTAATCATAATTACATCTTCAGTGACGTTAAGCTGATGTGCCTGAGCTAATATGGATAACCAAAAACTATACATTATTTATCAACAACTTAACGTATTAAATAAAAATTGGAAAAATAGTAAAGTCAAAAGGGTTAAGAGCTGTTGCATGCAAGCAGTACTGAAAGTAACAATGGTGGACAGCAGCAACAAACTTAATCTTTTCTGCCAGTTATAAAGCTCAGAATCAGTGGCTTAGTCTCAGACGTTAGAGTCCAAGCACCCAACCTTAAATAAAATATACCACCATCATTTTAATAGGAATTTTGTAGAAAAATTGTCTGTATGAAACGTATATACGACTCGCTGAATCCGAGAAACCTCGTAAAAACGGTCAGACTAAACGCTGGGCGGGAGTGAGGGCTTTTACGAGGCATCAGATTCTGGCCCTTCGGTCCTTTTCGTAACGACGCTCCATAACTGTAATTATCGCGCCTCTCTATCATTAATGGGGCTCACCGAAAACACACCTCCTTTTAATGGACTCACTTCTTTCTCCATTTATCCATTATATAGGAACTACTGGTACTTGCTGCCTCAAGTCATATGTCGAATTTCTGTCTCTGATTAGAGCCACTGAGCTATAAATAAACCTGGAATGCAAACTTCCTATTTTTTAACATTATGGAAATCGTGCCGTTTTTTTTTAGAGATTTGCCGCTCATGGTGGCAAAACACTAGTACATAAACAAGGTAGTCCCCTAATAAAACTCTCTAACTCTGTTGTTTTTTCATCATTTTTCAAACAAAATTTTATAAATATATCATTCTATATCCTCAAATAAATAAACGCGTTCAGTTGGATTCTGTTAAAATCCAAGCATTGATCTTGGCCACTTTGGCGTAATGACACAGTGTTAATTTTGGCACGCTCAGTTTGCACTCCAGGTTATTATACAGGGTGTATCTGAAATGGTGCAACAAACTTTCAGGGATGATAGTACTCATCAAGACGAACAAGAATCGGTATAGAAAGGGGGTCCCAGACCAATTCCCAGGGAGTTAAAAATGGAGCGACACCTCAAAAAAATCATTGAAAAATTCAATTTGTAGAAGAACTACTATTGGTAAAAACTGAATTATGGTCTCAAAAATTGTGGTTCAATATGATCTTTAAAATTACCTCAAAATTCTTCACTTTAAAATTTGTTTTATTATGAAAAAAGTTAAAAAACACAAAAAATTTGAAAAATCTGCCAAAACCTCATTTTGTATAATTTCGAAATCCTTTCTTTTGATTTGATAATCCCAAAGATCATAGTTGAAAACCTTAAAGTCCAAAGTTTCACGTAAATAAAATCAATATTAAACGCTAGACATCCTGTTAAAGTTTGTTTTTTGCGTGCGCAAACAGCTGTTCTGGAAACAGCTCTAGAAAACTGCTTGCGCACCCAAAAAACAAACTTTAACAGGATCTCAAGCGTTTAATATTGATTGTATTTACGTGAAACTTTGGACTTCAGGGTTTTCAACTGTGATATTTCGGATTATCAAATCAAAAGAAAGGATTTCGAAATACAAAATGAGGTTTTGGCAGATTTTTCACATTTTTTGTGTTTTTTAACTTTTTTTCATAATAAAACAAATTTTAAAGTGAAGACTTTTGAGGTAATTTTAAAGATCATATTAAACCACAATTTTTGAGACCATAATTAAGTTTTTACCAATAGTAGTTCTTCTACAAATTGAATTTTTCAATGATTTTTTTGGGTGTCGCTCCATTTTTAACTCCCTGGGATTTGGTCTGGGACCCCCCTTTCTATACCGATTCTTGTTCGTCTTGATGAGTACTATCATCCCTGAAAGTTTGTTGCACCATTTCAGATACACCCTGTATAGCTCAGTGATTAGAGCTCAGACAGGAGCGATAAGCATTGGGGTCGTTATATTTTAGAAGTAGTTTTCCACAAAACTTGTGTGTACCGATTGTTAGGTTTTCCAAAATTCTGAGAAGAAAATTAGCTCGACAAAGCTTTCGTCTTAATGGCCTACCCCTTCAAAAATTGTGTGATGCTAGAGGAGTTTAGTGGCTACATTGTTATTAAAGGTATGTCTTCTACTTCTAAGTAGCTTAGATTTGTAAGTAAGGATGATTTTGCTGAAGTCATCCTTAAGAATTAAAATTGAAAAATTGCATTGCAGTGGAAGGTATGTCATTGTATTAAAGTCGAAGGTATGTTGTGTGTCGCAATTTATGAGTGAATCTTAACACTAACGGCCGTATTCAACGGTAACTTGACCGGCGGTTAACCGGGAGTCAGACCTCTGATTGGTGGGAAATTAGTTTTATTTCTTCAACGACCAATCAGAAGCTTGACTGTCGTTTAACTGCCGGGTCAAGTTACTCGTGAATACGGCCGTTAGTACTTACACCTGTATGTTTAAAATCAATGATACATCAATAAATATTTGATCTTACGTGTAGGTTTATTTCACTGTTTAGGAAAATATCAAAAAGTAAAAGTGGCATTATATTCATCAAATGTTTAAAATTCTAAGAACATTAAAAAGACAAAAATGAATCAGTATTCTTACTCCTTTAAAAAAGTAAATATTAACTACTTTGCAATTTGAATAGTTGTTTAAATGTTTAGTGTTTTTGGTCTGATTAAGATTTGATTAGTACTTCTGTTTTTGTGGAAAACTTGCTCAAACACTAAAAACATAATCCACATAGTTTCATACCTAAATTGTCACTATACGTCCTTAAAGAAAGCTTAATAGAAGAGCTCATGATCGTTATTACAGTCGTCTGAGGTTTATGTGGTAAAAATGAACCCACCGCTGTGCAAACTGATGATAACTAGTTTCTCCTTTTGTGTGTGACGATTTTATACTCTTTCTTTGCATATTAAGATTACAGTGTGTTCGTATATGCGGGATTTGTATCAGCACAACTGTCGAGTTTCCTGTGGGAAAAGATATCTTAGTCTTTGTGTTACCATTAAGGGGACGTTTATTGTTTCAAAACACCCATTAGTTGAGATTTACGGTGTAGATTTTATGACAGTTGGTGTTTAACATTAAGTTGTCGGGAATTTTTTAAGTAATTTGTTAAATCTTCATAGAGGCTGACCACAACCTTTAAGTAGTTACTTCTATTTAAGCATGAATTTTTATAGACAAAAGACGAAATTTTAACAATATTAAATAGGAGCCATTCACCTTTGCGTGTCTGAAATTAAACTTCTTCCCATTATGCAGCATAAATTGTCAATCTCTCGTATAACTAAGTTAAGCAACTGCCCAACATTCCAACGACTTTTTTACAAACATTTTAACAATAATTATCTATATTAAAAAATTAAATTTTCACTTAAAACAACTAATTTGTCTTGAATCAATTCGATAAATTTTTAAATATACAGGGTGTTTAATACCTGGACCTAAGAATCACTCACATACACCCCCTTTTGAGCAAAATAAGAAAATCGCAACCCCTTCCCCCTTTTGGTGCTTACCTAATATTTAGAATTAACTTTTCTCAGGCACATATCCAAGGGGGGCACTCTGCACACTGCCCCCCATTGAACCAAAAAGCGTCTCAAAATTTTTTTTTACCTTTCGGTATTTCTGAGAATTTAACACTAACCTAAAATATCAGTGCCGATGAAGATAAAAATTTGCTTGTTCAACACAGTAACCCCCAAGGGAAAATATTATTTTAACATGGCTATACTTCACTGCATTTCCGAATATAAAGCTTGTGACATTCATAACAGAATGGATTCTCCTAGAGCTTAGGTGTGAGAGAAGAGGCGGCAGTTTGTGGGCCGCCCCTGCCGGGGCGTCTTTCCGGGAGAGTGCTCCCCGGACCACGTGACGCACCGAAAACGACCACGGCCGGTCGTTCCGTCCACTCCATTTAACCCCTCCCCTCTTTGCTAACTGCCAAAACGTTAACTGGCGCACGTTAACCCGATTGCGGAATCGACCACCTTGCCGGAAGGAGTGCTCGTTTTTTTGCTCTCTCCATCTAAACATTTATCTGGCAATTCCTTTTTTTTCGTGTTTTGTTTCTTGTCGATGGCTGCGGAAGTTTTTTTTTAATTTGTCATCATCTATGTATTAAATATTTCTGGTTGTAAATTGTACTATGTTACAAAAAGTAATGCAGTGTTAGAGGCAGTGGGTAAGGTAGAGGTAGTGCGTTCTCTTACTCCATAAGTTCTTTGAAAAAAAACGGTTTATTAATAGAGAAATAACAGTAAGGGGACATCCATAAATTACGTGAGGTGTTTTTTCCAAAATCTGGACCCCCCTCCCCCCTTGGTGAGATTTAGTGAGATTTTTCTTGACCCCCCTCCCCCCCACGTGAGATTTACCTACAACTGTTAAAAATTATTTTCTAAAAATTATTTGCATTTTGTGCTTCATAGCACCTAATTAAGTTATTATAAAGTTAAAAAAAGTTGACGTGAGATTTTAATCGACCCCCCCTCCCCCTTGGTGAGATTTGGTGAGATTTTTCCAAACCCCCCCCTTTTTGACCTCACGTAATTAATGGATGACCCCTAACTCGCAAAGATACTCTAATAATCACCTGATCTCTGAAAATTGAATATGCAAGCTCTTGAACTCTCTTTGCATAGATAACAAACACTTTTGAAACATATTAAATATACACACATTACTCGTGGAAAAAAACATTAACGTTTGATTCTGGGATGCCAGTAGAGCAATACCAATATATCAGATATTTAGTTAATAACATAATACATCAGATATTTAGATGCTTTTGGGGGGTTTAAATAGCATAAAGATTTGTGAAAATGGAAATTTGAAAGGTAAATTTCTTGTCTATTTTACTAGTTAGAGTTAGAAATGTTTACCAACTACAATATTTCCCACACACAATCCTTGACTCTTTAAAACGTTTAAATACATTTATTCAAAAAATGACTTGATGTAAAAAGACAAAATAAAAAGACCAAGTACATTTATTTATTTATCACTCATTCCTTAATAAACAGATGAAATGATTCATTGAAAGAATATAAAAAGTCAGAGAGAAAGTTCAAATTCTGTTAAGAAAATTAAATCGCCTTTACACCAAGTTTTAGTTAAATTACACAGCATTACTTTTAATATATTTAAATATTTTCCTTCATATGCGATTCCGAAAATTCTATATTATACTCGAAATAGAAAGTAAAAAAAACTTTCGTGTAGAATTGTTTCTTACAATTTATTGCTGAATATGCTCCGGCGTGTCATAAGAGATAGCGAATTCTTTCCAAAATGAGAGTACCTCTCAGTTGCTTAGCACACAAGTCGCGCCTTCTACGCAAAAGCCAAACCAACTTCTCGCGGAGAGATATATAATCGATTTCCTCTCCGTCCGAGTAATGACTTCCATATCCCCGAAATCGGAAAATATGAGCTCCAGACACGAGGGCATAAAAATGATTTCACCCCTTCCAGGAGAGGGGGCGCGCAGGCAATCTAGGGACCTGTCAGGGACAGGTGAATCTCCATCAAACGCAGGAGCGCTGCCATATTCCATAACCGAGGGGCTTCATTGTGCTCGTGCGGATCGATGGAAATCTCCAGCTCCTTCGTATACTGTGGGTGATGAACAAAAGCCTTACTACCTGATATGGGGAGTAAAACCATTCATACATTTCTCGCGTATTGAAAACAGAAGGTATTTAGGAGTTGAAATCCAAAAAAGGTATTGATTCTCTCTTTGAAAGTACTCCAAAAACTTTACCTTTAAAGGTTTTTATTTGCTAATATACCGATGTAAATATTTATGATTGAGGATTAGAATCAGTTGGACAATGAGGTCCGTGAAGACTCCTTTCCTGAAGAAAATCATTTTTCAAGATATATGATTTCGTAGTACTATAGTTTAACATCCTTAATTGTATTAAGGAATTTCTACAGGAATTTCTTAGCAACGAGACTTTCAGATTTTGATTAGTCATTTTTAATGAGATAAATATTTGAGATCCTCCTTTTTGTACTCTAATTTCGTATATGTGCTACGGGCAAAGTGATTAATTGGGTATTATTCATAATGCCCTGAGTGGAAGCGAGCAAAGTGATAAATTTCATTCATGAATTTCGTTGAATTTATCACATTGCCCGGGCATTATTAATAATGCTCAATTAATCACTTTGCCCGTAACATATATATTATCATTTTCTCTCTCTTGTTTATTTTCGCCATCTACTTATCCTTTAATGCATCTCTCTTTCTCCCATAATCTCAATATCCTTTTCCAAAAATGATAAAGAATAGTAAAGGTGGGGTAGCATTAATTTAAACACTTGTTATTCTGTTTACTCCTATCACACCCCCGGAACTGAATAGCTATTCCGCAAAAATATATATTTTTAAAAAATCCTTCCTTAGCATCTCAACCCCTTCTTCTCCAAAGATCCCCACACCCCCGCTTTTCAAAAATAAACAAGAAAAACGTCAGAAAATCGTCTAATTAAATCGGCCGTTGGGGGCGCGCAGGTAGTTGCTGGAAGTTGTCAGGTGCGGGTGACACCCCCGTAATAAAGCGGGGGTGGGAGAGAGGAGGGGGGTGCTCGTGCGCCTGACAGCAGCCCCCGCCGACATTTATCAAGAGAACCGAGTGGAGCGGTTTCGCTGCTGCTGCTTCGATCCGTTGTTGTTATCGTTGGTTCCGCCGCGGTGGGCTAATGGAAAGCCCGGCCTTTGTTTAAGCCCCTCCCCCCCTTCGCTTTTATACAAGGGGGGGCTGGCTTAAAAGCGCCGCTGTTTGTGCGAGGGATGAATTGCAAGGGGCGCTGTTTTAATCGGCTGGCAATGCCTTCTCTGGTATAAGCACCCTTTCATATCACCAAAGGTTTTCATAGAGATTTGCGGTCTATTAGTGTGCAGCCCAGCAAAAAAAAGAGCAAAGTTGCTTCAAAAAAGTGAGAGGGACTGAGACACTTTGTCTGCAGCTTTCTTTAGAAACAGCAGTTTTCTATAAGACCGCTGAAATGTCTTTAGAATGTATTCAAAACTGCTGTAAAAACTGCAGACTTACGTGCTCAAAGGCTTCAAGGTCTTATTGCGGCTATAAAATAACTGCAGACTTCTTTGAGAAAATTGCACTTTTTAAGCTTTTTTGAGGCATTTTTTGTTTTGCGCTGGGAGTCTACTATACTCCGTGTAAATAGAATAGGCAGCTCGTCACCATCAACTTAATAGAAATAGAAATGCACTGAGAAATGAATAGTAGTGAGCCGCTGATTCAAATTACACAGACTATGGTTGTAGTTTACTTGAAAAAGAGATGTATAAAAGTGATAAATGTGTGTAGAAAAATAATGGAATAAAATAAAAGGAAAATCATCAAAGCGAAAAAAAGAAGAAAATGAGAAAAACAATGGGGAAGAGGAAAAGAGAATATGTGAATTGAAATTGAGACTTGGAAGGAAAAGAAAGTATGAAAACTTGAGAGATAAAGTTGTTGTTTCTGATGCCATTTGAAAGAGAATGAGAGATTGGAAGCCAAATAAATCATTTTTTACTATCCCTAGTGCATAAGCACAAATACATGGACACAAGGAAAAATTTAGAAGTAAAACAAATTAAATTTTACAAAACTAGTCAAACATTAATGAAGTCCAATATTTGTAAAGGGTTGGCAGAGAAAAGTTCCTTATTTGACACACCCATGCATTCAAGAAGATGTCCGGGCGAAGCCTGATGTATATTACAGATATTGCAGGTTGGGAAAACCTTTTCCCCGTCGATAAATTTAAGGGCTCTCGTGTGTCCAGTCCACAGACGTGATAGGCAAAAGAACTCACGGCGACTCAGGCCTGAGTCAAGGTGAATCCCAGGCCCATCGGACTCATACCAGTGGTGAGGGTGAGACGCACATATTTTGGAATCACTGCAGCAATTTGGTGTTATATCTTGTTTGTTATTGGCGTTTTTATTCAAATCGGTTTGTATACGGTGGAGTAAATGTACCATATTTAATTGCGTAAATAAACACGGGTTAGTGACTGTTTCAACTATTTTTCCTTCAAGATAAAATTTCCAGGTGATGGTAGATGCTTGGAACAGACTGTTTCGAACAGAATTCTTTCTCCCTTTCCGATATTTACGAGGAATGGTACATTTGAGCGACGAATAAATGTATCATTATTTCCGCTTGTGTGCCACCCCCGCCCTAATCCGCTGCTCTCCTTGACAGTCGGCTTAATTGGGCTTAAGGAACAGCTGTCCCGAGGGGGGAGGATTATTCAAGAAACCGCGTGCACTTGTCGCGATCACGTGACAGGGGGCGGGGGGATTAGCGGGAACATATTCGAAATTAAATGGCTGAAACGGATAGCACTATGGAGAGGGGGATGAGTTGAGCGCGCGCATGAGATGGAGACCCTGCGTGGCCTTCGCAGAGAAAGGTCGCACCACAGAGTTAACTCACAGGAGTCCTTAATATAGACAACTATAATTTTAATTGACATCGTCATTTGGAATTGAAGGTAAAAAATTAGCTCTTTCACCCATAAAAACATTGCACAACAATAACCTAAGCGTGAGACAACATGAGATGAAAGTACATATTTTGAAGGTTTGTATTGGTGATATGACTCGTTAAAAACTTCTATTTCGTTAGGGGTGCATTTCTGACCCCCATTTCTGTGTGAATTTGAGTCGTCTAGGTGTACCCTACCCCTCCTAGAAGCAGGCGCGGATTCAGGGGGTGGCACTCTGGAAAGTGCCCCCCTTGGACCCAAAAATGATCGCGAAATTAGTTAAAACACTACTTTTACGAGTAAAATTTCAAAAAAATTTCTGGGGGAGACACCCCCAACTCCCCTTTGCTGTACCACAAGAGAATCTTGCGTGATGCTTTTTAGAAAACTTCCAACATTTTGACATTTTGTGACAAAAGGTAAAGGTGATGGTCTGGAAAAGTGAAAAGTGCCCCCCCTTGGAGGCATGCTGGATCCGCGCTTGCCTAGAAGTTATGAGACATTTATCTGAGAGAAACATTCTGCATAATTTTTTCTCTATTCAGGAGATCAGGCTCTTTGGTTGGTTGGTTGGTTGGTTTAGGGTTTAATGGTACTAGGCAGGCTCACATTAGGACATTTAGCACCAAGCAGGCTCTTTGGAGGGCGAACGAAGGTATGAATAGGGCGTTGAATGCGCTCTCTGTCCCTTTTGCCTGCACGGGGCGGGGGCCTTGCGGTGGGAAAGGCCTAATCCCCCGGATTGTTTGGAGCGCGTGGGAAAGGTTGGCTGGTGAAGTGACACGCGCGCTAATCCGTCCCCCGATTCATATTTATAAACCTCTCTGGCCGCCGAGTGTATGCGTTTCTGCTAACCGCACACCAGTAATGTGTAATCCCTTTTTGCGAAAATTGTGATGGAAATTACACACCAGTAGAAAGCACTCGATTACTCACGGATATCGTTTCCTAAACCCTGTATGGAAAAAGTGCTCGTAGATTATTTTGAAATGTTCGTCAAGTAAAAACTAAATACACTGCCTAACTCACTCTTGGCATTGCCTATAGGAAATGTGCTGAAAACCTTTTAAGCTTGTACGGTTTTGTAATATGACTTTGTTTGGTAAAGAAATAAGATGTTAGTCTAAAGCCTCCCAGCAAAACAAAATCAGCAAAATTTCTTCAAAAAAGTGACTTGAATTCGGACACTTGGCAGTTTTCTTTAGGAAATCTGCAGTTTTTTTAAGACCGCTAAAAAGCCTTTAGAATGTATTCAAAACTTCTGTAAAAAAACTGCAGACTTACTGGCTGAAGTCCTATTGCTGCAAAGTAACTACAGACTTCTTTCAGAAAACTGCACTTTTGACCCTTTTTTGAGGGAATTTCGGACAGGTTTTTTTGCTCTGCAATATCTAAATTTCTTTTTTATTTGATCAAATTAATCCTTTTCATCTTTTTTTCGAGATGTTTAACGAGAGAAGTGACGCATTTGTGCTGTGTGTAAGTTCAGCTTCTTTGCAATACTTAGATGAAATTCGTGGATGCACACAAGATATATTTTTAAAAATTTTCCACTTTGCTCTTATGAATTTTTTTAACCAATTTTAATATTTAGAAGAAAGATGAACCCGAGAAAATATATCACTCGATTTTCACTGCTACTTTATTTGAATTATGAATTTTGAGCTTTTGAACCATTCGAGTACGTAACTGTAACTTCTAACGACTATATCCTTCTTACAGCCTTCATATAATTCTTCCTTCTTAAAGCCTTCTTTATATCCGTATTAATAAATAAAAAACCACCTTAACACGAAGCGTTCTCTTTTACATCATCACGTTCACCCCGACCGAATCGATAGGAAAGATATTCCAGAATGGGAACCCTCCCTCACAAAAAGCAATCCGCCCAAAAAATCGGCCCCATTCTCTCCCGGGATGGCCCCTTGAATTAAACTCGGGGGCGAACAGAAGAAGAAGATCAGGAAGAAGAAGGAAAGGGCTGCGGTTCCCTGCGCTCGTGATTACCACCCCCTGCTCCCCGGAATGAAGCTTTAGAGAAAGCATTTTCACAATTTTACGATCCTCTAAGCGGTATCCCTCCGTTTTCAAGACTCCCTATTTGATTTTCTCCCCTTCAGATTTTATGCATTTAAACAGAGCACGTTTATGGCCCAACATTGTTGCGAGAGGGGAAGAATGCGAAGAGGGGGGGGGGCGAGGAAGATTTTGTACGTAGCGAGTGGAATTTGCCCGCGACACTGTCTCATTTTCTTGCCTCATAAACTCCTCCCGGGTTGCCAGGACGTGGTACGCCCGCCGCCAAGATCGGCGAAAAAACTGAAATGCATCTACTCTATAGAGTTTTACTCATTTTAAATGCCTTTTTTGCTCGGAAAATTTGTTTTAATCTTGCATGTTGAGATGATAACAAAGGTAGCTTTAAGTATTTCAAACAATGTGAGGTTGGGTTTAGAGAATTCTCTCAGGGACCAATCCTTTGAGCATTTCATGTGTTTAAATAAAATATTTTCTGAGTTTACTTTTATGCGAGTTTTTTTGTTTTGCATTGCTTTTAATAAGTTCATGGGGTTACTCTAGGTTCAGTAGTATGCAAAACGTATATATAGACATAAGGTTGCTATTGCTTCATTTTGGATAGCTCTTCCTTTCTTTTCCTCCTTACTCTTTTCTTTCTTTACTTTGGAATCTGTGAAGGAGAAACAGGTTGTAAGAACTCTGACGGTTCCTATACAAATATTAAACAAAAAATATTTTTTGAAGAAGCTTTCTTCAACATTTTTAGTCCATAAATTTTTCATTTACTTGAAAGTATAAAAATTGTAAAAAGGGTCCCGACCTGGGGGTTATTTAAGTACTAAATTTGTTCAATTGCCTTAAAATAAGTGTATTATAATATTTTTCCAATAATAATGGAATTTACATAAAATTGTTTTTAAAATTTAACTATAATATTTTTAATAAAATTCTTGAAGTGGCAATTTTAATATCCTTCAGAGACATCGCCTAATTTTTTCGTAATGCTTCAAAACTCCATCTTCAATAGTAGCCTAGATTCACTGAATCGCTCCGTTTTAATTCGCTCGCAACCCTTCTCTTGAACAGGCCTGTTTGAGGAGCAACAGCATCCATTACCAAAGAGAGAGGATGTAAACACGATAAATAATTTAAGACGCATTAATAAAACATTAGGGAGGAGGAGGAGGAGCGGTCACGTGATGCGTGAGGGATCGGGAGAGGCCAAATGAGGTGCGAAAGCCACGGAAGCTTCTTCATGGAAGCCAGGGAGAGATTTCGGGTTGCACAACTGGAGTAGGGGGTGTTTTCCGGTGGTGGAGATTACAGTCATGTTTTCAGATGTATTGATCTGTTTGTTTCCAGCACTGAGCTTTATAATAACCTGGAGCGTTTTGACCATTTGTTACAAAATGTATGTATTTAAATTATTTTAGTAAATAATGTAAAACAACCATTATAAAAGATGAAAAAAAACGACAAAGAAAATACAATCTTTAATGACATCTGTTGATATTTTCCCCTTTTTTCAAATTTTACAAAGTAAATAAAGTCAAATTAAAAGCGGAACGTTAATCAGAATGAGGTTAGCTTCTCTGCCGAAAGAGTATTCATGTAAGGAAACAACTTTACAGTTAATAAAATTAGGGTAAAGCCAACTCAAGAACTAATGTTTGTTTTCCTGCCAAAAGACTCTTAACACTGAGAAACAACTTTTACAGTGTTGGACAATGTGGTGTAATGCGGGCTGCACTGCCAAAAGCAGCTTCATTCTTGAGCTATATAAACTGGAGTGCTAACTTCCTATACTTTAACATTATGTAAATCGTGCCGTTTTTTGTGAGTGATTTGCCGCTCAAGGTGGCAATGCACTAGTGAACTAGTGCTAAAAAAGATAGTTCCTTAAAAGAAACTCTAACATTTATTTAATTTTTTTCATCATTTTTCAAAAGAAATTTTGTAAATATATCGTATTTGCGCTCCATTTCATTAAGTAAATAAACGCTTTAAGTTAATTTCTGTTTAAATCCAAGCATTTAACTTTGCCACTTTGGCGAAATGACACAGTGTTCATAAATTTCAATAAATTTTTAAATTCATAAATTTCATAACCAGGCGCGGATCCAGCACGGCTCCAAAGGGGGGCACTTTTCCAGACAAGATCCCCTTGAGGAACCATTGGGGGTATGGGGGTCCTCCCCCAGAAAAAAAATTTAAATTTGACGTGTAAAAGTAGGGTTTTAAGTCATTTTTAGAAACGTTTTGAGTCTAAGGGGGGCACTTTTCAACACCATTACCTTTACTTTTGTCACAAAATGTCAAAATTTTGGGGATTTCTTAAAAATAAACACTGAATACCCCATTTTGATACTAATGGGGGTCCTCCCCCAGAAAAAATTTTGAAATTAGACCTGTAAAAGTTGGGTTTTTAATCATTTTGAGAACCTTTTTGGGTCTCCAAGGGGGGCACTTTCCAGAGTGCTACCCCCTGGATCCGCCACTGATTTTGACATGCTCAGTTTGCACTCCAGGTTCTCATATAGTTCAGTGGTTTCCAGTGTTACGCTTGGCTGCGCTCATAGTTAAAAGTTCCAACTTATTATGAAGCAACAAATATTTTCATACCAAAACGTGATGAATTTAGTTAAAGGGGGAGAGTCGAAATAGCATATTAATTCATTTTCTAAAGTGTTTAGAGTGTTTGCTAAGGCTGGTTTAAAGTAGTTTTTAGCATAAGGTAATGGAGATAAGCTAAATTATCTTTGATTTCCAGAAGATTTAGAGTTAATGAAAAGATTCTAATAGACAATATGACGTAGTAATATTAACTTTAAATAATCACTTTAAAATTTTTTTTGTTGTAGTAGATATAACCTCTATAAATGCTGACCTTAAAGCTAATTTAAATTAAGTAAAATATTGTAAATGCTATTTTACTAAAAAGGAATAAGACTGGAATAAGGCGAAGAAGAATTAAATGAATAAGGCGGAATATAAGAATAATATTAGGCTTAAAATTGTTTTAAATGAAGTTAAAAATTTTGCTTGGGCAAAGCATAAAAGACAAAAATCCGTAACCTTCCTTTTTCTATAGGGCTCAAGAATTTGTAAAATTAAAGAAAAAGCTGAAGGATAAGTCAAACAATGTGGATGTGTGCTTGCATGTGTTTTAAAAGCATACGCACACATCCGTAAATAAATGTCTAAACAGTATTCAGAACCAATTGCTTTGCCCAGACACAAGGAATTTCTCCACACTCACAATACGAATATATTCGAATAACTCCGCTCCCATCCAAAAATCGCATTAGGAACTCCCCTAATTTATCGCTTGGCCCTTCGAAAATAGTCTCGTTCCCATCAGCAGTCGAATTCGAAAACGAATTCATATATAAACCCAGCTCCACCCCTGCCATCATTAAGTCCCCTTGCTCGCGATTACAAACAAATGAATAACGAGAGGGATTCTTTTTTCCCTCCCGACCGCACCCTGAACACCCCCTTTTCGAATAAAGAATCCTTCCTCTTCGCTGTTCCCTGGCCCCCTTCATATGCATACAGGGGCCGACCACTTATTTTAAAAACGCGAAGGGAATTTCCGTTTGGAATCGCCTTTCGTTCAAAAGAGTGGCGTTGGAATATTTAAAAAAGTATTAGAGGAGAATTTTCAAATTTAAATAATACCTTTATTACTTAATACTATTTGACCTTTTTCATTATTAAACTCACGAAAAATAAATAACCTACTTGTTGGGGGGTTTCAATGGGATCCTTAAGATTCGTAAATACTATTATACTTTCATAGAGGTGGTATAGGCCCTAGGGAGCGTTGGAGAATTCTAGGGGGGCGGTGATGAGTTGAAAGGAAATTGGGGGCGTTATAAGAGTAAAGAAGGCGTGACTACTTATAAACTATTGCTTAATGTCATTACTATGGATAAAATTTAAAAAAAAAATATAGTTAAAAGAAGCCTAAATCCCCTTTTTAACATGTTAAAACTCAAAAATTTTCCTACGGGAGGACCCCTAGACCCCCCATTTATCTATAGATTGAGATACCAAGAGATGAATACAGGAATTTTTCAGTAGGATATACCAAATTCGTTGGACTTAGACAAATATTTCAGTTTATTCAGAATTAGGTAAATAATTATTTTTAAATCAAAGCTATTAAAAAAGTAGGGTTTTATAAAATGTAGAA
This sequence comes from Tetragnatha versicolor, assembly GCA_024610705.1. Classification (NCBI taxonomy): domain Eukaryota; kingdom Metazoa; phylum Arthropoda; class Arachnida; order Araneae; family Tetragnathidae; genus Tetragnatha; species Tetragnatha versicolor. The sequence continues at coordinate 9,000,308 of JANDEH010000018.1, read as the reverse complement.
TTATCATTGTTCATATACACTAATTTATAATTTTTTAATTTTTTTTGGTCATAAGTTAGTATCTTTTATAACAAAATGTTTGTTTAAAATTCTATAAAATTTAAGCAAATAAGAGGCAAAAGTTTGGAAGGTGGTGGCGGAAAAGTTTCTTCTTGAAAACGGGGGCGATGTTCCAATTGGGAACCTATGAACTAAGCCATCCTGATTTTTGAAACGCAAACGTCGCTTATGCGGTCAAGTCCGTCCGTTCGATGTCTTTTCCACCTTGTCGGGGAATATGGGGGGAAGGGCGGGTCGATCCCTGCGACACCAGCGGCGGGGGTGGCTGATGGCGATATAACGAGCTCCGGAGCGAATTCCGGAACATGATTACCGTTCGTTTGTGCCCCCTAATGGGTCGCCCGATGCGATTTGCCCGCCTTTTTCTGCGCCAATTACTCTGGTGGGGGATTCGATTTGGCATAATGCCTCCGCTTCTTCATTCATTGATGGGGGAATATTTTCCGGAAAATCTATCCACATTGGGATTGTTTTGTTTTCCCGACTCTGGTCATATCTATACATTCGAGATCAGAGGTTATTTTAACCGTGTTTAATTTTGTGTTACCGATTTAAATTACGCTCAAGTTCGATGTCAGTTTATTTCAATCCGTTTAATTTAGCACTAAACAATAAGTTGTTCGTACTGTTTAACTCAATCGGGAAATGTTTAGTTTCACATTTGATGGGGTTCTTTTTTTTCACAACTTCCTTTTGAAATATATTTCATAAGGGGTGTTGCTTTATCATCTCATAAACAAGCCTCGTATTTTTATCCTATCAACTACTTGAGTGTTAAAGGAATTAACAAGAGTTGTTTCCATCTAATATTGTTATGAGAATAGCCTGATTCTGAAGGAAAATGGAGCTATCCAATCGATATTCGTCCTCCAAAGTTAAAACCGACTCCCCAGAATGAAATTAGGGGAGGTCCAATCACATCCTTCCATTTTTTCCCTAACGAAACAAACTCCAAACGATATCTTAATCGAATTAAAAGGGTTCGAAATTAAGTTAACGACTCCACTCCGGAATCAATTAAAGTCCCATCATCGCACCCCTTTGTCCCTCAAGACGTCTCTGGAGGGGGCATAATTGCTCGTTCGTTCCTTCATTCGCCCCCCTCAGTGGGCCATTTGATCCGCGCTTTAATTTATGTCCGAGCCAGGGCGGCACCCAACGGGGCGCAAAAAGGACGCCCCAAGATGGCGCATCGATTAAAGACTCGATCGCGCACGCGCTGGGGATGCAGATTAGGAAGCACCCTCCCTTGCCCGGCAGGTGCTAAAAATCAAGTTGCTTTCGAGTCGTTAAGTCTCCGCCATTCGATCTCCATTCCCCTTAATTATATCCTCTCCTTTTCACTGCAGGTGGCAAATATCACTCATGTTGATTACTGGAATTACATACGCCTCAGTTAAATGATGTTTCTCGATTATTAAATGCTCTTTACAGCAACGATCGTATAAGAACTCAATAAACGTATCCTTTTTGTAATTGGATGATTATGCTTCAAGCAATTTTAATCGTTGGATAGGATTACAACAATGCTCAAAACTCATAATGTAGAAATGCAATCATACATTCAACGTTTTATATTAAAAATAAGTATTTGATTTAAAAGCAGTCGACTACTTTAGCAGAAAATTATAAATCTATAAATAAAACCTACCACTTCTTGAGAAAACTTCACGGACGCCAGTAAATAAAAACTGTATATTTATTTACACTATCTACACAAATTCTCGTAATTACATAACAGTAATATAACTCAAAAACTCAAAAGACAGGCTCTCAAAATCTATGAAAATAATAATAATAATAACTAAAAAACAATATCTCTTTAGAATTAGAACATTATTAATTATCTATTGCCATCTTCAAATAATCAGACAAATAAATAAATAAATATTAAAATTAATTAAAATAATAGCTTTAAAATATCTTTCAAGAAAGTTGGTTTACGTAATAAAATAAAAAATACTCTTATGGAAGTTGGTTTAGAATTCAACAAAATATTTTTTATCAAAAGTTGGTCTATTTCCTAACATCTACTAAACATCAATACTTATGAAAACACCATTTTTGAAAATCGCTTGTTTAAACCAGGAAAATGAGTTTGTCTTTCCCATTATTCATCCCACCCAAAGAAGTATAAAATCCCTACACGTTTTTTTCTGAGTATATGAGAGTGAAAATTTAAACATTAAATTCTCGAAGCGAGTGAAAAAGGGGTGAGAAAACTCTCAGTGGCACGGCACCCATATCAATGCTCATAAAAATAACCTCCACAACAACTCCCAGTCACGACCAGGAAAAAAAACACCTCCTCCTTAGAACAAAACGGAGAATCAATTATGATAATTCCCGCGAGGGGGGCCAATAAAAAGCGGGCATCACGCACGAGGAGTTCACGCGAAAAAGATGAATATTTTGTTCGCGAGAGAGGTACTTAAGGAAACATTAGTATTTGCGCCCCCCCCTCCTTAAATCATCGTGGACACTCGTTTGATGACGGCTCTTGAGATTCATGACCGCCTGTTTGTTTTGGGGTGGATGTTTAATGCGCGGCAATTTTGTGATGCACTCGGCAGCATTAATTTGTTGGGGTGGAAGGTGCTGCGACGGAGAAGAGAACGCTTTTGATGGAGTGTTGCGGTCGGAAAGGTCTTCTTTTTAATCGCCATCTTCCACTGTCTCTTGTTCATCAGTATTATGAATGGTTAGGTATGTGTTTTTGCGTCTGGAAGGTTTTTGTCATGATTTATTCGTGGTTAAATTTGCTTCTTTTGGAAAAGCCTAGTTCCTAAAGAGTTATGAAGCTTTGAAGTCCTTCTTACATGTACTGGGTTCAAAACTGCTAATTTCTGTTCTTAAAGATTACTAGATCTTTATAGTATGACTTTCTTCTAAAAATTTACTGAGCTAGTGTTATCAATAGCGTATAAAAAATTGAGAAGGTAATTCTGTAATAAAATTAATTTTAAAGAATGTGGTGATGGTTTTGACTTTTTAAAGCTTTATTTTATTGCCAGCCGTTTTTTTCCATGTTTGCTACACTGTTGAAACGTGATTAAATATTACTATAACTATGTAAAAAATAATAAAATAATATAACTATGTAGAAAATAAAAATGTAAAGCAAAAATTCGAGTACAATTCAACCACACAGATAATTCAACCACACAGATTGTTTTGTACAGATTTTATTAAAATTTAATGATTATTTAGAGAAAAACATGATTACATAAATTACATGAAGAATTCATAAAGAGATAATTTGAAAGAGAGAGAGGTTAAAAACACAGTATGGATGACTGTTTCTTGTTTTTAGCTATTAAATTCCCAAAATTATCCAATTGATTTAAAACTAAGACTTACATTTTGTATTTTAATCCATCTATTACACCTTATGATCGGATTAGTTTCATAAACTGATCATCTATATTTTATTCTGATTTACAACCAAATGAAAGAATGTAGTCCATAGTTATACGTTTGTTATTTCTCAGGTAAGATATCATTGGGTCATTATACTATTAAATAAGTGTATAAACCGATCGAAATATAATCTTTCCCAAACCATACAGCCACCATCGTATTTTCCCGTCTACTCCGGAGGCACGAGATAAGTCCGCGACTTTGAAATGCTAATCTCGGTCGACGCGTCATTAGAGTGTCCCCATTTAATGAAAGCGGCTGTTTTATCGAAGCCCCCCCCCCTATGCTTCCGCTCTTGGGCCTGGGACCGGAAGTGACGCCATTTCTCATCCCACTGTCGGAAGCGACGCCCTAAACGCCCAGGGATTTATTTCGCCCGGGACACTGGATCCCCGGAAATTTCCGGGATTTCTCCCCGTCTAATGTTAGTTTTTTGCTCCGATTTCTTTGGGTTTTCTTCTCTTGGGCGTTGCAATCACTTTCAATGAATTAGAAATGGGGACAAAGAAAAGTTTGTAAAGTTTTTTTTAATAACTTCGTCTTTAAAATTCTTTAGAATTGAAAAAACTATCATTGAAATGTAAAGAAAATATTGATTATTTCAGTTGAAATAAAAGTATCTTTCATAATTAAGGACATTTAAGTATTATTTAATAATGCCTCGTATATTTTAAGCAATATGGAGTTTTAAGTTTAAGTAATAATAATAAATAACTATATGTAGGTCTTCCCTTACATTCTAAAAAGTGGATGCTGCCACTTTAGTCTATATTTGAGCTAAAAATCATAATAAAACAAACAGGAGGGGAATTCTACAACTTAAGAGCATTAAATAAATCAAACACAAATTGATGAGACTTAATTAAAATAGTGTGAAATAATGATAAATTTTCAAAATGATTTCCTTATCATCACAAAGAAAATATTTATGCATTTAAAAATTATTTGTTACTAATTTTGCATATTCAGCAAAACTAAATATTCAAAGGAAAGTCCTTCGTATTAAGTAAACTACCAATTATAAAGCGTCGAAACCCCTTTTTTAGCATGTCTAATAAATTATTGTTGAATCATTGTGCTTAAAATGCATTGTGACTGATTGAATACATATCATGAATTAATAACAAATAGTCCTACATTTTTAATAAAAGTATACAATGAAAAGGAATTACTACTTCGGATCCCTCCCACATGCATATTCTCTCCTTTTCCAACATATGACTCCTGGCAACGCCCATGTTTATCTGTCTTGTTTTAAGAGTAACAAACCATAACCATCATCCTCCTCCACTACGATCCCACCAAACGACCTATGATGCCAGTCTTGTGATTACTAGCGCCATCTGGTTACGTTTGAAAAGACTATCGAAGAACCTAAACTCGAACTAAAGTCGATTTCACCTCCTTGCTCTTTGATTTCAAAACCGGGTCTATTTTGAAGTTTTCTTTTGAAACTTTTTTATACTTGGTGGTTAACAGAAAGGAGGTTCTTCTCAGGTTAAGATAATAATCTGGGATTATTTTGTTGCTTAATCTCTTTGTTTATTCAAAAAGCAAACACTTCCCTGTGACAAGGCAGAGTTGTCACTCGATTCGATATACTATTGTGACTTCGATACTTGTGACAAGTGTGATCCTCAGTGAGGTCATGTGACATCAATGTGGACTTTAGTGTTGTTAGGGTGCGCTTTGTGGTGCCCCTAATGTTCCGGGAAGATATTCGCCTCTTTAAATTTCCTGGTTGATCTAAATGTCCCTCTCCTGTAAGTTCTCCATAGCGAATTTCTATCCTTCGTTGCTTTGTGTCTCAAAAAATTAGGGAATAGCTGTTCTACTGTATCACGAACCGAAGTGCGCCAACACTCCCCCCCTCATTCGGGATTCCGCTCAACTTCACTCCCTCCCCCTTCAAAAACACCCTCATAATTACCCCCGACGCGATATTAATGCGCGGGTTACACTCACACTCCCCCTCTCTGTTCATTACGCGGAACAATTATTACAACTCCCCCCCCGCGACAACGCAATTACAACGCGCCAAAAAATGCGTCACTGCCTTCCCCCTCCCTCCCTCAAGAACGATAATTGATCTAAGATATGGCTCCTCGGCGACACGGAACGGCTTTCATCCGTAGAGGGGGTGGTTACCAGGGGGCTCATGGAACCCTTTTTCTCCATTTAAGGGTCCGTGTCAACAACCTCAGAGCGTCAGTTCATCTATTTCTTCTTAACCACTGTTAAAATATACCGCGCCGTTATACAATTAAATTAATTAGTAGAAAGAAATTTCCACCGTAGTTACAGTAGGACCTCCCTCCGAGTCCATATTGGAGGTGTCGCGGTGTCCCTCAATGATATGGTGACAATTTCTTTCCACCACTTTAAAGTGTCATGGTATTAGTGATAGGACAAGTGGAAAGGTGCCTTAAGACGCTTGCTTATTCCTTGTATTGTCAAAGGGAAAAATCCTGATCATAAAGCCAAGATTCGCCCAAATAATTTAATTCGCTCTTTAAAACAAGGATATTTTATTTATTTTTTTATATTTTTTTTTAAATTACAAACAAAGTAAAGTAGATATCATATCACCTGGGATTGTAGAACAATCTATGTAGGTGAACAAATAGTTGTTACACTAGGGAATTACAAAAAAATATAAACATGAATATTATAAGTAAAAGTGAACATTACATGAAAACAAAACGAAAAAATAATAAATACAATACAATATCAATCAGGAAATTAGTAGCGGCAAACAGGGTGTCGTAAATTATGGGTTTACTATCTGTCGTAAGGTAAGTAGTAGTGCAAAAAAATAAGAATGGATTATAATTACACTAATAATTCAAGATCAAAAAAAAAAGTTTTCAATGTCCCCAATAGAAAACAAAAAGTATCTTAATTTCTTTTCAAATGCATGTTTGGTTAGACTACTTTGAATTTCTAAAGGTAGTAAGTTAAAGAACTTAGGGGCTAGATAAAAGAAATTTTTACAAAATATAGTTTTTTCAGGTTTAGGTACAGTATATACAGCATTTCAGATCAGCTTTCTGCAGATATCGGAATTTTAGTAGGGATAGATACTTGTTTTAAAGTAGAAGAGGTAGCGAATTGGTAAAATATTCAATAATTTGAACTTATCAATATTAATGGAATGTACTTGAGATGATAACAATCTCATAAATCTTTCCTGGAGTTTACATATTCCTTTTAAATTTATCTGTTAGTCTCCACCCCATATTATTAGACCGTAGTTAATTCTAGATTGAACCCAAGAGTATTCTTCCACAAATAAAATGGAAATAATCGAATAAATCTGAAATGATTCAAAGCAATTCTATAATGATTAATATTTCACAAAGCATTACTGTACAAAAGAAAACAATCCGAACTATTTAAACTGATATCTTGACTTGGAACGGTTTTTCTGATTTCAGTTTCCTTCTTTCTTTAACCCTTTGAATTAGTTCCTACTAAATTCTCCCCAAACAAATATAACACCAAAAAATATTAACACCTAGACAGCGAATCATTCTTACAGTGGAAGATGAATTTCCATGTTACGTATTTTTCTGTGCCGCGTTGGTTGAGCATTGTAAGAGCTCTCTATCCGCAAGCTCCCTCTATGATGCACGGAAGGGCTTTCACCTAATTATTGGGAGCCCTCTCCTCCCTCAATGGAGCTTAATCACTCGCGCTGTTGCTATGCTAATGCACGGGGCTCTTAAGGGAGGTCGATTTTTTGGCCCCGCTCCCTCCCTGTGGGCGGAAAAAGTGCTCCTTTTAACGTGGAATTATGCTGTGATCATAGATTCAGATCCCGAATTAACCCTTTATCTACTGACGGTACTTTGCAAGTCCCACCAAAAAACTCTAAAATTACATAGAATATACTGACGTTAAAGGGTTAAGATTTCTCGAGGAAACCAACTTTGCAACTGTAGTGGGTAAAAGAGATGATAATTTGAAGTTATGAATTTTAACGGGAAATCAGCCTTTTTTTGCCTCGCTCTTGTTTCAGTCTATTTTTTCTCTCTGAAAGTTTTTGTTATGATTTAGAAGTTAGCGAATTACTGTTTTTCTGTAGATAATCAAATTTTTATGTACTGTTAATCAAATAACTCGAAAATAAGAGTAACTGTAGATCTTCCTATTATTCATTTTTTACTTATTTTTCACTAGCATTATCTTTAAATGGTAGGATTTTCCATATATAGACTGTTTGATTGTTTTGACATCCTAACTTTTAGTTACATTGAATTTTACTGAAAAAAAATGTATTTTTGTTTGTGTTAACTGTAGATTTTATAATTGTATAATTTAGTAAATTATATGATCTGCTTAAACACTGTGTATATAATCTTGTTATTCTCTTATGTGTTCTATCGAAATATTTTTTCTTTGCAGGTAAGATACATTCTGGTTCTTATTGTTTGCCCGACGAGAGATGAGATAATCCAGATAAGTAGGCTTTAAAACCATTCTCCACGATTTCTAACGTTTAAGCTCTTAAGAAATGCTATTTATTTTCAACAATATTAGCAATATTATTTAGATTTTTATTAAGTGAATTTTAGCAAGACGCGTACAGAGTCAGTATGATGAGTGTAACTATATTTTTAGAATTACTTTTGAGAAATCAAATGTTTTAAACTTTTCAACTCTAGTCAGACCAGTTCCAAAAATAAAAATAGAACCTTCCCTTTCTTACAATCTACTTCCTGACTCGCCACACGTTTCCTTTTTTAAAAAAAAAGGAAATCCCAACCACCCATTTCGCGCCCCTTCAAAATGAAAGAAGCCCCGGATGGTGTCGGACGCACGTTCTATCCCCGAAATAAATCAACTCGGAATGGCAACACACACAGCCCTAAGCCGCCATAACCGTGTTCCGCGCCGTAAAAATTCAAGCAGTGACGTCGCTTGAATATGTGATTACGATTTAGACAGAGAGAGATCATAATGGCCGCCTTCGCCGTTCGGATTCTTATTCTTGTTTGGATTTTTCAGTGGGGTCGTTTTCGAATGCAATCGAGTGCCTGAAATTGGATTTTGAGCGGTGGAGTTCGAGTTCGATGTGCTGTTTTTCGTCACGGATTTATTTGATTTTTAGTGTCAGAAGAAATTTTAGTGTTGACTGTGCAATGCTAAAATTTAATCAAAACGATTACCCTTAAAAAATGAGATTAATATTTTCTTGGTAAAATTTTCTGGGTTTTTTAAATTTATATAATCGCCTTTTAACCTTACTTTTTATGAAAATGTTTAGAATTTTTCTACACAAATAAAAAAAATACTGTCCGTAATCCAAAAGTAAAATATGCCAGCAGTTGAAATTTCGCAGCAAAATAATATTAGTAGACAATTTTGTAATATAATAGCTCCATACTGAATAAGTCTAAAGAACTTTATTAAGAACAATCCAGGCGTAAGATATACATTAATACAAAAGCACATCTTTTATAACCTACTAAACAGTTACGGTTACAGTTAACTAGTTATCGTAGTTAATCTATTCACAGATTTAACAGTACTAACGCATTGCAGCTATCAAATATTACAAATTTGTTTTGTAAAAGAGCTCAGTTACAAACACAAAACAAAAATAGACAAACCGCAAAATAATCTCAACTCGTGTGTAATTATTTTAAAAAATAAAAAGTGCCTCATATTTACGGTATTTAGATATTTATATTATATGAAAAGGTACCTTCCATATTTTAAAAGATTAATATCTTCTCTATGCTGAACTCTCTTATCTTATCCTTCCGTTAAATGCTGAGTAAAATTTCTCGCAATACTTTCAGTTTGCAAGTAAAAAATTATTGAATTTTAAAAACCGTATTTGTTATTAATTTCAAAAGATTGTTAAAAAAGTATTCGATACCTGAAAATACTCGATACCTAAAAGTATCGATGCCTAAAATTATCGGTTTTGCCCATCTCTACTCGAAACTAACCACTGAGTCCATTTCCACTCCCTACGATTTCTACCTGTAAAGTTAGCTTTCCCTGCACAACACTCTACATGCAGCAAAGCGACTTCTACAGGCGCAGTCAGGCTTTCCTGCGGAACGTCTTCCTCGGGACTAGTGTCACGGCGGGATGGGAGGAGGGGGGGAGCTCACGTAGGATCTTCCGCCCCCGCATGATGAGTGACCCTCCGCGAGGGCACCGCGGGGAGCCATAAAGGAAACCCAGCCCCATTCAGAACGAGGAAATCATCTCCCCACTACTTCTTATTCTGCATTCTTAGAACCGAATCAATGGCAGTAAACTCTTCCGGCTTTCTCTTTGGGGAGGAGGGAGTCTCCCCTTATTGCAATCGGGTTTTCCAGGCTGATTTCTAAACATATTTCTGTTTGTCGGTGAGTGCTGTAACCAGTATTTGTATTATTTGAAGGATTACTTTCCTTTTTACTAGTTTTGAACTTAACAAATCCTTAATAAGTAATTTAATTGTGAATATTCTATGCCTACTCAAAATTTTAAAATGGTGGCGTTTCATACTGAACTGAATAATAATTATGTATTTTTCTATGTGGATTTAAATGAATAAGATTACTATTGAGTTGTTTATTTTCTATAGGGACATTTTAAACAAAATCCCAGTATTCTATGAGGCACATCGAAAGAGTAATTTCAAAACAGAAATTTTAAACATCAAGATAACATGTTATATTCCTCAAAATTTCTCAAATTTTTCACAAGCCTTTTAAACTGATATTTCTTAGCTTTTAGAATCTTAAAACTTCATTTAAAAAATAATGATTATATTTCTACCGTTAACAACAACGTATTCATGATAAAGATAAGGGTTTTTTTTACAACGATCCTTATTTCAGGGGGTCAGAAATACAAGAATTTGAATGAAATCGTTTTGTGCCCAACAAAAATCAAAAAATTTTTCACTATTATTATCGTTGCCGAGCACGCCTTAGAAAAAATTACTATTTCCAGAAAATTCTCCCTTCAACCCTCTGCTTCAAGGAAGGGGGTTCTTTTGGCAATCGTGGCCCACCCCCTGATCCAAATAAAATCCTCGTGCTCAAAGAGTGGGGGAGGGTCGATTTGCGTAGCCGCTCCGCTCGTAAAGGGTAATAATTCGGCGCGGAGCACAAGAAATTGAAATGGCGTTGCCACATTCCGAAAGCGAGTAATCGGAGGAATTTCTTTACTCTTGTGGAGCCCGTTTCGGAGCTGTAATTCGCTTTGTGGCCTGTTCATGAGCGCATTTTGCTTTTTCTTCTTTTTGTCTGCAACGATTGAAGAACGAAAATTTTGTGGGAGTGTTTAGATCCAGATGCGGGATCCCTGGGGTTAAAAGAGGCAGAACAGGAAATCATATCACAAGATTTTGTTTGAGTGTAAGTACATTTTCGAACTTAAAAGTCCCGAAGGCCTTAGTTTTTTTTTGAAGAAAAAATGCATTTTTTTTTCTTCTCTTTCAGATATGTATAAAATTCTTAAGGCTGCATAGGTCTTATTAGAAAAACCACTCATTAAAATTTAAAAAAAATAATGCCGTTTGTCCCACAGCTACTCTTAGTCCTTATGTGCACTCTGTTCATTTAGAATAGTAGCCTGAGACGTAATGTATTAAAGCAGTTACTATTGTAATTATCATCGATAAATTTTTCTTGGGCAAGGCAGCCTAACTGAAGTAGTTAAAATACTGTAAAAGAATCTGTCACTGAAGTTGTGTGATGAGCTTTATTAGGCGTTATTAAACTTTTTGATCCTGTTTCAGGCGCCTATTCTAAATGAACAGACTATAGTGGGGATCATGTATCGCAGACTCCTAATGATAAATCTTAATGCGTAAATTATATTTATCATTATAAATGGGGTAGCAAACTATATATAATATTTAAAATACATAATATTTAATATAATATAAATTTAATCATCTCTCTATTCTAAAAAAAGTTTTTGGTGAACGGTTTCCAGAGAAAGGCTTTTTAATTACTGAACCGAATGACACATATATGGTATCAAAATGTCCGGATTCTTTCCGGATTTCCGAGTAGGCCCTTCGATTATCCAAAAAAAATTCTCAATTTTAAAATATTTTCATTTTTTTAGATAACGGATAAGGTCGCAGTTATAAAGCAAGTACTGTCAATCAAATTATTATGCATCCAATCACAACGACCGATTGACGCTATGTTTTAAGATGAAGCATGTTTTTTCACCTTTTAAAAAAGTACTTTCTTGATGAAATATCACTCTAAGACTGATAAAAACATATGCTAAAAACTTCCATGTACGCCATTTTATACTAAAATTTCACACTTTTTGTCCAATATTTATAATTTTTAGACTGATTTTATCGAAATTAATTGTAAACATAGTGATGTTTTGTCTCTTATTATTTTTAATTGCTTAAACGGTATTGTTTAACAAGTCTGGGTTTTAAAAAAACATATTATACTAACGAGTTACTTTAAAATAATGGTTTTTGTTTGGTCCGAATATTGATAAACAATTAGAATTAGTTGTTTTTATAATCAAAGATTAAAAGTAATTAAGATTGATATTTTAAAAAACATTTCGTTTAAATTTTTGATAAGTTCGAGTTAATATATATTCAAACTTTTAAGGGAGATTTATTCATGGAGGGGATTTGGTGACGTATTTTTGGAAAGTTGGTTGACGTTTTTTCTGTAAATTGTTTAATTGTTTGGGAATTGCGAAGCAATTCCAAAAGGTCCTGCGTTAGCAGTTTACGGGGGTTGGTGAGCGATAGCGAGCAGGGGGCGGTAGCTCCCTAGTATAATAAGAGAAACTTTGTGAAACTCTTAAGTGGATCTCAGCACCCGATTTTTATACTATATTCCACTAGTTAGTGAAGTAGCCAATTTTAGTGCTATGCATTTAGTGATAGCTTTAATCACTGCAGCACTATTTCATCCTTATGATGAACTTTATTTTTAGTAATTTTAATTTTTTCATTAATATCTTCTGAAGTCTTGATTAGTTTGTAAAAGAATATATTTTATTCTCTTATTGAAACCATACATTTAATTTTTTTTTCACAGACTTCTTTTCCAAGGTCTTAAAATTCATTGAGGTTTAGCTCTAGAAAGAAACTTTGCATCCTCTTAATTTGATGGAACCTTATTATAGGGCATCAATCTTTTTAACGGCTTGCTGGAAATTACAGGTTTCTGTTCACATCTCGGCCCAGAAGAAAAACTTCCACGCAAAAAAATTTTTTTGCCAAAAAAAATTTTTCTTCTCACTTTAATTACGCTTTCGATATCCCATGAGCAATTAAAATTGTCCTAGTTTTTTCCATTGTCACTTAATTAATTTACTTCGCTCCACCAAATGTCACTGCGTAAGGGAGGTACTTAGCGAAAACTTTCGACATTACTACACCCAGGAATAATTGAACTTGCGGCGCAAAAAAAAATCGCGTGTAAAAAACCATTAACACTTCAATCCATCAAGATTCTTGATTAGATCTCTTACACTGCTGGCAGACCCCTACTCAGCACGTTCTTTTTTTTTTCAAACGAGAGGGGGGAGTTCCCTTTAATTCTTCTGTTTAACCCCGTCTTGTTTTGCATAAATTTCCTCCTCCTCGACATTCGTTCTACCTACACAGGTGATAATTGCGGAAAAAACTTTAATTGCTTTTTACCGCTTTTTGGAACAGCCGAATAATTACGAAATTCCCTTTCCGGAGAAACCCCCCCTCCGAAGGGGCAGAAAAACCGAGGCGGCAAAAACGAAAGGAATTTATCAAGTAATTATTTGAAGTTTTAATTCAAGTTGGAGGGGGGAACGAGAGTATCAACTCATTAGGATTTTTTATTATCCCACTCTTTTTGCCCCGCTGCGTAGACGTGGAAGGGAACAGGGCGGCATTGCATCTGCAACCCTTACACGCCAACACAAGGATAGATCGGTAAGGCATGATCAGCGTTCGAAATTGTACTGGATTGCTGGTCCGGGACAACCCAAAAACGGCTCGGACCAGTAGAATCAGAAAATCACTGGCCCGCTGGACCAGTGGTGAAAAAATATCCCACCCTCCAATTTTAGCCTGCAATTTCTCTTTGCTTGGAATCGGGAGAAAAAGGCAAAAAAAATTAATTTCACTAAATAAACCAGATTACAACCAGTTTGTTAACTAACAATGTATAACTAATTCGAAGTTATGTATTAATTTGTGTGCACTATCATTTATTCAAGAAAAGTTCTTAAGTGCAATTGTATCCAATTTGTATGTCAAATAGAGAAATTTTATTTAATCAAGAAGATTATTTTATTTGTATTTCAGTTAGTGAAATATTATTTAATCAAGAAAGGTATTTAATTAATAAGATATTTTTAAAATAATTGATTATTTGGAGCTATTGCTTATTTCTCATAAATTTATTTATTACTTATTTTATATAAATTTCATATTTACAGCTAGTAACTTAATAAATATGTATTAATTTTTAACATTACCCTATTTGGTACTCACATTCAGTGCAATCTTATATATTAAAATAATTGGGTTTTTCTTTCGGCCGGCCGCCAGGCCGAACTCCCCAACCGATTCCGACAAACCCGGTCTCGATCGAAAGCTTTCCACCCCTAGATGAGCCAATAATATAACACGTTCCTCCAAAACCTTCCATTTTAAAATTATGCGTTCTTTTCGTTTTGCCCCCATGTTAACTCTATGGAGAGGTTCCGTTCCGCCGGCCGCCAGGCCGAACCCCTGAACCGATTTGGACAAACTCGGTCTTGATCGAAAGCTTTCCACCCCTAGATGAGCCAATAATATAACACGTTCCTCCAAAACGTTCTATTTTTAAATTATGCGTTCTTTTCACTTTTCTCTAATGTTAACTCTATGGAGAGGTTCCTTTCGGCCAGCCGCCAGCCCGAACCCCCGAACCGATTTGGGCAAACTCGGTCTTGATCGAAAGCTTTCCACCCCTAGATGAGCCAATAATATAACACGTTCCTCCAAAGCATTCCATCTTTGAATTAGAAATTTATTTCAATTTGCCCCATTGTTTTTAGTTAATATTTTTATCAACACAGGCAAAACGTCCTTGAAAGAGCGTGAAGAAAATCTGCATTGAAATTAAATTTCAAAGTTTTGACGGTTCACTAGATTTATCCTAACGGGATACTAGAGCCGTATTGAATTTATAAAAAATTATGGTACATGTTAGATTGTTTATTTCTTCTTTCCCTTTACACAGCAGGGTATAAACATTTAACTTCAAACAATGAGGCAAATAAAAATCAAATAATAATTTAAAGTGGAAGGTTTTGGGAGGATGCCACCTAAAATGGGTTTATATAGGGGTAGTAAGATTTCATTTAAGAACAAGTTGGTACAGATCCGGTTAGGTGGATTGGGCTGACGACCTGTCGAATTTAAATGACAATTATTTCAATGTGATAAATTTGTGACAATGCCAAGTGAAATCGGAGACAAAACGTCTTTCGAAGATAATGAATTAAAAATGCATATTTAATGATAGGGGATATATAAATACGAACATGTAAGTAACGAGCGAATCTCGCTTCAGCGCCAAAGAAGGCTAGCTGTAAAACCCGGCTTTGCCGGGTTGTAACAGCTAGTAGTAACTTTATAATAATTTAAACTGGTCCTTTTTAATTTGTCGGACCAGTAATTTTTGTTGCGGACCAGTAAGATCGGTAAAGCACTGGTCCGCAGGACCAGTGGATTTTTTTTCCCAATTTCTAGCGCTGGGCATGATGAGTAAAGAAGCGAAATATCACCTAAAAAATTCCTTATAAAAAGGATTGAATATTTCCTACGTGAAGGAGAATCGAAGAATTTATTCCTTTCTTAAGAAGTAAAATAATCGTCTCTAATGTCTCCTAGAATCTGGGCTATGTTGTTTGTTACTTTTAGGCGATATGTTTTTTTTTGGCCAGTATAACTATAGCCCAATAAATTTAGGGTTTTTTTAGCGCACTAATTTATGACTAGCTGAAAATTTCAGAATAAGCTCTCTATGACGTCTATAACCAAACCTCAAAAGTCCTCCAAGTTTCCCTGCCGGCTTCATTGATTATTATTGATACTATTAATTAATACTATTGATAGGTGAACCAAAGATCAACTACTCGAAATTTCCCAATCTGTTGTTGTTGTTGTTGCATGCCCCCATGGCCAGCAGTGCTAGACCAGGTCCATGACGTTAAAAACCCTTAAAAAATCCAACACCGTCAATGGATCGTTAGTCAAGTCCTGTTTACTTGACAACCAATTGGGTTGCTAATTAGACACAGGAGTTAAACACCAATGACACCTACTGGCAATCAAAGGAAACTCTCGGATTTCACAACTGTGTGTGATTTATAAACGATAGTTTATCTCTCCAGTATAGAAAATATACGTTAGCGGGAAACAAAATACCCATGCCCATCCGTTTTTTATTTGCGTTGATTTAGATACATAGTGGTGTTGAAAGAACGCACAGAATCATTTTTTTCGGTTGTTGAGTGGAAAACTTCACATATTTATTTATAATTCCGAGAAAATGTAGAAATCTCCGAAACTTTAGAATCAGGTCTCATAATTTAACTAGAAAACGTCGTCCCTGTCTTTCCAATGTTGGAGAAAGATAGTTCAAGACGCTCTCTAGTGCTTCCTTTCTCTATGATTTTAACCTCGACAAGAATTGTCGCTGCATAATTACTGCAAGGTAGGGTCGGCGCAAAAAAATAAAGGGGACGCGAGAGAAGGATCGGAATTAGCAAAAGAAGAATGACGGACTGTACTGTTAATTACTTATTCCTTCCCAGAAGGAAAAAAACCCTTAGCATTGCTGCCAGGTTTGAACTGCAGGCAATTACGGCTTTGTTTCTATCTCGGAATTAAGAAAAAAATCCCCTTCGTCTTATTTGACTACTTTCGCTTTTAATTTTGTTGCTGTAATGTCCAGTACATCAATCTTTGCGCCTTTTTTCTCTCTTTGGGTGTAGTCTAAAGTAAATTTATACTGTCTGCCATTATATCCCGAGATGGTTTATTTGGGTTTTCTGTGTGTTTTTTATTATGTCCTTCCTCCCTCGGTTTTTTTTTTCGCGGAACTTTTTCCCTTCTCGTGAAATTCCGTTGTTTCGGCTCGTTTAAAAGGAGCGAAAATTTTTAATTAGATACCAAACGCCAAAGTTGTTTTCCCACTTAAATTAGAAACGCGCGAACTGGGATTTTGTGACAGTTTGTGACAGCCGTGTTTGCAGAAGGGCGCGACGTGTTTCTTAATTAACCCCAGAGTTTTCCCCGCTTTGATTGTCTTTCGCAATTCAGCAATTTCTCATCTTTTCAAAGTCTGAACTAATTGTTGCTTAAAAGTGGTGGCGGATATGCTGTAACTTTAATGGTAGGAAATCTTCTCTGCCTGCTCTTGAGTGTTTACATGACATCGAATGTTTAACTCGTAGTATTAAAAGTTGATAGTTGGATTTAAAAAAATAGAGTAAGGGTTATATATTTTTTGATGTTTCTTTTAAAAGAAAAAGTAAACAACTTTGGAAAATATATTAATGTTTTTTATTGTCTTTTTATATAAGCAATTTTATCTAAACAGCTATTTTGTAACAAAAAATTTCATTTTGTTGTTATTCTCCTAACATTTTACACCAAATATGATATAAACGTTTCATTTTCCCGTACATTTTAAAGTATTTGAATAAATATCTTTAATATCGCATTAATATTCCACCCTTTCGCATATTAAAAAATTGTTCAAAAAGTGCTTAATTATAAAATAGTTAAAAATAACTTACATAGTTTAAAGAGGAACCATCTTCAAAAAAGAATATCTGTTTTTTTTCTTAATTTTTCTTTCAATTAACAGCTTGAGTAACCTAAGTCCAGATAAAGCCTACTCAGTTTTGTATTCTGAGTTTTAAAAGTTTTTTGAAAGTAGGTTTTTATAAATGAAGTAAAATAAATGCCTTATTTTTATTTAATACAATTTAGAAGTGGAGATATGTCAATTTAACAGTAGTTTGTTTCTCAAGCCATAAAATAACTACACATAGCTATAAATTTAAAGACTATTCCTCACCTTCGTGAACTCTTTATCTACTGCATTTATCTACTTTGTTAAGCAATTTTGTTCGTGCTATATATTTTTTTCCAGTCATTAAATTGAAGATAAGGGATATACATGAATAAAATACTCAACTTTGGGAAATCTAATCCGTTAGAGCTAATTAATTAAATTGATGTACACGGAGGGCTAAAATATTCGCTCAGAAAAAAAAAACAGTTTTTCATCGCAGTTTTAAATCTTTAAAAAATGATCCTGGAAGAGGAAAACTAAAAGAGTGTTCCAGAAAAGTATGGTCAGTAAGGAAGGTTATTCCATGTAATTGAAAAAAAAATTGGTACTTGTATAAGTACCGTCAGTAGATAAAGGGTTTTAAGATCTTTTTATACGCATGATATCTTATCTTGAACTATATTTTCAACGTCCACCACTTCCAGAGGATGCTCTCCTATTTAATCCCCTCTAAGCAGAGAGAAACAGTGAAACCCTCACGCAAGGGGTCTCTTTCACAATTTCGCATTTGCATTCCACAAACAAACGCCCCGTCCACCCCCATTGGAATAAAAAGGTAGGCCCGCTTTTGTCGCTGCCTTTTTTATTCCATTCGGACATTCTTCCCGAGAGGGGTTATTGCGGGGATAATATACATAAGTACATGGGCCGCGCATACAGAGTGAAGAAGGGGGAACCAACAATAATATGGAAAGAGAGAGAGAGAGAGAAATATATTTTCATACGCGTGGAGGAATCCTGCATTTTTGCCCCGCTGCAAATCTTAAATATGAGTTCGGGAGAGGGCCATTTATTCTGCTCCCTGGCATCCGGGGCTGCTACCTTCAGCTGGGGTTCCTCTAACCCTTGGAATTTGCTTTCCAAATCGCCCTAAACTACTCTTGTGGAAATTCCGCTTTCTGCTTCGGGCTTGCTTTCCATTTGAATCATGGATGAGGCGAACTAACTTTTCTGCTTAACAAACTGAAGTTGGGTTTAAACTTGCTTTTGTCTTTTAAGTTTTGCTTCTGGAAGAAATTTCTATACTCAACTTGTTTACATCTCTTAAACAATTTGAGAGTGTAAGAAAATTGAGTTTTCAACGATATACGAGACTGCAGCATTACTTGACCCTTGACGAGACCAAACAAAAAAAGTAGTTCCCGGTGTCTAAATTTTGAGTGAACTTCAATTTAGAAACATGATTAGTTTGTTAAACTCACCATTTATCACCATTTGAGCACTGAAACTCCTGCTAGTTACCCAACAGGCTTTCTCTTTCTCAGTTTTTCCATCGGCGTAATGACGTCATAGGGTTAAGAAACATTTCAGTCCAGTATAGTTAACTTACAGTAAATATTTACCTATTTTTGGTGAAACGTTTGAGTATTGTTCATATTTAAATACTTAAAATGAACTTATGAGAGCTGCAAATTTGATTCGTGTACTGAACTAAATATACGAACTAATTTCCACTTACTGGAACTGAATGATTTATGTAAATAGAACACCCAAGTATTCATTACAAAGTAAAGAAATTCATTTTTACATCTCGATTCAAAGTGTTAAAAAAGTATAAACCTTCAGACCAAATAAATTCAGACAATTTGATGTGAGGAAACTTTTTCTTAAACATAAAAACGATGGATAATTTTAAAACATCTACTCACGTCTTGATAATCTGTTGCCCCAAAAAAATTTCCTTTGACTACTCTTGGTTGCAGTGTTGAATTTTATTAAATTTCTATCAATATTCAAAATTTAGTACTTTATATTGGTATATATTTAAAGTTGAAAATCTCTTTATAGAAGGAGATCATATTTTTTCTGGTTCCATGTATAAATTCATAAATATGCAAATAAATTTCCTTTATCTTGAACTTATTCCGACCGTGGTGTAATCTTCCAGCTCCGGGGATATCTAGATTCGTTTGTCTCTTCTGCGAGGGGGTGCAAGTCCCCCTGAAAGGGCCGAGTCTATCTCCTCCGAATTGAGATCTGTCAGAATATCTGAATGATCTCTCCGTGAAAGGGCCCATTGTCCAGCCGAGCATAAATGCATGTGAAATATGGACCGGACATTGTGCGGACTGAGCAGGAGGGGGATTTTCTTCTTCTTTCTGACTTCCCTTTTCGAAAAGTGAGAAGGATGGGAGTTCGAGGTGAAAGGGGAACTTCTTCCTTTTCCATGCTTCCATGGCGTATCATCAGCATCCTTCCATAGTTGTAAAGTTAACTCTCTGTCCTATTCCGTTCTTCCTTTTGTTTGCCTCTTTTATTCTCTCCCCTTGCAATCATTCTTTTCCTTCTCCCCTACTCATAATAATTTTCGCTTTTAATCCCATTATTAAGTTACCATTCTTGAAGTAGTATCCGAACCTTTAAGTCCTATGTTTTCTCACTCTCTGCCTTTTATCTCTTGGAAGGGGCTGATCCAGGTTGGACTTCTAGAGGATGGGGGAGGGGGGGGCACAACGATTTTTAAAAAATCTCTTGCAGCAGAAACTGCGATGTCTTGGAAAATACAGAAGGATAATATTCTTTTTACACATTGAAGCATTTAAAAGCTTCAAAAATTACGATTTTTTATTTAGAAATTATCTTCATGATGTGTGTCATTTCATCCAATAAACTATTCATCCAAAACTTATCACCCCCTGAATCCGCCACTGTCTCTTTCTCTCCCTCTTAAGAATGTGCGAATCCAAAAAAAGTGCCAGAAGCTTAAAAAGTGATACAAGATGTAATAGACGACATTAGTCATGACGTCACTTGCTTGTGTGGATACGTTGATTCCATCCGTGATTGGTTCCGCATGGAATTACTTCCAATCATGGAACCAATCACAGATAGATTCAACGTATCCAAACAAGCAAGTGACGTCACACTAATGCCGTCTATTAAGTTGAAAAGAGAAATAATCTACACCTTAAAATGAAGAAATACGTGAGTGTCTAAGTACCTTTCGACCAAAAAGGTAGGTTTATGAAGCTAAAAGCTTTTTACCTGATATCGCATTAAACTAATCTTCATAAGTCTTCTCAGAAATCTCAAATACTTAATCCGGAGATAAGCATTGATCTACCCCGGTCTGTGAATATCCATTTAAAACTCCATTTTTGATCGAATTATGTTTATTCCTTCGATCTGGAAATCACCGAGCAGACCCCAAACGAGGGAAGAGGAATCTTAGCAGGCTTCCTCAGGGCAGCCCTCATGCAAAATAGGGCTATAGAGTGTGTAATCCGAGCGCCCCCTGATGGGCGCCTAGGGACTCGCACGGGCGACAGATTAAGGGGGTCTTAACAGCGCCCCCTTGCCATCAAGGCCCGCGTTTGATCCCTGGGCCCCAGGGGAGCCATTGCGCCCCGCGGGCACGTCCGGCCCCGGCAGGGGCGTAATTGGCGGCGCGGAGCACGTTATGGAAGGAGATGATGGCGTTTGGCTTCTTTGGCTGCGATTCTTAAGGCACAAAATGCTATTTTTTGTGAGGCAAAGTAGTTTTATTAAAGAGATTATTTTTGTCGCAGAATAACTTCAAATAAATTACCCCATTAATTAGTTTGATATTATGAAAGGCATCGATAAAATTTTTGTTTAACCGTTTGTTAGCGTTTTGTACCCGAGAAGACGCGTATAGTAACTCGTAAAAGTTATTTTTCTATAGTATTATAACGAAATGAAAAATTGAAGAGAGGAGATATTGTCAAGTAAACTGTATAATTTAAACACACGTGCGTACTCAACATGAAATAATATTTCAGCAGTCTTATCAACACATAAAAACAGATTTAAGTAGTTTAGAATCAGGATAAAGTAAAACACGGAAAATAAATCACGAAAACTAGAAAAAAACCCGCAGAAATACAGTTTTACAAACCTTTGTTGAATTTCTCTTAAGCTTACAGATTATTTATCTGCACTGTATTACTTCTTCCTTTTTAAATTACTGCAATAATGTACTACCAACAACATTGAAGAAGTAGTGAGGGAGGGAAGAAAAAAATCCCCTCCGTGACATTAAATCTCCACTCAAGGGAACATCTCGAGGGACGTTGTTGTAAAAAAAAGGGAAAAGTTGGGAAGGAAAGAAAAACAAAAGCCCTGAGGAGAACGTGATGCATTTTTTACCACCACCCATTCCGCGTTTTTTACTCTCTTTGGTGGGGTCAAACAGTTTGGAGAGAAGTTTTGATTGAAGGGAATGATTCCTCCGCCCCCCCCCCTCTCGTGTTTTCTTCGCTTTTATAATGGAGCGCCTTTTTTCTACTCCTGGTTTTAAAATCTCCCAGGAGGAGTTTTAAAACTTCCGAGTGAGGGGTGTGAAGTGGATTCGCCACGACCCTCTTTTTTATGGAACGAAAATTCAAGTACCTCCTCTTCCTGCAGGAATTTCCGAGACATGGGAGGCCGCGCTGTCAAAAAGTCCGAAGGATACTTTTTTGTAGACGCTTTTTGAAAACCCCTCCAGATGCGAGGGGTTGTTTTGATAATACTTTAAAGCATCATTTATATGTAAATAGCTTATAGCGTATACTGTATATTGAAACATTCGATAGTTAATGAAAATTATTTGATGGGATGTTTTTTGAACTTATTTACACAGTTTAAGTGTAGTTAATTTGTTAGTTTTCTTTTTTCGTTTTCTGTTATAATGCTAATTAGACTTGGTTCATACCAATGGCATACAAAGATATTTCATCATTTTAGAAAAATATTATTCGATACCATAAAATAGACGGAGTTGGAGTTGGAGATAGTGCCTTATTATATTTTCTCATTGTCTAAGCAGAGTTAATTTAAATAATGGCAACAAAATGTCAGAAGGAATCTGATTTTATTTGGATCAATCGGTCAAATATATACACGGAATATCATTAAAAGGAAAAGTGTTAGCACACTTGGCAGTAATGAAAATATCTTGACAACCGTACCTCTCCCGTAAGGCCTTACGAAAGTAGAATCGGGCAACACACCTATTTAAAAAGAGGGTAACTTCAAGGTAGAAAACTGGTTGAAACTAACATTACACTTCACTCGTATCATTATATCGTGCAGTATCCCTGGGAGTGTGTACCATCATTCATTAAATTCTCTAATATCGTCCAACTTGCGGTTTCGAAGAGGCCATTCTATCCCAAAGCAAACACTCACGATTCCTCAAACCTAATGAAGATGGCCATCGAGAGGAATTAAACCCTGGACGATTAACAAGTAGCAGGGAGCAAAAAGGAGGGAATAATAAAAGAAACATATCTTTTTACTCCCCCCTAATCTCGAGCGCGAGTTAATAGCCCTTCTCCTGGAACATAGAACTGTAATTAAATTCTTTTATTGCCCCGCCCGTGGCATTAACGAGATTCCTGATCCAGCAATAAAAGAGACGCTTCTAATGTTGGTCCCAGGAATTGGCCCAAACAAATAGCCCCATTCGCTCTAAATGACTCATTTCCTGCTAATCTTTCCCGCACAGCATCATCCGTCCAACAAGTCCCTTCTGATGCTTTTGTTTCTCCCTCGCCCCCCCCCACCCTCTACTTCAGTTTTGCAGTCGTTAAGACCCACCTCTTAGGAAAGATCGGAAGGAAATGCAAATAATATGCGTGGGTGTGTAATGGAACGAAATGCGCGAGATTCGGGGGTGTTTTCGTAAGTAAAAGAAAATTCAGGTTTTGCCGAATGAGAAAAACAAATATCGCTATATTCTCTGGATATCTTCTGGATAACTTCTCCACTTAAAGTCTCGATGTGTCTAATAAATGCTATTCTCATTATCAGATCAATGTTGCGTGTAATTGTATCTCAAACACTCGACGTCATCAAATTGTACATTTTCATATTACAATCCTCAAAAATTTACTGTCCCTTTCAATATACGTAAAAGCTTATTCATAAATTAAATGCTTTATTGCCAGTTCCTCATTCCATTCAAAACGTCTTTCTATATGTAGAAAGATTCCAATTCCTCCTATTAAAGATGATCAGTAAGGGAATATTTTACTCATCTTCACATTTTATTTCACAATATTTACATTTTTTAAATAAGCTTTCTTTTGCTTCAGCTAATGTGCCTTTCCTTAATGGTTTTCAAGGTAATAGGCACTAAAAATTTGTCGTTTTTTAAAATTCCATACGAATAAAGGGCATTTTTGTTTTTCATTTCCAATTGTATCTTTAAAATTCAGATAAGAGGTTTCTCGAAAGAAAGCAATTTAATGCTTTCTACTTGTTAGCTATTGGAGCTCTTTGAAAACACTCTAGCAAGACGTTATAAATCGAGTATACCAACTCACTTGTAATACTTTCTATATGCTGGCTCATTACTTTCCAACCAGAAAATCTAGCGGGGTAACATTTAAACGAGTAAAACAACTCCTTAGCGTAACAACAAAAAACGGCCACTTTTTCCCCCCTCCCTTCATGCAAATGAGTCCTGTCAGGACAGCCCTTCCCGACACTTGTTTGCCCGAAATAGCTGCGAAAGCTCCTCTCCGAAGCTTTGTCTTTGCCTTGTTAAGGGACGACTTGAGATGCAAAGTTCCCTCTCTCTCTGATAAAGTATTCTTTTCAAATTGAGGTGGATTGGCATTCTAGAATGGCGTCTCCCTTGCCTCGCTTTGACGTTTAAAAAGCCTTTCGATGGATTTTTTTGCCGGTATTGTCAGAGGAAGTTCACTGTGCGCTTTATGTCTCCATCATCAAGCCGTTTTGTTTTTTCATGAGGAGTTTTTTAAGGAATTTCTAAGGACACATCCATTATCGCGCGGTAAAGGTTTAGAGGAGAGAATGCTTCAAATCATTCTCAATAACTATGCAGTCCAACTATAGCTTTAATATATTTTGTCTTGGTGTTTAATTTCTGTGTAATTATTTGAGTGATATTATTATACGAATAAAAGGATTTTACTAATTAGGAAATTAATATTTGTTGAGGAATTTCGTGTGAAGTTACATTTTTACGGACGGAGCGAGAGAGCGAAGGTTTTTAAAAAGGTAATTTTTAAACAAAATAATATTAAAACAATAAACGGCCTTTCAAAAATAACCTATTGCGTTAATGATAAAAGGGCATTTATCCACGTCATTTAAAAAAAAGACTTCTACAAAACACAGAATCACATTCCTCCATAGCATTCACTTAAAAAACTAGCAATAGGAAGTCGACTTGCAACATTTTTCTCTCATTTAATTCTCTTGTGCCTTCTTTTTATCCCCCCAAAAAAATCCCACTCGAACGTTTTCTTTCTTTCTTGGGCCAATATTGAAATAAATCATACTCTGTCCTTTTTGATTAACACCATTGACTTAAGAGATCCCGAAAAGGCTTCCAATCGAAAAACCATAGTTCTCCATCATAATGAATGCATGTTTCTCTCCCAAGGGAAACTCATTTCTTTTATTGCATTATTCGGGGCAGCCGCTTGTAAACACAGGGGCAAGCTCCACTTGTCTCTCCAATATTTAGTTTTGTCCTTTCCTGCCCTCCCTACATGAATAATATATAGGAAAGGGACTTTTTTCTGTTCATAAAGAAATAGAAGAATCGATAATCTGTTGTTTTGGGGGATGAATTCGGTATTTCTGGTTTTTGCGTGTTTCCTTTATAAATAAATTTATACATCTCTCTCTTGGGTGGTTTAGAATAAATATTTTTAGCTCAATTATGTGGTTTGTGTGTTGCTAAATACGTTAGACCATGGAAGCTAAACTGAGAAACCCTTCACTCATTGGTTTTTTAACTATTTTTCCCATAACTCAATTATCTTGAAGTTAAAATTTCAGTTAGATTTCTTCATAGGTTGCTTCTAATTTAAGGTGCTTGAAATTCTGTTTATCAGAAAAATAATCACAATATTAACAATCATTTTTATAACCAGTTTTCTTTTATTTATGAATACCCTTATCAGGTAGCAAAGTTGAGAAATGAGTGCATAAAACTTTCATGTTAAGATGGTAAATATTGTCTGAATTGATCGTTGAAATAAATATTTTAAATCTGTGACGGACATAAACCAGCTATATATTTTATAATCAAGCTTGTTAACACCGACTGAGAAATAAAATAAACTTAGTTAAAATCTATGAAAGCGTGTTCACAAAGAAAATTAAAAAAATTCACTTTTCTATAAAATTGATATAAATACTCGCCTTTGAAAAATTTGATTTCTCTATCCAAACCACGAAAAAAACCTTCTCCCCACCAGAGTAACTGTAACCATGGCCGCATTACAATTACAGCCGAGGGGAATAAAAGCCGGAGTATTTACTCCTGTTTTTCCGGGGCCCATCGGCATCAATCATTAACGGCCGCTCGATAAATAAGGATCTCTCCGGATTTCTCTTTTCGCTGTAGAGAGGAGGAGAAACTAGAGGGAGAAACACCACTTATACCACCAAGGCATACACTCCACAATAGTTGGAGCTTAATATTTCTCAAAGTAACGCTTATGGCCTATTCAGAATTTAATATATCAGTCTATATAGCGTTCCTAGTTTCATAATTCGTGTTTTCCCCTTTAAAAGAAAACTTCTTTACAAGTTATATGCGTAACTGTTTTCTTGAAAAGTTTCAATTTGCACCCACAAAAATGTTCATTATAACCCTTTTTGTGAAATTTAAAACAACATAAGTTTTATTCACTCAAAACAGGATTTTTCTTTAAATCGTAAAAATAAAACTCAAAAATTTGTGTTACATAAAAAAAGGAAACTGATGTATGTAAAAAAATAAAGCACATTTATTGTACATTTAACAAAGTGATTTTTCTATTCATGAGTTGATCCGAAAAAACTAATGATTTAATAACCAATTTAAAGACGTTATTAATTTCAAAAGGAACAATACAACAGTCTTATTTCATTTGGAAAGTCTCCATATTAAGAAAATCAAATATTTTAAGTACCAAAGTTTTATAATTCCTTGAAGTTATGTGCATAATTTTATAAAGTAAAATTATTAGTCATTCGCGGATCCAACACGACTCCAAGGGGGGCACTTTTCCAGACCATCACCTTTACCTTTTGAAACAAAATGACAAAATGTTGAGGATTTTCTAAAAAAGTATCACGCAAGGTCCCCTAGTGTACCTCTGGGGGTATATGGATCCCCACCCCAGAAATTTTTTAAAATTTTGACTTGTAAAAGTAAGGTTTTAACTCATTTTAAGAACCTTTTTGGGTCCAATGGGAGGTACCTTCCAGAGTGCCCGCCCTTGGATCAGCGCCCTCTTATTAGTTAACTTTTACTATTTTATACGCATTTCAAGCATAACCTTAAGAATTCGGCACAAGACTCTCCTTCAGGGTTGCACTCACGTTCCTCCTATGTATCATATATCCCTACGCACAGCAGCAGCAATTGTATCTTTCGATTTATCCGGATAAATAGAGAGTCCCTGGGAGTGGTTTACAACAGTTTGAGGGCATGTGGCGGTTCCGTGTGTTGTGGATATGTTCTAATCAATCTCTGCTTCCACTTGTTTTCCCCACCTCGATTTATTGCAGGCCCATTGCTTCAAATTGGATGTTGCGCTTTCTTGTTCTTTTCAAACAACCCAACAAATAAAAAAACATGTCCAAAATTCCTTAAAAAAAGCGTCAAAAGTGCAGTTTTCTCAAAGAAGTCTGCAGTTATTTTGTAGCAATGAAATTTCGAAGCCTTTCAGCACCTAAGTGTACTGTTTTTTACAGTAGTTTTGAATACATTCTAAAGACATTTCAGAGGTCTTATGCAGAGACTGCAGAGTTTCTAAAGAAAACTGCAGACAGGGTGTCCTAATTACCTTCAGCAATTTTGTAGTTTTTTTTAAACTGGGACAAAAATGACAATTTTTACAATTTAGTTTTAAAAATCATTGGAAATTGCTTTCTCGAAGAATTGCTATTGAGAATTGCTATTAAAAATTGAATATGTTATTTGTAATAACTTGTTAATTTATTTAAAAGAGGAGAAGTTATAAGTTGGAAAAAGTGTAAATATGAAAATATAAGATTAACATTAGCTAAAAAATTAAAGATAATTAGAGTGTGATCGGGAAAAAGAAGTTGGATAAGAGAAATATTAAGTGAATAGTTAAGAAAATAAGATGAAAAGAAGAACCTAGCTTTTTTGAGGGGAAATACCCACTTTTGGAAGAAGAGATTTTTTACCTCTTGTGTAAACCTGGAGAACCTCAGTCCAAAACAATAATAAAACCTATTTTGGTCGGGGGTGGAGATGTTGAGTTTTGCCAGACCCACCTTCATATGGGATAACATTATAGGAATTTACATAATGGTATAGTAAATGGTATAGTATAGTAAATGGTATAGTAAAACCACTGAACGTTTTTAATTAAGTTATTAAGTTTGGTAAATTAAACAAGAAAGAAGTTGATACATATTGAAAAAGAAGGTTCAAACTGTTTGTTACAAAAATTAAGTCTGAATAGTTGGTAAAGGAAGGTTAGTTTGAATGAAAGAGGGATGATTCGCGCGGAAAAAAGAACAGGGATGGGGTGGAATGAATCTAGAAGGGAAGGCCGCTCCGTTTGTGCGCGCCCCCTCTCGGCGCGGAGGGAAAAACGATTCGATTGTCGGTACATGGCTGGCGAGAAAATGAACAACAGTGTAGTTGCTCATTGTGTGATTCTCCTCTTCCCATTGACTTAATGCTCCCCCGCACAAAATGGCCGCATTAGCATCGGCTTTAAACGGAGTTCCGCGAAATGTCGCCAGGAGGCTTTTTCGCGGACGATTTGTCCGGATGTTCTTTCCGGGAGAAAACGAGCTGCTGCTGCTGCTGCTATTAAACGCTCAAAATGTTTAAAAACGGATTTTCCTATTGCCGACGTTTGAAATTTTATAACTCCTCTACGAAACAAAACTAGATAATTCTTTCGTAACTTAGTGATCTAAGTACATACGATGATATAAACACGATAAAATTCCGTTATCTGCCCCGTTTAAAATTAACTAGCTGCTTTAATCGTCAATTATTCAATTCAAGAGGTGGTGTACTTGTTTTATAATGTTGGTTTGTTATTATTTAACCAATATTTTTTTATTTTATTTTTAGTGCAGAAACCAGACAAGCAACGTCGCTTAACTAGTTTCTGCACTACAGCTGAAATTCAGCATGTTGAGAAATAATCTTAAATTCACGTTATTTTTATTATTCCTACACTAAAATGTGCGTCTACCCCTACAGGATCGCATGACACCAATAACTCATTTTTCAAAAAAAAAAAGTGGCGTTTAACAGTTTCAGAAATAAGTTATTCAATTAATGAGAACAAAGAAACTAAATATTTATTGAATTATCACAAGGTTTTAAAAAAAGCTTCTCAAAACTATTAATAAATTACATTATAGAGTTTTTTCAGGTGACGTCACGACCATTTATTTTCTTCCTTGCTGTAGGTCAAAAAGTCTGTTGCTAAGGCCGTTGCTAGGTGCGGCGGTATCTGTTGCTGTCATGTGATTGAAAATGCTCCAATAGAAGCATTCCATGACCAGTTATTTTCTTTTAACTCTTAACTGCTGTAGGTAAAACAATCGGTTGCTAAGGCCGTTGCTAGGTCCGAGTCATGTGATTGAAAATGCTCTATTGTTCAAATTGAAATTAAAAGCACTAGTAGTAACTGGATCCTTTTGGGTATGATGTCTCCTCTCAGTTCCTCGATACTTTCCTGGAGGTTGGTCGTCACCGAAAGCTGCTGGAACTGATCGCAGACATTTCTGGCTCCCGGTGACTAGGAACGAATCGCTCCCTCAAGAGGGGTGGGTGGCGGAGTGGGTGGCACCCATAGATCATGGCACCGATCAATAGGGCGCAAAGGATAGACACCGCCACCCCTGGATCGATTAAGAGCACCCCTCCCTCTTCAAGCTATTCATCTACCAGAATAAAGGGTATCTTCCGGTTATAAAATATAATTATAAAAGGAACCACATTTATAAAAGCATCTTAAACACACTTCCTTCTTTATAGACACCCCATTAACGCGATCTACAGCCATAATTAATTTTAGTAATCAAAATTGAAGAATTTGCTTGAAGGTGCTTGAGAGTGCTTTTGCTGTATTGGGTTAATATCTTATGTATTTTTATTCCTCGGGCATCTGAATTATATGTGTTAAATTTATTTCACCCTTAAACCCGTGAATAATTCGAGAGTAGTTGAATTGAGCTGGCCTAGAGTAGTTAAAACACACACACACACACACACACACACACACACACACACACACACACACACACACACACACACACACACACACACACACACACACACACACACACACACACACACACACACACACACACACACACACACACACACACACACACACACACACACACACACACACACACACACACACACACACACACACACACACACACACACACACACACACACACACACACACACACACACACACACACACACACACACACACGCAATAATTTTAAATACCTTTTCCAGATGAACCACCCTCTCCAGATCCGATCTCTTAATTACTAGTTTTTGGTATCATTGTTTAGGAATAAATATTATCATTGAATTTTCTATCCAATTTCATCCGCATTGATATTTTTTCTAAAGGTTTTGCTTTTTTATTTTATACGAACTACTGTTTATTCCTCCAGCTTTCTTTCATTCTTTTAATTTTGTTTTTTGTGTAAAATATTGCTTTTAAATGTCTGCCTACTGTAAAATCTCCGTGACTTTAATTAAATAACTGGAGATAAGAAACGTCCAAATAGAGTCAACTCGCCTTTACAAAGCCTATATAGAATTGTATAGGCAGGAAAAAAGTCTTTTTCGCCCTCCTCTTGCTGACTTGACATCTGGCGTGTCCGCCGCCCCCGTCGCCTAATCCCCTGACCCGGCCCTGACACAGCTTGCCCGGGCAGCACTAAATTAATTAGAGCACTTCCATCGCCCAATTAGCGAACGAAATCTGTCGCTGGAATCAATTACTCTGATCCAGAATAGCAATTAGAGGCCTTCCAAAAAGTCGGATTAATTCCGGGATAAATTAATTTCGCGCCGTAATGAACTTTTGCATCGAGGAGTCAGAGGACTTATTAAAAGTATCCGATCGGAAGCATTAATTGTTTCTTGGAGAAAAGGTTGAAAAAAAAAAGCGGGGAATGTTTCAGGCATAAAAACTAATATGGAATACGTAAGTGTAAGGGAACAAATTAATTTCTAACCAAAAATTTCTAAATTCTTGATGTAGCAGTTTGGTTTCAGTATTTTATTTTTTACGGAATAAAACATATTGCATGGAATGTGTTAAGACGACCATGGGCCAAGATTTGAAAACGTGAATTAAAGTTAACATTTTGAAATAAAACAATCTTATATTTGGAGGGCTCAGAATTAAAATGGACCAAGTCCACTTTTTGTCATTTTTGAGTTAGCAACGCTATAACATGCACCAACTATGTAAAATTTCAGTGCAATAGTGAACTAAGTCCTAGTTCTGATAATATCCGCTTGGCAGCAGCAAGTTCTGTTGCGTTAACATGTAATTTGCTATGAAGCTTTAACTTTAAACATCTGTAGCTCAAAAGTAGCTAAAGTGGACTTGGTTCATTTCTATTCTGAACCCTCCATTTATTATCTATATATTTTATTCTTTTCAGTATTAAAAAAAGAAAACCCAGGGATATGGGCTAATATCATTTGTACTAGAATATCGAAAATTATTTATCACCAAAAAATTTTGTTAGTAAATTTTTTATTCATATAAAGTCAATTTTATTAGTAAATTTTTTATTCATATGAAGTCAATTTTATTAAATAAAACTGTTTAAAAATTTTTTAATTAATTATATCACCTATACAATAAGTTAAACTTTATTTATGGGATCTGGACAGTTAAACAATTTAAGTCCAATTCAAAGTGGTCACGGTTAAAAAGTAAAAATCCTCACACTCAAAACGCCTTGATCTGTGAGAATGAAAGCCCCTCATTTTAGGGATCTAAAAAATATTTTAATTCAATTCCGGAATCGATTCTTAAAGTCCGATTTCTTTGATTCTTCGATTTGATTCCGGAAGTTCGATTCCAACCTGGAATCGATTCCTTTGGGTCAGTATCGAAAAAGTAAAATCGAATTTATCTATTTCAATAACAGATAATTAGTAACTAGTATTTATTAATGTAATTAATGGAAATCAAAATATTATTTAAATAGTGAACATAATTGTTAGTAATTATCATCTGTATTAATTAGAAAACAATATTCGATTCTTACTGTAATCGATTCCTTAAAGAAGTTCGATTCCTTGGTATCGATTCCAAGGCATTCGATTCTTTCAAAAATACTTAGAACCCTACCCTCTTCTCCGGAATCTTAAATCGGCAATAAAAGCGAAGCGTCTCTTTGCTTCATAATCTGGTGGAGTAAACAGATGTAAATGGTTCATAAAACACAAGGAAAAGGAAAACAAACGGAAACTGTTGCGGACCTCAAATGTGCCCTCAGGGACCCGCGCCAAGAAGTGAGGGCTTTTTATTCTTTGGAATAAAACATCGGAGGGAGCGTTTTTATACAAATGCCCGCATATTATTAGTGGGGTAAAATTGCATCACGTTTAGAGGTTGGATTTTTCGGAACACATTTTTGTTTTCCAAGTGGCGAATCTTAGAAGTACTCTTAAGTTTTTTATGCGGTTAAGGGATTGTATTTTTGATTCAGAATAATATTTAAAATTTGTAGATTCAATAAGATTTCCTTTATTCAATCCCTCAGAATTATTAGTTTTACAATTTCTGATTATATTTTAATAATTTTTAAAATTATCTATCATGGATCTATCATCACCTAATTATCTATCATTATCTATATTATCTACACGATCATGGATATTCTTAATTCATAGATTTAATTTTGAAAAATTCCTTATGAAAAGTACAGCTTTAAAATAAATATCTAAATCAAGAATACAGCTTGAACTGTTATTTGAAATGTGCCTTATGAAATAGCGCACGTATTTAGAAGGAAATATCCAAACCAAAACTTATAAAAAGATTTCCCCCAATTCCCATAGAGAAAGGGTTTATATAGTTCTATAAATATATCCATAGGAGGCAGCACGATAGAAAGAAGTAGAGCAAGGAAGGAATGGCAACTTTAATAATACAATAAGAAACTAACCTGAGGTTTAGAGATGGTTAGGGGACATCCATAAATTACCCCTCCCCCCACTTGAGAATCTGGTCCACGTCCAAAATCTGGACCACGTCCAAAATCTGGACCCCCCTCCCCCTTGCTGAGATTTTGCTGACCAAGTGAGATTTACCTACAAATTTTTAAAAATAATTTACAGTATCTTATCTGTGTGTATTCCTTTCTCATACTTAAAAAAAGAAAATCGTATAATTTCTAACTTAAAAAGTTGACGTGAGATTTTAATCGACCCCCCTCCCCCCTTGGTGAGATTTTTCAAAACCCCTCCCCCCCCTTTTTTAACCTCACGTTATTTATGGATGTCCCCTTAGATAAGTTGAGCTTTGTTGTAAGAATGTTTTGTTAAACCTTTCAACTACTCTAGGCCATTATATTAATAAATCATCCATTTCTACATATTTTCTGAATAATGTAAATAAAATATACACTAGAAAATTAAAAATTAAATTAAAATTTGCTCTCTTTTCCCACTTAATTTTTTAAAACAATATAAAAATC
Organism: Tetragnatha versicolor; assembly: GCA_024610705.1. NCBI lineage: Eukaryota > Metazoa > Arthropoda > Arachnida > Araneae > Tetragnathidae > Tetragnatha > Tetragnatha versicolor. The sequence goes on along the minus strand of JANDEH010000018.1, from coordinate 8,967,105 downwards.
TCGCTCAGTTGCCGAGATCCATACGTGTGTATGTCTATTGAGATGATTCCTCATTGCACAGCTTGGATGAAGAAGCCGCTCTCTTAATAGTGAGAGCGCTCTAATGAAAGTTTAATGGGGGAGAGTGCGGCAGATGCGCTTGATGTCGTCGCTCTTCCATTCATATTTCTGACACGATATGTGACACGGGGAGGAATATGTATAACTTTGCGCCTCCCCCCTCGACACTCTGGGGTGAGATGTTCGTTCTCTTGGTGTCGAGTGTTTCGTATGCGTTCGTTTCTATTGCCGACTCCAATGGCATTTCTCTTTTTAGCATCTCGATTTATCTAAAGTAGAGTTTCTTTGATTTAAAATGGGGCGAGTAGCTTCTGTTGTTTTTTATACCCTGATATATAATCGTATTTAATTAAGTAATACCATATTTGATTTGAAAGCTAAATTTCCAAAACAAGTTGGATTGTTCCAATGTTATTATTGTCAAAACCAAACGTATTGCTGGATGCTTAGTATCAGTTATCTATGTAAGCTGGAAGGTGTCCTTATTACCTCTGTCTAATCATTGAAAACCTTCCTTAATCATTATTCAATAACCTTTTTCATGACTAACTCCCTCTTTGTGTCCCTGTCCCATTTATCTACTTACTTTTTACTTGTAATGTTGTATACAGGGTGTATCTGAAATGGTGCAACAAACTTTCAGGGATGATAGTACTCATCAAGACGAACCAGAATCGGCATATAAAAGGGGTCCCAGACCAAATCTCAGGGAGTTAAAAATGGAGCGACACCCCCAAAAAATCATTGAAAAATTCAATTTGTAGAAGAACTACTATTGGTAGAAACTTTATTTTGGTCTCAAAAATTTTGGTTTAATATGATCTTTAAAATTATCTTAAAAATCTTCACTTTAAAATTTGTTTTATTATGAAAAAAGTTAAAAAACACAAAAAAATGTAAAAACTCTGCCAAAACCTTACTTTGTATTTCGAAATCCTTTCTTTTGATTTGATAATCTGAAAGATCATATTTGAAAACCCTTAAGTCCAGAGTTTCACGTAAATACAATCAATATTAAACGCTTGAGATCCTGTTAAAGTTTGTTTTTTGCGTGCGCTAACAGCTGTTCTGGAAACAGCTCTAAAAAACTGCGTGCGTACCCAAAAAACAAATTTTAAAAGGATCTCAAGCGTTTAATATTGATTGTATTAACGTGAAACTTTGGACTTAAGGGTTTTCAACTATGATCTTTCAGATTATGAAATCAAAAGAAAGGATTTCGAAATACAAAATAAGGTTTTGGCAGAGTTTTCACACTTTTTGTGTTTTTTAACTTTTTTCATAATAAAACAAATTTTAAAGTGAAGACTTTTGAGGTAATTTTAAAGATCATATTAAACCACAATTTTTGAGACCATAATTAAGTTTTTACCAATAGTAGTTCTACAAATTGAATTTTTCAATGATTTTTTGGGGTGTCGCTCCATTTTTAACTCCCTGGGATTTGGTCTGGGACCCCCCTTTCTATACCGATTCTTGTTCGTCTTGATGAGTACTATCATCCCTGAAAGTTTGTTGCACCATTTCAGATACACCCTGTATAACTGTGTAGTTGATTTTAAAAGGTGTTCAAGTCACGAAAGTCCTTAGTTCTAAGGGGCCATTCATTAATTACGTAAGGGTCCCGAGGGGGATGGTGGTTGGGAAAATCTCTACATACCCTTACTTGGGGGTGGGGGGGTCAAACCAATTCTTACGTAAGATTTTCCAAGTTAATGTAAACAAATTCCAGAGAGATTAGAGATAGTAATATATTGGTGACATGTAGTTGACAGCAAGAATATTACTTATCTGTTTAAAAATAAAAATCTGATTTACGTCAAACTGAGAGTTTTAGTGTCACTGATCCTTTTCTAAACATTTTATTATTTTGAAAAACAAAATGGAATCTTACGTAAGAATAGGGGGGGAGGGGTTTGAAAAATCTTACGTACCCTTACATGGGGGAGGGGGGTCAAAAATTGCCAAAATCATCCTTACGTAATTAATGAATGGCCCCTAAGATATTTTCATGTTTCCTTCTAATTACATTGAAACCTAAAAATTGAAATTTTAATATAAGAAAAGATGAAAATTTCTAATATTTAGTTAAAAATGCATTGTATTGAAGTTCAAGAGTTTAGGAGACATTTGATTGATCTAGGATGGGCCACTTCGTCTCTCTCATAAAAGTAAAGGACTTTAAATGTTCTTATTAATGCTATCAATGTTTTAATAATTAAAGAAAATGAAAATTGTGAAGTCATGATGTTAAAAGTATGGTTCTTTTTGGTAAGAGTGGGCCCCATTAAGGCCTCATTTGAGTCCTCACCTAAAATGACGTTTTATGTATGGCTTTGTATATTGATAGATAGTCAGGTAAAACTTCGATTTTGAAGTGAGGGAAATGGTGGAAACAAGGGGGTGTAAGCACTTCACTCAAACAACTCCTTTCATGAATTTCGCAAAGAGAATCAATCTTCATTGAACTCAAGAAAAGAGTGACGAAAACGAGTCATCAAGGGACCCACTCTTCCCCATTCACTTTCCATTAGAACGAGGCTTTTCAATTCGCACACAAAAAAGAGCGGCAGCCCAATCCTTCTGAGCCTGAATATGAGGGGCTCCGGAATTGACGTTTTCCCCTCATTAACATTCCCGCACAAAGGCGTAGAGGGAGGGTTAACCAGAGCTCCCATCGAGCCGCTTTTCCTATCGAAGAAACCGTGTCAGTCTGACATTCACCATCTCCAAATTAATTTTCTTATTCGACCACTAAAACAACGAGAGTCTTTATCATTAAAAGTGGAGAACCCCCCTTTTTTGGGCAGAACCAAAAGTAGTGCCTTTTTTAGTTCTGTGGTATAAAACACACTATTTTTTATGTGTGGAATTATTAGGATGAAACTAGTGTAAGCTGGAGACTTTCAAGGCATTCTGGCCCTGATTGCTCATGAATCATCATTTAACACATGCCCTGAAGAATGTAATCCTAAAATTTCTCTAAAAAAGTGTATTTCTTTAGTCTTTAAGGATTTTCGGAAGAATTTGTTACTGGAAAAATAAATTTTAAACAAATACATTAAAATACTAACTAAGAAAGCAGCCTTAAAATGACCTATGAAAAACCGTGTAACATTAAAGAAACTTCTTTGAAATTATACTTCCACACTTGTAGTGTGCAGTATTATTCTGCTTCTGCAGAACAGAAAATGGGATCATTTTGTTCACTATTTATTTATTTATAATTTATCTTAATGCCACTTGCGAACAGTAATGATTCAAACAGTCGTTTTACGTGCTTGATAGATTCACAAGAGGTTAAGTAACAAGAGGGTACTTTTAGCAGAGTCAGCTCTGATTCGTTGGTTGAAATTTCTATAGGAAAATAAGTTTTTTTAATAAAAAAAGTTGGGGATAGAACCCAGGCATCTTACCACTGCTCCAAGGGAGACTCAGTAACCTTAAAATTTATTACATCTTTCTTATTAGGTTAACTTTTGACGCGCAGGCGCAGTGTTGTGCGGAAAGTTTATTTTTGGCCCCAGCTTCTTTCGAAACTTTTTGGACCGAGGTATTTAAAGATCGTATATTTTTTCCCACTTTTTTTAAGTTGCTCAGGCCAGATATTCCTAAAGCCCTGAATGGAGCAAGCAGCTCAAGTAGCGACAAGAGTTCAATTGTCCGCCATTTTATAGGGGTCACCGCAACTCAATATTCAAATCGAAATCGGCACGAAGGCACCGTGGAAAAGAATGTGGCTACTTGAGCGAGTAGTGCTCGCTCCATCTAGGGCTTTAGGTATATAGATTGTCTGTCTTCGGATCAGAAGGCGGCTGTTATCGAGAAATTTTGTTTATAGACAGACTATACCTCCCCCCTTGTGGCACACTTCCCTCCGTCACGCAAGGGTCGCAGGCACCGCGCGCTCTATCCCCTCCTCCACTCCACAGGACAAAGAAAGCCCCGGGTCTTAGGGGGAGCATAAATACCCGGGATTAAAGCCCGTTATGGCGTGTTTCGCGGCCAATTTTCCAAAAAGTGTGCCCGGGAATAATTACCCTGATAACATTTCAGGATTCCCTAATACCCCCTTACCCCTTTCGAGCGCTTGTTACGGATCTCCAAGGGGTTTTTTTCGCTCCAGGAGAAGTCCCATCGATCTCTTTGGATTCTTTCGAAATTTCTGGGCTTTAATTGGATTCGGAGGAGGGAAAGGGAGTTAATGACCTTTATTACGACAGTCATTCCGGAAGAGGGGGATTTATGCAGTGTCGAGAAGTTCTGCTTTTTGGGTGGTTCTTCCCAACGAGATGAATGCGGTCTTCGTGGGTTGAATGAACACTATTCATTCAACTTTTTCTGATGATGGTTATTCAATGAATAACCATCATCATAACGATTACTATTCAGCTTTTGTGGGGTAACACGATAAATCTCCAGTGGAATTTTGAACACGCTTAAGAGAAATTTAAATGTGCAGACATTGCCGTAACTAAATTAAAGGCTTCTGGAGTAGAATAGTAAATTTGTTCTTATTGCGGTTCAAAGTATATAATTTACTTAGTATTTTTAATAAACATTGATTTCTTTGAAACTTACTAATCACAAACGTTGTGATAATTCTAGGAACCGCAACCACTTGTATTTTCACGATGTATCCCTTTTAAGATCAGTGGCCCAAAGAATAACCGAAGGTTATTTTTTTGGTGCTAAAGAAGCAAAACCAGTCCAAGAACCCATATAATTGCCTTGGAAAATATTCATAGAAAATATATCATACTCTTTCAACATATTTCTAACGGCCTCATGACGCAGTTCATTTGGTCGGTATTATTAGAGAGCCTGTATGAGAGAGAGAGAGAGAGAGAGAGAGAGAGAGAGAGCTGATTGGTCAAGAGCGTTGTTTTCTGTCCGCCGCAGGCGGTAGTTAGGTTTCCTTCCATAGGATTAGCATGGGACGGAAGACAAGGGGTTCGTTCGTAAAACTGTAGTTGAGCGGCTTTAACTGCTCGGAAGGATGCGCAGACACGCTTTTAAGGTATCCGTACACCTTTTTTAGGTCAATTTGCACGAAAACCTCGATTTTCCAAAATTGCTTTAGAATAGTAGCCCTATTTATTAGCTTCAAAAAACACTTTAAATTTTGTGTCTAGGACATTTAGAACCGAAGTTTAAGAATTTTAAAAATTACATATCTATAGTAAGTTAGGTACAATTAAAAGTTTAATTTCGTGTTTTCTCAAAATGGGTTTTTTGTGTTTTTGCTTTATCGCATTTTTAAATATCTCCTGAAGTGATTGTTGGATTTGCATGAAATTTGGTATACATATTTGAGATATATAGGTGTTGGATCTAGACTACAATCATGGTAATATGTTTAGTAGAAAAAAATTAACAGCTTATGTAATATCATTGTTTATATTTTTTTATGAGTTTTAAGGTATTTCAATTTCAAAAGCTTCTAAAAACTTTAAAACTTTATATATTTCAAAACTTTTAGTCTAGAGTACATATCAATCTTTGAAATCCAATTTACAAAAGTAAAAAATATTAATAACTTTTTGTGTAATTTCAAAATGCGTGATGGTTGTTTTTTGACCTTTTTGACCCTATTTTTTACCCTAAATTGGGGAAAATTTTTTTTTCAATTTTTTTTATTTATTACTACGTTTTGGGGTAACTAATGATATTTTAAAGAAAAAATTAGGTTATTATAAAAATTTTAAAAAAAAGTTGTCAAAGGTGTACGGATACCTTAAGCGAGTTGTCACCTCTCTCACGTCAGTGATTAAGCTATCTAGGTATTATGTGTCTTTGGTCCGTCGCCTGCGGCAGTTATATATTTTGTCATTTTAGTTTTCAATCGAGTTTGAAATACCTATTGTGCTAAAAATACTTATTTGATGCTTATTTCTCAGTAAAGAAAATTGACAAGAAAAAGTTAACATACGCCAAACAGGAACCCATAGGTTGCGTACAACAAGCCGTCAAAAACATTTTCGAAGTCTCGTCTCGTCCAAATCAAACCAAGAAAACTCCCCTTTGCAATAAATAACTCCCCAAACTAAAGTATCCGTCACGAAGCAATAAAATAAAAACGCGAAAATCGAAAAGTGTTTGTGTAACGATCGAAGGTTCTGAAATTCTGTCGTTTGGAAGCGCTCGAGTTTCGGTTTCCGGATCTTAATGAGATCGTTTGGTCGCCGATGCCGGAAGCGGTAACGACCAATAGAAGGAGAGGACTTATGATGATGGCGCCCTCATTTCCTACCCCCCCTCCCCGTAATGGGATCGGAGAGCGTGCATTTGTTAACCAACAATATCGCTGCAAACGATATGCGATGCAACGCGAGATTGTTTTTCTGGGATATGAAGACGAAACAAGGAAAGGAGATAATTTAGCAGATTGCGGGGTAAAATAAACGGGGGTGGCAAAAGGTATCCTTTTATAAAAGATTTGTTAATTTGTATTGTTGATTTTAAAATTTGTATTGGCTCAAAACTTTCACTTAGCTGTTATGACTAATTTTTGCATAATCTTATCATCTAAAATAATACAATGCTTTGTATGTATGCGGAGTACGTGCTAGTTAAATCTGTGGGTCCGAAAGTCCTGAGGTCGGGGCATAGGGCAAGTTTACAATGGGTCCAAGTCTTCTGGAGACTATTTCCCTCCTCTTCAGAGCCATGTCAAAATTGTGGAGGTAGCGATATAGTTGGTGGCAGCATCTATCAATGATAGATGCTGTTTTTTTTCCAACCAATTTTTTCCACCAATTTTTTCAACTCCTTGGAAGATTCATCCAAGGAGTTGGAAAAATTGGTGTGGAATTCCGTACGGGTACAGAAAATCCAGACGGGCTTTCACTTAGGATGCACTTTGAAGTAAAGGCCAAAGCCACGACCTAAAAATCTCCGAAAGGGGTTTAAAAAGTACTCATTACTACATTAATAAGAATATATTGGTTTAAATTTTCACCAATCAAAGAATATCCTTGCTTTGAATCTCGGTAGTTGAGAAACCCTTCTTTGGAAAAACAGCCCACAGGAAACATCGACGCAGCCAGGATCCGTGATACGAAATGAAGATTAAGGAACAAAATCGCATATTTTGATCTTTCCCGCCATTAAATTTGTAAAGGAAATCCATTTTTCACAACACTAACTGCTTCCGAAACTATCGGCTTGTCGTGATATTTTCCGCTTGAAAAAACGTGAAAAAACCTCCGAATGTTCCATCGGGGGGATTCGGGGATTGCTTTTCTATCGACTACTGTTCCAAATCGCATCGGTTTCTATTGAAATAAGGGGGTGTGTGCGTCCCGAATATACACCCACCGTATTTTTCCCGATACCAGAAATCGACGCTCCTTTTTCGCCGCGAATTTGTTTTTTATCGCCCCCTCCCCTCCCCCCCCCAGGAGCCAATGCCCCGTGAAGGGCTCTCGTTCCCGATAGTTCCACTTCCAAAGTCGAAGAATCAAAAATTTCGGGCACCCCCTACCCCCGGAAAAAACACAAATTGCAAAATCAATGTGACCGAGAACCCAGGTAAAGGATTCCTTGGTCCCTCAGACAAAACCATCCTTCCAGGGTTGCCACTTGGCATGCTTTCCAGTCGCCAAGAAGGAAATGCTGGCTTCCCGACTTTCCAAATAATAGTTTATTTTACAGTATCGAAGGGATTTTTCTAAGATAATTCATCACAAACGTACTGCGCTTATTGAATGAAGAAAGATCCTGCTCATATAAAAGATATTTACAATTAGAGAGATAGTTTGTAAAAGTTCATTACACATTAGGGTTTATTATGAACGCAAATTAAACTTAAATACTAAAATATAGTATTGTTTTTCAAAAATAGCTACTTTCTCTTTTTTGTCACTTCTCTCTCAATTCCTACTAACTCATTCTCACGGTATAAGGTAGAGCTAAAAAATCTTTCTACAAAAGTCATTACTTTATTATAATATAGGGATTTTTAGTATTGATGTCACATAAGACTTTCCACGTTATCATCGTTTATTATAAACTTTCATGCGTTAATATTGTGTATTTTGCTTCTGCTGTGAACTTTTGGTTAGTCAGGATAAATTCATTTAAGTTCATATAACTTTGAAATCTAGATCAGTTTACAAAAACTTTTTTGGTGTTTAAGTGTTTCTTTGGATGATATCGTAAAGAACATGACCCGACACTTTTTTATTTTTCGTTGAGAAAAATTGACTCGAGAAAAAATTTATTACGTTATGATGTATCACAATTTCCACACTTTAAGTGAGAACTGTAATTCCAATGACGATTCAGGCCCAAATTCTATTTAATAATTGTAATCACATGTATACATTAGGATTCATTAATGATGGATGCTTCAAATCCTCTTTTATTAGAAAAGAAATATAAAAGTACACAAAGTTTTCCGAAGGGGATTCACATTCAAGTTTCCACCTTGTTCCTTCATAAGAAAAAAATACGAATAGGTACCCTGCCATATACAAGACAGACATAAAAGAAATAGATGCACGTAGAAAGGGATTTGCTCGCAAAAGTAGAGAATTCCTTTATATCTTCTGACACTTTTCCATGCAGATTCTCCCCCCCTCCTTAACCCTTTCAGAAAAGCCATTTTTCTTTTTCAAATAGGGTTTCGTCGTGTATTTTAACGACATCTAAGAAAATCTGAAAAGTGCGAAGGCGATTTTTCATGCTATTTTTCAAAAAGAAATAGTTTTAGTAATCTGGATTTTCACAAGTTACGTGTATCTAAAAGCGAGGGTATAAAACAAAATCAGCTTCAGAAGAATTATTTAATATTTGTTATTTTTTTAAAACTTAATGTTGCTCTGGATCTGTTTTCTTGAATATTTCATGATCAAACGAAATATTTTTTATTTCAACCCAGATTGTATTAAGCAGTTTATCCTAATAAACGATTAAACGATGAAATTTACTTTCAATTGCAAAGTCTATAACTTTTAAAAATAAATTGAAAATGTTTTTTAACACTGGTTTCGGTTATAGAAACACTGAACTATATGAATACCTTTTTTACTAAAAGAATTTCAACTGAGATTATAATTAAGCAGTTTATCCTAATAAACGATGAAATTTATTATTAATTGCATGATCTATAACTTTTAAAAATAAATTGAAAATGTTTTTTAACACCGGTTTCGGTTATAGAAACTCTTAACTATATTAATACCTTTTTTACTAAACGATTTTTTCTAGATACTATTTTATTTCCGTAAGTAGCTTTACATATTGAAAATCATCCCGAATTAATTTTTTTCTCTAAGAGGTAGGGATTTCAAGTTTCAACGCTCAAATCATATCACTAATGTGAGTGTTTCTGGTGAATCAATTTTTTGTGTCACCCAGTAAATCCTAAGCGAAATGGCCTCTTATAAAGCCTCGCTTCGTAATTTTCCTCGAAGCAGTTGAAAAATTACGAATCATTCCGAAGCAAAACGATATAAATCAAACGATTCATAAAAGAACACAGTGTTGGGGGATCGAAGGCCCGGGGCCAGAAAGCGTTCTTCACTTTTTGAGTCGAGTGAATTTTGGTGTCGTCTGCTGAGCCTTATCTTGTCGCTCGAGGTGCCTTTAAAATCCCTGTCAGAGCGACCTGAAAATATCTTTTGTCACAAAATGGATGGTGCGTGCCGCGGGGCCACCAAAAGTTCGCGCAGGGTTTCACTTACACCTCACGAAAATGACGTTTTTCCGTCTTGTCTTTTTTTAGAAAAATAAATGTAGGGAAAATTTATGTTTAAGGGGAGGTATTTTATCTGATCCCTTTTTGGAGCCAATTTCCTGCGGAGGTATTCATGTTAAAGTTTCGTTCCCATAAATAATATGATTCTGACTCAATTTGAAGAAGTCGTAACATTTCGCCATTAAACAAAATACCTTAAGTACGATATAAAAACAGCTATCAATAAGAGGTGCTAGTATGAATATATAGGTAAAACATTTTTTAGGTGAAAACCTTTTGATTCTCTTTAAAATTATAATTTTAAAGAAAATTTATTTTTTGACGTTTTTTAATAAATAAATTTTTACACGAATAAAACACACATTTTTTTCAATAACTTTCAGTTATTTTCATTATTAAGTTTAAGAGGAAAATCAACTGTCCTTAAAATTTTCTTCGTTAACTCATGAATGGCACAGCTAGTGATTTCTTTTTAATAAATTACAGACTTTTTCATTCCGTATCTACAATTCGCTTTTAAAATACAAAACTACTCTTATTATTTTCCCTTAAAAAAGTTTGGGCATAAGATGTAATAAATTAATTGAAAGTTTGTTCAATTCGTTGTTAAGTATTTATTCATTGAACCTAACCAAGTTTTCGCTAGCACTTGCAATTTTCTTCCATACACAGTGTTTCAATGTTTCATAACTTCTATGAAGGGTAGGACAAACCTAGACGACTCGGAATCACCTAGGAATGGAGGGGGGTCGGAAATGCACCCCTAAAGAACTAGGGGGTTTATAAGCCGGCATTGGAGTTTAATCCACAGGGGAAATTGGCACGTAACCTTTTATGAATGAATTCAGAAAAATCGTTCGATTCCAGCATTTGCTACATTAAAATCAGTTTATGAGCCAAAATTTCATCCCTTTAATTGGTTTTATAGAATAAATATCTGAATCGATGGTTTTAATTCGATATTAAAAGTTAACGTGTCAATTTCCACAGGGAATTTTACAACTTCTCACGCCCGCTTTTAAAAACCCCTAGGTCGTTAGGTGTGCATTTTCGACCCCCATTCGAATGTGATTCTGGGTGTGTCCTACCCCTCCTAGAAGTTATGAAACACTTATCCGAAACACCCTATATAATTTTTGAGCTGAATAAAAGTTGAAGTTGAGAAAATTCCATTTGTGCCCTCTTTTTCGCATTCATCGCACTCTCTGAATGAATTTCCATGGAATGAAAGGAGGCGGCGCCCCCTATCTTCGGATGATGGATTCTCCCCCGCATGCAAAGATAGGGGGGCATTCGTCGGGTTATTTCCGCCCATAAATCACCCTCGACTCAAAGCATCGGCATAATTCGGGGGCATATTGTGGGGAGCAGCCCTCTAATGGTCCAGCAGAAATATGCGCATTCCGCGAATAATCCTTCCTGTCGAATTTCTTCCCCTTTCATATATGCAATCCTCCCATATTTCTTTTTTACTGTCATTCGGGACCTATGTTTTAGCCTAGAAACTACTTATCAGAAAAGTATAGTTGACGAGTAAATTTTGCCGGAACATTTTTATTCAGTGAGGTTTCTGCAAAATTCGGAAAAAAACCCGAAATCGAAAAAATAATTTTCAGATTTTTTAAAATTTTGGGACCGGTGTTTCAGCCTAGAAACCACTTATCAGAAAGTAAAGTTGACCAGTAGTAAATTTCGCACATTTTTATCAAGTCATTTCTATTTCAATTTTATTTAGTGAAATTTCAACAAAATTCTGAAACGGAATCGAACAAAAAATTTTGAGATTTGATTGATGGATTATGAATTAATATCACCTTAAAATTTTGAGGGGAATAAATATCCCGTTTCTTAAAAATCCTCACAATATTGCAAGACGTCAAAAGTTTTTTTCTCCTAGTGGTCAAACATTATCTTTTTATTCCTGTAAAACTAGTTTTTCCTTGAGGTTAGTTAGTATGCGAGAAAAACAACTTTATCACAGTTTCACTCATAAGCAGAAGAAGGTTGGCTGGTTGAAATAGGTATTTTTCTTCCCAGTTCAACTCACAGGGTTTTAAAACAAAAATAAGGATAAAAATTTTAAAAATAGTTTATTTATCATTTAATAAGTAACACTAATAGTTAGAAAATGTCATTTAAAGGATCGTGGAATGTAATAATTTTAAATCTAAACCCGTATAATCTTGGGTAATGAAACAACAATATATATTAAATATACTGTGTGTGAGTGTATTTTTGCTGAAAATTTGATCATTTCTCTTGAGGCAGGGAATCACTGTTTGAGGATGGTTGATGCAAAATCATAACTTTGTGATTGATGGAATTTATAAATTTAAAGTTTATTTTGTGACTAAGAATATGAAAGGAAATCTTTGATTGGGAGTGTCACAGAAAATATTTGTTCCCGAAAATCACTGGCAAGGAGGCTACTAAAAGATGTTCTGTCATTCAATCTATATACATTGTGTCCATTTCTCCCTGACCGTCCATCTTTTTCTCGTTCGTTTTTTTCTGTGGGTCATACATCTCTTCTTTTTCTTCTCTTTTATTTTTTCTCTTTCTATTCTGTCTCCTTTTCCTATTATCCCTCTCTAAAGAAAGTAAGCTTCAAGTGGTTATGTAAATTATAGTTACCAAGTAAAAATCCGCCCTGAGGATTAATTCTTCCAGAAAAGCCTCAGAGTTTTCAAGAAATATTCCTCCCAACAAAACCTCTGATACAAGACAACCTTCTAAAATCTAAAATACCCCGAGAACCGCCATCTGCAACTTCCCCAATATTCGAGTGGAGAAAGCTCTCTTTTGTGAAGAGTGGTTCACATATATTCACCCACTCTCCGTACTAATCTGCTCGAAAGCAAACAGTAACATTTGCATGAAAAATACATTGTGACCCCCTCTCCATTTCACTGTCTCCTCTCTCTCTCGTTCCATCACTCATCTCTCTCCTCCCCCTTCAACTGCCCAAAGTGGCCGATTCCATAAAAAAAAGAATAGGGTTCCTCCGGCCACCCCCCCCTCGGGTGACACTGTCCGCGACAAATGTCCGAAAGTGGAGGAAGACACAGTGAGAACGATTTTATGATGGAGAGTAAAAACGTTCTTTTTGGGAAGTGGATGGAATCTCCAGGGTCGTAAATTTTTTTTCGGCTCCCATCCTGACGGATATGAATGGTCTTGTTGTGTTCGAATGCGATGTCTGGACCTTCCTTTGAAAATTGGCCAGTCCAGTATTTTTGTTTTATTTTTTTTATTCAATGGAGGCATCCAAGAGAGGAATATACGCGCAAAACTTTTTTAATTAATTTCAAAGTTTGACTTTAAAAAAGGGGCGCGAAAACGTCAAATGTCAAAAGGCAACGTCATTTGAAATATTTGTTTTTCAATCCAACAGGAATCAAAGCGATCGTTGATTTTCCCTTTAAAGGCCGAGACAGATCTGATATTCAATCCTAAACAAATGCAAAGGGAATGCCAATTTTTATTTTAAAATATTGAATTGACTAATTTTTTTTAAACTTTTCATGTCTATTTTTGAATTTAGATCTATTTCTCTTACTTTTTTTGAAGGCATTTTTTCTGTTTTTGAAAAATACTAATTTTGACCATTGAGCTAAAATTTAACACACAGCGTTTCTGCAACCTAGAAGCGACCTAATTTGCACTTGGACTAATATTTTCCTTTTCAAGTTAATCTGTTTTTATTGTATAGAATATTTCTGTTCTGAAGCTGAATTTTAATGTTATACTACTCACTGATTTTCCTTACATGATTATTGATTGCTAATTTTTATCTTTTCAGGTTTATTAATGCTAGAAGGAGAATCGTACAGCCGATGATTGATCAGTCTAATAGGGCTGGTAAGTTCTGTTGAAATATTTATTGTAGTTTTAGGAATTATTATAACTTGTAGATTTTTTTCTCCATATTTTAGCTCAGACTGAAAGCAAATCCATTGGAAACATGTTTGTAGGATTCTTGTATTAGTTTTAAATCTTTTTTTATTTGCCATGTATATTTAAAAAATTACAATATGTAATAAGATAAGTATTATTATAACACGGTTAAAAAAACATTGAATTAGAAAACTTTTATCGTTGTTTTCTTTAAAAATCTGCGTAAAATACTGATCAAGACCATGTGGAAAAACCATCAGTGTTAGTTTGAATTTATTTTCATTTTAAGTGTTTTTTACTTTAATATATTATGTTTTTTTTGTTTAGGACTTCCCGCAGTGGGGTTAAGGGTTATATTGGATAAAGGCCAGTAAACAGTAAAAAACGTCATGAAATAACGAACATTACTTTAAAAAGCATAGATCTATTTTATGTAAATTACAAATTTTAATTTTATTTGTAATCCATCTGTTATCAAATTTTATCTGTATTCTACACTTCTGTAACAGAATATTCTCATTTTACGTAACTCCCAATTTTTTTTGCTGTGTTCGTCTGACCACTATTCGTCGTTTTTATCATTTTTTATTATTATCTCATCTTTCTTACTTTTTATGTACAGTAAAACCCCAAGGAATACAACGAGAAATCCCCCAAAAAACCACTCCCTAAATTTCGAGCATTGCCTCACATAAAATTATCCAAGACGTCATGGTCCGATAGTTAGTGTTAGTATAAGAGATAATCTGTCGTATACAGAGATGGTCTGTATGCAATTACAGAATTTCTCTCTGCACAAATAACAGGGGTTTCTGGCAGCAAATTTGACAGATTTCCGTTAAAAAGTTACAGGAGTTTCTTTAGAGTGCAGCTAGCTGAAAGTTAAAAAAACGGAAGTCCTTCCTCTCCGTGCAGTAGTTTAACCCTCTTTCTGATCGTATCGACCGCCAACTTCTCTGAAAGAGTCACGAAGCCCAAATTAAACCATCGATCCAGGAACAAGAGGCACAAACACAATTTCCGTGCTGCGTGCGCTTTTCCCGCGAATCCCGGTTTTTTTCTCCTCTTTCTCCCGGATTGCGCTTAATGGCCGAAACCAGAAACTGAGATAGCCCCCCTCCTCCCCCGTATCACTCTCATTAGAAAACGCATCAATCATTCGTCTTCGGACAGGCCCTTCCTCCCCCTCCCCTGGCTCTTTTTTCGCCTTTGAAAAGCCCGCGCTTTGTGAGTGTGTGGAGAGAGAAAGGCTCTTTCTCTCTCTTGCAAAAGGGGTGGTGTGGAAATTTCGCCGTTATTCAGAGAGAATATTTCTTCCGATTCCTCTCGTGTGTTATATTTCCCTGTAAAGAACGTGAATGCTAAATTTAAAATTTCTCACATTTTTATATGTTCATTTCTTTACGAAACATTGTTTTGAAATAAATTCTCGGTGGGGGAAAAAAGTAAATTAGAAATAAAATAAAATGGAGATATACGTGCATTCACATTCTTCACGTTAATACACTAGGAATAACCATTTTTGAAATAATTAAAACCAAAACCTCTTTTATGTCATAAGAAATTCTCATTTTCTTATCAAAAACACCATTTCTTAAGTCCAAATCTTTAAACATCGTAATTTTATTTTAGTAAGTTTTTTTGGAAACAGGAAATTTTGCTTTGACCTCTACAACCCTAATTTCTTATTGCCTAGTAATTAATTTATAATAAGGATTTAAGTAAATAACAAACCTTTCGGATACTCACGGAAATTTACAGAAATACACAAATAAGAAAAAAAATTTCCGTAGATTATTAACAAATGATATTCCCCAGAGATTAATACAAAATATTCATCTAAACTGACTTATAAAAAGGCCTACATATTGCAAAAAAAATTCCGATATTCTTTTCTGAATCCCTTCATGCCGGGATCTTCGTAGACGCATATTTGAACGAGGGGAACTCCATCCATGCAAATGGAAGGGCACCTTTTTCTCATTATCCTCTGCGAACCTAGAAATAATGACTCTTTACTTATTCATTTGCCCCGAACGAAGGCCCCTCCATTGACAGCTCCATGATTGATGCTTTATCAATCCCCTAGACGCCAGATATACTTTTTTTACCCTCCTCTCTCTCGTAGAAGTGATAGCGACCAGAGGGAATTTAGGCAGCTGACCCTACGAGGCCCAAATAAAGGGTGACCCGAGGAGGTCGGTAATGAGGGCAAATCCATGCAATGCATACTTCGCAACTAGTTTCTTTCAATGCAATGAAAACAGGCAGCATACAACACACAGACAACATACAGGTTGTTTCTAAGTCCGTTTCACGTGTTTTATTTGAAACCGATGTCTGTTAGGTTCATGGAAGTAAGGTCTACCCTTAAGTAAACGACCCTGGAGAATTCATTGAGATGAATTAGAGCGCACCTAGCGGCAAAATAAAAAAGGTTAAAAAATTAATTAAAAATCTAAAGGAGATAGAGCAAAAAACTCAGTGATAGTATTGTTGCCAATGTTATGAGAAACTCACAGGAAAAAATTTCATGAAAATATCGTGAATATTCGCAGAGATATTAGCATGCGAAAATAGCACTTTTTCAGGTCTCTAAAAGGAAAAAGTTTGAAAAATTGCAGGCTTTTTTTCTATTTTTTTTATTAAATTTTTGATTTATATATTTAAAAAATACTAAGAATAACCGAAAAACTTTGCGAAAAAATTGCGATCTTTTTTCTTGAGGCCTGAAAAAAGCCGGGGTTATGTTGCTGATAAATATTCGCTGTAACTGTTATCTTTAGAGTCATTAAATACTCAATGGAAAAGAAAAAGTATTAAACAACAATTCAAGTTATTTTTTTACGAATTCAGTTGAAGAGATATCTTGTAGGAGAGATTCTGTCACGATTATATGAAAAGGAACTAAAAGCGCTCTCTGTTTCTCTCTATATCTATGCTCTCCCTCCCAGTTTACCCCCCCCCCAAAAAAAATTTCCGTCCGCGACACTGGCCGGGTTTTATTGTAGAATTTGATGAATGGGCCACTTATCATTATTGGTCGGCCTGGATACGGCTCTATCAGGTATTTGCGAAGCGATTTGGAAGGATACTTTGTTTTTTTTCGCTTTCCAATTTCGAAAGTGTAATAATTGACTGGCGGTAATGTTCGCGTGAACTCCGTAAACAAGTGTGCGTGAACATTCTCGAAAAGTCCCTCTCTTCGTAATTGATTCGATTCCTGATAATCATGGGTTAGGTTGTGACGTTCGTGCTTCTTTTCAATATGCGATGCCATATTTAGTATTGAAAAAGTACTCTTATCTTTGATATGGCATGTATCTAGCAAAAAAATATCAGCTTCAGAACCATCTGTAATTTCCCACAGTCGAAGATACTTTTTTAAGACTAGCTTATTTAAACTAGAAACGAATAAATGCTATTTTGTGTAAACTGCTAAAATCAATGACATTTAATTGGTTAAAAGTACGACTTTATAAAATTGAATATATGGTTCTTTAGTAGGTTCTTTGCTATTGAAATACGTTTATTTTTCAACTACTTAATAGATGAATAATTAGATAGTGTTCCTGTAGAACTAGTTATTACTTTAAGGTAAGGTAAACATAATTCAAAACAACTCACCAACATTCAAAGCAACTTTCCAAGCGAGTTTCTTTTTTTTAAATTGATTTTGGAGATGTTCCATTCATTGAATATATTTGCCCGTATAGAAAAATTTAGTCTGGAATTTTAATTTTTTTATATCATTTATATAATTATTTAATAATCAAATACACATCTAGCATTTTTCAAATCATTATTATTAATGTTTTTAAGTGGGAGAGAGTCCGTAAAAAGTAATCAAAACATATCAATTAAAATTTAAGGTGTAAAGTTTTTTATTCCGCAGTACAGTTTACCTTTCTACTTCTGTAAAACCCGTTTTTCCTTGAGGGTAGTTAGTATGCAGAAAAAACAACTTGTACAATATCCATTAGGGTGGGTCAAAAATTTTTTTTTCACATTTTCCCAGGGGCACAGCGACAAAAGGGTGCCAAATGGTCTCAAACTGACGTGTGTAAAATATTATTCGATTATAATAACTATTTTTGCCTCCGGATTGGCCTCAAAGTTTCGATTCATATAGTAATTTCATGTAAAAATGGACAAACGAAAATCAAGCTTTTACCTCGATTTCACGAATCCTTCATGAATGTAAATGTGTACAATGGTATAAAAATCATCATTGAAGAATATAAAATAATTATAAATGAAACCAGAGTTGAAATACTTGAGTTGTAATACAACATATTTTGAAATATCCCGCTGGTTAGATCTGGCAATCCAAAATTTCTTGCTGGAATCATATAAATGTGCAAAACTCTTATTGGCGGTTGAGTAGGATTTTAAAAACATTAAATTTTTAATAAAAATGGATTTGTCAGAAGGTGGGTACCTTTTTTGGGTGATATTTCAACCCCAAGGAAAACATCTGGATAATAGTTTAAAAGTTGAGGTTTTCCTTGAAATTTCTTTGGCATATTAGGAATATTCCATCCCAAGTGACCCCATATGTGTCACTAATGTCCAAAAATAAATTAAAACCACATTTTAAGAGTCAAATTTTGAAACATTTTCTTAAGAAGAGTGATAGATCCCCGTTTTCAGCATTAAGCTCAGTATTATCCCCTAAGTTTTTAAATAAGCTACATTACTTTTCAAAACTTACTTGCAATTATCTTAAACAGTTGAATATGCTATATTTTAACTTTTATGAACGCATAAGGGAATGCTAAGGAGCTATTTTGAGTCAATCCTCCCTCCAAAGAAGTATAATTTCATGGGCCTGGGTTTCAGTCTCTTGTTATAGCAAAAAAATATGTAAATCATGACTGATGTGAATCATAACTGATATATTGCCTAATGAAAGAACTATCCATTCGACAATAATTGTTTCAACAAATTTTTGCGATCATTTTTGGATTCCAAGACCAGCCAGTGAACTGTCCGCTGAATTTTGAAAGCGCGGCATATTTATGAGAAATATAACTATTTCTACTTTTAAAAATTAAAAATACCGCTTTGTACTGGCCAAACATGAGGGAAAATGTATCTGAAGTACCAATATTTAAAATATGTACCACTGGACAATCCACTGTTTGTTGGCAAAAAAGATCCTCCTATTCTACGGCTATTGTTAATATGATAGCATATTACATTGCCACTTTGGCAGTTGTTTTTGTATTGATAATAAATAAAGGTGACTAATGTGATTAAAATTGCTTTTAAAGACCCTTATTTGTGAGCTTTAAGAAGTTATCGACAAAAAAATTTAATTTATATGATTTTAAAAAAATCTGGAAAATTGCATATTTTTGATCTATTTGAGGCCAATCCGGAGGCAAAAAGAGTTATTATAATGGAATAATATTTTACACATGTTAGTTTTAGACCATTTGGCACCCTTTTCTTGCTGTGCCCGATAGAATTTGTAAAAAAAATTTTTCGCCATAGGAAAATGACCCACCCTAATATCCATCTAATGAAATGTTATTGCTAGACTGTTACTTCAAATTTCTACCTTGTTAGATTTAGTAAAAATTGGCACAGATCGTCTGATGTTATCCATTTCATAATACAATTTCTATGTTTGTGCAAAGCCTTTATTTCTTGAATTATTTATATATACGTGTTACGTGTTATTTATATACGTTACACGCATTTAAATTATTTTGAAAAAGCAGAATAATCAATATTTATTAAAGGCTAATCTTATTTAAATTTTAATACACCTTATCTGATTTTTTGAATAAAATTTAAAAAACATAATTGATAAATATTATACATTAACATTAAAACCGGTGATTTAAAAGATCAAATTTATAAAGAACATTTTTCTTTTGTTTGTATTCAGTCTGAGAAAAATATGGTAAGTAGTTTAGGTATGTCAAAAACGAAATAACATTATTTTTATGATTTTATGTGGATTTAAAATATTTCTTTATCCTACGTTTACTTCCATTTTTAGGACTATACTCCTCTATAGGGTCTATTTAAAAACAATATTACGGATTTTAAAGACAAAGATATCCCTGATGTGTGACACAATGTACCAAAGAGATGAGTAGGTTGAGACTTCATGTCTTCACACGTAAAGAAACTTCTCAATATAT